>CM071600.1:138971045-140221045 GCA_036435485.1 Saposhnikovia divaricata
GACTATTTCCCCGCATGTTTTTAAAATGAATTCAATGTCAAAGAGAATCTATTGACGAAAGTCAACCCACATGTCCGACTTGCTTCAACATATACTTTCGGAAGTAAGGGTTGTTGAACATCTATTTTTGGGACTGGAGGAAAGTGTTAAGGTGTAAGAGGCTGTGGGACAGTCCATCCAGGTGTAAGAGGCTATGGGACAGTCCATCCAAGCGTAGGAGGTTGTGGGACAGTCCACCTTAAAGACCCAAATGCGGTCAGGGCCACGACCTCGAAAGAAGGATCGCTTCCCGTCTACTAGTGGCGAAGTTTTGTATGATACAATGGCTGATCACCTTGTATCGGGTGTACTCCAGACTAATCCCTGTTCTTCCAATTGGAATTGTGCTGCGACACTGTAATGAAAGCCCAGGTGCTCCATTACCGATAGTGTTGGCAGAGTTGCATTTTCATTAAATAAATTATTTTGTATCAATAACCTTCTCAGTTAATAGAAGGAAGATGATTGGAACTGGATAACGCAATGGCATGCTATATGAAATTATTGTGCACTATCTCCTATTGAAGTGTCATGGTTATAAATGTTTCAAGAATGTCATTAAATATAAATTTCTACGGCAAGTATGAGTTGCAAATATCTTTCATATAAAGATAATAAATTATATTTGAAGTACTATGATAGTACTGTTGTGAATATATCCCGATGAGGAAATAATTCCAGTATCAAGATATTTTGACAATTATTGTCTTATACCTGCTTTATTCTGGGTTTGAGTTTAAGGCAGATTTGTGTATTCTTTTATTACCTTGCTGAGCTTTTGCTTACTCTTGCTATTATTTTATATATTATATAGCAGCTAAGCAGGATGCCAAGGACACGGCACACACCCCGCAATTGAGTGGTAAGCGCAAGGCTTTTCCCTGAGCAGTTACTAGCAGTGATCTCGGAAGTTGTAAGGACTAGTCGGATCAGGCTATAGTTTTGTTATTCACCTTATGTATAAGTGAATTGTGCAAGAGGATCATGAGAACCAACGGGTTAAGTTGTTAATCTTCCTTCACTTAGAGGTTGCATCGATATCAGATTGAACAAGACATTTGGGTATTGTAATAATAACATTTTATTCAGCAGATGTTTTAATGTATCGTTTTTGAGGCTCTAACCTCTGTGTGTGTGTGAGATGTATATTTTGGAGTCATGAGCAGGCGGATTGTGTATATCGTGAGTAATACAGGTACAACATGGAATAATGTATTATGACTGTTCTAGATCCCTGACCCCGGGTCTGGGGGTGTTACATTAAAGGTCCACTTGGTGTGTCCCAACATGGTTTTCCTACTGTAAATAATTACCTGGCATACTGTTCAGGCTATACATCTACAACACTTGGTTTTTTTATCTTGTATTGGGCAACGGTTCACAATTGTACCTCTCATTTACCTAAGGATAATAATCACTTTTGAAGGGAAAAATTTCAGAATACCAATGTCATATAGAAAAAGATTTCAATAAGAATTTCCATATCAGGTGTTTCAAGGATCTTAATGAGTTCCGAATGCTAGGAATCTCAATGCTCAAAAGACAAAATGAGGGATAGGTAGAATGCAATAAGGTTTTATTCCTTTCATGCCTTTACAAATCGATATTATGTTAACATAGGGAATATTTCTCGAAAATAATGATAGCTGGATGCAAATGTTATACGGGCGACCTTTACAAGATTTGTACATGGAGTGTATACTTTTTCCTCTTGAACGATAAAAGGAAATCTAAAAGTTTATTGATAAAAGTCAACCAATCGAAAGCAATTCTACTCCATGACAATTAAAGAATGAAGTAGTTATCATTCAAGTAGTCAATGATTTCAAATGAATCTTCATTATATGATTGAAAGAATAGAATATTCAAGTGACATAAAGTCTGATAATAAGATAGGTAAGAATTCAAGTTAAGTGGGCGACCCTGCTAGGTCTCAATCAAATTATTCTTGAAACTTTCATCACCATACTTTACCGCATACAAAATGCATTGCGAATTGCTGAATGAATTAATTTGGAAGATGGACCAGTGAAACAATAACTAGTCCATTTCAAGAAATACTAGCAACTAGCTAGATAAAGTTTGCTAGTTCACTAGTTTGAGACATCACCACTAGCTAGATGAATGACAATCAGCTAGTCAATCATATTGACATATCAACAAGCAAGTTTCAATTGGCTAGAACGGAATTTCAACATCGTAGCAACTGAAGAAACTTTGGGCTATCCGGACAGCAAATTAAAATAAAAAGTTATTAATTTTGGATCGAAAAAGGAAAATATAAAATCTGAATAGAATGTTCTTGGTATTAGAACAATCGATAACCTCTCATCAAATATTAGTTATCAATGAAACGGTCCACCCAAGGGTGCCTCCGTACACGTACTTTATCAGATCCTACAATAGGAATAAATTCGGAATATCAATATTAAAATGATATCCTTACTATGATTTTAATGTACAATTTACAATCTCATCTTGAATAGAAGAAAAGAATTCATGAGGGATATCTGGATATTAGATCATCCATGTTCTCAACAATTTGTTAAACATTTAGGAGCTCGACTGAAGAGTGCAAGTACAAAAAAAGCAATCAAATATCAATATTTGTGAAGGGATATTCGTCGATTAATTAAGGAAACATTTGCTTAACATTCCTTAGATGATTTGAAAGAAAGTGTAAATAGTCCTGAGTAAAACAAGATAATCATAAACTTTGAATAGAATACTCGGGGATCAAATAAGATACTTTGGATAAGTTCTGGTTTAGGGAAAGTATATCACTGATTGTTATTCCACAAGGTCGAAGTAGAAAGTTAAATGGGTTACCTAATATAAACTAATCGAGGTAACATGGTTAATGAATAGTCTAAATGAAGTAGTGCACCGGCTAGTAATTACCAAAGTAATTCGATGACTATTCAGGCATCTCATTATCAACATTACAAGGATAACACCATCTCTTCATCTTCATAATACCAGATACCGACTAGGGTGTCTCTCAATCATCATTTTAAAGTCACTTATTAAGTTCGGGTCTCGCAATTATATATGTCATTTCCGTGCTTTATCTTGGAGACCATGCTTCACATCATTCTAGGGACACATGCTAAGTCCATAGGGTCCTACTTCATGCCTTTGACATGAATCAAAAGTGGCTAGTTCCCCTTGGGAATAGATCAAAGAGATCTCTTAGGGATCTCAATGCAGTCCACAGGTTCAGTGGCGGGTGTGTGCACGTGAACATACGTTACCAAACAATATAGAGGTTTACAAGTATATATACGTAGTCTCTAATAAAATCTCTATCAAAGAATTCTGCTCTAGACTCACTGGTCTCTCTTCTAGTAGATCCTAAGATCGCCGCATCGCTCGTTACGACCATATCCAACTTCACTGGATTTATGTCATTAATTCTCCGTGTTTGTTCTTTGCGTTAAACCATCACGTTCTAACGTACGAATCGTACTTGACATCGTCTAGCATGCTAGTCTTACGATAATGTTCTCGTATAACATATGTAAAATTCTCCATCGAGGGTAATAGAATCCATAATGGTATAGTAACCACTTTCTCCTGTAAAACCGTTACTTGTCGGAAATCAAATCTAATAGCCAAAATAAAGGCCTTTCATTATTCCAAGTACTAGTACCCTTAATTATGTAAGGAAGTCTAAACTCCTTAATTCTTAAAATGCCGCCACCTTATGGCTAAACTGTGAAGGACTATGGGCAACAAAATTTATGCCAGCCAAGGCATCCAATCATATTGGCAATATCGCCTCTTCCTCAACTACTCTTGAGGTTTCACTCTGCTTCCTATATCATTACTTCTGATAGGTCTCTAAGGATTATACCGATCCTAGTGTAATACCTCAAGTAATCAATCCAATCAACTTCACTCACCGGTAATCCAATAATAACTTATTATGATCTCTTACATCATTTTTCTAGTTAGGCTTATCTCTCAACACTCTCATTTTTTAGTACTACAACTTATTGCTCTGATACCATTCTATAACACCCCCAAATTCGAGGTCAGGGATTCAGGTCATCACATCACCATCCATCCATATCATACCTGTATTAATTGTACAACTCAACAATACACCAATCCAGACCTCAACCTTTCATACATACAAGTTAGAGCCTCAGAAACGATAATCAAAGTAACACTAAATATTACAATTCAGCTATACAATCCAGAATCTTACAAAACTTCACTTATACAAACTACACCTGAAGGCAAGTCTTACTAATAACAGCTGAAACCTATCAAACTTACTTTGTAGTATTCATCCGGAACTGATTCATCCCAGGGGTAATTTCTCTACTCCTCTTCTAATAGTACGGAGTTAACCGACCCAATTCTTCTATTTTTGAAAGGTTTTTATAAAGCAAGAATGAGCTACATAATGCTCGGCAAGTTTTCCATTGTGAGTCATAATATATTTTATCTCGAAAAAGATTTTTCCAAAAGTATGAGCATATATCTCATGATATTAAAATATAACTCGACAATATACATGTCCGAGTTTTGAATAAATACTCGTGCTCAGTATGAAGTTTTATGTAAATGATATCATATAAACAAATTAAGTTCATAATAACAATAATAATCTTTATATCGTAGCAATATAGTATACACAATAGTTTTGCTAACCTTTTAGAAAGCTTCTCAAAATACGCAGTTCAATATGCTGCTACAACAGTTGCTTTTTATCATACGCAAACTGAACCATCTTTCAATTTTCAAATAATTTAAATGTGCATTAAACATGTGCTGCTATCTTTGAAATAATCTTGCAGTTCTAGATACTGCACAAAATCACTACCGGCAACTTGGCTCTTAGGCCTAAGATGCGATATCAAATCAATTTTCCAAAGTGGAGGAATGGGACTTATAAGAAAACATGAAAACCTGACAAGGATTGACGATGATTAGTCGTCACATCCAAGTCCAATAATCCACGGGTCTTCTCTACTAGTAGAAGGATAAAAACTCCATCCTTAATTACCCTGGGTGAAAACTCCATCCGTAGTCACCCTTGATGAAAACTCCATCCGTAATCATCCTTTGGCAACACCTGGCCCGGAATAATTGATGGACCGCCTGGCTAACGGTCGCTTATACGAAAAATAAGATCGTTCGTCAATGATCCCTCACCGCCAGAGTCCCCTTTTTATTTTCGTAAAAATTCATTTTGAAAGGAAAACGAGTAATTGAGGTCCGACTTTTGTCGACCGATAATTTCTTGAAATAATGCTCGAGTGGGTAAAACCTGACCAGGGGTTTTAAAAAATATTTTGAGTTCACAAGAGTTCAAGTTGGAAAACGCTCGAGGTGTCTAGGATTAGTTTTGTTTTTAAAAATAATATTTTGAGATTTAATATTAAATAATTAATAAATAAATAATCAATTAAAATAATTTTTTAATCCCGGATAAATATTTTTGGGTATTTTAATAGCATGTAAATAATAAATAATAATAAGCACCCGATACTGCCCGAATAACTTTTCGGGTTTTTCGCAATTTAATCACGATTAAAATAATCCACCGCTCCCCGGTCAATACTATACTTGGACCGATACGACCTCTATTGCTAGAGTAGTTGTCCAAAGAAAACACTTTCTATCTAAAGTTCAAGTATATGTATGTATGTATGTATATATATATATATATATATATCAATCATGATATAAAAGTTTGTAGCAACATGTATCAAACATTCCATATGAACTCCATAAACACAACAGTAAGAATACATACATACATACATACATACATATATATATATATATATATATATGTTTTGAAAAGTAAACTTGCAATTACTGTATGAATTAAAACATAATCTGCATACTTCATATATTTCAAAATATATATATACTCTGAACGATGGAGTATAATCTTGCATGAGCAGAATCAAAATATAATATTTTGAAAACAAAATCTAAGGGTTGGAAAACTTGCCTGGAATCCAAAGTACATCCCCCTAGGTTCCACTTGTCCCGGATAGTTCTAGAAACAGATTTCAAATCTCGGTTAGCCTTCTTAATCGAATAGCTACACATACCACTAGTAAGTACACTCAACTCCATTAACCAATTACGTGATTGCTACACCTTTTGTCTTTCCGAGTCCTTAGTTATTTTCTATTAACACTTATCTTGTCAATGACCTTTAATCCAATCACAAACAAAGCACTAAGGGGTCCTTCTAGACTCGTACTAAGTCCATGTTAATCCTCAAACACCGAAGTCAAGAGTTCGTTTAGAAATCGAATCTCGTTCGCCCGTTTTACTAATTCATTTTTAAAGTTAAGTCCAAGTACTCCCCTAAGAGGTTCTCTCGCACGTAACCTTGACTGAAACATTTTTATAAAATAGAAAAATAACTCTTTTGTCACAAGGTCTTCACTCACACCCTTATTATGACCTCTAGTATTTAATTACCAAGATTCTCACTTAAAGTATATTTTAAGGCATCCAAACTTGGCACCCAGCACTCACATTCACGAACTACTTTTACAAAAATCGCAATATCTCCTAAATCGTAAACCAAAACGTTACAGTTCTTTCGCCAAAATGATTAATGACTCAAAATCTACAAGTTCATGTCAGGTGCTCGACCTTGACAGAAGTTTAATGTTTCGGACATGCTCTGTCTTTAACACCTAATTGAATTTCGACATTACGACGGCTTAAAAATGAATAATCCAAATTTTAACAAACCCAAATAAACATTCAATCAACACCCAACACTCATGGACACTATTCATCATCTCCCTCAACTGTTAAACTGACTTGGTGGCTACAACCAAGGTTTTTCCATTTTCGTAAAACTCACACAAGATCCATGATCCTAATAATGCACTCATGCTTAAAACTCAACCAAATCTCATAAACTAACAAAGTATGGATGAGGGTTTTACCTTGATATGAAGCTTAGAGATGCTACTAAAGTCTCACAACTCTTAAATCTTGCCCAAAGGATCCTTAGGAAGCCATAATAGAAGGAAAGAAAACAAGAAAGATAGTTAGTCACTATTCACCACTATTCATCATCACTTTGTAAAATTCATATAAAATCGAAAAATAAGAGTTTGATTCTCAATTTTTTTACCACACCTTCTACTCTTAAAGGGCTTTCTTTTGAGTCCTAGATCATCACCAGGGGATGCTTGAAGCTCGACTTATTTGATTTCTAAAGTGAGTGGTCGAAATTGGGAAAGGCTGGACAGTTTCAGTTCTTCATCTTGGAAGTGGGATTTGACTAGGCTATACTGCTTTGTTAGCCATGAAACTTTGAAAGTATGTTCTAGATGTAATGAGGAAGCTGTGGTTTAAATTTGGTGATTTAAGAATGGGTAGAAGTGGAGTTATGAATTTTTCTTTGAGCTTGGTTTCTGCTGGGCAGTTTGGAGGAAAATGAGATGGAGAGCTTTTTGCTTGCTTTCTCTTGTGTTTGTATAATATTTGTGATAATATATGTATCACACCAAAAATATAGCTGCACTACAAAGTCATGGGGGTACTTACATGCCAAAATTTTCAACTTAATAAAGCCACTTTGTTCCAAGAATTAAGGAACTTGGTTGGCTAGCTAGTTTGGCTTGGTTTGGTTGGTTTGGTTAGTTTCTAAGTATCTTAGTTTTCATGGCACTTAGCTTGCATGGGATACTTACTTGCTAATATAACGCCCTAGAAATTTCGTAATTATAATATTATTTTTTAATATTAAATGTGGATTATATGGTGTGAATTTTTTTTAGATTAAATATATGTGATGTCATGTTTATATGATGATTTATATGTGTAATGTGAGTCGGTGTATTTTTATTTGAATTTTTATGATTAAAGTCTATTTAAATCATGCATTATTGATCTTCTAAGAATTTTATAAAATCATCGGAGTTATTAAAAATCATGAAATCTTTTTGTAATATCATCTTTGTATATTCAATTAGTTTTTAAAATTATTGGGTGTATTAATTTGGGTGTTTTGGTATTTCAAAACGATTTTAAGAGTTTATGGTATCTAAAGGGTCAAAACTTGCAAAATTCATATAAAATTCATTTTTGATTCTAAAAACATTTTAAAAATATAGGGATGTTTATAATTTCATAAATTTTATTTTAGAATTTTAAATATATTTTTCTGCTAGTGTTCCATTTAATTTCGATTTTTAAAAGTGGTTTCAGTTGATTTTTATTTATTTCAACATGATTAAATTATAAGTTTACCCTTGATATTCTTAATCTAAAAAATTTCCATTTAATCTCCAGATTATTCTATACGTGTCTCTCTTTTCTAATCTCTCGACAACTATCTCCCTCTCATCTCTCTCAAACTCTCTCTCCCTCATCAATTCTCTCTCTCTCTATATATATAAATCTCTCATCAAATAAATATATTTTGTTAGGTTAGGGGACTTGCACAATCCAAGATTCACAAACACCAACACAGAGCACACACACAACCAATTGATTAGTTGACAAGATCCACCAAAGTGCGGTCAAACACTTTTCAAGTATTACTTCTACTTCTATCAAATCAATAAGTAAAAGCAAAACAAGAACACACACAATATTTGATGTGGAAACACCCACGCCCCAAACTTGTATTATTAATCAAAATAGTTATCAATAATACATCAAAACAATAACACCTTAACGGTGTCCCAACCCCAATACTTGAGCCAACAATGCTCAAGCATCTCCCAAACAATACCTTAGACTACATCTTTTAAGCTTTCACACATATCAAACAAATACAATATGACTATGTATATATAGCCCTCCAAAACTTAGCCACCAAGAGTTACCATACTTGTTCTACAAGTCTTACCATACTTGTTATACAAGTCTTCCAATTCTTGGCACCTAATTACCCAACTTAGTGATCAAAACATACCATATATAATAATTGTCTTCACATACAATTATTATCTTACCCATGTATATCTTGTACCACCCAAGACCATAACATCCTATTGGGTTGAAACCCAACATATGTTATATATAAAACACCTATAACCACTTCTTCATGGCTGGGCTAAGAAGAGGAGAGCAAGAAATGAGGTTTTGGAGCTAGAGTTTCAAGAGGAAAGTCATGGAAAATCACTAAACTAGCAAGAGGGTATATTTTCTATGCTTAAAACTTTGTTTTCTTTTAGTTTTGAGCATATTTTTGTAAATGTTATCGACTAATATTAAGGGGTTCATGGGATTGGGTGATTGTGCTTGCTTGTGTGTTGTTATGGGTTGTGAAGAGGGAGTAATAAGGTGGATTTGAGGGTTACAATTTTGGTTAGAATTTACGGACACCGAAAGGCTGTTTAAAACTCTGACTGTGAACAGTAACTCGAGGGATTGGGTATTCAATTTTTGTTAATGATTTTACATGATAACGTTCTACTCAGAGTCTAGTTTACGTGACCGTAAATGGTGCATCGATTGGATTAACGAGCTAGGAGATATGCCCGTTTAAATATAAGGGTGTCAATAATCTACGAATTTGTAGAAACCGAACTTTGGGAAAATATTTTGCCAACCTAAACCCTTTAATTCGAATTGAAAAATTTATGTAAGATGTATATATGACTAAGAAAGAGTTCTGTGGAATTTTGTAATTTATTGAACATTTATGGATTTATTAAAAATACTAGAGTAAGAGGTGCGCAGTGAAGTCTTGTTTTCCAGGTTCACTGTCCTGCCCTATTTTTGAGGAACAATTCGAACTACATAGGATCATGTAAGGGCAGTGAGTTTGCTGAGTCTATAATGTAATTTGAGTCTAATTTACAACCTCGAAGGTTTCGAATGGTTTCGTTTAGTGATTAAGGCGTTATGGCCATTTGAGTTAAGCAAGCGCAGAGAGTATGAATGGTTTAAGCATTGAACCTTGGGGAAATGTTTCACCTAGATAAACACCTTAGTTTGAATTAAAACTCAGAGTAATGGTGTAACCATGAGTATAGAAGATTTTAAAAGTGGATTCATGTTAAAATAACACTCCAATGATTTATAATGAATTTTTGAGTAAAGATAAGCAGGGCTACAAGGGCTCTGTTTTGGGCAGATTTTTGTACCAACTTCGAGAGAACATTTGACCTAGCTATACTAATCATTTTAATATGGAAATTGGAAGGTAGCAAGGCCTTACATTAGAGAGTAAAATGGAAAAGGTTTCATGTTAGAATGTTGAGTGATGGAATTATGAAAAATGTCGGAACATAAGGAGTTAATAAAAAATTCTTAAGGAATTAAACCGAGGAACCATTTTGGGACAAGATTTCGGACGAGTTAGGGGACTCATTTGAAAATAGTTTGAATACAAAACTTGTAGATACGCATAATTATTATATAACGGAGCGAAGAATGTATTTGTATGATATTAATAAGTTGGGTAGAATAATACCGGAAACAGACCCGAGGAGTTGAGATGCCGGCAAAATAAGGGTTCAAAATGATTAAACCTAAAATGGATTTAGTATATATATAATTATAATAAATGTGGATTCTCATCTTATTATAGAGTATCCGAGGTGAGGAAGGAGTTGGATAGCGTACTGCAGAGTTCAGGCAAGTATACTATCCCTCACTTATCGTTCAAGTGATGTGAACTCTCTTTTTTATTTATATATGTTCTTTCAAATCCTTTGCAAGCATCTGTACCCTTCATTTTCATTTTGAATGATGTGAGTCTACTTCTATTTATTGTAAAGTTTTCTTCCAATTCGTGTTGCCAGGGTCAACACCCCTTTTCTTTTGTTTCAAGTGACTCGAACCGTGTATTGAAATTCAGATTTCTTGAACTGCTTATGAATTGTTGTTTACCTTCTTATACCTTACTGTTATTCCCTTCTTAATTATTGATTGAACCATTTATACCTTATTATTTAATCTTTATAAATTATTGTTGAAACACATGTACCTTGCTTATCCTTATGGATCATTATTTAAACATTTGTACCCTATTATTTACCCTATTTCTTGTCGAAATATAATCCTTGACTTAAAATTTATGCCTTGCTTTATCTTATTCTTTTCCTTATGCTTATTCCCTTAGACTATACAAGAAAAAACCAAATTTCAGAACCCTTAATTTAAATTCTAGAACCCTAATACCTGTTTGTTCTTTATTGGATTATGACCCTGTCTTTCTTGAACTTCAGATTCCTCTATCACATGTATATTCTATAAATGGTTGTTAAATTCCAGAATCTTAATAGTTGCTTCGTTTTCTAATTAATTAATGTTTCATTATTGATATATGATATGTTGTTGATTATGATTCAATGTTGTTGAACCATGCCATGTTTAGTTTAATCTTGTTGCTTTGCTGTTTATGCTTCCTTATATCAATTGTTTCCCTCATTCTTAATCTTTTATTGTTACTCATTAAAATGGATTAAGTAATTAAAGATGTTTTTAAAATTTCTTAAGCTGGGCTGATATGTTATTAGTGAGTATAAGGACTTGAAAGTGAAATGTTTTTAAAGGTTTTGATGTGGGGGATTCCGTTTAAATGTTTTCCACAGATTCCTTCAGATTAGAGGCGTAAGAGGCCGGGTGACGCCGGTCCAGCATTTTTTTAGCGTTAGAGGCTAGGGTGGTCCTAGTCCAGCACTTTTATTAAAGGCCAATGTGTTGCCTAATTGGGAACCCAATTTTGATGTCTAGAGGGACTTCGTGTCCGGTATGGGGACTTTACGTGGCTGATCACCCGTATTGTCCGGAGTCATGGAAAAACTCCAACCAACATAAATGTTTTTTTTAAAAAAGGTTTTATGAAAATTATGTTCAATGATAAAACGGTTTTAATGAAAAGAATGTTTTGGTGAGAAGCTATGACTAAAGTAAATGAAAAGTCTTATTCTACAATGGAAATTGAATTATTCCCTTGAGATAAGTTGGTCATTGATATTGATCATCAATGAATCATTGAAATATTATTGTTTCACTATATTGATCACTTGCTGAGCGTTGTTGGCTCACTCTGGCTTTGTTTTACCTTCCCTTTCAGTTAGAGTTAAGGAGTTGGATACCTGCGTATTATAATTCAAATGAGATCGATGGTGAATTCTTTAAAGGTTAGATACAGAGCAAGCACGGGCATATATAAATTGGCTTGCGCTATGGTTTAGACAGTATAAAGGTTTGTATTTGGATTGGAGATGGAAGTTTTAGTAATTTGTATAGTGTAGATTCTTGTTTCATACCATAACCTGGAATCGATCCTGTTGGGACAATCAGATCTTGGCACTGCGATTTTTGATACAATATATTAACGAGTACGAATAGAAAAGTCACCTTGTTAACGGTTGATTCCACGCTCTTCTATTGTATTCCCAAATTCCCTTGAGCGAAGTGTGGCCTTCGTCTTCTTAAGTTTACCTCTCTTCTTGCTCCTGGGTGGCTACAAAATTTTTTTCGACCAACCCTAGCAAGAAGATAATAAGAATATATATAGGGCTACAATAGGGATCATGGACAATTAGGTTGGGCCTTCTAATTACATCTTGGGCATAGCCCAATGTAATTAAATATTAATTCAATCCACTAAAGAATTAATATTTGCACTACTTTTCCCAATACCGTAATTTAATTAATTAATTTGGTTCCAATATTATTTGCTTATTAAATTCCCCATGTTTAAAATATCGCATGTCCATTAATTAAATAAATTACTGATAATTCATTTAATTAATATCTTTTATCCTTGATCATCCACTCAACCTTTATTTAATTATGCCGGAATAAATCCACCTGCAGGGTTTCACATAATTAAATCTTTTTTGAGCTTTCAAGGGGACATCATTAACCCGAATATTATCAGGACATGGATTCCTTCAATAAATAATATTCACCATATATATTATTCCATCACCCAAAATATAATGAAATAAATCAAGAGAATTATTTCATATATAAATCAAAGCATGTAAATAATATACACGTGTCAATTACTATATCTGGATTAAGAAACTAAGCATTAATAATAACATAGAATCTTAGTTCACCTTCTTAATCAGTATAAGGGAACAATTCTAAATTTGATCCTGTTCAATATACACAAAGTATACTAGTATTATTTATTAGTCAATATAAACTAATCTAAATAATATTACAGCCATTCCAGTGGATTGTCTAACACCGCCTGTGCTGTGAACCATATTATATTATATAAACCGTATTTAATAATCTAATTTCTGCATCCCATTTGATACTGGATTATTCACAATATATAATATTTAGACAACATGTAAACATTTAAATGATTCTCAATAAAACTGGGCCAGAAATAAATGTATATACTTTAAATAAATATTTTCAGTATACACCAACAATCTCCCACTTATACTCAAAATATTCTATGAGTATATCAGTGTTTATTTAATCCACTATTACACAAAAAAACTATGTGTCTATTCATCTGACTCCTATCGCTTCCACATGCCTGTCAAAAACTTTGGCTGGCAAGCTCTTTGTGAATGGATCTGCCCGATTGTCTTCTGATGATATGTGAGCCACAAATATATCTCCTCGCTTTACGATTCCTCGTATGAGATGATACTTACGTTCAATATGTTTAGCTGCATTGTGATCTCGCGGTTCCTTCGAATTTGCCATAGCACCAGTGTTATCACAATACACTGTCAAGCTCCTAGGCAAATTAGGTACCACATCCAAGTCCAAAAGGAAGTTCCTGAACCATACAGCCTCCTTTGCAGCCTCAGAGGCCGCCACGTACTCGGCTTCCATGGTGGAGTCTACAATGCATTTCTGCTTTACACTCCTCCATATAACGGCTCCACGTCCCAAAGTAAAAACATATCCCGAGGTTGATTTCCTCTTATCCCTATCTGATTGGAAATCTGAATCAGTATATCCCAAAGGAAATAGATCTGAGGCCTTGTAAATTAACATATACTCCTTAGTCCTTCTCAGGTACTTGAGTATAGTTTTTACTGCACTCCAATGTTCATGACCTGGGTTCGATTGATATCTACTAACCATGCCTACACCAAAGCAGATGTCAGGCCTCGTACATTACATAGCATACATTAAGCTTCTACATGCCGAAGCATAAGGAACTGCTTTCATGCTCTCTATATCCTTAGGTGTCGAATGACACTGCTCCTTGGATATAGCCACTCCATGCTTAAAAGGTAGAAAACCTTTCTTAGAGTTCTGCATGTTAAAACGAGCTAATACTTCATCAATGTAGGGCTCTTGAGATAAAGCCAACATCCTTTTCTTGCGATCCCTTATTACTTTGATCCCAAGGATGTATGCCGCTTCACCTAAGTCCTTCATTTCAAATTGTTTGAACAACCATGCCTTTACTGATGACAACATCTTAACACTGTTTCCAATGAGTAAAATGTCATCTACATACAGTACTAGAAAAACCACTGCATTACCCTCACTTCTCTTATGCACACATGATTCGCTTGGACTTTGATCAAATCCATATGACTGGACTGCCTGATCAAAACGAATATTCCAGTCCCTAGAAGCTTGTTTTCGTCCATAAATAGACCTCTTAAGCTTACAAACAAGATGCTCTTGGCCTTCCTTAATGAATCCTTTTGGTTGTTGCATATAGATGGTTTCCTCAAGACTTCCATTGAGGAAAGCTGTCTTGACATCCATTTGCCAAATCTCATAATCGAGATGAGCTGCTATAGATAAAAGAATCCGGATCGACTTAAGCATAACAACTGGCGAAAAGGTTTCCTCATAATCGATCCCTTCTTTCTGAGTATACCCTTTAGCAACAAGTCGTGCTTTCCAGGCTTTCACCTTTTTGTCAGATCCTCTTTTCTACTTGTAGATCCACATACATCCAATGGGTTTTACACCTTTGGGTGGTTCCACGAGCTCCCAAACTTGATTTGAATACATTGATTCCATCACAGATTCCATTGCCTTTTGCCATAGATCTGCATCTTTATCTAGAATTGCCTCTTCGTATGTCCTGGGATCCTCATCATGTTCACCAGGGACCAAGTCCGAGGACTCTCCCAAAAACATGAATCTATCTGGTTGTTGAACAACCCTCCCACTACGACGAGGCACTGGTGCAGTATTAGTGTTAAGTTGTGCATTTTCTTGTGGCTGTTCTACTTGTACTATTGGCACTTGGGGATTATCTGTCCCTCCCACTAGTTCCTTTAAAACGATACTACTCATGGGTTTAGCATGATTTTGTAGTTGGTTTAATCATATGATGATTATGATGGTGAAGTATGGATGCCCGGTGTGGCTTGGTTGTTGAAACGAAATTCGGAAACGTTCGATTTATAGCCATGGTAATGCCGAAATTTCGTTAACCCTTGAAATTTGTCTGTAAGAGTTGGTATAACTTTTTGACCTTGATAATTTTATGACATAACCTTGTAGATCTCGAGTCATAGATCGTTTTGGCAAAAGAATCGAAACAAACGGACTTACGGTTTAGGATTTATGGCCGATTTACTAAAAGTGGTTCAAAACCGTAAATTCGAGTTCGTAATTGAAATTGAACCCCCTTAACTCAAGTAATTCAGTGACGAATCTTGGTAATTAAATAGTATAGATCATAAATAAGTTGTGAGAGAAGACCTCATGTTAAAAAGATCATTTTTCGATTTTATAAAAATATTCGAATCAGGGTTAAGTACGAATGAACCCCTAAAAAGAACGAGTAGTTATAACTTTGGAAAATCACTTAGATAACGATCGATAAATCTCGAGGTATAATCTTTCGACCTTAGAACCTATATGGCTTAAGTACCTACCAAGTGTAAGTGTACTGACATACCCTGATAGCAAGCAAGTGTCGGGTCATAACGGTGTTAATGAGCGATAACTTGAAAACGTGCTTTAGCTTAAGTAAAGTATTTACTTGGCGTTTCACAGTGATAGGTGATTAAACCGGGATAATTTTGGTTATTTATAGATTGCCGGACCACCCCGAGTCATACCACTAGCATAGCGGGAGCACCAGGCAAGTTTCCAATACCTTGGAACTGTTGTTGTGATAATATATATCTGTTGTTTTCTGATACATATGTCATAGCATGCATGCCTACTTTAAGTCTATTGAAATACTTGTTCCCTAAATTATTATTGGCTTATAAACTAGATATGATATATTAGTTATAAGCCGGATTTTTGTTAAGACCCTTAGTGAAGGGCTTATGATCTTCATTCTTCAAATATAGACCGGGAGTCAGTATTTTGATATATATATAAATAGTCGTGGAAACCCGGAAGGATTCCAGTGACAGATTATTATTTCGAGGATTGTTATTCGATTATAAATCTTTCGAGGAATGTTATTTGAATATTACCTCAGTCGAGGAATATTAAACAAATATTATTTCTAAATCCCTTTTAAGCTTTATTCATTTAATGAATATTATTTTGTATATTCATTTGAACTCTATTTATTCAATGAATATTATTTTAAATATTCATTTAACGTCGATTCATTTATCGAATATTATTTCAAATATTCACTTGTGTTTTATTTCTTCTATAAGTATTATTAATTTGAATATTCATTATTTATTCAATGAATATTATTGCGAATATTTATTCAAGGATTATTTCGAGCAATATTCTTTCAATATTTATGACTTAATAAATATTCTTTGAATATTTATTTAATTCTTCTAACTCGTTTTAAAAATGATTTACTTCATTCAAATATCATCTTCGACCTTCGAATATTATGTAAATTATTCCGAGCCTATCTATTATTATTTATATCAAAGAAGGTTCTCAAAATTCTATTCTTCTTTCAAAACTATCTTTCAAATTATAAGGGAACCTTACTTGAGAACTATCATTTATGTTGTTGACTTCCCAGTCATAAATTCTTTAATACTATTCTTTGCCCTCGCAACTTGGTTGCTATTTATCAATTGAATCTTTTATTACCTCCTCATAATTCGAGGGGTAAGGTGGTTGGAACAAGTTGATATCCATTAACAAGCAACAGCTTGGGAAATATTGGTGAATTCCCTTTCCAACTAGATACGACTACTTTATAGAGTCTCATCAACAAGTATTATACGTGCGGAAAGGAGAATGAGCTTTACGTTCCAGAATCATGGATTCTATCCAAACTAGGAGTCGTGTAAGAGGCCGAGTAGCGCCGGTCCATCCCATTGGCCCAACCGTTGGCCGGGGAGATCTAACAGGGCGGTAGACAAGTAAATCCGTCAGTTCTTCCTTCTACCGGTATTAAATCTAAATTGAGCTGTACAATCTGTGACTTATCATCAAAGGATTGGAACAGCGGGCGTGGTGAATACTCCAGTATTTGTTCATCTTCCAAGTTATAAATTTTCTGCAACATTATCAGTGTTGGCAGGGTGAAAAAGTGTTTGAAACTGGAATTGCAATATTTTCCTGCAAGTTCCTCTTTTATGATAAATGATAGTATCTTGCTTATCTTTTGTATAGCAGATATTTCCACAGAATATATTTTGAGTTACCTTGTAACTTCTTCGTTTACATTATACTGGCATTATCTTCGTTAATGTATGGCATATGGTTTCAAAGATATTTTGAACTATTATACATTATTACTATTCAGTTACATATTATTCTTGTTGGGCTATTGCTCACCCTTGATTTATTTATTATATCACAACAACAGCTAGATCTGATGGCTAGCGCAAGGCGCACTCGGTGCAATCAAGGACAGCAGTCATAGGGTTGCCTACTGATGTCATGGACGGTATTACCGAGGTAGAAGCAACCAGTAGGCTAGACTATCAGCTTTTGGTTTATCAGATGTATTTACTTATATGACACATGTAAATGGATGGTAAAGAGTATGTAACAGTTAAATGGTAATTCTTTCAGGTTGTAAGAACTCAACTTGTGATTAATAATATTTGATAGTTACTCTGATTTCATCTCTGGGACTATAACTGGTGTGTTTTATGTTGTTGTTTTGGGCCACAAGGTTGTAATTTAATTTATGTTGGTTTTGTGGATGGAGATTGAGTCCTCAACGACCGGATCCCCGACCCCGGATCTGGGGCTGTTACAAAATATGAGCAATTGCCATGAGTTTTATATACATAGGGACCCCAAACATCCACATGAATAAGCTCAAACAACTTAGTAAACTCAGTGATACTGTCAGGAAATACACACCTTGTTTGTTTTGCCAAATGACAAGTATCACACTTAGAAAAATCTAAAGAAGTAGAAAACATAAAATTGGATAGATACTTCATAGAAGCAGCAGCTGGATGACCTAGCCTGGCATGCCATAACTTTGAGTCTTTGACTTTCTTCTGATGCCCAAAAGAACAAGTATTGACAAATACAAGAGAAGATTGAAGAATGTACAAACCATCTTGAGTGTTACCAATCTCTTCGACCATCTTCAAAGAGGAGTCCTGAATAAAACATCTCTGATTATCAAAAGAGACAACATAATTGCTGTTATGAGTAAGCTGAGAGAACGAAATTAGATTGTATGTGAAGGATATAACTGAAGTCACAGTATTAGCAGATGAACCCCAACCAACAGTGATATTAGGTGAGGCAGTAGAAGTATGCATTTCCTTAAAACTGGCTTGAATCATTTGTATGATTTTCTTGCATTGAGATTCAAAAAGAGAGGGACCACAACTAGAGTTACTCACAATATCGTCAGCACTACTAGAAACAGCAGAAGCAGATTTTTCAGTCATATTATTATTTGCCTGAGATTTACCTTTAAATTGCCTAGGCTTTGGTTTTGGTTTACCATACATCTTATGCCATTATGGATAACCGTGAAGGCAAAAACACTTTTCTTTAGTATTTCTAGTGGTATTACAGTAATCACAGTAGCTTCTTCAACACTCCTTTGTTGGCCATGAAATTTTGAACACATCTTACCCATGGAGTGGAGAAGCTATGGTTAAAATTTGGTGATTTGTGGAGCTCTAGAACTCGAGTTATGAATTTTTTCTTTCCTCCTTGTTCTTGCTGGGAAGTTTGTAGAGAAAAGAGATGGAGAGCTTTTTGGTGAGGTTGGTGATGATCTTTTGTGTTGGTTGACTTGATCTAGTCTCTTATGGATAATCTTCACTTTATGTAGATATTTTCCGTAATAATCCGTTTGTTATTTGCTTGTTAATTGTGAGTGGAATTGGCCTAACTATGTGATGTAAGCAGTGATGTCATGTGGATGATCCTTAATCTTGTTTTTGATTATTGCTAAGTAAAATGTTAATTACCTTGGTGGATCATAATGTAGTATGTATCCTTGATGTATTACTAACCTTGGTCGTTCAACAATCCAAATTCCCTTGGCATTTCCTTGACTTGATCACTCCTTGGTTTAACCTAATTTCACTATTCCCTCAAGATATAAACCCTTTAAAATCTCCATACTTCTTAATATCAACTCCAATAGAGTCTCAATCGAAATCAAAAATCTTTAAAGTCCATACTCAGGAATTTCGGAAATCCATGATCATTTCCAATCACTCATTTTTATAATACAACAATAATATGGTTTTCAATTATTCATTTTCCATTTCGAATATAGGGTACTTACATACCATTTCCCTAAATCCTCAAAATTACTATTTATTCAGGCACTGTAGCATTCTGAAAGTTAGGGTTATTACAGTATTCGTGGGTGAAAGCAGATGGGTAGAAAGGAGAGAGAGAGAGAGAGAGAGAGAGAGAGAGAGAGAGAGAGAGAGAGAGAGAGAGAGAGGGGGATGAGAGGGCCGTGGCGGTAGGTATACAGTGGTGGTGGGGCGGGGGTGGCAGTAAATGGATTAGGGGAATGGCGAGATGATGATGGTCAGATGAAGGCGTGAGTATAGATGATAGATAAGAGATAGTAAAGAATGGAGGGTGAAGATTAAAAGAAAGGGAAATGCTGACCATAGCCCTAAGGGTTATGGTTGAGCATTAAATATTCTCATATTTTCAACATTTATTCTTAGCTATTTAATTAATTTTTGGTTTTCCAATGCTCTTTTACAACATTAATTTTCACATTAATTAATGTGATTAATAATAGTGGACCCCCTGCATTCACATTAATTTTCACTAATAAAAAAATCCCAAATTGCTAAATAATTATATTGAGATTCGTGCAAGATTGATTTATTAAGTGTAAAATTGACATAATAAATGCATTTATCTACTTACATTAATTCTTAACCATAGCCCTAAGGGTTATGTTTAGCATTATCCTAAAAGAAATTATATAAAATAAAGGGCTGAAATTAGATTTCAATTCTCATTTTAATTGGGTTTCTCATTGAAGCAAAATCATATATAATATAATAGATAATAGATAAGAGGTCCAGAAAAATTGGTTTTTCAAAAGTACATTGTATACTTTATTAAATTAATAACCTGTAACCACCAAAATTTTACGCACACTAAAAATGACAATGAAAAGTATACTCTCTCCGTCCAAATTTATGTGAGCTGATTTGATTTTCACAAAATTTAAGAAAGCCAAATTGAATTGTTAAAAAAGATATAAAAAATGAGTAAAAGTTGATGAAAAGTAGGTAAAGTGGTGGGATCTATCAATATTTAATGATAGATTTGAGATAGTGGAGAAAAGTAGTGGGTGTAATAGTGATTATTTAATAATAAAATTGAGATAGTGGATGAAAGTAGTGGGTATAATAGTGTTTTAAGTTAAAAGTTTATTTTTTTTGAAAAGTTTTTTTGGTTAATTCTTTTTGGTAGGTCTCGAAAAAGAAAGAGGATCACCTAAAAAATGGGATGGAAGGAGCAATAGATAGCCACCAATATCAAACACTCAAACCTACTCCATCAGAATAATATATAGGAAAAAATCGTACTTGCTATTTCTACGAATACCACCTTTCATCCACATCTTCTACTTACATATGTTGCTTCTTTGTAACTGAAAAAGTGTAAGCCACCCTTGTGTTTTTCTTGTAGGAGCAAAACCCAATAGTGTGCTGAACAAAAAGATCCAAGATTTGCAGTGTAAAAGAGCATCCTCAGGAGTGTTGGAAAGTTGATATATACACATTTATGTTGAGGAGCAAAATGAGAGTTTCAGAGTTAAGCTGGGAGTAGGGCCAAGTTGAAATGGAGTTGAGTTCTAGGCCCCGGCGTATAGCTCTCTTTATAGAGCCCTCTCCCTTCGCGTTAGAGGTGTGCATCGGGTGGTTTGGGCGGTTTAGGATCGCCAAACCAATCAAACCATAAATTTCGGGTTTTTAATTTTTCAAACCATAACCAAACAAAAAACCATTACATTTTAAAAAAACCAACCTAATTATAACGGTTTGGTTTGGTCGGTTTCGGTTTAAAACTATTATTAAAAAAAAAAAAGAGGCAACAACATCTGTGAACCAATAGTAGCATAAAGTTTCATTAAAGCAATTATAAAATAAATTACAAAATCTTCAAATATTTCCAAAGGATCATACATTAAGTTCACAAAAGTCTTAGTTAAAAATAAGAAGTCTAAAGCACTTGATATCAAATGTAGCTCTCTAATCTCTACCCTCTAGTGCTTTCAACATAAATATTTTTCATTTTATATAAGTATATAATTAATATTAAAACTATATATATATATATATATACATATATATAAATATAATATTTCTATATTATTTGATCTTAATGATCGGGTTGGTTAAATCAGGTGGAAAAATTAGTAAAACCAAACCCAACCCAAAATTTTCGGTTTTTAAAAATTTAAAACCATAACCAACCCAAATCGAAAAAAAACCTAAACTTTCGGTTTGGTCGGTTTAAGCGGTTTTCGAAAAACCATTCTCACCCCTAGTTCGCGTGAGTGCATTTATCTAAATATATGTCTCTATGATTATTATATGTGCTTGATCATGTCTCAACTCTTATGCGGATACTGTGGTAGTTTATGATTGTGAGTTAATTAAGGGGGTATTTGGGGAACTTATTTTCCAGAATAAATTAACTTATTTTAATACAAATTTAGATATTTTTAATATTTTTTCTGAAAAAATTAACTTTTTTTTGCAACTTATATTTTTACACAGAAGTAAGTCCTTAAAAACTTATTTTAAACATAGCCAAACATACCCTAAGATGATGTCATTAGCTTACCGTGTTTCCTTATGTGACTTAAGTTAGTGACGCGCGTTCCGGGTTGTTTTGGACTTTTGGTAGTTACTAAGATAAACTGCATGTGATAGCCTGTCGCCAGATACGGTGGTAGTCAACATTTCACAGCTTATTCTTTTGATCATAACAAAAATAATTTAATCCTGATAGCATTGAAAATATTAATCTTATATTCCCTTTATCCCTCCCAATTCTTTAGATTTTGAATAGAGAGTTTGACATGTATTTTAAAATTCATAAAAATTATTTTATAATTTATTTTTAAAATTTTGATTTTTTGAATAAAACTTAAAACATTCAATTTTTATTAAAAAACAAAAAAAGTAAAATAATGTATAAAACTATACTTTAAATGAATCTTTAAATGTGTGTCAAAGCCTCTTTCACTAATGTAAAGAACTGGGCAAATATAAATTTGCTCCAATACTTTTTAAGTTTCCATCTTGATATGAACGTTTTCAATATTTGTTGAATAATATTTATTTTAGCATAAGAATTTGTTGGTATCTTCCTTGCATATGACAACTTAGAATTATTTTAGAGTGATTGGTTACGTACAAAACTAACGACTTTAATAACAATAAAAAAAATTTATGATTTATTCTCGGAAATGCGCTAAATATATGAATTCTGTATTAGCATCCGAGAACACATTGAACTCTAGTTTATTAGTAGCATCAGGAAAACATTTAACTGCTAACACAATAATGTCTTCTTCCATGCAAGTTTTGTTATGACTTATGAGTAAATATATTGAATTCTTTATTATCATTTGAAGAACATGTTATAACGGAAGCAAGAAAGATGATAAACGTAAAGAGAAAAGTATATGCATAATAGAAATAGTTTATATTGATCTTGAGGATAAACAGATTACAGATTTTTTTCAGATGTATCACTATCTTTACATGCATTTCTATTTATAGACACAATCTAAGGGGTTAGGTGTGGTATGTGGTGTTAGGTGTGGTAGGTGGTGCTGGCGGCGGCTACATAAGTCAAGTCCGGTGGCTACAGATTCAAGGCATTCTAACAAATCTCCACCTTGACTTGAATCCTCTCAAAAAAACAGATAACGGATGTACCATATGCATCATAATAATGTCAGATGTACCAGATATGAAAAAAACTCTTCCGCCTCAGATTTTGCCCTAAAAGGGCAATCAATAACTCCGGACATTTAGCAAGTTCAAATAATGTTGAAACTTGCTATGTGGAACCGGCTTGGTGAGCATATCAGCTGGGTTATCAGCAGTACCCACTTTGCTCACCTTGATTCTCTTCTTCTTAGAAAATGATATCTCACATCCATGTGCTTAGTCCACTTATGATGGAATTGATCCTGGGTTAAACAGATTTCACTGAGACTGTCACAAAATATTGTAGCCTGATCATGTTGTAGACCCAGATCGCTGACCAATCCTTTCAACCAGATTCCTTCTTTTGCGGCTTCTATCAATGCCATGTACTCTGCTTCTGTAGTAGACAAAGTCACTGTAGGTTGCAGAGTTGCTTTCCAACTGACAATCGAACCACCCAGAGTGAAAGCATAACCAGTCATAGATCTTCTACTGTCAACATCTCCAGCATAATCAGAGTCTGAAAACCCTGTCACCAAACACTCAGTATCACCTCCATAAATGAGACCAACATCAGACGTACCTTTTAAGTACCGAAATACCCTCTTCACAGCTTGCCAATGCTCTTTGTCTGGATCACCTATGAACCTACTAACAACACTGACAGACTGTGCAAGATCGGGTCTAGTGCAGACCACTACATACATCAAGCTTCCTACTGCACTAGCATAGGGAACTCGAGACATGTACTCTTTTTCCTCAACAGACTTAGGTGCAAAAGCGACAGACAATGTGCATTTGCAGCACTAGGAGACATGCTAAATCTTGACAAAATCTTCTGAATGTAGCCCTTCTGTGACAAGAAGAGCTTTCTTTTGCTTCTATCCCTATAAATCTCCATTCCCAGAATTTTTCCGAGCTGCACCCAAATCTTTCATTTCAAACTCAGCACTGAGGAGACCTTTCAACTTCTGAATATCAGAATTGTTCTCTGCAGCTATCAACATATCATCTACATACAGGACCAGATAAATGAAAGAACCATTTACTGTCTTACTATGATAAACACAGCAATCATACGGACTCCTGGTGTAGCCAATACCCATCATATAGCTATCAAATTTCTTGTACCACTGCTTCGGAGATTGCTTTATCCCATATAAGGACTTCAATAACTTGCACACATAGTCTTCTTTACCAGGAACCTGAAAACCATCTAGCTGAGTCATGTATATCTCCTCTTCCAGCTTTCCATGCAGAAAAGCTATCTTCACATCGAGTTGTTCAAGCTCCAGATTCTGATGTGCAACTATCGCTAGTAGCACCCTGATGGAAGTGTGTCTGACCACTGGTGAAAAAATCTCATTGTAATCTACTCCCTCTTTCTAAGTGAACCCTCGAGCTACTAACCGAGCTTTATACTTGATACCCTCAACTGATGTTTCTTCTTCCTTCTTCTTGTAGACCCATTTACAAGTAACAATCTTTTTGTCCCGAGGTCGCTTGACTAATTCCCAAGTCTTATTCTTCTAAAGTGACTCCATTTCATCTCCCATTGCAACAAACCATTTTGTAGATTCAGTACATGTCACCGCTTCTTTGTAAGTGGATGGCTCATCAGAGCTAGGATCCACTTCTTCAGCTACCTGTAGTGCATATGCCACCATATCTTCAAAGCCATATTTCTTTAGAGGCACTCCATACTTAGCTCTCCTCGATCGATCAAGAGCCAAACTTTGCTGATTTACTACTGGTACTAATGATTCTGATTATGACTGTGGTTGTTGAACTTCTTGTTGTGGTTCACTCTCATCTTGAGTGACTTCCTGCTCCACCTGTTTCTCAACACCACCACTTTCTGAAACAATCGTACACTTCACAGTAGGGTTAAACATAGAATTTTCATCAAAGACTAAATTTCTACTCAGTATAACCCTATTTTCAGATGGAGACCAGATTCTATAACCTTTAACTCCATCCCCATAGCCTACAAATACTCCTTTTTTAGCTCGTGGCTCCAATTTACCCTCATTTATATGATAATAAACAGTACAACCAAAAACTCTTAAATTTGAGTAATCAGCAGGCTTACCAGACCATTTCTCAATAGGAGTTTTGAGATGAATACCTGTGTGAAGTCCACGATTAATCAAATAACATGATGTACTAACCGCCTCTGCCCAGAATCTTCTAGTTAGTCCAGCATTAGAAAGCATACACTTAGCTCTCTCCAGAAGTGTCGGATTAATACGCTCTGCTACACCATTCTGCTGTGATGTATCCTTGACTGTATGATGCCTAGCAATCCCCTCATTCTTGCAGAAATCTACAAACTCGGATGAGCAAAATTCTAGGGCATTATCTGTTCACAGCCTCTTAATCTTCTTCCCTGTTTGATTCTTCACTAGCGTCTTCCACTGCTTGAAAATCTTAAAAGCTTCACTTTTGTGCTTTATGATGAACAACCAAGTCATTCTTGAGAAATCATCGATCATTGACACAAAATATCTGTGACCCTCTAAAGACTCCACCCAGGGAAGGACCCCAACAATCAGAATGGATGTAATCAAGTGTGCCTTTTGTTCTGTGGGTTGCTTTAGAAAACTTGCTGCGATGTAGCTTTCCAAAAACACAATGTTCACAAAACTCGAGACGTGTGACCTTATAACCACAAAGAAGATCAGCTTTTGACAGAATCTGCATCCCCCTTTCACTCATGTGCCACAACCTGGTCATATTTTCCTTTTCAATTTCCGAAGATGCAACAACAACAGAACCTGTTAACGTAGAACCTTGAAGAAGATACAAGGTACCACGTTTAACACCTTTCAGAACCACATCAGAACCCTTGCGGACATGTAAAACTTCACCTTCACCTTTAAACTGAAATCCTTGTTGTCTAACATACTTAGAGATATCAGATTCTTCGTATAAGTGAAACATGCCTAACATCATTCAATGTGCAAAAATTACCATCATGTGTCCGAAGTTTAATCGAGCCTATTCCAACAGTCTCACAAACAAAACTGTTAGCCATAGAAATTTTTCCACCGTCTACTTTTTCATAGGTTGTGAACCACTCCCTGCGCGGACATATATGGTAGGACGCTTCAGAGTCAAGGATCCACACATCAGAGTGATGCGTGTCCTTGATAGAAACTAGAGCAATATCTTCTTCGAAATTGGCATCAGCTACAGCAGCAGTTCCTACAGTAGTATCCACCAATTTATCCTCTTACTTCTTTTTCTTGGGACAGTCAGATTTCCAGTGTCCCTTCTCTTTACAATAATTGTAGACATCATTAGCTCTCGAATCCTTAGAAGCTGGTTTCTTGGATTTATACTTCCCCGACTTTCCATGTCCGGTACTTCCGCTAGCTACCAACCCAGCAGCATGATTATCTGCACCTATACCAGCCACCTTATGGCGCAGCTCTCTAGAATGAAGAGAAGATCTAACCTTCTCTAGAGAAATAGTATCTTTACCAACAATAAACGACTGCACAAAGTTCTCATACGATAATGGTAAAGAAACTAACAGAATCAAAGCAGCATCCTCATCTTCAACTTTAACATCAATATTACGCAATTCTAATAAAATTGTGTTTAATTGATCTAAGTGATCTCGAAGAGGCATACCTTCCTGCATTCGCAGACTGAACAGACGCTGCTTCAGAAGCAACTTATTTGTTAAAGACTTTGACATGTAGAGACTTTCAAGCTTTAACCATAAACCAGACGCGGTATCCTCCTCCACAATTTCAGTAATAATATCATCTGCAAGGCACAACTGTGACGCCCCCAGATCCGGGGTCGGAGATCTAGGCGCTCACGGTCCATTTTCCATTAGTAACATACCTGTTCTTGTACACAATATATATAACACAGCCATCGACCCCACAATAAACTCACACCACACTCACACACACAGGTTAGAGCCTCAGAAACGTCACACATTGATTAAACAGTAATAAAGTTATCAGAGTTATTACAGAGCGAATTAAATAGTATTTATGCTACCAGCAACACTCCGATATGAAGCGAAGCTGGCGGCTTGAAAGTTTGTTACGATACACTGCCTTGCACAGGTCATGCTGATAAATAAAACGTACTAACAAAAGCTGCCAACCAATCCGGCTAATGGGGCCTACCGGTGGAATCTCAAGTGGAGGCTCGGGCCTAGTCACCTGCTTTCGAGCAGTCTGCCTGGGTCTTGCCATTTCGCTTAGCTGTTGTGTTTGTAACGTTTGAAAACAAGCAAGAGTGAGTAACTATAGCTCAACAAGAAATATATATAAGATAGGCAATATAACATCTCATATGATTGGCAGTTGATATATTTGTTTGTATCAATCAGTTATGAAATCACTTGTCATAGTCGATAAATCTCGAAGGTGCAACAATATGTGCCCTTGTTTTCAAAATAAACTTGCAGTTCTAGATACTGCATTGAATCAACATCTTTCTCATCAAAATAGAACACTATCAGCAACTTGGCACAAAAGCCTAAGAAGCAGTGTCAAAGCATTTTTCCAAAATGGAGGAATGGGACTTAAAGAAAACATAAAAACCTGACAAGGATTGACGATGATCAGTCGCCACATCCAAGTCCAATAATCCGCGGGTCTTCTCTACCGGTAGAAGGATAGAAACTACATCCGTAACTATCCCTCGGGTGAAAACTACATCCATAATCACCCTCGATGAAAACTACATCCGTAATCATCCTTCGGCAACACCTGGGCCGGAATAATAAGTGATGGACCGCCTGGCTCACGGCCGCTTACACATCCCGGGAATCGTTCGTCAACGGTTCCCACACCTGCCAGAGTCCCTTTTTCTTTTCTTTTAAAACTTGATTTTGATTGAAAACAGAGTAGTTGGGGTCCGACATCAGTCGATCGATGATTCTTGAAATCATACAAGAAGCAGAATCTGACCGGGGGTTTTCGAAAATGTTTTGAGTTCGAAAGAGTTCGAGTTTGAAAGTATTAAAAAGTATCTTGGATTAACTTTGTCTTTAAATAACGAACAGTAATTAATAAATAATATTTTAAGATTTAATATTAATAATTAATAAAATAATTATTCGATAAAATAAACTCTTAATCCAAGATAGGCTTTCGAGTATTTACGAAGATATAATAATAGTTATTTGAATATACGATATCACCCGAATGACCCTTCGGGTTTTCGCAATATAGATACGATATAATAATATACCGCTCCCCGGTCAATAGGATATACGGACCGCTACGACCTCTATTGCTAGAGTCGTTGTCCGAAGAAAACATTTCAATCTAAGTTCAAGGGGTAAAAGCATACATGTACTTGTTCAATCTTAATTGCATCAATACTTCGATAAACATAGCATTTGATATAATTTGAAAACTACAAACACAACAGTGAAAATCCTTGTATATGGATAAGTTTTGAAAAGTAAACTTGCCTTGGTTTGGTTGGGGTGGTCGAGCATGCGAATTCGAACGATCTATACATAAACAATAATCGTTCGTTAGTACCTTAACAATTTCTCTCTAATTACGGGGTTTTAAGGGGGTACGAAATTAACTTAACGACTTCGTCTTATGACTCCCTAGCCCCACTATAGGTCCATGACATCACTCGTTTACGCTCGTCACTTACTCGACTTAATTTAGTTACCACGTTCGAACCATAACCACTAACCCTAGAATAATGTTCCACTAATCGACTTTTTTCCATTGCGCGAATTTTACTCTAGCATTTTTATAAAATCCAAAAATTCATATTTTAATCCAATTCCTTTTGGGTGGTCTTCACCACTGCATTACCTACATTCTCAAATTTTTCCATGATCCCAAATATATTTTAAGGTGTTTAAACAAGGTTCACAAGGGGGTCACTTAATGCAGTCCATAGTCCAGAAACAAAATTCACTCCTCCGGCCATAACTAAAAATCCACACATCACCTAGCTATGAATATTACATTTCCAGAAACGACATTCAATTATCTTTCCAACAATATAAGGTAGGACATCAGGGGACATCATTTGGGTGTTCAAAATTGTGCTACAACACAGATCAAAGTTCCTGGACAAACTCAGCAAGCTCAAATCACTTAGATCAACCATTTTTCATACTTCCATAACATAAACACCACTTAATACACTTAGATCATGACTCATAACACTCATGGAGATATATATATTAACCATAGTCATAAAAATCACAATCTCAACATCAAAACCCAAGATCCATGCTATCCAATACATATACATTCAAGATAAGCCCTAAAATACATGGATCTACTACCATACTATATGAACAACACTTAACCAAGGGTGGTTTGAGATTTTATACCTTCTTGAGTAGCTAAGGACCTTGAATGAGCTTTACAACAACTAAGAATACTTGGATGAGCCCTCACACACCTTAATCCTTCAAGATCTAAAAGATAATAAACTTATGTTAACACTTTTCTAACTTTCAACAATGTATATCTCAAGAACCCATGGATGGAAGGCTATGAAATTGATACCATACCTCTAATATGATGCAAGGAAGCCCTAGGAATTTTGATCAAGGTTGTAGATGAAGAAATCTTGGAGAGAAAATCTCTCCCTCTCTCCCTGTGTGGTTCGGCCGAGAGCTATATTCAAAGGGGGGGAGTGTTTTGCTTTTGTTTTGTTTGGTATGGTTAAAAGAAATGCTAAGTATGCTATGTATTATTGTGGTTAATAAGAGTAGTCACATGTTGCCAAGCTATAGCCTAGGTTGCCTCCCATGCCCTCTTGTCCCCTAAGTACATCATCCACCATGCTAGTCACTATTCACTTCTACTTTTATGTTTTCTAGTTCCTTTTTCTAACTAGCTAGTTACATGGCACTTGCATGTAATTTCTTTCCTTGTAATATTATTCTCCCACCAATGCTTGTTATTTAATCCTTACTTCGTATCGTAACTTAATTATTCTTTCGTAATAATATTTCGTCACGTAGAGATTTCCCCTATAATTCCTTAAGTACTTATTGTGTAAATTCCTCGAATGTCCATAATTCCTCGTCATAATTCTTAATAAATCCTTTAATACTCTAACCATTCTCAAATTCCAAGTTTTATAAATATTACTAACAGTAAGACTCTTGCCTTCACAATCTCTCTGTATATCTTACATCATAAATGCAACAACGCAGTTTCTCAGACAATCAATTCTATAAATCAACAGGGATGACTAGAAAGGTTCCATAATGATAATGTCACAAGATATTAAATAAAAGGAAATATTACCAAAAATTAGGGTTCTTACAGCCTCCCCTCCTTAAAAGGATTCCGTCCCGGAATCAGGTTGAAAACAGTTGGGGGTGCTTTTCACGCATTGCGCTCTCTAGTTCCCATGTTGATTCTTCGACATTCTGATTCCTCCACAAGACTCTCACTAGTTTGACAACCTTGTTCCTCAGCACCTATTCTTTTCTATCCATGATCTCTACGGGTTGCTCTACATATGTTAAGTCTGGTTGCAGATCCACTTGATCATGTTCTATCACATGTCGGAAGTCGGTATGGTACGGTCGTAGCATGGACACATGGAACACGTTATGTACTTGCTGTAAGCTCGGGGGTAAAGCCAATTCATAGGCTAACTTCCCAACTCGTTTCAAGATCTCAAAAGGTCCAATAAATCTCGGGCTTAGTCTTCCCTTCTTACCAAATCTCATCAATCCCTTCCACGGCGATACCTTCAACATCACAAACTCTCCTACTTCATATTCTTTGTCCTTACGGGTCTGGTCCGCATACTTCTTCTGTCTGTCTTGGGCTGCTACCAGCCGTCCTCTTATGAGCTCGATAGTTTCTCTTGTCTGTTGGACCAGTTCAGGCCCTAAAATCTTCCGCTCTCCAACTTCTTCCCAACACAAGGGAGACCGACATCTTCGTCTGTATAAAGCTTCATATGGGGGCATGCCTATACTCGCATGGTAACTGTTGTTGTAGGAAAATTCGATCAACGGCAAGTGGTCATCCCAACTTCCCTTAAAATCAATGGCACATACCCTCAACATGTCCTCGATGGTCTGGATGGTTCTCTCACTCTGTCCGTCTGTTTGGGGATGGTATGCAGTACTCATGTTTAACTTAGTCCCCACACAATCCTGAAAACTTCTCCAGAACCTGGAGTTGAATCTCGGGTCTCTATCTAATACAATGCTCACAGGAACCCCATGTCTAACCACAATCTCCTTTAGGTAAATATCTGCCAGCTTGTCGACAGTATATCTCTCGTTGATTGGAAGAAAATGTGCTGACTTGGTCAACCTATCGATAATTACCCAAATGGCATCATGATTCGTCTTGGTCCTTGGTAATCCGACCACAAAGTCCATCGCAATCTGCTCCCACTTCCACTCGGGTATCTCTAAGGGTTGCCACAATCCACTGGGCCTCTGGTGTTCGGCCATTACTCTTTGACATGTCAAGCATTTACTTACCCACTCTGCCACGTCCTTTTTCATATTAGGCCACCAATAGTATTCTCTCAGATCCCTATACATCTTAGTGCCTCCAGGGTGAATTGAGTACCTCGAACTATGAGCCTCTTGCAAAATCTCATCTTTTAACTCTTGAACGTTCGGAATCCATATCCTAGATGCGTACCTCATAATTCCATTCCCGTCCTTCTCACACTTAATTTCTTCGCCAGTCAAGATTTTCTCCATCGAATTCTTTTCTTCTTCCATCTTCTTTTCCTGGCACAACTTAATCTTTTCCAATAACGGTGGTTGGACTTTTATTTCCATTAGACTCTCTTGTCCAATTCCTAGTAGCCTCACTTCAATCTCCAGTTTCTCAAGGTCCTTGATCAATTCGTCCACTGACGTTATCATCTTAAGCTTCTCCTTTCGGCTAAGTGCATCGGCCACCACGTTGGCCTTCCCTAGGTGATAATGAATCTCACAATCATAATATTTAATTAGCTCTAACCATCTCCTCTGCCTCATGTTTAACTCTTTCTGAGTGAATATGTACTTTAAGCTCTTGTGATCCGTGTAGATTTCACACATTTCACCGTACAGATAATGTCTCCAGATCTTTAAAGAAAAAACAATCACTGCTAATTCCAAATCATGGGTGGGGTATCTTATCTCATACTCCTTAAGTTGTCTGGACGCATACGCAATCACCTTACCGTGTTGCATAAGCACACACCCTAAACCTTTATGGGATGCGTCGCTATAAATCACAAAATCTCCCTTATCATCAGGTAGGGCTAGTACTGGTGCGGTCACCAACCTCTTTTTCAACTCTTGAAAGCTCTCTTCGCATTTTTCAGTCCACACAAACTTCTCGGTCTTGCGAGTTAGTCGGGTCAAAGGGGCTGCTATCTTTGCAAAGTCTTGGACAAATCTCCTATAGTAGCCAGCCAGTCCTATGAAACTTCTCACCTCTGTCGGAGTGGTTGGTCTCTCCCAATTTGATACAGCCTCTATTTTGGCTGGTTCCACTAGAATACCGTGTTCGCTGATCACATGCCCTAAAAACTGAACTTCCTTCAACCAAAATTCGCACTTCGAGAACTTAGCGTACAACTTTTCTTCTCTCAATGCTCCCAATACAATCCTTAAGTGCTCTGCATGTTCTTCCCTTGTCTTGGAATAAATCAAGATATCATCGATGAAGACTATAACACATTTGTCCAAGTATTTCTTGAAGACTCGATTCATTAAGTCCATGAAAGCTGCAGGGGCATTCGTTAACCCAAATGACATCACTAGGAACTCATAGTGTCCATACCGGGTGCGAAAGGCCGTCTTTGGTATATCTTCTGGTTTAATCTTTAACTGGTGGTACCCGGTCCGCAAATCAATCTTAGAGAAATAAACTACATCTTTCAATTGATCAAACAGGTCATCTATCATGGGCAAGGGATACTTATTCTTGATAGTCACCTTGTTCAACTCTCTGTAGTCTATACATAATCTCATACTGCCGTCCTTCTTCTTCACGAATAACACCGGGGCTCCCCACGGTGACACACTAGGTCTTATCATCCCTTTATCCAACAACTCTTGTAACTGAGTGGCCAGTTCTTTCATTTCCACTGGGGCTAGCCGATATGGGGCTTTCGAAATTGGGGCCGTACCCGGAACTAAGTCTATAGCAAACTCGATGTCCCTATCGGGTGGTAGTCCGGGAAGATCGTCCGGAAATACATCCGCGAACTCATTGACGACAGGGATTTCCTGTAGGTTCGGTGTCTCTTTCTTGGTATCCTTCACATAGGCTAAATAGGCTTCGCATCCTTTACGTAACAGCTTCTTAGCTTGAATCATAGTCAGGAACTTTTGGCTTTGCCGTTTCCCACTAAATACTACTTCCTCGTCCCCTAGCAGTCTCAAACTTACTTTCTTCTTGACACAATCAATCTGGGCTCCATGGGTTGTTAACCAATCCATACCTACTATTACGTTAAACTCCCCTAGTTTAAAAGGTATTAAGTCTACCCGAAAGTGTCGCCCTTCTATTTCTAGGTCGCAACCTGGACAGACTCGGCTAACGGGAATAATTTCATGATTAGCTATCTCTATTTGCAATCTATCTTTCAATGGTTCGGTCTTAAGGCCTAACCGACATACAAAATCTAGAGATATGAAAGACTTGGTAGCTCCCGAATCAAATAAAACATTTGCTTTAACTGAGTTGAGTAATAGGGTACCTGCAATCACATCTGTGTTCCTCACGGCATCCTGCACCGTCATGTTAAAAGTTCTTGCAGTAGGGGCCTTGTTAGATGCAGTTCCACTCACTCTCGATTCAGCTGGCCCAGAGGACATACATTCCCTCATTTGGTGCCCTGGTTTCCCACACTTGAAGCAATTACCTCCGACACTCGGGTTGTTACTAGTTCCGCGACAGGCGTTAGCATAATGCCCTGTCAGCCCACACTTGAAGCACTTCACATCTTGCAGGTTGCACACGCCCGCATGTTTCCTTCCACATTTGTTGCATTCTGGGGGTTGGGCTCGGGATGGGGTAGAGTAAGACGATCCCTGCGGTCAGCCGCCCTGGCCCACACTCCAACTTTCAGCTCTCTTGGTTCCAAAGTTCCCGCTGGGTTGGGACATCGTTCCTCGCTTAAATTTTCTCGGAAAGCTCCCCCCAGCAGAGTTTCCCTTTCGGCTATCCAACTTCCTCTTCTTTCCTTCTCTCTCCTTCTGCATCTGTTCACTTCCAGCCTCAACAATTGACGCTTTCTGTACCAGGGTGGCATAGTCTGTCAGCTCAAGAACCGCCACACGATTCTGAATCCATTGTTTTAGCCCTAATTGAAATCTTCGGGCCCTTTTTGCCTCAGAGTTCACATACTCCGGCACAAACCTTGACAACTCAGTAAATTTGGCCTCATACTCGGCCACTGTCATGTTTCCTTGTTTCAGCTCCAAAAACTTCAGCTCCATTTGTGTCTCCATGAACCTAGGAAAGTACTTCTCCAAGAACAACTCGCTAAATCTCTCCCAGGTTACCACACCTCTTCCTTCCAAATTCTTCTTAGCTTCCCACCAATAGTTCGCCTCACCCTTCAGAAGGTAAGTGGCGAAAATAGTCTTCTGCTCTTCAGCGACACCTAGTATCTCGAAAGATTTTTCCATTTCCTTCAGCCAGGCCCTTGCCTCGACAGGGTCGGCAATTCCTTTAAATTCTGGGGGTTTTAGGGATTTGAAGTTCCGGAAAGCATTAGCATTAGCATTCTGGGGTGGTTGCTGAACTGGGGGACGGTCCAAGTTCTGCCTAAGTAACTCCATGAACTGTTCCATAGGGCCTCCCCTAGGATGTTCTACCTCTCGGGTATCATCACCAGCTTCTTCTTCTTCATACTCAGAGTTGTCAAATAGGTTATGATCGTTGCCCTCATTATCACTCAGGTTGACATTCTCCCTTTCACGGTTCTGGTGGCCTCCAGCTCCATGGTGGCTACCCCGGCCCTCAGAACTGATCGGGTGGGCTCGGGTGTTCATTCTTCTGGGTGGCATGATTCTGATAATAAAACAAGAAAGGGGTTAGGGTTTTCCAATTACCTGACAGCGTTTGCACGGGTCAGGAGCGTATCGTTCCTCCTCATAAGGGTGGAAGTGCAAAAGTTTTAATAATCCGTTGTTGGAGATAAAATGTCAAACATTTTTGGGGGAAAAGATCCCTTTGGGATGCGAAAACATTTACAAGAGTTTTCAAAATTTCGAAACCTCAAAAATATTTTTCAATATTTCAAAACAAATTTTTTTTTTTTGAAAAAATTTATTTTTAAAGATTGTAGGAACATTTTTGGAAATTGTAGAAAACAATTTGAAATCGCATATCGTAATTTGAAACGGTATGGTTGTATTTGTGGCTTGTAGCAATTGTATAATCACAGTTGTATATCAAAACAGTAAAGCATGGCATCGGAAAGTAAAGCAGTTGAGGCAATATTAAAGAAACTGAAGCTAAATAAGTACGGTACAAGGGTTATCACAAGTTTGGATGTTAGAGCCAAATACATAGTTCCGATGTCAAAGTCTAGCAAAAGTGGAACAAATACAAATACATCATCCGAATAGTCAGGCTACACAAAAGTAGGGCTACATCCATACATACTACCCGAAGTCACATCTACATATCTGTAGGTCAGTCTACTCATCCACTGGTCAGAAAGGATACCACTGCACATGTCAACTATCCCGCAAAATCGACACACTAATGTCATCTGAACCTAGGAGACTGAGCTATAAGTAACACATCACGGGGCCGCGCCGCGACGGAGCAAGGTCCTCACTCGGGTAAATGCACGACGCACAACACGTCTAGCATCCCTAGCCTGGATCACTCCGCCCCCGCGGATCCCTAAACCAAGAATCCTATCGCGACTCCTCATCTCGATCCTGTGGAGTCGAGCCCTAGTCCTCCTAGCAACAGTGGTCCTCATCTCAGCCTGGATCCTCAAGCGCGCCTCGCGCTCCTCCACTAGTGCCCGCCTCGCCTCGTTAAGTCGGGCCTCTGCAGATAGTAAGTCTCGGGTCAGGAACTGTACCACGTAAGTATGCTCAGTACCGGACACTGGGGGTAGGTCCGCCGGTGGAGGTGGTATGACAGGAACAGGCGTAGGTGCAGCAGCAGCAGCAGCAGGAGCAGGAGCAGGGGTAGGGTCAAGCTCCTCCTCGCCAGAAGTGTCATCCTCAGAGTCACCGTCCGATGAAACAGGGCTAGATGTCTGTGGAGAAGGTGGGGGTGACACAACACGACCCTCGCCGGATCTCACACTCTCCTCATCAGTAGCTACAGGAGATGGGGTAACAGGCTCTGGCTCGGGCTCAAAGGGCTCCTCAACCGGATCCTCATCATCAGTACTATCTATCACTGTAATCCAGGGGCCAAGCTCGGAGTCAGCACCCATATCCTCCTCAGGGTCCTCGGTCTCTCGCATCAGGGCCTCATCATGCTCCCTCTCGAAAGCCTCAGGGTCTGGTATCTCATCCATCTACACAAGGGAAATAAAGTGGGTCACTAACCATAAAAGAAGGGTTTAGGAGTAGTTCCCTCACGGGCCTTAAAGTCAGGGCTATATCCGATAACCCGACTACCAACTCGATGAGAGTTCTAAGTATTACTGAAGTTGTTATTAAGGTTATCGTTATTGTTATTATTATTAGGGTTGCTTTCTTAAATTACTACCGTTTCTGAGAACTGTAACCTCGCTCTGATACCATTTCTGTGACGCCCCCAGATCCGGGGTCGGAGATCTAGGCGCTCACGGTCCATTTTCCATTAGTAACATACCTGTTCTTGTACACAATATATATAACACAGCTATCGACCCCACAATAAACTCACACCACACTCACACACACAGGTTAGAGCCTTAGAAACGTCACACATTGATTAAACAGTAATAAAGTTATCAGAGTTATTACAGACCGAATTAAATAGTATTTATGCTACCAGCAACACTCCGATATGAAGCGAAGCTGGCGGCTTGAAAGTTTGTTACGATACACTGCCTTGCACAGGTCATGCTGATAAATAAAACGTACTAACAAAAGCTGCCAACCAATCCGGCTAATGGGGCCTACCGGTGGAATCTCAAGTGGAGGCTCGGGCCTAGTCACCTGCTTTCGAGCAGTCTGCCTGGGTCTTGCCATTTCGCTTAGCTGTTGTGTTTGAAAAGTTTGAAAACAAGCAAGAGTGAGCAACTATAGCTCAGCAAGAAATATATATAAGATAGGAAATATAACATCTCATATGATTGGCAGTTGATATATTTGTTTGTATCAATCAGTTATGAAATCACTTGTCATAGTCGATAAATCTCGAAGGTGCAACAATATGTGCCCTTGTTTTCAAAATAAACTTGCAGTTCTAGATACTGCATTGAATCAACATCTTTCTCATCAAAATAGAACACTATCAGCAACTTGGCACAAAACCTAAGAAGCAGTGTCAAAGCATTTTTCCAAAATGGAGGAATGGGACTTAAAGAAAACATAAAAACCTGACAAGGATTGACGATGATCAGTCGCCACATCCAAGTCCAATAATCCGCGGGTCTTCTCTACCGGTAGAAGGATAGAAACTACATCCGTAACTATCCCTCGGGTTAAAACTACATCCGTAATCACCCTCGATGAAAACTACATCCGTAATCATCCTTCGGCAACACCTGGGCCGGAATAATAAGTGATGGACCGCCTGGCTCACGGCCGCTTACACATCCCGGGAATCGTTCGTCAACGGTTCCCACACCTGCCAGAGTCCCTTTTTCTTTTCTTTTAAAACTTGATTTTGATTGAAAACAGAGTAGTTGGGGTCCGACATCAGTCGACCGATGATTCTTGAAATCATACAAGAAGCAGAATCTGACCGGGGGTTTTCGAAAATGTTTTGAGTTCGAAAGAGTTCGAGTTTGAAAGTATTAAAAAGTATCTTGGATTAACTTTGTCTTTAAATAACGAACAGTAATTAATAAATAATATTTTAAGATTTAATATTAATAATTAATAAAATAATTATTCGATAAAATAAACTCTAAATCCAAGATAGGCTTTCGAGTATTTACGAAGATATAATAATAGTTATTTGAATATACGATATCACCCGAATGACCCTTCGGGTTTTCGCAATATAGATACGATATAATAATATACCGCTCCCCGGTCAATAGGATATACGGACCGCTACGACCTCTATTGCTAGAGTCGTTGTCCGAAGAAAACATTTCAATCTAAGTTCAAGGGGTAAAAGCATACATGTACTTTTCAATCTCAATTGCATCAATACTTCGATAAACATAGCATTTGATATAATTTGAAAACTACAAACACAACAGTGAAAATCCTTGTATATGGATAAGTTTTGAAATGTAAACTTGCCTTGGTTTGGTTGGGGTGGTCGAGCGTGCGAATTCGAACGATCTATACATAAACAATAATCGTTCGTTAGTACCTTAACAATTTCTCTCTAATTACGGGGTTTTAAGGCGGTACGAAATTAACTTAACGACTTCATCTTATGACTCCCTAGCCCCACTATATGTCCATGACATCACTCGTTTACGCTCGTCACTTACTCGACTTAATTTAGTTACCACGTTCGAACCATAACCACTAACCCTAGAATAATGTTCCACTAATCGACTTTTTTCTATTGCGCGAATTTTACTCTAGCATTTTTATAAAATCCAAAAATTCATATTTTAATCCAATTCCTTTTGGGTGGTCTTCACCACTGCATTACCTACATTCTCAAATTTTTCCATGATCCCAAATATATTTTAAGGTGTTTAAACAAGGTTCACAAGGGGGTCACTTAATGCAGTCCATAGTCCAGAAACAAAATTCACTCCTCCGGCCATAACTAAAAATCCACACATCACCTAGCTATGAATCTTACATTTCCAGAAACTACATTCAATTATCTTTCCAACAATATAAGGTAGGACATCAGGGGACATCATTTGGGTGTTCAAAATCGTGCTACAACACAGATCAAAGTTCCTGGACAAACTCAGCAAGCTCAAATCACTTAGATCAACCATTTTTCATACTTCCATAACATAAACACCACTTAATACACTTAGATCATGACTCATAACACTCATGGAGATATATATATTAACCATAGTCATAAAAATCACAATCTCAACATCAAAACCCAAGATCCATGCTATCCAATACATATACATTCAAGATAAGCCCTAAAATACATGGATCTACTACCATACTATATGAACAACACTTAACCAAGGGTGGTTTCAGATTTTATACCTTCTTGAGTAGCTAAGGACCTTGAATGAGCTTTAAAACAACTAAGAATACTTGGATGAGCCCTCACACGCCTTAATCCTTCAAGATCTAAAAGATAATAAACTTATGTTAACACTTTTCTAACTTTTAACAATTTATATCTCAAGAACCCATGGATGGAAGGCTATGAAATTGATACCATACCTCTAATATGATGCAAGGAAGCCCTAGGAATTTTGATCAAGGTTGTAGATGAAGAAATCTTGGAGAGAAAATCTCTCCCTCTCTCCCTATGTGGTTCGGCCGAGAGCTACATTCAAAGGGGGGGGAGTGTTTTGCTTTTGTTTTGTTTGGTATGGTTAAAAGAAATGCTAAGCATGCTATGTATTATTGTCGTTAATAAGAGTAGTCACATGTTGCCAAGCTATAGCCTAGGTTGCCTCCCATGCCCTCTTGTCCCCTAAGTACATCATCCACCATGCTAGTCACTATTCACTTCTACTTTTATGTTTTCTAGTTCCTTTTTCTAACTAGCTAGTTACATGGCACTTGCATGTAATTTCTTTCCTTGTAATATTATTCTCCCACCAATGCTTGTTATTTAATCCTTACTTCGTATCGTAACTTAATTATTCTTTCGTAATAATATTTCGTCACGTAGAGATTTCCCCTATAATTCCTTAAGTACTTATTGTGTAAATTCCTCGAATGTCCATAATTCCTCGTCATAATTCTTAATAAATCCTTTAATACTCTAACCATTCTCAAATTCCAAGTTTTATAAATATTACTAACAGTAAGACTCTTGCCTTCACAATCTCTCTGTATATATCTTACATCATAAATGCAACAACGCAGTTTCTCAGACAATCAATTCTATAAATCAACAGGGATGACTAGAAAGGTTCCATAATGATAATGTCACAAGATATTAAATAAAAGGAAATATTACCAAAAATTAGGGTTCTTACAACAACAGAATTGTTGAATGTGCCTTTTCTTTGAGATTGGTCATCTCAACGCTTCCAGAAGCAGCCGTTTTTGTGTTCAACGGTGCCCAGAGCCCATGTTGCTTTAACAAGGCACGCATCTTGATTTGCAATAGACTGAAACTATGTCTCCCAGTAAATTTATCGACCTTAACGTTAATACCACCAGACATCTTTCTCCCAGAACCGTATACGTGAACAGTACCGTATTTGTGAACAGTATCATATTTGTGAACAGTAGCATATTTGTCAACAGTGCCTTCTTCTCCGGTGATGAACAGTAACTCCGCCTGAACAGTGTCGTCTTCTCCGACGAGCTTGAAAAAATTCCGACGAAAATTTTAGAAAAAAAACACAGCAGCTTCAACCAAGCTCTGATACCAGTTTGTTTTAACGGAAGCAAGAAAGATGATAAACGTAAAGAGAAAAGTATATGCAGAAGAAAAATAGTTTATATTGATCTTGAGGATAAACAGATTACAGATTTTTTTCAGATGCATCACTATCTTTACATGTATTTCTATTTATAGACACAATTTAAGGGGTTAGGTGTGGTAGGTGGTGTTAGGTATGGTAGGTGGTGCCGCCGACGGTTACATAAGTCAAGTCCGGCAGCTACAGATTACATTGAACTCTAGTCTATTACTAGCATCAGGAAATCAGGAAAACACTTAACTGCTAACACTATAACATCTTCTCCCACGCAAGTTTTGTTATTACTTATTACTTAATCTGCTAACACTATGACGTCATTTGGGAAATCTTATTTTTTAGAAATAAGTTACTTATTCTGGAAAAAAAGTAAGTAAATATGTACTTTTTTCTGAAATAAGTAACTTATTTTTACAAGATAACGAACATTAAATTATACATAGACATTTTTCTCTAAAAAAAAAAGCATGTAAATACGAATTTTTTTCCAAAATAAGTAACTTATAAGTACTAATTAAGATTTCACCAACAGGGATCTTCGTTATAATATTTGCACATTTGCTATTAGACTATTCCTGAATTCTGGTGTTATCTGTGACTTAAGGAGTAGAACTTACAATCTACCACGATAATTGCACGTAATTTAAAATTTAAATGAATAGCATCTTTTCTAACAAACTATGAATATTTTGGATTTTGTTATGAATGCCTAGCAAATCTCATACCAAGATACTCAAACATTAATGATTTTAGTTGTTAGGATATTATGTGCAACGAAGAACATTCCCTTGATCATCACTTAAATTGTATGAAAGTTCTAACAACTTATTGGTAAAACATATACTATTACGAAACTAATCGTTCTATTACTTTCAGTGGCCATGTTGCCTGCTTACAGTCTTCACTTGCCTATTTAAGACTCATTAAATATAGTTTTCATGTGTGGAATTTGCAGCTATGTGTCTGGTTATAAAACCAGATTCCAAAATTTTATCAAATATCTACGCGAAATGAGGGATGAGGTACATTTTTTTATTTTTGTCTACATTTTCAATTAACTCGAGGACGCCTTTTGTACTGTACCGGCCAGTCACTGGAAGTACAATATTTCATGTGGAAATTTTGTACCGTACTGGACCAGACCTCTTTTACCCGATCAATGATAGCTAAGAGCTTGACCTAAATACAATATTTCATGGGTAGTTTTTTTGTTTATATCTGCGATGATATTTTAAGGTAGAACAATATAATATGCAGTTGGGGGGTGGATGGTGGTGATGGAACTCTATGTCTATTACACACCAGAATTGCTGTGGTATTGTTTAAATTTAATTATCAATTAATGTCGACAATAATTAGGTAAAAGTTGAAATATCGAAATTATTTAACTGAACAATAATTGTTATTATGAGATGGTATAGGTGATGGTTGTGACAACTGATGGCGGAATTCCAGACGAATTTCATGGAGCACAACTTGTAGGATCGCTCAGGTTATAATGATGAAATGTTTAACAGCAATTGTAACCAACTGTGTGTTATAAATCATTAGTCATCTTACTGTTATAATGATGAAATGTATAACAGTTATTGATTCTTGGTTCTACTTTGCAGCTTTCCCTGTCCGCGGTATAAGAAGGTACCACTTTCCCTAGCGCTTAACCCTAGAATAATTTCCAGAGTTTCACAATTTAAGCCTGACATAATCCATGCAACATCCCCTGGTATCATGGTAAATTATTTCATATCTATTTTCGCTTTTTGCATAATCGCTCATCATGAAAAATATTCCAGTCTGGTTTCACTACTAGAAAAGCGGCTAAATTCAACGGGCAAAATTCTGTTGAATTTAGTTTAATTGCAACAGGATCCCGTTAAGTTTACCATAAATTCAACCGAAATCTTCCTGTTGAATATAAGGCTGTTGAAATTAGCATTTCGGTTGAATTTAAGGTTAAATTCAACGACTTCCCGTTGATTTTGTTGGCACCATTTTCAACCCTTTTCCGTTGAAAATGATCTTGGACATTTTCGAAAAAAATTTAAATTTGAATTTTAAATTTCACCAAAATTTCATTTTCCCGCCAACGGTATTATAATCAACCGAAAATTGTTAAAATTAATTCTGCCATAATCAACCAATTTTCGTTGATTTTATCCACTTAAATTCAACCGAAATCAGTCAAATTTAATATGCTAAATTCAACCAAATCCGGTTGAATTTAAGGAACAACAATTTAAAAAAAAAATCGACGGCCCCAAGAACAACACACATGAACACTGTCGGATTATTCCCAGATTTCGATACCGGATCCAAACTTCGACGAATCCAAAACAAGCCCAAAAAAATTGAAAATAACATATACACACCACAATACATCAATCTATATATACACCAACACGAAACTTCAAACAAAATTTATTCAACCATTTCTGGTCAACTAAACATTATCCGGCAACATAAAATGAAATCTGAAAAATCCCAAATAATTATACAAGCATCACCAAGCAACGAACTATATTATAGCTAAAACAAAATTTCGAAGAACATTTTACAACTCCAATTCCGGCCAACCCATGAATTTTCCGGCAAAATAAAATGTTCTCGAAAAATTATGAAATTAATGTATATGTTGTAATCGGCTCTAAGCTACAACCCTGCAAGAACAAAATCATCAAAAACATTATAATATTTGAAATCGAATTAAAATCAAAAACTCACCAAGAAATTTATTTGGTCGAAATCTGAAGATACATATATCAATGGATAGAGCTCGATTTGTAGAACACATACATATATAAATCACTAATTTTGGATTAACGGATTATAAGATATGATTTTTTGAAAATTAAATGTATATATGTGTGTACAATGAGAGAGAGTGGGAGAATTGAGAGAGAGAGAGAGATTGACGCAAAAGAAGCTGATGAAGTGATGAATGATAATGGTGGGTGGGACCTTGTGTTTTTGTGTTCTTAAATATGGATCGTTGGATGTGTGTTTCTTTGATTTTAATCAAGGGCTATAAACAACATAACAGATGACAATCCATGTGCTATGGTGTCAACCAATAACACCTTGCCACATGTTTTCAAGAGAATGTTTCAATTTTTTCTTCCAGCAACAAAAAAGAGACTACTTAATATATTAAATAGATACCCATAAAATAAAAAATGCTCAAAATTTTATGAAATTTTTCCCAGCATTTTGAAATATTAAGAAAATTATTCCCTCAAAATTTGGTCAAATTTTGCTGAACTTTGGTTAACCGTTGGATTTTTCAATGTACGGGCTTTTCGGCTCAAAATCAACTCCGGAAAAATTATCAATAAATTACGAAAATTTAATCATGCATGGAAAATATCATTTAAAAGACCAATTCCAAGTTTCATATTTTTCTAGCATGTGGAAGTATTTATCTGAAATTGTTGAAATTAAATAAAGATACTTATCCAAATAAATACGATACACCTGATTAAAACCATTTTATGTTTTGGCTTATGTTTTGGATGTCAATAGATATCTAATTTAGTGATATTTCCAAAATTTTAAAAAATAAAAAATTAATTTGGATAGTGAAATTAGTAGTCAACTATTGATTTGACTAGTACTACTAACTGGTACTTTGTCCCAGATTATTATTTCTATTTTTTAAAAATATTTATCGACGATCCAACAGAACTGATGTCAATATATATCGAATTTAGTGATATTAATAAAATTTTAAAAAATAAAAAATTAATTTTGACAGTGAAATTAGTAGTCAACTATTGATTTAACTAGTACTACTAACTAGTACATTGTCTCAGATTGTTGTTTCTATTTTTTAAAAAATATTTATCGACGATCCAACCGTACGGACGTCAATAGATATCTAATTTAGTGATATTCCCAAAATTTTAAAAAATAAAAAATTAATTTGGATAGTGAAATTAGTAGTCAACTATTGATTTGATTAGTACTAATAACTAACTAGTACTTTGTACCAGATTGTTGTTTCTATTTTTTTAAAAATATTTATCGAATATCCAACCGAACTGATGTCAATATATATATAATTTAGTGATATTCCCAAAATTTTAAAAAATAAAAAATTAATTTGCACAGTGAAATTATTAGTCAACTATTGATTTAACTAGTACTACTAACTAGTACTTTGTCCCAGATTGTTGTTTATATTTTTTTAAAAAAATTTATCGACGATCCAACCGAACTGATGTCAATATATATCTAATTTAGTAATATTCCCATAATTTTAAAAAATAAAAAATTAATTTGGACAGTGAAATTAGTAGTCAACTATTGATTTAACCAGTACTACTAACTAGTACTTTGTCCCAGATTGTTGTTTCTATTTTTTGAAAAATATTTATCGACGATCCAACCGTACGGACGTCAATAGATATCTAATTTAGTGATATTCCCAAAATTTTAAAAAATAAAAAATTAATTTGGATAGTGAAATTAGTAGTCAACTTTTGATTTGATTTCCGTTGATTTCATTCCGTTGAATTTATTTTTCGGTGGAGCTTTGTCGGTTAGTGGAATAAATGCATAAGTAAATTCAACGAGATACTGTTGCATTGTATTTCAGTTGAATTTATTCTGTTGAATTTAATTCTTGGTGGGAATTTTGCCGCCAAATGAAGAAAAGGCATAAGTAAATTCAACGAGATACCGCTGCATTTGATTTCCGTTGATTTTATTCCGTTGAATTTAACAAATGTAAATACAGTGTTGAATTTATATTTGTTAAGAATTTTGGAAAATAAAGTGTTGAATTCATATCTAGGGTTAATAATTTATATTTATTAAAAAATTTCATGGAGAAATTATCTAGTTGTTGTACTACTCTAGCCTGAGAGTGACACACAAAACCCAAATGCACTGTATGAGATGTTTGTCTGTTTGAGGGAGAAAGAGGAGAGTTGATGAATTTATTGCTATAAAAATGGAGTCATCTTTATAAATTGTTGAGGAAATTTAACTTTTGGTGGAAATTTTGCCGCTAGATGAAAAAAAGGCATAAGTAAATTCGACGAGATACTGTTGAATTTTTTTTCGGTTGATTTTATTCTGTTGCATTTAGCGTCGGTTGAATTTGTTCCGTTGAAATTAACTTTTGGTGGGAATTTTGCCACCAGGTGAAAAAAAGACAAAAGTAAATTCAACGAGATACTGTTGAATTTGTTTTCGGTTGATTTTATTCTGTTGCATTTAGCGTCGGTTGAATTTATTCCGTTGAATTTAACTTTTGGTGGAAATTTTGCCGCCTGTTGGAAAAAAGTCATAATTAAATTCAACGGGATACTGTTGAATTTATTTCGGTTGATTTTATTCTGTTGAATTTAACTTTTGGTGGGAATTTTGCCGCTAGATGAAAAAAAGTCATGAATAAATTCAACGAGATGCTGTTGAATTTGTTTTCGGTTGATTTTATTCTGTTGCATTTAGCGTCGGTTGAATTTGTTCCGTTGAAATTGAAGTTCGGTCAAAACTCATAGGACATTGACCATAAAATCAACGGGATATGGTTGAATTTATCATCCATTGAATTTATTCCGTTGAATTTAACCATTTTTTCCAGTAGTGTTTGCATTAATGACGGATATACATGTGTTGTAGGTGTTTGGTGCTCTTACCATTGCAAAACTATTGTCTGTTCCAATACTGATGTCTTATCATACACATCTCCCAGCGTAAGTTCAGTTCTTGATAATTTTCTTGAATGCTTTGATTGCAAAAAATTTGCAGTGTCGTACCTTGATAATATATGCCATATGTTTTTCTTTTCTGAGCCTAATTCTTTTTCTTATCTCCAGCTACATACCAAGATACACCTTCAGTTGGCTGGTCCCACCAATGTGGTGGATCATAAGTACGTAATATTTTCTGTTGTCATATGTAATATACAATAAGTGAGCAACTCCTACAATAATATAACAGGATGGTGTTATTGTACAGGGTTTTTACATGGAGCAGCTGATCTTACATTGGTTCCATCAGCTGCCATTGCCAAGGACTTGGAGAAAGCTAGAGTGACAGCAGGTAAAAATGTAGCATTCTAGTCCATTAATTTATTTTGTTAAGCTCGTAAGTGTCTTCAACTGACATCATTGGCAAGATACCTTAAACATCAATGCTCACAGCCTCACACAATAGTTTGTGCTAGTTAATAGTTAGCGCCTTTTCAATAGATGCTTATTTAGTGATTTAAGAACTCCGCACCTATGCTCTAGAGTACGTTTGTAGTAAATTTCTTGTACGCTGTTGCTTATTTTTTCAGCTAACAAGATACGTCTCTGGAATAAGGGTGTTGACTGTAAAACCTTCAACCCAATCTATCGCTCTCATTACATGAAATTATGTTTAAGGTGAAAATAATAAAAACAACTTGATCAATTCCATCTTTGTGATATTGACTGTTCTATGAAGGCTTAAGTCTTTCCTTGTAATCAGCAATGGTTTTGTTGGACCATGAAGCCCAATGAAGCAAAGCCCAATGAAGCAATTCATATTTGGATTATGGACTAGTTTAGAATGTATTAGGCCCATTGATCATTATGTATTAAAGGGTTAACTTAGATTGTATTAGGCCCATTAAGCATTGAATGAACAATAAGGCCTTGAAGCCCACAAATGTAAACTTAGTGGCCAAGTAAATTAGGTATTAGGGGACCCACAAGGGAACCCCTATAAATACCAATGAGACCCCATTTGTAAAGAGGTTGGCAATTGAAAATTAAAGGGTTGTACCTCCTAAAAAGAGAGATATTTCTTAATGAAAACACATTTCATCTCATTCTAGGCTTCTTCCCTATTATCATTGATATTAATATTATTTTTAGTATAAGATTAATTAACTCTCTATCATTTGGTGCTAGAAGGAGCTCTTTAATTTGAAGATTCCAACCAAAAATGGAGACGAATGAACCGGAAATCGAACAAGTCGGTTCAAAAATGGAGATGTTCACGGCCTCTCGACCTGGAGACCGGATGGCACCTCCTCCCTTGAAACCGAGACAGTTATTTCCGGCTACCGAAGATGATGCAGATGGATCCCTGCGACCCATCGAATCAGAATACTTAGACACGAGACGAAAAGCACAACCTGATTCCCGCACGAGGGTCACCACGGATACAGGGAAAAAGGTGTTAACAAGTGACATGCGTTTGCACTTGCAAAAAATTCAAAGAGAAAAAGAGCCCTTTGTCGACGCTGAAGATTGTTCCCAAGATTCAGATGAAGAACTGTTTAATCTGGAACAATAGAAACGAGCCATAGAGGAAAAATTAAGGAGACACCGACGAGCTCGTCAGTTGGAAAAAGGTCTGAGAAGCACGACCTTAGCCCACGACGAAAATGTCAATGTTGAGAACGAATTCCAAGGAAATGACTATGATGAATTTGCGCACGAGGAATCAACTGAATCGATTTACTCACGACCTATTACTCGCAGAGGACGACCAGTGCCGTTCGCGAGCCATTCATCTTGGAGAAGCGATTCTAATGAGTTAGTCAGACCTGAGGATATTGCGGATATCCGAAGCGATATCGCCATGTTCAGAGAGTTCATCCGAAATCAACCCGGACAAATCACATCCACAGAGACCCCACTATCAAGAGATATTGAAATAGCGCGTATTGATAGGACATTAAAAATGCCCTCCTTGGACCATTTTGATGGCACGTCAGATCCTAGCGGTTTTTTGAACACATTTGATGGCCGTATGGCCTTTTTTGGACACTCGGAAGTAGCAAGGTGTCAGTTCTTTTCTACATGCTTACAAGGAACAGCTTTAAAATGGTATAATAGCCTTCCACCTCGTTCCATAGATTCTTGGCAATCTCTAAAGACAAAGTTCCAAACTAGATTCTCCAGTAATTACAAGGGAGGAAAGATCACTGCCTCACTGATGACAGTTCGGCAACGTTCCAATGAATCTTTGAGAGATTTCTTAGTTCGATTTCGAAATGAAATCTCTGACATTCCTAAATTGGTAGAAGAATTGGCCATAAACTATTTGGCCGCAGGAATTGATAAACATCGCCACGCTAATTTGCTAGAAGAATTCTTTGAAAAAAATCCCCGAACTCTCCAATCAGCCTTCAAAGTTGTCGAACATCGAATGAACTTACAGATTATAAACGAAGATATGAGTCATATTCGAAGTAGAAGCCCTCGGCGTTCGCCAAAAACAGATTATAAACGAAGGTATGAGTCATATTCGAAGCCAAGTGACGCTCGCAGTCCCCGAAAACCACGACCTGATAGATGGGACAATCAGGATAAATCGTGGAAACCAAGAGAAAAACAAGAAAAAGAATTCACGAAACTCATAGTTGACAAGGCCACCATCCTGGCCATTTTGAAGTCAGAACCCGATTACCGACCACCAAGGCCGATGAAACCGGGATGACCTCCAAGCTCTCGTTATTGCGAATATCACGAGGACACAGGTCATACGACAGACCAATGCTACCAACTGAGCAATATCATTGAGTCCAAAATAAAAAGAGGACAGTTGACTCACTACATTGATCACGATGTAGTAAGACAAAATGACCGGTCCCACGATCAGGACCGAGTCATTGACGTCATAGCCGGGGGACTCGCCGCTGGAGGCACATCGAACAATTCTAAAAAGCTTTACGTTAGAGAAGTATTCCACGTTAATCCCGAGGCACCAAAACGTCCTAGGCCCAATCCCACTCCAATTATCTCATTTTTAAATGAAGACTATCCCTCAGGATTGATCGAATCTCACCAAGATGCTCTCATAATTACTGCCAAAATCGGCACGAACACTGTAAAAAAGATCTTGGTCGACAATGGCAGCTCCGTTGATATACTGTATCACCATGCTTTCGCAAGAATGGACCGCGGAGATAAAAAACTTGAAAATATGAATATGCCTTTATATGGCTTCACCGGAAACGAGGTCAAGGTCGTGGGCACCATCGACCTCCCCGTTCTCTTTGGATCTCTCCCATGCCAGACATGGCAGGTTGTAAAGTTTCATGTCGTAAATGCCATTCTCGGCAGGACTACGTTAACGGCCCTGAAAGCCATTACCTCCATCCCTCATCTCAAAATGAAATTCCCCACTGAATTTGGAGTAGGAGAGGTCATGGGTGTTGTGCTAAAAATAATTAAGACATTTGAATCACAAGCGCACAATTCGTTTCGTTGTAATTTTTAATTGATTCGTTTCACAGGGACTAAGTTATTCGGAAACTTAATTTTTAATTTAATCGAACTAGAACAATTGTTTTTGAGAATTTGAATTTTACTAATTAAATCCTAAAAATAATCTAAACTATTTTTTAAAAAAAATATTCTATTTAACCTAATTAATTAAAAGAGCAAATCTAAATTATTCTAAAAATTCTAAATTTAAATTTAAACTAGATTTTATTCTAAAATTTCCTCACCATTTTTTTTATTTTAAAAATCAAATTAAACCAATTGTTATTAACAGGATTTTTTTTTTGAAAAAATCTAACATGAAGTTTTTGAAAAATTAACTAACCGAAAAAACAAAACCAGCAAATTGATTCACACATTAAAACAAAACTCATTAAAACTCGAACAAAACAAAACTTGAACAATTAAAGGACTCGAAAAAAAAAAACGCAGAACAACAGTAACCCGACTAAGAACGCGCAGCAAAACATAAAAAACCAAAGCATTTGCATATGCAACATGTCCTCTAATCAAGCACCAGTAGTAATCAAACACTGTTTTGTATTCAATACAGTTTGTATTAAGAGATCTTGTTCATACTGCCTAGATCTTGCACAACAAAAGACAAACCCCGACTACATAAACGAAACATGGCAATGCTTAACAGCGAAGAGAAGAACAGAAAAACGCAGCAACATAAACCCAGTGATGGACGACTTAAACTCGATGTAAACAGACTCGATGCAGTGAAATTTCTTTACAGAAAAAAAACACTCAATACAGACAAACTCGCAGGAACAAAACTCTCGCAGAACAATGGTGAGCTCGGCCCAATCGACACACTCAGAACAGCGACGCAGCAAGCATTACACAGCAACAACTCGTTGACTTAAACACAGGCTAAACCAAAACAAAAACAAAGTAAACCATAACAACCCAACAGTAATTCGCAGCACAACAAAAATTCCCGAACCAAAACAAAAATCAACAAAACCGAAAACATAATGGCAATTCGAAAATTCAGCAAACAATTGGGAAAACAAGGCAGGCACTAAACCAAACACAAACGAATTGCAATTGCACAACTCGGATAAATGAAACAAGAATACAAGATTTGGCTCAACACAGCTACTACAATCTCATTAAAAGAAGAAAGATTAGCACGGACTTAACACAAAAACATTGCACGAAACTCGAAACCCACACAAAGAAGTCAGCAAATCTCAGTAACGAATGAAACTGAAACGAAGTAGAAGAAGTGTTTTGTGTGTTTGTGTGTGTTTACAAGAGAAGATGGGTTTGTGATTCGAAAGGAAAAGAGCAGGGGAGACTACTAATTAAGAAGAAAAAGAAACTGGGTTGCTTTGAATAAAAAAAAACTGAATAAACCTTCGAATTATCAACAAAGAAACAGGACATTAGTATTGAAAGTTTTGTAAAACTAATTTATTTTTATTTTTGTTATTTTTGTAAAAATAAAATTTAACTACGATAATAAACAAATTAACCACGAAATTAAAATTACACTAAAACGAGGATGGAATTAAATGGCCCACAATAAAATTGAGATTTTTAAAGGGGCAAAATTACGAACTAAAATTACGAACAAGAAATTAAATTTCGTCAATTTCAACCCATAGTGGTTAGCTTTCGCTACTTTGTCCACTACTTGGATTTACGAAAATAACGAAAGGGAAGTAAAATAAACGAGAGAACAAGACAAGAAATTAAAGGAAAAGGAATTTTGCATTAAAATAAAAAGTGTTTACAAGATTTGAAGCTAAAGAAAATACAAGAAATTAAAGCTACCCTAAAATCTAAGTTACTAAATACAAGGGGGGTGAGGGGGTATTTATAGGATAGGAATTAGGGTTAAGGGGGTGTTGGGTAAATCCCCACCATACATTTGTCTTGAAATATTCCTTTTGCTCCAAGCTCCTAATTCTTTTCCTTCTTTCATTTTTGGTCCTTTTTCTTGCTCTTTTTCCCTTCCTTGCACTGTATTTATTTATTTTGTCATTTCTTCATTTATTTACGATTTTCCTGCAATGCAACAAAATAAATTATTAAAATACGAGTTCAAGCAAATAAATAGGTAATAAAAATATGCAAAAATATGCACTTATCAATGGGCGATCAGCACGCAGCTCGTCAATGCTACCTTTCCACAATACTCCCTAAGCCAAAGAGTGTCGATGACGCCTCCATCAATCAAGTCATTGAAATAGACCCTTGCACAACCATGGAATCCACAGCAGAACACGATTGTGTTTCCCTGGAAGAAACCATTGAAATTGAAGTAGAAGAGGGTAATCCCGACAAAACAACTAAAATTGGCAAACATCTTGAAGGCGATCTCCGCCAACAAATCATCAGCTTAATTCGGGAGTATGCGGACATCTTCGCATGGGATCCAAGGGACATGCCTAGGATACCCGAAACTGTAGCCCGACACTCACTTCATGTTAAACCAGGAGCACGCACAGTGAAGCAAAAGAAACGGGTATTTTCAGAGGAAAAAACCAAGGCAATCGACGCCGAAATTGACAGGCTCCTCGAGGCTGGGTTCATCGAGCCCGTACAGTTTCCAGAATGGATCGCCAATGCCGTGTTGGTTAAAAAAAGTAATGGAAAATGGAGAATGTGCATCGACTATTCGGACCTCAATCGAGCATGTCCTAAAGACTTTTATCCATTACCAAACATTGACCAACTGATTGATTCCACTGCTGGCCATGAGCTCCTATCGTTTATGGATGCCTTCTCGGGATATAACCAGATAAAAATGGACAGTCAAGATTGGGAAAAAACGGCTTTCATCACCCATAGAGGACTCTTTGCATTTAAAAACATGCCTTTTGGCCTCATCAACGCAGGCGCGACCTTCCAACAGATGATGGACACAATTTTTGCTTCGCAAATCGGGCGAAATCTCCTGGTTTATGTTGATGATCTTTAGGGATGGGCGTCGGGGCACTTCGGGGCCGGGGAGTGCTATCCCCGCCCCCATCCCCGAATTCAAACCCGATCCCCGTCCCCGGCCCGATCCCCGTCGGGGACTAATTTTCATTCCCCGTCCCCGGCCCAAACGGGTAACGGGGATCCCCGCGGGGAATCGGGGAATTTTATTTAAAACAAAAAATAATTTTAAATAATTTTAAACACTAACTAGTGAGCTCAAATGCACTAAATTAAAATTAAAAAATATTACTTAAAGAAATAATTATAAATAATATGGAAATTAAGTTATTTAACTATTAGAAAGAGAAACATATAAAATTAAAACATCATTTTATTTTCAATATGAAGTATTGAAAATTCGTATATATTAATATATGAATATCAATATATATATATGTGTGTGTGTGTGTGTGTGTGTGTATGTATATATTTGAGTGCGATGAAATCGAGTTGGGATGGAAAATTAGGTCGGGTAGAGAAAATCGGGGCGGGGGTCGGGGATCGGGCCGGGGAGACATAAAAACCCGGCCCCGGCCCGCTCCCTGATTTTTTTTTAAAATTTGTCCCCGCTCCCCGGCCCGTACCCGAAAAAATCCCCGATTCCCCGCCCCGTTCGGTGCGGGGATCGGATCGGGGTCGGGCGGGCCGGGATGAATGCCCATCCCTAATGATCTTATTACAAAATCAAAAAGGTCCATAGACCATGTAGAAGATTTAAGGGAAACCTTTGCCAATGTGCGATGCCATAATATGCCTTTGAATCCAGCCAAATGCTCTTTTGGAATGACCTCTAGAAAGTTCCTGGGATTTCTCTTAACTCAAAGAGGAATCGAGGCTGATCCTGGCCAAATTAAAGCAATCATGGATTTGCGAGATCCAACAACACTGAAGGAGGTACAAACATTGACAGGTTGCATTGCAGCCCTTCGGAGATTTATTCCGCAATCATCAAAACGGTGCGCTCCATTCTTCGAGGCTATCAAAAACGCCTCAAAACAATCGAAGATAAACTGGACAGAAGAGTGTGAGAAAGGACTAAAAGATTTAAAGCAGTTCTTAAGTTCACCACCGATCCTTACCCAGGCTTGACCTCAAGAACCTCTCAGAATATACCTGTCCGCATGCGACACCGCGGTAGCCGCTGTGCTGGTCAAACCTTCTCCTGAGAATGAAATGCCCGTATACTACATTAGCCACACCTTGCGCGATGCCGAGACCAGATACCCACAAGTGGAGAAACTGGTATATGCCCTTGAGATCGCCAGTCGAAAGCTCAGGCATTATTTTCAAGGACGAGAGATCCAAGTAATGACAAATCAACCGATGAAGCGGATCCTACACAAACTTGACATGACTCGAAGGCTGGCCGCATGGATAATCGAACTCAGTCAATTTTATATCGAGTACAAACCTCGCACGGCAATGAAGTCCCAAGCTCTTTCAGACTTTGTCGTCGAATGCCAATTCGACAATCATGATCCTCTGTATCTCGATGTCGACAAGAACCATTCAAGACCATGGACTCTCTACGTCGATGGCTCATCCACCGCAGAAAGGAGCGGGGCAGGCATCATACTCATCAGTCCCGAGGGATTCAAAGTTCAACAAGCCAGCATCTTCGCTTTTCAAGCAACAAATAATGAAGCCGAGTACGAGGCGCTAGTCGCCGGATTAAGCATCGCTCTTGGCCTCGAGGCCAACATCATAGACATCTTTAGCGATTCCCAACTGGTGGTTAAGCAAATTCTGGGAGAATGCAAAACTCACAATGATAGGATGGCACTCTATCTACAAAAAGCCCAAACTCTTCTGAGTAGGTTTGTGTCGTGGAAAATCACAAACATCGACAGAACCGAAAATCAATGGGCAGACGCCCTGTCCAAGCTTGCATCCTCATCGATACCCACTAGTGGAGAACCGATGTACGTCGAAAAGCTCATGGCTCCAACGGTAGATTTCAATACAGTGAATACCATCTCGGCAAAATCCGACTGGAGGACTCCATTCCTGGCCTATATATCTGAAAATCAACTGCCCGAGAACAAAAACGAAGCCAGATCGATAATGTTTAAAGCAAGAAATTACTGTGTCATAGGCTCGAAGTTATATAGACGAGCACTAACGGAACCCCTTCTTCGTTGCCTCGATCCCGAGGAGGCAGATTTAGTAATCACCGAAGTTCACATGGGAATATGCGGAGAACACCTCGGAGGAAAAAATTTGGCACATAAGATTTTAAGACAAGGACTTTATTGGCCCAGGATCCGTAAGGATTGCGAAGAATACGTCAAAAAATGCTCATCTTGCCAATCATACAGTCCCGTTTGTCACAGACCCTCGTAACTCACGTCTCTGGTATTAATCCCATGCCCCTTCTTCCAATGGGGTATCGACATCGTGGGACCACTTCCAAAGACGAAACGACAACTCCAATATATTGTGGTCGCAGTCGACTACGCGACGAAATGGATAGAGGCAAAACCTCTCGCGAGAATTCGAGAGAAAGAGATGATTGAATTCTTCATGGAATTTATTGTGTTCCGGTTCGGTATACCCCGATCTGTCGTTACCGACAATGGAACTCAATTTGTTGGCGAAGATTTTGAAGCAATGCTGAAGGAATTAAAGATACAACATCTCAAAGCATCAGTGGCATATCCGCAGGCCAATGGCCAAGTCGAAGTATCTAACAGAACCATACTCCAGGGTCTCAAGAAAAGGATTCAAGATTGCCCTCGCTGCTGGGTGGATGAGCTCCCCAACGTCCTGTGTTCATATAGGACAACCCCAAGAACTGCAACGGGGGAAACGCCCTTCCGTCTCGCGTACGGAACAGATGCTGTCATCCCAGTAGAGGTATCTCTCAGCTCCCCACGAATCGAGAATTTTGAAGCAGCCAACTCGTTAGAGGGACTGAAATTGGATAATGATCTCCTGGAAGAGACTAGAAACGAGGCAACAGAATCAATAATTAATTATCAAGCCAAGGTAGCAAAGTACTACAACAAGGGCACGAAGCCGAGGGAGTTTCAAGTCAATGACCTTGTCCTAGGAGAATCGGCCTCATCCCAGCCAGCTGTCTCGGGAAAGTTCAAAGCTCCTTGGGAAGGTCCGTACAAAATCCTGAAAGTTATCCGGCCTGGAACTTACAAGCTAGCACAGCTCAATGGCGAGGTGGTCAAGAATGCCTGGAACGGCATACATTTGAGAAAATTTTATCAGTAATTATGTTCCATCTTAACAAAGAATTGCTACCTTCTGTTAATTCCTGTTAATTATCAAGGTGAAAAGGGGCTGATATGAGGTCCCCACCTTAACTTTAATAACTTATTAAATAAAAGTTTGTATCTGTCTGCGATTTTTCATTCGATAAGATATTCAGCAAAACTCGCTAATGACAAAACAATTCTTTTTACCAACCATTAGATAACCAAAAACCACAAAACACAACCATCATAAAAACGATCAAGTTCAAATTTCGAACTCCAACTTCCCATTTTTTATGAATAAACATCATCATTTAAAATCGCAAAATATCGGCCTTATCAAACAGAAAAAGAACATGTGAACATATCTTCGCAGTACTCAAAAGACGAACCAGGATGGTAAGGATGCACATTCTATTTTTAGAAAGCAAGGCAATTGTCATTCCCCATTTCGTATCCAAATAATTCAACTCGCCAAGCATACGAAATTATTCAACTTAGGTTGATAATGTCACTTATAAAAGCTTACCAAACATACGACAACGACAAAATAATATCAAAATTTTAGAAGCATAATAACCCTAAAACTTAAACACCAAAAATAAGATACTACTACCAGAGACAGACATCAAACCATACAGGCTGACTCGACATAATAAAACCAATATAAATTAGAGCTCACCCACGAGCTTAAAACATGTCTAGTTCGAGATAACCAAATATGTAGCAAATCCATCAAGTTCGATAATCCACGAGGTCACTTGTAAAAAACACTATGACATATTAATTAAATAAAGGTTACATAATCCACGAGGCATCCCTCGCCTTCAAGCTATGGCCTCCGGAACACCGTCCTTGGTCTCAGTAAGGGCCCGCGATAAATCAACACAGTAATCATCCAAAGAATGCCCGGTCAAGTCCACTCCCGCCTTCTCTAGTCGTTCATAACATCCTTGATAGCCCGACGCCATAGCATTCGCTGACTCTTCAGCAGCTTTTTCAATCTCGGCCTTCAAAGTGGTTACTTCGGCTCGCAATCCATCACATTCCCCTCGTAACTTAAGTACCTCGTTATCGAGAGTAGAGATTTTCCCCTTATCCTGCTCCATGACATCCCTCATCGAAACGAGATAGCCCTCGCAAACCTTCTTACCCTCCCTCAAGTCCTGACATTCCTTTCTCAAATTCTCAGCATCGGATAACAATGCCTTTTCCCGACCCTCAGCTTCGATGGCTCGCAAAAGTGCCGCCTTCTCCTTCGCCACATCTAACTCACGGGCGGTATTCATACGCCACTCATGGTCGACATCAGCCCGATAATCTTTAACGATGTAAGCCAAGTCAGCAAGGAGCTACCGAATGCACAGAACCAATTAGGTTATTGTCATCACATAATACATATAAATATACTTGTATATATATGTATATATTTCAAAAATACCCGTCCACCGTGAGCAAGACATCGATCTGCTATCTCATCCCGAGATTTGTCAACGTACGAACCCTTATCCTAAGGAAGATCAAATGCTTGAAAGACCTGAGTAGGGAAACGCGAACCAGCTATCCAATGTTCGTTCGGATAAATCTCAATCTGCAATGGCTTGTCTGAAGAACATTCCTGAAGGATGGGAGGCAGGGTGTCCTTATTGATTCCAGTAAAGGTCAAAGACTTACCAGCCCCACAATGAGAGGGCTCGCCAACCCTCCTCGAAGAACTGCGCTTCAAGGCCTCTTCCTCGTCCCCTCCTCGAGGTCTCTTACCAGATCGTTCACGAACTTCCCCCTCAACACCATCGACGGCTACAGCATCATCACTAACAATTTCTCAATAACGACAGAATCGTTAACCTTCGAGGCCCCCTTCACCTGCAAAGATCGAGTACCCCTTTTCGCCAGAACCAACATGGCCTTATGCATATCTTCTGAAATTCCGCTGTCTAAAACTTCCCTCAGGGATTCTCCAGCAACTACAATAGAAAGAGAGAGGGGAAGAAAGAAGAAAAAGTTAGTCAGTTAAATAAAAATAGAGCATAATAGATCGCAGTAGCACAATGGATATACAAGGGTCATATAACAGAGAACGATCGCGAGCCCTTACGATTATGATCCTCTAAGAACTTATGATCCTTCAACATTAAATAGGTATATAAGGGCCCAGTACCCTGAAACCTATTCAGGAACTCCTCATCGTATTTCACCATATTGGTAAGATAATCAATGGTTTCCTTTAAAGACCTGCTGACAAGGAGGCACAAGCCCCAAGTCCGGCCCGAGGTAATACAACCACTTACCATGCCATCCAGAATTTGACGACCTAACATCTACAATCTTCGATCTCCCACTTAATTTGTCAAATTAAACTTGCCCTCTGGAATATGTTATCCCAAAAATTGAGAAAAACAAACGGATAGAAGGAACATACCCCAATTTGGCACAACGAGCGATGAACCCACTCACCTTAGCCACGGAATTGGGTGTCAACTGCGAAACTCCACAACCCAATGCCTCAAAGATCGCTAAGTGGAAAGGGTGCATAGGTAAACGTAACCCCAATTCGAAATGAATCATGGGTATCCCTTGCATACCAAATTTGGGCATCATCCATATCCGATCCTTAGCCAAGGGAACTTTACACCTATAATTATTTCCCAAATCAACCCAAGCCCTAAGTCAACATTCATAGGACGATCAACAAAAATACTAGCATAATTCAAATTGGGTATATCTAGAAACTCCGCCAAGCCCGCAGCCAAAGCATCGAGCACGAACTTCCTTTGCTTAGCCACGGTTTGGGGACTCAAGGGAGGAGAAACACGAGACTCTGTTTGAGCATTATCTTTCTCATTCAGAAAGTCGAAACTATGATCGGACAGCACCTCGGGGATCTCTAGATGATCTAGATTAACAGAACTCTCCAAACTCTCTTCTTTTAAAGGCATCCTCCCTAAGTTTATATCACTAGGTGTACGCGAAGATGAAGAAGAAAAAGACATCTCCCTCATGACCAAGAAGACTACAGAATATACGTTGCGAATCAAAAATTAAGAATGAAAAATTACAATAAAGGTAAGAACGTACCTTATTCAAAGTGGTGAAGGCAGAAGACGCAGGATATGGATATAAATCTCTTCAGAGAAAAACCTCTCCGTGCCTCGAAAATACAAAACGAAAAAAAAATGAAGCGTCACAGCAGGAAAGAGTATTTATAAAAAAAAAGGGATTGAAATTAACCCCACATCACCTTCCCCTCTTTTACCTGTTTATTACTTATCTTTTATTTAATTTTGTCTTTTAACAGGTATCAAAAAAAGGGATCTAAAGATACCCTCTTCACTAGGGGGGGGACAAATGTTGGACCATGAAGCCCAATGAAGCAAAGCCCAATGAAGCAATTCATATTTGGATTATGGACTAGTTTAGAATGTATTAGGCCCATTGATCATTATGTATTAAAGGGTTAACTTAGATTGTATTAGGCCCATTAAGCATTGAATGAACAATAAGGCCTTGAAGCCCACAAATGTAAACTTAGTGGCTAAGTAAATTAGGTATTAGGGGACCCACAAGGGAACCCCTATAAATACCAATGAGACCCCATTTGTAAAGAGGTTGGCAATTGAGAATTAAAGGGTTGTACCTCCTAAAAGGAAAGAGATATTTCTTAATGAAAACACATTTCATCTCATTCTAGGCTTCTTCCCTATTATCATTGATATTAATATTATTATTAGTATAAGATTAATTAACTCTCTATCTGGCAAGATACCTTAAACATCAATGCTCACAGCCTCTATCAGGCAAGATACCTTAAACATCAATGCTCACAGCCTCACACAATAGTTTGTGCTAGTTAATAGTTAGCGCCTTTTCAATAGATGCTTATTTAGTGATTTAAGAACTCCGCACCTATGCTCTAGAGTACGTTTGTAGTAAATTTCTTGTACGCTGTTGCTTATTTTTTCAGCTAACAAGATACGTCTCTGGAATAAGGGTGTTGACTGTAAAACCTTCAACCTAATCTATCGCTCTCATTACATGAAATTACGTTTAAGGTGAAAATAATAAAAACAACTTGATCAATTCCATCTCCGTGATATTGACTGTTCTATGAAGGCTTAAGTCTTTCCTTGTAATCAGCAATGATGAACCAGAGAGACCTTTGATTGTTCATGTTGGGCGCCTAGGAGTGGAAAAGAATTTGGATTTTCTCAAAAGGTATTGCTCTTCTAATGGAGAATTTCCTGTGTGACTCCCTAGAAATCTTCGACAAATGTTGCGAAATATACAAATTTTCTTGAATTAAACGTTAACAACTGTACACAAGTATCTCTAATTCCATACTACTAATATTCTCAAATAGCCACTTGAATTTAATGTTTTCCCTTTTCTACTTGTGCAATATCAGAACCTCTTGAGAAATTCTAAATTTAATGTGTCGTTTTTATTGTGCACGACCGTGCTCATGGTCATTTTTACTAATGCAAAATACATATGCTAAAAAACAAAATAATTCTTGTTGTTTTCATTTTCAAATTGCAAACAGTATGAGCAAGACACAGAATGATCAAGTGATCAGTCAACTTTAACATTGAGATATATGATTTTATAGGGTAATGGTGTTAGAAAAAACAAACTTGACTACAAATGCTAAGAAAACAAAACAAACTTGGAGAAATAACTAGAATTGTAGGTTAGGTTAACAAGTCAAATAAAAACACACATGTTCATACATGTATGAGGTAAGTGAATATATCATCCTTGAATTTATGTAAGCAATGATGTAATCAATTAGAGCCTATAAAAGGCTGCCCATATGCATTGTAAAATAACACACCAAAAGATATAGAAAGAAAGAGCTGAAGCTCTTGTGTGAGAAATAAAAGAAATTGTAATTTCTTCTTATAAATACATACACGTTTCCAACAAGTGGTATCAAAGCTTGGTTGTTAAATTCTGCAAATTTTCCGGCAAGTTACTATTCCGACGGCACTGTTCATGCCGTAGAAGGCGAAGTACTGTTCATACCGGAGAAGACGAAGTACTGTTCATACATACGGTACTGTTCATACATACGAAGTACTGTTCATACGGAACTGTTCATACATACGGTACATGTTCATACGAAGCACTGTTCATACGGAACTGTTCGTACATACGAAGTACTGTTCATACGGCACTGTTTATACATACAGTACTGTTCAGTTATACTGTGAAAGGATATTTTTTTTGAAAAAAAATGGCGAATATGGTGCAACAAAATATTCCAAAGTTGACGGCTACAAATTATGGAAACTGGAGTATCCAAATGAAGGTGTTACTCGGTTCATACGATAATTGGGATATCATTGAAAGCGGCTATAGCGAGCCCGAAGATGCTACCGCTGAAGCAGCACTTTCTAATGCCGAGAAGACGGCGTTAAAAGAATTTCGAAAAAAAAGATAACAAGGCGTTATACATAATTTTTCAAGGTGTCGACGAATCCACCTTCGAAAAAATTTCAAATGCAAAGACAACAAAAGAGGCGTGGGAGATTTTACAAAAATCATTCCAAGGTGTTGAGAAAGTAAAAAAGGTACGGCTCCAAGTTCTTCGTGGTGAATTTGAAAATATCAAAATGAAGACTTCAAAGAATATCGGTGAATATGTTACGCGTTTGAAAACGGTGTCAAACGAAATGAAAAGAAATGGCGAAAGTCTCAATGATGTTCGGGTCATGGAAAAGCTCCTCCGCTCGTTAACAAGAAAATTTAATTATGTTTTTACTGCCATCGAGGAGTCGAAAGATTTGTCCACAATTTCTATCGATGAGCTAGTTGGTTCACTTCAAGCCCATGAGCAGCGGATGAACCAGTATGATGATACGAGCCATTTGGAGAAAGCTTTGCAAAGCAGCATGTCTATCGGTGAAAATTCTAGCACTAGCAGTTCTGTACGTGGCAGAGGTGGCTATAGAGGTAGCTACCGAGGTGGACAAGGACGTGGAAGACAGACGTTCAATAGAGGCCAGAATAATGAAGGCTATCAACCATCTGGTCGTGGTCAAAATTTTAGAGGCGGATTCCAACAACGAGGTGATAAGTCTCAGTTACAATGTTATAATTGTAGCAAATATGGTCATTTCAGTTATATCTCCAAAAGTGGAAGAAAGAAGTCATTTTGCCGCAGCAAAAGAAGACAAAGATGTGGGTTCTGCTATGTTTCTCACATACAAAGGAGATGAAGAAGGCAAGAAAAATATTTGGTATCTTGATTCTGGCGCTAGCAATCACATGTGTGGCCATAAAGAATTATTTACGGAGATAAACGACACCATCAGCGGAGAAGTTACTTTTGGTGACTCGTCAAAAATTCCAGTCAAAGGGAAAGGCACTATTACGATTGTGACAAAGAGAGGTGATATAAAGTATATAAATGATGTTTATTATATACCTGCTTTGAAAAGTAATATCATCAGTCTTGGACAAGTTGTGGAGAAGGGATATAACATACAGATGCAGGATAATTCTCTTATCATCAGAAATCAGATTAGAGAATTAATTGCAAACGTGGAGATGTCAAAGAATCGTCTCTTCACACTTGATATACAGACAAATGTGCAGAAGTGTTTGAAGTCAGTCATTAAAAATGACTCGTGGTTATGGCACTTGAGATTTGGTCATCTTGGATTTACTGGCTTGAAATTATTGTCAAGGACAGAGATGGTGGATGGTTTGCCAGAAATCAATGAACCAAATCAGTTGTGCGAAGCATGTGTTAAAGGGAAGCAACACCGATAAGGCTTTCCAGTTGGAAAATCATGGCGAGCTAGATGGCCATTTGAGATTGTTCATACGGATATATCTGGTCCATTTGATATTGTATCATTTGGAGGAAACAGGTATTACCTAACATTTATTGATGATTTCAGCAGGAAAAGTTGGGTATATATCTTGAAAGAAAAGCGGAGGCTCTTGATAAATTCAAGGAGTTCAATGCTATGGCAGAAAAGCAAAGTGGCCATTATTTGAAGGTACTTCGATCAGACAGAGGAGGCGAGTACACTTCAAACTTGTTCAGAAGTTTTTGCAGAGCACATGGAATAAATCATCAGTTGACAACGGCATATACTCCACAACAAAATGGTGTTGCAGAACGAAAGAATCGCACCATTCTAGACATGGAAAGGAGCATGGTGAAAGCAAAGCATATGCCGAGAACTTTCTAGGCTGAAGCCGTTCTATGTGCAGTTTATTTGTTGAATCGTTGTCCAACTAAAAGTGTCAGAAACAAAACTCCAAATGAAGTGGAGTGGTAGTAAACCATCAGTTGGGCATCTCAGAATATTTGGATGTATTGCATATGCCCATGTTCCCGATCAGAAAAGAAAGAAGTTTGATGACAAAGGCGAGAATTGTATCTTTACCGGATATGACAAAAGAAGCAAGGCGTACAGACTCTATAATCCCCTGACGAAGAAATTAATCATTTCTCGAGATGTTGAGTTCGATGAATCTGATTACTGGAGATGGAGCGTGGAAGAAAGAAAAGTTGCAGGTTTATTTTTTAATGATGATGATGATGATGGTGATGACACCAATATTGAAGATGGCGAGAATGATGATCCAACTCCTCCACAAAGTCCAAATCAACAAACTCCTGCCTCGACACCATCGAGTTCAGGAAGCAGCAGTAGCAGCAGTTCAGGGGGAGCACCCAGAAAAATTCGAAGTCTGGATAGTATATATGAGGTGACAAGTCCGGTACAAACATCCTTTGATTATTCTTTATTTTGTTTGATGGTTGAATGTGATCCAGTTACATTTAAGGAAGCTTCTGAAGAAAGCAAATGGAACAAAGCCATGGATGAAGAAATTGGTACAATCAAGAAGAATGATACTTGGGAGCTTAAAAGTCTTCCAGAAGGACACAAACCAATTGGTGTCAAATGGGTCTACAAGACAAAGACCAATCAAGATGGAGAAGTGGAAAAATACAAGGCAAGGCTAGTGGCTAAAGGCTACAAGCAAAGATACGGGATTGACTATGATGAGGTATTTGCTCCAGTTGCAAGAGTTGATACCATAAGACTTCTTACAGCAATTGCAGCTCAGAACCAGTGGAAGATCTACCAGATGGATGTGAAGTCCGCATTCCTAAATGGTTATCTTGAAGAAGAAGTCTACATCGAGCAACCACCCGGATATGTTCAGAAAGGCCAGGAAAATAAAGTCTACAGACTAAAGAAAGCACTGTACGGGTTGAAGCAAGCCCCGAGAGCATGGAATACAAGGGTTGATGAATACTTTCAGAAGAATGGTTTTGTGAAGAGTCCATACGAGCATGCACTCTACACCAAAACAAATTCAGGGGGAGATATTATGATCGTGTGCTTGTACATGGATGACATGATCTTTATCGGAAACAATCCTGGTATGTTCGATGATTTTAAGAAAGTTATGACTAATGAATTTGAGATGACAGATATTGGTCAAATGTCATACTTTCTTGGAGTCGAGGTGAAGCAAAGCAAAGATGGGATTTTTATGTCTCAGAAAAAATATGCCGAGCAGATTTTAAGCAAGTTCGGAATGGAAGATTGTAAGCCGGTGAGCACGCCAGCAGAAGGAAGCATAAAGTTGAGAATTGATTCAACGAGAGAGTCGGTAAATCCGACATTGTTCAAAAGTTTGGTTTGAAGTCTGAGGTACCTAACTTTCACTCGTCCTGATATCATGTATGCAGTTGGACTGGTTAGTAGGTACATGGAGAAGCCGAAGCAAGATCACTTCATGGCAGCTAAAAGAATTTTGAGGTACATAAAAGGTACACTTAATCATGGTCTGTTCTACACGCATTCTCAAAATTCAAAATTAGTTGGCTACTCAGATAGTGATTATGGTGGAGACTTGGATGACGGGAAAAGCACTTCGGGTTATGCTTTTCATATCGGTTCAGCGATATTTTCATGGTCATCAAAGAAGCAACAGACAGTTGCTCTCTCAACATGTGAGGCAGAATACATGGCAGCAGCAGCGTGCGCATGTCAAGCTATGTGGCTAGGCTACATACTGAGCGAGTTAAAACTCGCAAAGGAGGATCCGGTTACTATATACGTGGATAACAAATCTGCTATCTCACTTGCAAAGAAACCGGTGTCACACAGTCGAAGCAAGCACATCAACATCAAATATCATTTTATACGAGAGCAGGTGAATGACAAAATTGTGGAGTTGGTGCACTGCAGGACCGAAGAAAATTTAGCAGATATTTTCACGAAGCCGTTGAAGCCGGAGTTATTTCACAACATGAAGAAGAAACTCAGAATGCAAAGTCAAGTTTGAGGGGGAGTGTTAGAAAAAACAAACTTGACTACAAATGCTAAGAAAACAAAACAAACTTGGAGAAATAACTAGAATTGTAGGTTAGGTTAACAAGTCAAATAAAAACACACATGTTCATACATGTATGAGGTAAGTGAATATGTCATCCTTGAATTTATGTAAGCAATGATGTAATCAATTAGAGCCTATAAAAGGCTGCCCATATGCATTGTAAAATAACACACCAAAAGATATAGAAAGAAAGAGCTGAAGCTCTTGTGTGAGAAATAAAAAAAATTGTAATTTCTTCTTAAATATACATACAAGTTTCCAACATATGGATAGGCTTCCCCAAGCCCGGATTGCTTTCATTGGAGATGGACCATACAGGTAAGCTTCTCTGATGTTTAGAGGTGTATTCATATTAAGTTGCATTTATTCAGTCGCTGAGTATAATTATCGACCACGAAGCAACCAGAAAATATTATCCATCGTGATGGTTGGTGCATTTTGTATATTGAATCTGTAAACAAATTCAGATTGATGTCTTTTAAAAGAGGTTTATCTTTTATTTGTAAATCCACATTTCTTACTGTAGTAACTACCGAACAATAATAGAAATTATTGACAGTATTGGTAACATCTGCTCAGTTATTAGAACTCTCTTTTCCTTATTAATAAGAGTGGCCAAACAAATCAATTTTTGTACTTATTTTGTTTCTATATCAGGGCTGAGCTGGAGAAATTATTTTCTGGCATGCCTGCTGTATTTACAAGAATCTTACAAGGAGATGAGCTCTCTTAGCCATATGCTAGTGGAGATATTTTCATAATGCCTTCGGAATCTGAGACATTGGGGAATGTCGTCTTGGAAGCAATGTCCTCTGGACTTCTTGTAGTTGCTTCTTGGGCTGGAGGTATCCCTGATATTATTTCTTATGATCTGCAAGCTAAGACTGGGTACCTTTTCAATCCTGGAGACATCGATGACTGCTTAAGCAAATTGGAACCACTTCTGAACAACTCAGTGTTAAGAGAATCCATTGGAAAAGCTGCGCGAGAGGAAATGGAAAAGCACGACTGGAAGGCAGCCACAGCAAAAATACGAAATGAAAATTATAATGATGCCATTCGGTTCTGTAGAAAGAAAAGAGCGCAGCCTACCTTGCAGTGGTTGACAAGTATTTTCCAGTCACGTACAGTTGATTTATGTAAATATATGTAGCTATCTAGGATTCTCTGCTAGGATGCAGTGTCTCTATTATCGAGGTCAAAAAATACACTGTCTCTATTATGTCGGGACCGGAAAAAATTATTCAATTGATGAAGTTATTCGTTTATCGAATATTCATTTATCGATGTTCTACTGTACTTTCTTTTATTTACCATTTTCTTCCTGGACAGATGTAAAATATCTATTTACGATCTTGTATTACAATAAACCTGTAGCTTCAAGCATCTCCAAAAGCCTCTTTATTCTAGCTCTTAATTCAAAAATTGAGGAAATAGAATAAAAATGTTACTCCAAAGATTCTTAGTAAGTCATAAAAATACTAAAAGCTTCTTCTCTCTTCTCAATTTTAAAAGTACAATTCCACTTTTAAATATTATTATATTATATATTCATAATCATATCTCTTTCTCTCTCTCCTTTTCTTTTATACTTTTAGGAATTCAAACTACTTTTAATATAAAGAGGATTGTTGAAAATGAATACACACTAAAGGATTAAGAACTAATAATTTATATTATTTATAAAGAATAAACTAAGTGATTCTTAATCACCAAATTAAAAAATAGATTCACACCATTTTCTTGTTATGGTCATGTGAATTACAAAATTGATGAACAATGATTTTAAGGTGAATTTATCGTCTTTCTGAATTATTCCTACCAAGTTTTTTTGTATCCAGTAGAATTGACAGGAAGAAGACTAATAATACGTTTCTTCAAACCACACCAATCATAATTTTGTTTCTGTAACACCATTTTGTCAAAATAATTAAGTTAACTTAAGTACTTCTTAACTAAATTCAGTGTGTCATGATCGCAGTCTGTCAATATGACAGTGTTTTTCTCTCTGTCTTGAATGACAGTTATTCAATTATTATTATCATATCTTTTTGATTTCATATCATTGTATTAGTATTGATTTGATAATACTATCCCATTTTTATTGCAAATTCGTTTTGATCCAGTCTGTTTGTTCAAGGAGAAAGTATGGAGAGACAGGAAGCGTCCCTGGAGGAAATGTATGCGAGACTTGTGATTGATGAAGATGATGAAGGAGGGGTTGTAGTGGCAAGTACTGAAATTGTGGAACAGAAACAAGCATTTGTGTTGATTGGAAGATTTTTGATGGAGAAGAATATAAATTTTAATGCTATGCAAAATGTAATGGCAACACTTTGGAGGCCAAAAGAGGGAATGGAGGTGCAGGATATTGGTGGGATGAGATATTCATTTACGTTCTTTCATAAGATGGATATGCAGAAGGTTATTGAAGGAGGCCCATGGTCGTTTGAGCAAGCTACATTGCTTACTCATCAACTTGCAATGGATGAAGATCCGTGTACAGTAAGAATGCAGAATATTGAGATATGGGTGCAGGTATATGATATGCCAAGGGGATTTCTTTCAGAGAATATCCTAAAGAGTGTTGGTGATACAATAGGTACGTTTATCAGAGTGGAGCCAAATGCATTTGATGGTCTCTGGAAAATGTATGTGCGTATCAGGGTCTTGATTAATGTCGAGAAGCCATTAAGGAGAAGGATGAAGATAAAGAGGGAAGGGGATAATTGGAGTTGGATAAATTTCAAGTATGAACGCCTGGGAACGTTTTGTTTTGTTTATGGAATACTGGGGCTTACGGGGTGTGGATGAGAGCTCCATCGAAAAATGCTGTGAAGTTTAATAATGGAGCAAAGTGGCTGCGGAATAAAAATGATAACAATCCATGGATGCAGAAGGATAGTCAAGGTACGTCTCCAGCCATTGTTCAGGGTGGGAAGCAGGAGCAGGAGCGGTTCATGGAAGTGGATGGGGTAGTTCGCGAAGTTCATGAAGAAACTAGTGGAGCGGAAATTAGATCACGAGATGTGCGGATGAAGGATAAGGAAATTATGAGTCTGGCATTAGTGACTCAACAAACTACAGGCGTAAATATAGGGATAAACGAGGAGGAAAGCGAGAGAATTATGGTTGATGTAAAAAGGAAACGGGTGGAGGAAAAGGTGGAAGGAGTCAAAGAAGGAAATGATAACAATTTAGTGTTTGAAAATCCAGATGAGGTGCCAAAAAACGTGCAGATGGCGGGTCCTGTGATGCAGGCCCGCCAAGGATTATGAGTATCATTGCTTAGAACTGTCGTGGGCTGGCCAACCTACGGACAGTTAGATTCCTAAAGGAATTAAATAATTGTTATAGGCCCAATATTATTTTTCTGAGCGAAACATTATTAAATGGTAATAAAGTTGAAAAAATAAAAAAGCAGTTAGGTTTTAGGGGATGTTATGCAGTGGATGCTCAAGGTCATTGAGGAGGAGTAGCTCTTCTTTTGAAAAATGAAGGAGGGATTACAGTTATTAATAGCTGTAGTAATTATATCGATTTTGAAGTCATGCATGAGCAAGTTGGCCGGTAGAGGTATACTGGGTACTATGGATTTCCAGAAAGAAGTAAACGTAGGGAGGCATGGAACATGATAAAGCAGCTAGCTGGGGTATCTACGTTACCATGGTGTATTATTGGAGATTTCAATGATCTTGTGTTTGAAGATGAAAAGAAGGGTGGTAGGAGTCATCCTAGATCTCTATTGAATGGTTTTGCGGAGACAATAATGCAGTGTGGCTTGGTGGATTTGGGGTTCACGGGTGATCGTTTTACGTGGGAAAGAGGAAGGGGTACGGATGGATGGATTCTAGAACGACTTGATAGGGGACTTGCTACGTCGAGTTGGTGTGCACTATTTCCACAGGCAGAGATTAAAGTTCGTGAAATGTCTACCTCTGATCATATGCCGCTATACTTGCAGCTGAATAAGCAAGTATATATGCCCAGGAGTAAAAGATTTAGGTTTGAAAACATGTGGATACAAGAGAATGAATGCAAAAATATTATCCAGGGTTGTTGGGGGGATAATAGAGATACTGATATTTTGAGAAAGATGGATTTGTGTTGTGCTAAGCTGGAGGAATGGGGAGGAGGCATAATAAAGAATTTGAAACTCAGAATTGCAAATTCTAGAAAAGCTATGCAAAGGGTGAGGTCTCGTCGAGATGCAGAGGGGATTCGTATGTACAACGAAGCTAGATGGAATTATTTGAGACTGCTGGAAAAACAAGAAATATTTTGGCGTCAAAGGGCGAAACAATATTGGCTCAGGGATGGGGACAAGAATACGAGGTATTTTCATAAGTTTGCGTCTACAAGGAAGGAGAATAACTGAATAAAGAGATTAAAAATGAAGAGGGGGAATGGCAGGATACTGATGAGGAAGTGCAAAATATTATTGTTCGATATTTTGAGAATATTTTTACTGCAGTGCTAACAGACGAGATGATGCCAGATGAAGTTGTTTTTAAAAATGTAACTGATGCCCAAAAGGAGAAGCTTATGCAAGTCGTGGACGAAGAAGAAGTCAGAGTGGCAGTCTTTGCTATGCATTCTGAAAAAGCTCCGGGTATTGATGGGCTTAACCCATGTTTTTTCCAGACCTACTGGCATATTGTGAAGAAGGATGTGATAAGTTTTTGAAGAAATTTCTTTGAGTATGGTGAGCTTCCTGAACAGATAAACAGAACTCTTGTGTGTCTTATTCCTAAAGTTAAGCAACCAAAACAAGTTGCTGATTTGCGACCCATCTCACTGTGTAATGTCTTAATACGTATCTTATCAAAAATGTTGGCAAACAGAATGAAGCCATGTCTTCACTCAATACTGTCTGAAAATTAGAGCGCATTTGTGGAAGGTAGACTCCTCACAGATAATGCATTGATTGCCTTTGAAATCAATCATTACATTCAAAGGAAAATGCAAGGAAAATGTGGCATGGCAGGGTTGAAAATAGGCGTGTCTAAAGCATATGATAGATTGGAATGGAGGTATATTGAAATGGTGATGCATAAATTTGGCTTTCCTCAGGGCTAGATTGATCGTGTAATGCAATGTGTTAAAACAGTGAGTTATAGCTTCTTGCGGGATGGTCAGATTTTTGGGGAAGTGCAACCTCGAAGAGGCGTGAGGCAGGGGGATCCTATCTCCCCTTACCTGTATATATTGTGTGCAGAGGGGTTGACTGGTATTATTCGGCAGTATGAAAATCAAGGGCTAATTCATGGATGTAAAGTAGCTAGAGGTGCGCCAAGTATTTCACATTTATTATTTGCTGATGACTGTTACTTCTTTTTCAAAGCCACTCAAGGGGAAGCGAGTAGTATGCATGGTATTCTCAGCAAGTATGCAAAGTTATCAGGTCAGGTGGTGAATTATAGTAAATCTGACATTGTGTTCAGTCCAAATACTTGTGTAACAGAGAGGAGTAGGTTTTGTGAAGTGCTGGGGGAGGCAGAGAAAGATAAACCGGGAAAATATTTAGGGATGCCTATGCATGTTGGGAAGAGTAAAAAGGAGGTGTTCAGTTTTCTTAATGATAGAGTGCAGAATAAAATACAGTCTTGGTGTAATAGAGAGCTTTCTAAAGCAGGTAAGATAACTTTAATTAAGTCATCTGCGCAAACTACACCAAACTTCGTGATGAGCTTGTTCCTAATTCCAGATGCAATATCTGATGATATGGAGAAAAAAATGAATGCATTTTTATGGGGTGGAGGGATAAATGGTAAAGGAGTGAAGTGGTGCTCATGTAAGCGTTTGTGTGTTCCTAAATTATATGGTGGTTTGGGTTTGAAAGAATTGAGGAAATTTAATTTGGCCATGCTGGCAAAGCAGGGGTGGCGTTTGCTTGTTGAAGCAAATGGGCTAGTAAGTGCAGTTATGAAGGCAAGGTATTATCCAGACAAAAATGTGTTAAATGCTGAGCTAGGAAGTAACCCTAGCTATATATGTTGGGGAATAGTGCAAGGGATGGCAGCTTTCAAAGCAGGAGCGAGGAGGAAAATTGGCAATGGCGAGGATACGAAGGTGTGGATTGTGCCGTGGCTACCAGATGTAGAGAATGGTTTTGTTACTGAGCTTGAACATGATCAGGGGGTAAATATAAAGGTTCGTAATCTGATGCAAAGTGATCAAAGAAGTTGGGATGTAGATATATTGTCTGCTGTGTTCTGTTCTCGAGATGTGGAGTTAATCAGAAGTATTCCGATTCCGATGGAGAATACGATGGATTCGTGGTATTGGATTCTTGATGAGAAAGGAGACTTTACAGTTAAGAGCTATTACAGGTGGCTTCAGGGGGAATGCTCGAGTGAGTATGTTGATGTTTGGAAAAAAGTGTGGAATATAAAGCTCCCAGAGAAGGTAACAAACTTACTGTGGCGCTTGTGTAAAGGGTGCCTTCCAACTAACGCAGCATTAGAAGCAAGGCATGTTACAGTGGATGTCAGGTGTCCGTGGTGCCATCGAGAACCAGAAACTGATATACATGTGATGTTTTTGTGTGATTTTGCCAGAACAGTTTGGCATTCTGCAGGTTTAGATCAGTTGACTACGTGTGCAGTAAATGAGACAGCATGTGAAGTGTTCGCAAGGATTTTTAAGAAGGGTACGAGAGAGCAGTATGTCGAGATTTTCATGGGCTGTTGGAGTCTATGGAGTAGGAGGAATAACTGGGTATGGAATCGTGTGAATGGGTCAGTGTTTGGGGTAAGGAATGCAGCTAATCATCTCCTTGTCGAATGGAAGGAAGCACAGTGTAGAGAAGAAGACAGATGTATTAGGGGAAAAGGTGGAGATAGAGTTTGGAGGCCTCCTGAACAAGGGTGGTTAAAGTTCAATATAGATGCTGCAGTTTTCTTAAATGGAAGCATTGGAGTGGGAGCGATTATCAGAGATGCAGAATCAAAGTTTGTAGCAGCAAGAAGCAGGAACATTGTGGGCAAATGGAGTCCTAGAGAATCAGAGGCAATCGGACTTAAAGAAGCATTGTCCTGGATCATTGCAACGGGTTATTCAAGGTGTATAATTGAGACGGACTCGTATAACTTAGCAGCTGCGTGTGATGGTAAAATATCTATTTACGATCTTGTATTACAATAAACCTGTAGCTTCAAGCATCTCCAAGAGGCTCTTTATTCTAGCTCTTAATTCAAAAATTGACGAAATAGAATAAAAATGTTACTCCAAAAGATTCTTAGTAAGTCATAAAAATACTAAAAGCTTCTTCTCTCTTCTCAATTTTAAAAGCACAATTCCACTTTTAACTATTATTATATTATATATTCATAATCATATCTCTTTCTCTCTCTCCTTTTCTTTTCTACTTTTAGGAATTCAAACTACTTTTAATATAAAGAGGATTGTTGAAAATGAATACACACTAAAGCATTAAGAACTAATAATTTATATTATTTATAAAGAATAAACTAAGTGATTCTTAATCACCAAATTAAAAAATAGATTCACACCATTTTCTTGTTATGGTCATGTGAATTACAAAATTGATGAACAATGATTTTAAGGTGAATTTATCGTCTTTCTGAATTATTCCTACCAAGTTTTTTTGTATCCAGTAGAATTGACAGGAAGAAGACTAATAATACGTTTCTTCAAACAACACCAATCATAATTTTGTTTCTGTAACACCATTTTGTCAAAATAATTAAGTTAACATAAGTACTTCTTAACTAAATTCAGTGTGTCATGATCGCAGTCTGTCAATATGATAGTGTTTTTCTCTCTGTCTTGAATGACAGTTATTCAATTATTATTATCATATCTTTTTGATTTCATATCATTGTATTAGTATTGATTTGATAATACTATCCCATTTTTATTGCAAATTCGTTGGGATCCAGTCTATTTTTTCAAGGAGAAAGTATGGAGAGACATGAAGCGTCCCTGGAGGAAATGTATGCGAGACTTGTGATTGATGAAGATGATGAAGGAGGGGCTGTAGTGGCAAGTACTGAAATTGTGGAACAGAAACAAGCATTTGTGTTGATTGGAAGATTTTTGACGGAGAAGAATATAAATTTTAATGCTATGCAAAATGTAATGGCAACACTTTGGAGGCCAAAAGAGGGAATGGAGGTGCAGGATATTGGTGGGATGAGATATTCATTTACGTTCTTTCATAAGATGGATATGCAGAAGGTTATTGAAGGAGGCCCATGGTCGTTTGAGCAAGCTACATTGCTTACTCATTAACTTGCAATGGATGAAGATCCGTGTACAGTAAGAATGCAGAATATTGAGATGTGGGTGCAGGTATATGATATGCCAAGGGGATTTCTTTTAGAGAATATCCTAAAGAGTGTTGGTGATACAATAGGTACATTTATCAGAGTGGAGCCAAATGCATTTGATGGGCTCTGGAAAACGTATGTGCGTATCAGGGTCTTGATTAATGTCGAGAAGCCATTAAGGAGAAGGATGAAGATAAAGAGGGAAGGGGATAATTGGAGTTGGATAAATTTCAAGTATGAACGCCTGGGAACGTTTTGTTTTGTTTGTGGAATACTGGGGCACTCGGAACGGGATTGCAGTATTGTCTATAGGAATCCAGATAAGGTTATTGAGAAGGCTTATGGGGTGTGGATGAGAGCTCCATCGAAAAATGCTGCGAAGTTTAATAGTGGAGCAAAGTGGCTGCGGAATAAAAATGATAACAATCCATGGATGCAGAAGGATAGTCAAGGTACGTCTTCAGCCATTGTTCAAGGTGGGAAGCAGGAGCGGGAGCGGTTCATGGAAGTGGATGGGGTAGTTCGCGAAGTTCATGGAGAAACTAGTGGAGTGGAAATTAGATCACGAGATGTGCGGATGAAGGATAAGGAAATTATGAGTCTGGCATTAGTGACTCAACAAACTACAGGCGTAAATATAGGGATAAACGAGGAGGAAAGCGAGAGAATTATGGTTGATGTAAAAAGGAAACGGGTGGAGGAAAAGGTGGAAGGAGTCAAAGAAGGAAATGATAACAATTTAGTGTTTGAAAATCCAGATGAGGTGCCAAAAAACGTGCAGATGGCGGGTCCTGTGATGCAGGACCGCCAAGGATTATGAGTATCATTGCTTGGAACTGTCGTGGGCTGGCCAACCCATTGACAGTTAGATTCCTAAAGGAATTAAATAATTATTATACGCCCAATATTATTTTTCTGAGCGAAACATTAGTAAATAGTAATAAAGTTGAAAAAATAAAGAAGCAGTTAGGTTTTAGGGGATGTTATGCAGTGGATGCTCAGGGTCATGGAGGAGGAGTAGCTCTTCTTTGGAAAAATGAAGGAGGGATTACAGTTATTAATAGCTGTAGTAATTATATCGATTTTGAAGTCATGCATGAGCAAGTTGGCCGGTGGAGGTATACTGGGTACTATGGATTTCCAGAAAGAAGTAAACGTAGGGAGGCATGGAACATGATAAAGCAGCTAGCTGGGGGTTCTACGTTACCATGGTGTATTATTGGAGATTTCAATGATCTTGTGTCTGAAGATGAAAAGAAGGGTGGTAGGAGTCATCCTAGATCTCTATTGAATGGTTTTGCGGAGACAATAATGCAGTGTGGCTTGGTGGATTTGGGGTTCACGGGTGATCATTTTACGTGGGAAAGAGGAAGGGGTACGGATGGATGGATTCTAGAACGACTTGATAGGGGACTTGCTACGTCGAGTTGGTGTGCACTATTTCCACAGGCAGAGATTAAAGTTCATGAAATGTCTACCTCTGATCATATGCCGCTATACTTGCAGCTGAATAAGCAAGTATATATGCCCAGGAGTAAAAGATTTAGGTTTGAAAACATGTGGATACAAGAGAATGAATGCAAAAATATTATCCAGGGTTGTTGGTGGGATAATGGAGATACTGATATTTTGAGAAAGATGGCTTTGTGTTGTGCTAAGCTGGAGGAATGGGGAGGAGGCATAATAAAGAATTTGAAACTCAGAATTGCAAATTCTAGAAAAGCTATGCAAAGGGTGAGGTCTCGTCGAGATGCAGAGGGGATTCGTATCTACAACGAAGCTAGATGGAATTATTTGAGACTGCTAGAAAAACAAGAAATATTTTGGCGTCAAAGGGCGAAACAATATTGGCTCAGGGATGGGGACAAGAATACGAGGTATTTTCATAAGTTTGCGTCTACAAGGAAGGAGCATAACAGAATAAAGAGATTAAAAAATGAAGAGGGGGAATGGCAGGATACTGATGAGGAAGTGCAAAATATTATTTTTCGATATTTTGAGAATATTTTTACTGTAGTGCCAACAGACGAGATGATGCCAGATGAAGTTGTTTTTAAAAATGTAACTGATGCCCAAAAGGAGAAGCTTATGCAAGTCGTGGACGAAGAAGAAGTCAGAGTGGCAATCTTTGCTATGCATTCTGAAAAAGCTCCGGGTATTGATGGGCTTAACCCATGTTTTTTCCAGACCTACTGGCATATTGTAAAGAAGGATGTGATAAGTTTTTGCAGAAATTTCTTTGAGTATGGTGAGCTTCCTGAACAGATAAATAGAACTCTTGTGTGTCTAACTCCTAAAGTTAAGCAACCAAAACTGTTGGGACAATCAGATCTTGGCACTGCGATTTTTGATACAATAAATTAACGAGTACGAATAGAAAAGTCACCTTGTTAACGGTTGATTCCACGCTCTTCTATTGTATTTCCAAATTCCCTTGAGCGAAGTGTGGCCTTCGTCTTCTCAAGTTAACCTCTCTTCTTGCTCCTGGGTGGCTACAAATTTTTTTCGACCAACCCTAGCAAGAAGAGAATAGGAATATATATAGGGCTACAATAGGGATCATGGATAATTAGGTTAGGCCTCCCAATGACATTCCGAGCCCAGCCCAATGTCATTTAATATTAATTCAATCCACTAAAGGATTAATATTTGAACTACCTTTCCTAATACCGTAATTTAATTAATTAATTCGGTTCCAATATTATTTGCTTATTAAATTCCCCATGTTTAAAATATCGCATGTCCATTGATTAAATAAATTACTGATAATTCATTTAATTAATATCTTTTATCCTTGATCATCCACTCAAACTTTATTTAATTATGTCGGAATAAATCCACCTGCAGGGTTTCACATAATTAAATCTTTTTGAGCTTTCAAGGGGACATCATTAACCTGAATATTATCAGGACATGGATTCCTTCAATAAATAATATCCACCATATATATTATTCCATCACCCAAAATATAATGAAATAAATCAAAAGAATTATTTCGTATATAAATCAAAGCATGTAAATAATATACACGCGTCAATTACTATATCTGGATTAAGAACCTAAGCATTAATAATAACATAGAATCTTAGTTCTCCTTCTTAATCAGTATAAGGGAACAATTCTAAATTTGATCATGTTCAGTATACACAAGGTATACTAGTATTATTTATTAGTCAATATAAACTAAAATAAATAATAATGCAGCCATTCCAGTGGATTATCTAACTCCACCTGTGCTGTGAACCTTATTATATTATATAAACCGTATTTAACAATCTAATATTTTGTATCCCATTTGATACTAGATTGTCCACAATATATAATATTAGACAGCATGTAAACATTTAAATGATTCTCAATAAAACTGGGCTAGATATAAATGTATATACTTTAAATAAATATTTTCAGTATACACCAACAATCTCCCACTTATACTAAAAATATTCTATGAGTATATCAGTGTTTATTTAATCCACTATTACACAAAAAACTATGTTTCCATCCATCTGACTCCTATCGCTTCCACATGCCTGTCAAAAACCTTGGCTGGCAAGCTCTTTGTGAAAGGATCTGCCCGGTTGTCTTCTGATGATATGTGACCCACAACTATATCTCCTCGCTTTACGATTCCTCGTATGAGATGATACTTACGTTCAATATGTTTAGCTGCTTTGTGATCTCGCGGTTCCTTCGAATTTGCCACAGCACCAGTGTTATCACAATACACTGTCAAGCTCCTAGGCAAATTAGGTACCACATCCAAGTCCAAAAGGAAGTTCCTGAACCATACAGCCTCCTTTGCAGCCTCAGAGGCGGCCACGTACTCGTCTTCCATGGTAGAGTCTGCAATGCATTTCTGCTTTACACTCCTTCATATAACGGCTCCACCTCCCAAAGTAAAAACATATCCCGAGGTTGATTTCCTCTTATCCCTATCTGATTGGAAATCTGAATCAGTATATCCCAAAGGAAATAGATCTGAGGCCTTGTAAATTAACATATACTCCTTAGTCCTTCTCAGGTACTTGAGTATAGTTTTTACTGCACTCCAATGTTCCTGACCTGGGTTCGACTGATATCTACTAACCATGCCTACAGCAAAGCAGATGTCAGGCCTCGTACATAACATAGCATACATTAAGCTTCCACATGCAGAAGCATAAGGAACTGCTTTCATGCTCTCTATATCCTTAGGTGTCAAAAGACACTGCTCCTTGGATATAGCCACTCCATGCTTAAAAGGTAGAAAACCTTTCTTAGAGTTCTGCATGTTAAAACGAGCTAATACTTCATCAATGTAGGGCTCTTGAGATAAATCCAACATCCTTTTCTTGCGATCCCTTATTACTTTGATCCCAAGGATGTATGCCGCTTCACCTAAGTCCTTCATTTCAAATTGTTTGAACAACCATGTCTTTACTGATGACAACATCTTAACATTGTTTCCAATGAGTAAAATGTCATCCACATACAGTACTAAAAAAACCACTGCATTACCCTCACTTCTCTTATACACACATGATTCGCTTGGAGTTTGATCAAATCCATATGATTGGACTGCCTGATCAAAACGAATATTCCAGTCCCTAGAAGCTTGTTTTAGTCCATAAATAGACCTCTTAAGCTTACAAACAAGATGCTCTTGGCCTTCCTTAATGAATCCTTTTGGTTGTTGCATATAGATATTTTCCTCAAGACTTCCATTAAGGAAAGCTGTCTTGACATCCATTTGCCAAATCTCATAATCGAGATGAGCTGCTATAGATAAATGAATCCGGATCGACTTAAGCATAACAACCGGCGAAAAGGTTTCCTCATAATCGATCCCTTCTTTCTGAGTATACCCTTTCGCAACAAGTCGTGCTTTCCAGGCTTTCACCTTTTTGTCAGATCCTCTTTTCTTCTTGTAGATCCACATAAATCCAATGGGTTTTACACCTTTGGGTGGTTCCACGAGCTCTCAAACTTGATTGGAATACATAGACCATCTCAGATTCCATTGCCTTTTGCCATATATCTGCATCTTTATCTAGAACTGCCTCTTCGTATGTCCTGGGATCCTCATCATGTTCGCCAGAGACCAAGTCCGAGGAATCTCCCAAAAACATGAATCTATCTGGTTGTTGAACAACCCTCCCACTACGACGAGGCACTGGTGCAGTATTAGTGTTAAGTTGTGCATTTTCTTGTGGCTGTTCTACTTGTACTATTGGCACTTGGGGATTATCTGTCCCTCCCACTAGTTCCTCTAAAACGATACTACTCATGGGTTTATGGTTCATTATATAGTCTTCTTCTAAGAATCTAGCATTGGTGCTAACAATGATATCTCGATCCCTAGGACTATAAAATGAATAACCTTTCGTTCCCATGGGATAGCCTACAAACAGCCTTACTTCTGTACGAGATTCTAACTTAGTCGCGTTCTTGTTCAACACATGTGCTGGACAACCCCAAATCCGAATATGTCATAGACTTGGTTTGCTGCCAGTCCACAATTCTATTGGAGTCTTGGGAACCGACTTAGAAGGTACCAAGTTCAGAAGGTAAGCCGCTGTTTCTATAGCATATCCCCAAAACGACTTGGGTAAATCTGAATAACTCATCATCGATCTAACACTCTCTAAAAGAGTCCGATTCCTTCTCTCTGCTACACCATTCTGCTGAGGTGTGCCAGGTGCAGACAACTGGATGTGATCCCATTTTCTGATAAATATTCCCTAAATTCTCCAAGCAAGTATTCGTCACCACGATCTGATCGTAGTGACTTGATACATTTTCCAAGATGTCGCTTCTCCGCACTTGCTTTGTACTCTTTGAATTTTTCAAAGCACTCAGACTTACGGCGCAACAAATAAATGTACCCATATCTAGAATAATCGTCAATGAAAGTGACAAAATACTCATAACCTCCTCTTGCTTGGATACTCATAGGTCCACATAAATCAGTATGAACCAATTCTAACACTTCTTTGGCTCTATTCCCCTTTGCTTTAAAAGGCCTACTAGTCATCTTACCTTCCAAGCAGGATTCACAAACTGGAAATGGCTCCACTGCCAACGAGCCTAATGGCCCATCTACTATCAGTCTTTGAATCCTCCTCAAGTTAATATGACCTAATCTTAAGTGCCAAAGATATGTTTGGTTCAATTCAGAAGGTTTCATTCTTTTATTTGAGCTAGAAAGAATGTTATTAGTTTCCTTATGTTGCAGCATTGGTTGGATAGGATTAATAATATATAAATTGTCTTGCAATGTACCAGAACATATAACTCGTTTATTCATCATAATAGAAACATTACGATCCAAACAAACATTATAACCATCCATGGCAAGTTTAGAAACCGAAATTAATTTCCTTCTAAACGAAGGTACATAAAGACAATTGTTCAAAACCAAAATCCTATCATCGCCAAAAGATAATGTAATTATTCCAACTGCAACTACTGCTACTTTCGTAGCATCTCCCATGAACACATATATCTCGCCATCTCCAAGCATTCTGGATTGCTGGAACCCCTGCATACAGTTACAAACATGGTCAGTGGCTCCTGTATCTACACACCAAGTGCTCGTAGATATAGCCGCTATATATGTTTCTGTAACTAGAGAAAGAGACATACCAGTATTGTTTGTCTTCTTAGGAAGAGGACAATCCTGTTTCTAGTGACCTGACTGCTTGCACCTAAAGCACTTGCCCTTAGGTTTTTTCACAGCACCTTGAACTCCCACTGCATTAGCAACCTTTCCAGCTTTCTGTGTCTGAACCTTTTTCTTCTTCTTGCCTTTCGGCTTAGATGAAGAACCTTTCTCAGCCACATTCACTTGAACGTTCTGCTTAAAGAGTCCTTCAGCTGCCTGAAGTTCTGTCAGAAGTTCCGCGAGACTATACATCCTTTTGTTCATGGTGTAATTCAAGCGGAACTGCTCAAAACTTTTGGGCAGACTCATAAGGATGATATCAATCTGGGTTTCCCCATCAATATCAGCACCAAGGATCTCCATCTCATTCAGATGAGACATCATCCCGAGAACATGATCCCTTACAGGTGTTCTTTCAGCCATCTGAGTGTTCATTAAAGCCTTCATTGCTACTTGCCTAGCAGCCCTATTCTTTTCCCCAAAAAGTTCCTTGAGATTAAAGAGCATATCTGAAGCAGTGGGCATAGCCTGATGCTGATGCTGCAAAACACCCAAAATTGCTACCAGAATGTAACATCGCGACATCTCATCAGCCTTAACCCACCGCTTATAATACTCCTTCTCACTTTCAGGAGCATCTTCAGCAGGCTGATCTGGCTTGGGTTCATAAGTACAAAATTTGTACTCCTCAGCAGTCAACACTATATCCAAATTACATTTCCATTCAATATAGTTCGGTCCAGTAAGTTTGTTATCCTTAAGTATGGTGAATAGTGGATTAAAGCCCATAATGATCTAATCCTGAGAATCATACATGTAACACATAATCAGAGAGTTGCACAAATCTTAAAACCTATTGGTTTCCTCTAACAATTAATTAAAATTAATGCACTAATATTTAAACACCATAAGTATCTGGTACGCCACGATGGGTGACATATATACCACTTAAATTCGTTTAAATATTACTTCGGTCCTATTACTAAATAATACGCCACGTTAGGGTGGACTATATATTATTTTTCATAGCTAAGTGTATACCATTATTAAATATAAAATTACTTAAACCGAATACATCCGTTTGATATATTAATGGATAATTCCCAGGTCTCGGAGGAGTCGCAACGGCCTCACTTAATACCCGATTCCTAGACAGAATTTTCAATAGTCAATATCAAAAGAGTATTCAATTTTCGTTATGAATTCTATGAAACTTGGTACGTCACGTTAGGGTGATCTATATACCTTTCAATATTCGTAATTTAATTTAAGAATTTTGTTCTAGTAATTTCTGCAACCTTTTAAAATACCGTAAATAGTACGCCACGTTAAGTGATCATATATACCATCTACATTATTTAAAAGGTTATATTACATACAAAATAATGGAGACCGTGGGATTCAATTCCTAATTAATTCCCTCACCCACTTAGAATTTTTATTTAAAAAATGAGGAATTTTAAAAATTAAATGGGGCCTATGTCGTTACAATTATGTCTAACATGCATTCCAAATACACACATAATTTAACAACATATAACATTTAATTAAAGCAATAAATAAAAAATTTATGTCCATGTCGTCCTAATTATGTTAAACATGCAATTAAAAATTACACACATAATTAACAACACACATAATAATTATTTAAAGCAATAATTAAAAAATTAAATAACGGAATTATAAAATTAAAACAATAATTACATCCACTATTATGGCCCCGAAAATAATTTCCTGCAGCCTCGAAACATGCCTCAACTGTTGACCACGCGCAATTGCTGGGGAAAAAAATCTGCCTTCGCCTGTTGCGCAGTCTTATACTGCATTACACACTTCCAAAGACTGTTGCGCAGGAGCGTCCTGCGTTACATGCCTATATCAGGCTGTTGCGCAGGGCTGACCTGCGTTACTGCCTCCAATTTTTTTTTCACGTGCCGCAGCTTCTCCAGACTTTTCAACAGCCACCGTTCTTTTTCTTCTTCTGTCGTTTTAAACTGTAACAGCAGCCTTCAAAGTGTAGCAGCGGAAGAAAATCTTGTCTCCGTTTTGATTTCCGATCGCGCGTAATTGTTACAAAATACCCGGATCTTAACAAAATCCATCAAACAATTACAAAAAAATAGATCTAATACAAAACTAATTTTGCAAAATCTATTAACACGATCAACCCTCGTGTTTTACAACCACGATAAACCACGTGGAAACCAAACAAAAATTAACCACGATTAAACCACGTGGGATCCAAACACATAATTAAAATATACATGGCCATAACAGTGGATAACAGCCTGCAAAACAGAATTATACAAGCATACTACTATATACATGCATATATAATTACGACATGGACATGGTATCAAAAATCGTAGAACCATAGAACCAAGCTCTGATACCAATTGTTGGGACAATCATATCTTGGCACTGCAATTTTTGATACAATAAATTAACGAGTACGAATAGAAAAGTCACCTTCTTAACGGTTGATTCCACGCTCTTCTATTGTATTCTCAAATTCCCTTGAGCGAAGTGTGGCCTTCGTCTTCTCAAGTTAACCTCTCTTCTTGCTCCTGGGTGGCTACAAATTTTTTTCGACCAACCCTAGCAAGAAGAGAATAGGAATATATATAGGGCTACAATAGGGATCATGGATAATTAGGTTAGGCCTCCCAATGACATTCCGAGCCCAGCCCAATGTCATTTAATATTAATTCAATCCACTAAAGAATTAATATTTGCACTGCCTTTCCTAATACAGTAATTTAATTAATTAATTCGGTTCCAATATTATTTGCTTATTAAATTCCCCATGTTTAAAATATCGCATGTCCATTAATTAAATAAATTACTGATAATTCATTTAATTAATATCTTTTATCCTTGATCATCCACTCAACCTTTATTTAATTATGCCGGAATAAATCCACCTGCAGGGTTTCACATAATTAAATCTTTTTGAGCTTTTAAGGGGACATCATTAACCTGAATATTATCAGGACATGGATTCCTTCAATAAATAATATCCACCATATATATTATTCCATCACCCAAAATATAATGAAATAAATCAAAAGAATTATTTCATATATAAATCAAAGCATGTAAATAATATACACGTGTCAATTACTATATCTGGATTAAGAACCTAAGCATTAATAATAACATAGAATCTTAGTTCTCCTTCTTAATCAGTATAAGGGAACAATTCTAAATTTGATCCTGTTCAATATACACAAAGTATACTAGTATTATTTATAAGCCAATATAAACTAATCTAAATAATACTACAGCCATTCCAGTGGATTGTCTAACTCCACTTGTGCTGTGAACCTTATTATATTATATAAACCGTATTTAACAATCTAATATTCTGTATCCCATTTGATACTAGATTGTCCACAATATATAATATTAGACAACATGTAAACATTTAAATGATTCTCAATAAAACTGGGCCAGATATAAATGTATATACTTTAAATAAATATTTTCAGTATACACCAACAAAAACAAGTTGCTGATTTGCGACCCATCTCACTGTGTAATGTCTTAATGCGTATCTTATCAAAAATGTTGGCAAACAGAATGAAGCAATGTCTTCACTCAATACTGTCTGAAAATCAGAGCGCATTTGTGGAAGGTAGACTCCTCACAGATAATGCATTGATTGCCTTTGAAATCAATCATTACATTCATAGGAAAACCCAAGGAAAATGTGGCATGGCAGGGTTGAAAATAGACGTGTCTAAAGCATATGATAGATTGGAATGGAGGTATATTGAAATGGTGATGCATAAATTTGGCTTTCCTCAGGGCTGGATTGATCGTGTAATGCAATGTGTTAAAACAGTGAGTTATAGCTTCTTGCGGGATGGTCAGATTTTTGGGGAAGTGCAACCTCGAAGAGGCGTGAGGCAGGGGGATCCTATCTCCCCTTACCTGTATATATTGTGTGCAGAGGGGTTGACTGGTATTATTCGCCAGTATGAAAATCAAGGGCTGATTCATGGATGTAAAGTAGCTAGAGGTGCGCCAAGTATTTCACATTTGTTATTTGCTGATGACGGTTACTTCTTTTTCAAAGCCACTCAAGGGGAAGCGAGTAGTATGCATGGTATTCTCCGCAAGTATGCAAAGTTATCAGGTCAGGTGGTGAATTATAGTAAATCTGAATACCTGTGTAACAGAGAGGAGTAGGATTTGTAAAGTAGCTAGGGATGCCTATGCATGTTGGGAAGAGTAAAAAGGAGGTGTTCAGTTTTCTTACTGATAGAGTGTAGAATAAAATACAGTCTTGGTGTAATAGAGAGCTTTCTAAAGCAGGTAAGATAACTTTAATTAAGTCATCTGCGCAAACTACACCAAACTTCGTGATGAGCATGTTCCTAATTCCAGATGCAATATGTGATGATATGGAGAAAAAAATGAATGCATTTTTATGGGGTGGAGGGACAAATGGTAAAGGAGTGAAGTGGTGCTTATAGAAGCGTTTTTGTGTTCCTAAATTATATGGTGGTTTGGGTTTGAAAGAATTGAGGAAATTTAATTTGGCCATGCTGGCAAAGTAGGGGTGGCGTTTGCTTGTTGAAGCAAATGGGCTAGTAAGTGCAGTTATGAAGGCAAGGTATTATCCAGACAAAAATGTGTTAAATGCTGAGCTAGGAAGTAACCCTAGCTATGTATGGCGGGGAATAGTGCAAGGGCTGGCAGCTCTCAAAGCAGGAGCATTGCAAGGGGTTATTCAAGGTGTATAATTGAGACGGACTCGTATAACTTAGCAGCTGCGTGTGATGGTAAGCCGGGGGAAGCTTTTTTTGGTACTATTGTGAAGGATTGTATTCAGTTAATTAAGCACGTAAATCAGGTGCTAGTTGTTTTTATCTATCGTTCTGCGAATAGTGCGGCTCATGCTCTAGCAAAGGCTGCCTGTTCTATGTCAGAAATAGGAGAGTGGTATGCCACTCCTCCTAGTGTTCTTCGTCATGTGTTATCGTTGGATGTGGATTAATTGAATGCAAGTGCAATTTTTTCAAAAAAAAAAAAAAAACTAAGTGATTCTTGGAGATGATCTTAGCAGATTAAGGGGATGTTTGGGGAAACTTATTTTTCAGAATAAGTCAACTTATTTTAAGTTGAAAGTTAAGATTCTTAACTTTCCAACTTATTTTCCAACTTATTTTTGCAATTTATTCAATCTCAAACATACATTAAATACTTGTATAAATTTTTTTTATCAAAATATAAAATTTTTACCCGGAAATAAGTCCATAAGTCCTTATACGAAGGTGAGCCAAACAGGCCATAAACATTGGTCTTTTAATCATGTCATTTGGAATTCATAGTCCACTTGAAAAGTCGGAAAAAAGGGAGCCCGAGAAGACTATCATTTCAACTTTCAGTAGTTGATGGTAGCATGGAAAATTAATTGCAGCATACCTAGCATTTGTTATACAAGGCAACTAATTCATATAGAGTTTGTGATGTGAAGTGTTATTCTCCATTTACTAAATAAAAGCATGCAGATAACCAAAATTCGCTTGGTCTTATAGTATCCTCTCGCCACTCTTTAGGAGAGGGAGGTTGAGGGTTCCAATTTTGTCAAAAAACAAGATGTTTGCGGCTCTTCGTTACTAATAAGAAACTATTGCTGGAGTGGATAAAAGTTGTGCAGCAACTGCAACCTGAACAATTTAAGAAGCACTACAAAATTAACAGGCGGAACCACAACACTACAGGACGCCTTGAATACAGAAAAATCCTTATTTTACCAATCGAAGTTTGAAAATATTACAGAAGCGTGTATACAACATATAAAACCATATAATAAAGAAAAAAGTTTATTGAATTAAACAGACTTTACTTCATTTCATGCCGTTAAGAAGATACAATTATTTACAAGTGATCAAGGCACTTCTTCCTCTTGCGCAATATGATACAAGTTCTAGTGCAGGTGAACTGCTTTACAATATGATACAAGTTCTAGTGCAGGTGAACTGCTTTACAACCGGAGAGATACTTCAAAAAGGTGCATACCACCTGAATACCTGATATCTCACCAAGGCTCCAAATTTCCACTGGTCTCAACTTGAAGGGAAGAATCTACCTTGGCAGTCCAAAGCTCACCTTCCTTGTTCATCTCAAACAACATGTCCCTCTCATCATCATTGCTCTCAGCATCATAATCATCATCGGATTCGAACAAATTATCCAAATCATCCCCAAACTCATCAGGTTCATCATATGCATCGTCAACTTCCACTTGTTGGTGATCAGTATGACTGTTAGTGATGTAAGCCTTTCTCCTCCTCTCTTGCCTCATCCTCTTCCCTTCATTAACCAAATCCAGCAATAGTTGTTTTGTCACTGTTGTTGCATCCCTCTCCAAAAGTACACCCTTGTCATCATAGCCTTCTACTAGAAACACAGAGTCCCTCTGACCTTTCAGGCTCACATAAAACAACTCAGGATGCCTTACCAGCAAACCCCTCAACTTGTTGGGAAGCCCAAAATCCCTCCGGAAGTGTGTCAAATGGTCAACCAAGGTCCTCTTCTCAACCGTCATTCCTAACACCTCCCTCACCACATCACAAGCTCTCCTTTCAGCTCTCAGCGACTCTTTGTCCAAATCTCCCACTTTTGTGTTATATGGACATACATCTGTGAATTGTTCAAATTTCATCAGAAACTCTTGGTGGCGCCTCTTCACATTAAACCCCTTTCTCCGAAGTCTCAAGTGATTAAATTTCAAGGGTCTGTCCACTATTAAATCATTAGGTTTAACTACCTCTGGTGATGGCATACGCCTGGCCAAATGTGAGTCCCATGACACAAGCTCAAGAGCACGGCCATACGAAGTGTCTACAATCTTAAACCGGTCTGGATGTTCATTACATAGACGAGCCCGGAAATCAAGAGGAAGAGCAAGGTCAGGGGAAAGGTGAACCAGCTTCGCTAAGAGAAGTCGGTGATGCAATGAAAGCATTAACAGTTTCTGTAATTTCACAGCGAAAGAAACAGCCATACTAGACTTAAGCTTACTTTCTTGCATAGCAAGTGCCATTGCCTCCGGGGTTAAACGTACACACATTTGAGTAAGTGGTTTTGTGGCATTGAGCGGCGTAGAAGGCATTGGAATCCAGAAAAGCTCAAAAATAGTCGGGTACCGATGAATCATGGAAATAATGGATTTTGGCTTAGGAACTGCTAAATAAGACCTACACTTACATAGGTCATTGAGATGCATAAAATGCTTAGGTTTTGAAAGCAATAGTGTTTTAAGTTTTTGTACAAACCTAAGCTTGTTATGCTTCTCTACATTCTTCTCTAAAGATGGGTCTTTAACATGCTTAAGAGACGAAACAATTGTACTACAAGAGTAACAATTCTCTTCACATTTCTTTCTCTTAATACTGTTATAGGATTTTCTATTTCCCAAATTGGCCGTAGAAGAAAAGAAGGGCACTGGGAGAAAATTTGTTTTGAGGGCAAAGACAGACTTTTGATCAATATTAACATGTACAAGTTGTGGTAAAGGTGATACTATAATGGCCATATTTATAAACAGTGAGCAAACAGTAAAGTTTGAACAGACGGAAATTACCTGCGCATTTTATCAAACAGATTGTGAGCAAGGCACAGGAGTGCAACAAACTAACTACTCCCAATGTAACTAGAAGATTGTGTGTGCCAGGGATGACGAGAATTTTGTATCAAGATTATGAGTTTTTTTTACACAAATACTAATGGAAGAGTTGTTTGTTTCCGGAAGGTTTAGTAATCCAGTAGATTATAGTAGCAAGTCTGTTTACAATTTTTGTTTTGTAGCACACAGGCATCAGTAGCTTCCACAAATAGGTAACTATAGCAAGTTCATATGCACTTATTTTGTGCTATTAATCTTTTATCTTTGACATCATTCTTGGCCCCTTTTTTTTTTTTTTCCTAAACATTCTTGGCCCTTTTTAACATACTTCGATAACAAATTTGATTTTATTATTATTTTTGTTTCACTCCTACAAAAGTTCAGTCTCTTCCCACGAATTAGTGATTTTATAATTTTGTATATAATAAATGTTTAAAATTTTATTATAATTACAATTGTTAACTTAATAAGCAAAATTCCGTTTTAATGTACTATTCGATAAGAGTCTATTTATCAAATTACCCTTTTTCTTTATTCTCCCCCCTTTCTCCCTCTCTTTTCAAGCCCTAGCCTCCATCGCCCTTTTCTTTGCTTTTCTCGATCTGATCCCTTTGTTTACTCGACTAGTGATTCTTTAAGCATCAATGGTTGTTTTGTGTGTCAACATTCTGCTTATATATTCTAAATCAGGGTTGAAGGGATCGTTTCCGATTTGATTTTGGATTACATTCTGTATTAGAAATGAGATGGGTTTTTTCAAAATCCAGCAAGAACAATCTCCCAATCAGAAATTGGCTATTGTTATCGGATCTTTGCCCATGTGTCAATTTAGGACTTGGAACAAGGTTTCGATTTTTCGATGAATACGAGGTTGATTCACTAGAGTCTCACTCAAACTTTACTCCATCTATTGACGTTGTTTCCTGCCTTGTTTTCGGGGATTTGGTTCTGCATTTAGAGAATTTGACATTATAATGGTGTTCTAGCACTGCGTTCACGAGCATGAATCGTGTTTATCATGGAGCCTCACCTTTTAAAGATCATGTACTAAAAATTGTTAGGGATTTCATTCATGATGAATAAACGTTGTATAAAACTTCTAGTTCTCATGAATTGTTGTATTTGTTTAAGAATAGAGATGAACTGTTTGTTTATGTTGGCTATGATTCGAAAAAACCTTGTGCTCTTGACAATGTATTTTTGTTTACTCGTAGTGGGAAAAATTCGTGGTTGGTTGTTGATGTTTTATCATTTGATTTGTTACTTCGAGTGTTTACTTGGTTAGATGTGCTATCCTTAATTGTGCCTATCACTATAATGGTTCCTTTCTACGAACTATTTATGGTTTGCATCAGAGTGCTTTCCGGTGGATGGTGAATGTTATTGGCACTTGGAGATAAAGGTTGCCAAATGGCTGTGCCGTGGGGGCGTGCCGGTTTGGCCACGTGCCGTGCTGAATCAAACAGGGCACGGGCACGCACGCTGGGTTTGGACGTACCGGGCGTGCTGTGCCGTGTCTTTTGAACTTGAAGCCCGCACGCGAGCTAGGAGGGTTGACGGGCTGAATTTTTTTTTTAAGGAAAATTCGAAGGTCTGCTCAGAAATTTTACAAAAAATTTGAATTTTTTTTGTTAATTTAATATTTACTTTTAATATTCTCAAAATATGAAATGTTTTGAATTAAAATGTTTTGAATTTGTAACTTTTTTCATTTAATTTATTTCATATTAAAATGTTGAAATAAAAAAGGAGTGAAAGAGGACGGTACCTCTATTAAATTTTATTAATTAAAAAAATATTTTACAAATAGTGTGAGAGGACTCCTCTCTAAAAAAACTGAAACAAACCGCATTAAACATGTTTACAAAATTACAAATAAATAAATTCTAAAATCTAAAATAAATCTAAAAATACAAGATAATACAAATTCTACACACTATTCTTCTCCTTGTTCGGTCCCCGATTCCGATGAAGAATCCATTATCATCCACGGATCGTCTTCTCCATCCGAATCATCCGTTTTTCTTTCTTGTTGTTTTTTTTTTTGGCTTGATCCCAATCTTTTTTGCAAACACATATTTTTATTGAATCGGGTGCAAGACTTGATCGCTTCTCGTCTAACACTCTTATACCCGCACTAAAAGCGAATTCGGATGCAATTGTAGAAGCGGGGACTACTAAAACATCTTTTGCAATTTTTGCTAAAACCGGAAATTGTAACTCATGGTTTTTCCACCATGTTAATATATCGAACTCATCATTTAACTCATAATGATACGAAAAAAATTCATGCAACATACTAAAAGCAGTGGCGGGAATACTAGATTCGGAAATCATAAATTTTGGTTTTTTGTTAGTTAATATCGATGCAATTGTTTTATTAAATCTACTACCACTACTACTACTTTTACGTGGCATAGGAATTTGAGTTTTAGCATTATATATATCAGCAAGACGATGCAAATAATCTAAACAATTTTCAACATATAATTTGCAATTATATGAAATATTTAACGTTTCGTAATAATGTTTTAACAAGACTTCTAAACCATCCTTTCTAACACCAGGATCAAGAAGACATGCAACACCATAAATAAAAGGGAATTCACTTAAATATTCGATCCACTTAACCTTCATTTCCTCTATAATAAAACTAAAATGAGGATTTTGTTCATAATTAGCTAAACGTGTTAAAAATATTAATACATTCAATAATAACGTGATGTGCATTTGGTTCATAAACATAAGAAAAAACCTTAGTAGCATGTCCATAACAATCAAGTATATCACGTACGGTAGATGCCAATTCCCAATCATGTTCGGTAATATATCCATTTTCATTTTGGTGATTTGGTTCGCTATTATATAATTCGGTGAAAATATCCTTATAAATAATTGCATCACTTACTAATTTATGAGTCGAATTCCATCTAGTCGAACAATCAATCCCCCATTTTTTCGCCTTTAATCCTCTATCTTTACACATTTTCTTGTATTTTCGTCTAACATGACCCGCAAAACGTAAGCACTTAACTACTTTTCTTATAGGTTCTAATAATGTAGTTAAATGTTTAATTCCAACTTGACACGATAAATTAACTATGTGAGCACAACATTTAACATGTAAAAATATTCCATTACAAATTAAAGGAATATCAGTCCTATTATAATCGATAGCTTTGTTATTAGCAGCGACATTATCTAACGAAATTGTAAAAACCTTTTGATACAAATTAAATGCCTTAATCGTTTCTAAAATTCTTGTTTTTATGTTAAAACCGGTGTGTGACTCGTCCATAATATCAAAAGCAATAATTCGTTTTTGTATTAAGTAATCATTATCTATCCAGTGAACCGTAACACAAATAAAAGGCTCACCTCCACTCGAACTCCAACAATCAATAGTTAAGGAAACCATACCATCAAATGTAGCAAAATAATTAATTAAATCATTTCGTTGACTAGCATATTGATTTTGTGTGTGACGGTTAAGTGTGTTCCTAGGAATTCTTTTAAATGCCGGATTTACCGCAGTTTTCATCATATATTCTAAATTAGGACTCTCACCGTGGGAGAAAGGCAACTCGTCTAATATAGTATATCTAGCAAATTCATTAACCATACGTTCTCGATTATAGTGAAAAGGCATACCTCCACCGGGTGACGAAGTCATGAAACCACCGATTAGTGTTTGTTGTTCCGTTGAAGTTCCACGTGCCGTTCCACTTTCGTGACTTTCCTTCGTAATATTTGACATTATAATGGTCTTCTAGCACTGGGTTCACGAGCATGAATCGTGTTTATCATGGAGCCTCACCTTTTAAAGATCATGTACTAAAAATTGTTAGGGATTTCATTCATGATGAATAAACGTTGTGTAAAACTTCTAGTTCTCATGAATTGTTGTATTTGTTTAAGAATAGAGATGAACTGTTTGTTTATGTTGGCTATGATTCGAAAATACCTTGTGCTCTTGACAATGTATTTTTGTTTACTCGTAGTGGGAAAAATTCGTGGTTGGTTGTTGATGTTTTATCATTTGATTTGTTACTTCGAGTGTTTACTTGGTTAGATGTGCTATCCTTAATTGTGCATATCACTATGATGGTTCCTTTCTACGAACTATTTATGGTTTGCATCAGAGTGCTCTCCGGTGGATGGTGAATGTTATTGGCACTTGGAGATTGACTTCTGAGGGTTTTCTGGTTAATTTGAAACTAAATTTGAGGGACTTGGTTTTTTGTGAATAACTATGATTATAAAGGGATCTTGTTTTAAATAATATTTGGTGTTGTCTAAATGCCAAAGAACAATACGGTAAGAGCATCTCCAATAATCTCTTAGTTGGTTCTTAAATATAATATAAACTATATGGGTCTTAGCAAGTTAGAGCAATTCCAAGAGTTACTTAACTCCCTTCTCATAAAAATTACTATTAAATTTGCTCTTATATTATTAGGATAAACAAATGTCTCTCAACTCCAAGAACCTCCTCAAACTTTAATCTCCATCTAATATTTATCTATATTCTATTGTCAAACGGCTATATGTACTGTACTCATCTAAATTTGAATTCCAACAACTCTATTTCACAGCATAACAACAGCTCTATTTCACAAGTTCTGTTTTCGAATAACAGTTTTTTTTGTATTTCACTGCAAATATATTGAAAAATTTCTTGTCACTATTTTCAAATTTAGCTTGGCTTCGTAATGGATCCTCATGATGTAATTGACTATCTAGCTGAAGAAGAAGAGGAGGAAGATGAAGAGATGGCCATTGTTGAAGCTGCATATGCACAACTTAATCACGGGAGAAATAACAACAGCCTTGTACGTCATGGTGGATCTGTTTTAAATCACAGGAGAAATAATAACAGCCTTGTACGTCCTGCAGTACAACAAAAAAAAGGAGGGAAGTACAAAAAAGGAGGGAAATTGTGGTTGGAAAATGGTGGGAAAATGGTTTATTAATATAAAACTAAATGAAGAAACAAAATTTGCTCCTCAATGATAAGGAGAACTTTGAAGCTCTTAACATTATAGAGATAATTTAAGAGCCGATTGGAGAACATTTTTTGTCCTAATTTCCTCAAAATTTGGTTTAAGAGCCCATATAAAGCATCTCTTGGAGTTGCTCTTAGTACATAGATTTTTGTGTCAACTCCAACTATATTCCTTATCTTGACTCATAACTTATATTTTATTAATATTTCAAATGTAATTATGACATATATTTAAATCCAACCATGTGCAAGTGAATATTTTATTGGTAGAAAATAGTTAAGAGCCATGTAGTAGCTTTTAAAATTGAGGAGAGAGAAGAGGCTCTTAAACTTTTTAAGAGCCATTAAGAATCTCTTGAAACCCATTTTTTTCTCATACTCTTTATTTTTGAACTTAAGAGCTTATTTAAGAATTTCTTGGACATGCTCTAACTACAAGGATTTCACATTGGGTATAAGTACTAGGTAGACAGAAAATATAAGAAAATAGAGTGGTGGATAGTTTATCTTATTATTATATCTAAAAAAAAGTAGAGAAATAAAGTTACACAATCATGGTGTGGAAACATGGATATAGAAATATTTAGACCTGTTAATTCGTTCGCTTCGTATATTTTCGTGTAGTGTACTTTCGTGTATTTCGTATATGTAATGTCAAATCCAAAATCGACCCGTTAAAGATTCATTTCGTTTCGTGTACCTTCATTTCGTGTCATGTTTCGTGTAATTTTTGAATAAAAATAAAAATATTTAAATATTAATTTTTTACTAGTCGTGTCTTAAATCAATATGTCAGAAAGAATCAAGTATGCTCAATTCTTGTGAAAATAAAATTGAAACTATTTTATATTTATCTTTTGTAAAAATTATATATAAAATATTATTTAAAATATGTATTCATATAATTTTAATAAAATTATTAATTATTTATTTATTTCGTGTATTTTGGTTTCGTGTCGTGTACCTAAAGGTACATCCAAAACCGACACTAAATTCATCCGTTTAATTTCTTGTTCTTATACTTTCGTGTACCGCAAAGGTCAACCTATACCCATAATTTTTGTGTCATTTTCGTGTCGTGTTCTCGTATCGTATACGAAATTGCGGCCTTTACAAATATTAACTGTGTAATATGGGTAGTTGGGATAGAATGGCCAAAAGGAGTTCTTTCGGAGGGGTGTGACAGTAGTAGTACTATAGTAGCTGCACAACAAACAACCATTTTCTGAGCATTTGCTACTTTTGAGGCCTCTCGCCGCCTTTGTGATCAAAGTGGCATTTAAAGTTTGCTTATTTACTAGTACTAATATATTCTGAACTGCAACCTACTTATGTTGGCAGAAAGCATTTCAAGTTGTTATGTGTTGTTTGTTTTCTGTCAGGTTCTTGAAATGAAGAATTCTTGAAAACTCTCTCTCTCTCTCTCTCTCTCTCTCTCTCTCTCTCTTGTCTTCATTGATTATTTAAGCTCTCTCTCTCTTGTCTTCATTGATTATTTAAGTACTAGTTTGCCTCTAAAAACAAAGACCCTTAAAAAGTTATAAACCAAAATATGTTTGTGTATTTCACTTCCCACTAAGATCTGGTCCGAAGAGAAAGAGACATCTCAAACAAGGAGTATATTACAAAGTAAAGAGTAGTGGGTTGTGTTTCACTTTGTTCTTGTTTTTGGGTTTTTGCTACTTTATTTTGTTTGAGTTTTCTTTGGATCTGAGGATGAATGGGTTTTGTGTTATGGGCAAGGGGATTGTGTTTGTTTTGTCTCATTGAGTGTCTTTTTATTTCATTTTTTTTTTTGTTGACCGATCTTTGTAAGAGTATATAAAATTGTACATCAAAGACAATGTTGGCTCAGAAGCAAGCAGAGGACGCTATTGTCTCTAATGAAACAGAACATGATGAAACAAACAGGGAGGAAGATAAAGAAACTGGAGATACTTCTCTTTTTAATGTCAAAAGCTTTCTCTGGCACGGTGGTTCAGCTTGGGATGCTTGGTTCAGTTGTGCTTCCAATCAAGTATGTAAAACCAAACCATAAAAACTTCAACTTTACATTATGTTTTTGTTATTTGTCCCAAAATTATGTATGTATTTTGACCATGTGTGTCATGTTTACTGCAGGTTGCTCAGGTGCTATTGACACTGCCATATTCATTTTCTCAACTTGGATTCCTATCAGGAATATTGTTTCAGATATTCTATGGACTTGTTGGAAGCTGGACAGCTTATTTGATCAGTGTTCTTTACATTGAGTATAGAAGTAGAAAGGAGAAAGAAAATGTCGATTTCAAGAACCATGTCATTCAGGTAACTTGTATACTTAATTTGTTGAAAATCCATTATGTAAATATTTATATATAATCACCTTCGAAACGATTAAGAAAACCCCATTTTGATCATCACAGTGGTTTGAGGTTCTTGATGGATTATTGGGACCTTATTGGAAAGCAGCTGGTTTAGCCTTTAACTGTACTTTCCTGCTCTTTGGATCTGTTATCCAACTTATAGCTTGTGCAAGGTGAAACGAATTTATAACACAAATCTTGAAGTTTGATTCATGTACATACTTGGCAGTTCTTGTCTTCTAAGTTTTAACAACAATTATTGTTGTTTTTCATTTGAAAACAGTAATATATACTACATAAATGACCATCTGGACAAGAGAACATGGACCTATATATTTGGAGCTTGTTGTGCAACAACTGTGTTCATACCCTCGTTTCACAACTACCGGATTTGGTCTTTTCTTGGCCTCGGCATGACAACTTACACTGCTTGGTACATGACCATAGCTGCTCTTGTTCATGGCCAGGTACTGTGCATGTACTTGTGTATAAATTCCAAGATTATAAAAATCGAAAAATGCCTCCTTAGTATTTAGAGTACTTATGATCCGAACTCATTCGAGTACTCGGCCGAGTCAACTGATTTTTACAACTGCGAAACAGATATATGAAGGTATATGTAAAAGTTATTCTTGATAAACAATGATCTTTGCTGTGTTATGTGTTTCTAAATTATTGTGCAGGTTGATGGTGTGAAACACTCAGCTCCCACAAAGCTTGAGTTATATTTCACAGGTGCCACCAATATACTATACACCTTTGGTGGTCATGCTGTTACTGTGTAAGACTTTCAATTACTGTCCAAGAATTTTATCTTTGCTTTTTCATACTTGTTTCTACAGGGCTTCTCCTATCAGCTTTTTGCCTGCCACATTTAGTCTATAAACAGAAAACAGAATCATGGAAACTGCCTTTCCCTGTTTGCTTGCTAGGAGAACGAAGTCACTCCCTCCACTTGTCTAAACATAATTATAGTTTTATGGGCCTTCGTTCACTGTAGTAAATACTCCATAACATATTCATCATTATCTTCATATGGTTTCTGTTTTTCTTATTTTCACCTCTGCCTCATGATTATATAATGTGTATTATGTACACCCAAGTTGTATTTTGGATATGGACATTGTTTCATATCTTACTTTATTGTATAGAATCCAATGCCGTTCTTTTAAGATGTAGCATCTCATTATCATCTTTATACAGAATTTCACATATCTAGTTCAGTTCCCCCTTGTTTAGGAAAAATAAATATATAATCTTGTTTAAAAGTGTGTTGAAACTAAGATTAGTTACCAGAGAAAGTAAAATGTAGAAACTAATATTCTCTTTCAATTTAGGACAATATGAGCACACAGAGTTAATATTTACTTATCTTGAAATACATCAGTTGTCTAGTTTAATCAACACAATGGTAAGTAACAGATTTCATGTTCTAACGGTGAATGGTAAATTGTGACAATCAGGGAAATTATGCATGCGATGTGGAAGCCGCGAAAATTCAAGTACATCTACCTAATAGCCACTCTTTATGTTTTCACACTGACACTCCCATCGGCTTCTGCTGTTTACTGGGCTTTTGGTGATCAGCTCTTAAATCATTCAAATGCCTTCTCCCTCCTCCCTAAGACCCGTTGGCGCGATGCTGCTGTCATCCTCATGCTCATTCATCAGGTCTATTTCATATTCATTTGCCGAAAAATCACTTGACTTGTTTATTTATTTTAAATTTTATTGACCATATCCTCCTGGTTGAAGTGAAGTTTTTTTTTTTTCCCTATAATTCGGGACCAAGTTAAGACTAATGTGATTAGGTTTTCGATTTCAGTTTATAACGTTCGGGTTTGCATGTACACCGCTATATTTTGTCTGGGAGAAGGTAATAGGAATGCATGACACAAAGAGCATTTTCCTGAGGGCTCTAGCTAGATTGCCAGTGGTTATACCAATATGGTTCTTGGCCATTATCTTTCCATTTTTTGGCCCCATTAATTCTGCTGTTGGGGCTCTTTTGGTTAGCTTCACTGTCTACATTATCCCATCCTTAGCTCATATGCTCACCTACAGGAAAGCCTCTGCAAGACAGGTATATAAATTCTTTACCCTGCATTGAAAATTACAAATCAAAAGATGCAAAATTCAATGATATTGTACGTTCATAATTATCTTGATTACAGAGGGTAATTTACGTCTTTAACAATGTGAGATGTGTATATGGCATAGTAGCCAGTGGTGCCTGAACACAAAGTGAATAACAGCAATAAAGCCTTAGATTTGGTGATACATGTAGTGATATAGTTGATAGGAAAATAGGTGACAAGTCCTTTTCATTTAGTTAGGACACTACAGTTTCAGTGTTGTATTATGTCGGAAATTAGCTGGCTTGGTGTTGACCCCTATTACATATAATATCTATAAACATATGCATTGTGTAGGCGATAATTTTAGCCAACAAACTCTAAACACCGGTTATAAATTGGTTATAAATTACTAGATCACCGGTAAGGGGACTACAAACTGGCAGTCTGTAGTTTGCATATTTGTATTCGAACGCACATACAACACTTTATTATAGATTCCACTGTAAGTGACTCAGTATAAAACTCAGTTGGGTCATGGGTGTCAAAATCTTGAAATGAAATATAATCATCATTTTCTCAAATTTTGCCATATACTTGCAGAATGCGGCGGAGAAGCCTCCAAAGTTCTTACCTAGCTGGACAGCAATGTATATGATCAACATTTTCATCGTCGGATGGGTTCTGGTAGTCGGATTCGGTTTTGGTGGATGGGCTAGCATGACAAACTTTGTGAAACAGGTTGACACATTTGGACTATTTGCCAAGTGCTACCAATGCAAGCCTCCAACCCCCAAACCTCACTGATCTGACTCCTTAAATCAACCAAGTCTGCCAAACCTCACTGATATGACTCCTTAAATCAACCAAGTCTGCCCACATTGTGTATTATATTATTAGGTTGGTGCAAATAGTTTGCCTACATGTGATATGTGCTGGATTGCTTCATCTTTCTTTATTAATTATATATTATATTTTTGGTTTTTCCTCGTTAGATAGTGAAGAATAGTGTGATTATAAAGTAAGATACTGAAGTTCTACTTTGCAAAAAAAGTACTTTGTTTAGAGCATCTCTACCGGTCTAGGTGACACAAGTTATAGGCAATGTGTAAAAAAAATTATTATATGTATTTTTTATGTATTCAAACATCTTTTCTACCTCCAATTAATTTTTTAATTATAAGTATTTTCTATAAATTCAAACTTTTCTTATTTATAAATTAGAACTTCTATTTTACTTACAATAAAACTCGTAATCATATGTCTTGCAAACACCTATTATACTTCCGATAAAACTTTTAATTACATGTCTTCCCTATAAATTCAAACTCTTATTCTCAATAAATTTGAACACCTAGTATGCTTCTAAAATGTTAAAAGATAGTTTTTTAGTAATTACTATTTGAAGTTCTAAGAAATTTAAATATATTAATTTTCTATTATATCATCAATATTAAATTTTAATATTCAACACGGTTTTCTTTAATGAACTGCTTTCTCGTTAAATATGGTTATTCCTATTGAGTCGCTCTTTTTTTAAGATCAAAACCCTAACTTTTACATATATTACTTGTATAACAATGTTTCTCCAAAAAAATCGAATCCTAAAAATGAAATAAAATTTATAACATCAATATTAAATTCTAATAGCTGGTACAATCTTTTCTATTGAGCCGTCTTCCCGTTAAACACGTTTCGAGCCGCTCTCGTTTGGGATCGAAATTCCAACTTCATTACATATTATTGATGATACTTATCTTATACAACTTTTTTTCCTTAAAATCAAAACCTAAAATAGAGATTTCTCCAAGCTTTCTGAAATTTATAGAGTTTTAAAAAATAAAAAAAAAATCTTATTTTCTCTTTATATATATTTTAGATACTTCTGTATTTATTTAGGGTTCATGCATGAGAATGTTCTTTTATTATGTTAACACATCAGTTTTTTTCATTTTAAATACGAAGACTTTTTTTATGAGATTAGTATTGGATTTATGAAAAAAAAAATCCTAATAGAAGTATAAATAACTTGTATAAAAAATATATAATTTTAGAATATCGTAAGAGATGTCACCACTGTCCTTGTATTCTACTTCCAATAAAATTTATAATTATATATCTCCTCCATATATTCAAACACCTATTCTACTTCCAATAGAACTTATAATTATATGTTTTTTCTTTAAATTCGAAATCTTATTCTCTATAACTTCGAACTCTTATTCTACTTCCAATAGAACTTTAATCATATGTCTTATAAATACATATTATACTTCTAATAGAACTACTAATTATATGTCTTCACTATAAATTCGAACTCTTCTCATCTATAAATTCCAACACATATTCTACTTCTAATATGTTAAAAGATTTTTTTTTAATATTTATTAGTGTTTATTCGAACTTCTATTATATTTCCAATAGAACTTTTAATCATATGTCTTCTAATTAAATATCCGTTCTACTTTCAATAGAACTTCTAATAATATGTCTTCTCTGTAAATTCGAACTCTTCTCATCTATAAATTCGAACATCTATTTTCTACTTCTAATATGTTGAAAGATATTTTTATATTTATTAGTATTTAAAATCCTAAAATTCTAAAAAAGTAGAAAAATAGATTAAGACGATATTAGAGCGCCACCTAAAATCCTGCGTATTCTCCTTTATATATATACTAGCTTATAGCCCGTGCAAAACACGGGTTACTTTTAATTGTTTTTAATTTATTTATAGTTTAGTGTAATATTGTAAATATTAATTTTAATATGTTATTGAAAGAATTTGAACCTTACATCTTTGTATATATTATTTTTTAGTATTAAATATAAATTAATAGGTTGTTGGCGGAAATCAAACCTTAGATCTCTGTATATAACAATTTTTAGTGTTGAGTATTGAATACAGTAAAAGAATACAGAGGGGGGTGAATGGATTCTTGAACTTTTCTACGTTCTTGAATCTTTGCAGCAAGATATGTGTCGAGTGTGTGAGATATGTAAGTGCGGATAACAAAGACAAACACAACACAATATTACTTTAATCTAATATTTTATTAGATAAAGATTTTGCTACAATCTGTGAATACAAATGATAGTATTCACAGCTTCATTTTTCTTAGAGAGATATTTCTTGTGATGTTTCTTGAAAAACTTATTAGCTAAGGAAGTGTGGCTGTATCCTTATAGACATGGATACACCTACTTACTACAAATGAGGTAGGTAAACAAAATACTTTCCAGTCTGTCTATCTCATTTGAGTAAGAGTCCAAACAGTTACAGATTTGACTTTGCAATGCCTGTTCAGATCCACTTCTTTAGCTCCTTGTCCCCTGACTTATCTCTCCAAGCTTCTTTGTAGGCTTTCCAATGTGCTTTATAGTACATAGTCAAATAAAGCGTCTTGGCTTGTTGCAGGTTTCTGACTTGTACAATTCTTCAGTATTTTGTCTCCAAGAATGTATTCGAGAAGTGGCTAAGTGAGTGATTCGAGAACTAGAATTGACTTAATCGATAACTCTGAGTTCTCGAATAGTGTTATATTGACATATCGAATCACTTCTCGAATAGCACTTTTCTCTGGGAATTCTTGAGATATCGAATAGAGCATTTTGACATATTGAATCCCTGAGATGTCGAATAGCATCTTTGACTTGTTGACCCTTGAGTTCTCGAACAGAGTGATAGACATATCGAATCTCTGAGATATCGAACAGTGTATTCAGAGATATCGAATAGTGTCTTCTAAGATATCAAACTCCTGACTTCTCGAATGCTAGACTTCTCGAATAGACAAATGTACTTCTCGAATTGGTACTTAGGCAAATTCTTCATTTCTTCAAATCCCAACTGTGATTATTTGGCAGTCTTTATCTCCTTGCTTGAGGCATGAACCTTGGAACTTCTTTCAAGCATTATTCTTAGCTTAATAGGTACAGTTACACAGCTAGAATTTGATGCCTATTACAAGTACAAAACAAGTAGAAACTCTACAACTAGAGGTTCCCTCAGTTAAGAGGTAATGTAAGTAATGCATAGCATTACAAATAACTTAGGCTTGTTATTAGATGTATTCATGCATGCCTCTGTGACTAACAATCTCCCCCAAATTGTGAGTAAGACCCATAGTCACAATTTCATGTCTGATAACAAGCCTAACATACATAAAGATAAAACTTGACAGTACATGTATGAATTTTGATTAGCAATGTGGATAGAACTACAGGGTGAGTAGTCTTACAGCCTATAATGAAGTACTAGCCATTGTCATTTGTTTCCCTTTCCATAGCTTTGGCTTGCAAATCATCATATGCTTTATGTCTTCTTTCTTTCTCCTTCCTTGTATTCTCATCCATAGCTTTTATTATTTCTGCCATAGCATCCAATTCTTCAAGCAAAATTGAGTCTTTGAAATCTTCAAGTACTGGTTTCAGAATGTTTGCAGGATAGTGGTTGAGTAGGTTCATTCTGATGTGGACCTGATCCCCATTTCTCCTCCTATACTTCACCACATAGGGATTAAACTGAACTCTACACAATCCCTTTGCTCTTAGCTTTTCTGCTTCAATCTCCAGTCTCTCAATTTCTTTCTCCCTTGCTAGCCATTTCTCAAGACACTCTTTTCTGATTCTCTCCTCATGATCTCTCTTCATCTTCACAAAATCAATTAGCTCCAGCTTCCATACTCTTTCCACTTTATCTTCTGAGCTTAAAAATGCAATGATTCTTTCTATGTCATGTAGCTTGCCCCAGTGTTGACATCCTCCTTGTTTGAATTTCTCCTCCCTTCCATCAGTATATTTGATCTCAAGGCAGTTATCAACAATGGCAACATGGTAGATTCTTTGAGCTTGTAAGAATTGCAGTTGGTCTTCATCATAATCTTCATATAGTGGTTGGAGTTTTAAGCCTGGATAGATTGTCCTGGTCTTTGATTTGGATAGCTTTGATTTCCTTGCAGTTTGCTTGAATTTGATTCTTTTTACATGATTACTTGGCAGCAGTATGTGACCTTTGTTTGTAGACCATTGTAGTATTCCATTAGCAGTTTGCTTTTTGAAATATACAAATGGTTTCTTGCATTGAATCTTCTTCTCTTCTTGAGGTGGCAAGACAGTTGCAGAAGCCATTGGTAGGTCACTACTAACAGTATTCACCCTAGACTTAGAGTCTTGTGTTGTGGTGAGGTTACTGTTAGCAATGCCTAAGGCTTGCTGTCTTCCACTTTTCCTCTCAGAGACTTTACCTTGGTCATCATCATTCTTCTTCTCCTTATCATCCTTCTTCTTCTTTTTATCTTCATCACCCTTATCAGTCCTGTGATGTCTTCTCCTTCCATCACTTCTGTCTCGATCCTTGTCTTGATCACCATCCTTGCTTGGGTTGAACTTAGCAGATTCAGGTACAATGCCAGTTGCAATGTATGACCTGAGATAAGATATAGCTTCCAATTCTTCCGTTGTTCTTAAACCCTTCCTCTTGTTTAGCTGCTCAATGATGGCAATAATGAGATATTTGTTCTGAGGAATTAGATGCTTAGGAATGACCAGCTGCTTGATATCATCAATTCTTGTTGCAGCCTGATAGATGATGGTTCTAGGATTTGTGAATACTTCAGGTAGCCTTGCTGGTTGACCATCCCTTAACTCATCAAAGAGACTCTTGCTGTTTTCATCCTTCTTTTCAATCAGCCCAAGGAACACATCCACTTCTGAGTGTTTTAGACCCTGTAGAGTGTTGATGGTTAAGTGCCATATCTTATTCTTTGCTACCATCATTATCTCTTTGAGCCATAGGCCATCAACTCTCCTTGGTACTACAGTGAGAAAGTCAATCTGACTCTTCAAACTTCTATGATATGATAAAGCATCACCAGCCTGTTCTCTTGAGACTTTCAGAAACTCCAAGAATGCATCATCATGATAGACATTTGAGCTTGCAATTTCTTGTAGCTTGGCCTCAGTGACCACCTTCACTTCTACTGGCTTGGCACTCTTAGATATGGAGAATGGAGGTTTGTCAGATGGCATATTCCCTGCAACCACTGTGGTTGTGATAGATTGCTTTTGACCACTAGGAGTAGTGATGTGCACAGTTGGTAGAGTGACAACTAGCAGAGAAGTAGGCTCACCAACTTTGGCTTTTCCTTTGCCAGGCACATGAGTTAAAGATTTAGAAGCCCTTTGATGACCACCTTCATTGAATTTGATGCCCTTTACTGGTGGTTTCTCCCCCTTTGTATTTGAGTCCCTTGAAATCCTCTTCTCCCCCTTAGGCTTGTTTTCAGGCACAGAGGCTGTAGGAGTGACCTTTGGAGTTGAAGATTCTTCAGGTAGAGGGAGACCCATGTGCTTCATCATTGTAGACAACATTGATTGTTGATGCAGAAGAACATCAGCTGTGGTGGTGGCTTGAGTGTTCAACTGCTCAGTCAGAGTGGTTACAGTGTCTATAAGATGAGCATTAGACTGTTGGAGAGAAGCTACTTCCTTTTCAAGAGTATCCACTTTAATGAAGAGCTCATTGGCCTTAAAACCAGATAGGGATTGATCCTTCAGTCTCTGCACTTCAAACCTTGACATCTCATGCACAGGGACCTCAGTGACCAGCTTGTCTCCATATTGATTTGCAAAGAGGATCCTGAGCATGGCATTGGCCTCAGTTGTCTGATCTGTTAAGGATTGAAATTTGTGCCCCAGACCTGTGACAGCATCCTTGAGAATAGCCAAACCATTGTCCATCCTGGTGCATGTAGCCTTTCATGCCAAAATGTCCTTGATCACAGACTCTAACTGAGGAAATTTGGCATCGAAGTCCCTCTTTAGTTCTCCCACTTTTAGGGCTGTTGCATCACATACCTTGTTGACTTCTGATTTGACACCTTTACCCAGGTAGTGTGCAGCCTTGAGGAATCCCTTGTATGAGTCATTGATGGCTTCATACACTTCACCAGGAGTTAAGGATTTAGCATTGGAGCCTAGTGAAGTGATGTACTCCTCCCTCAGATACTGTAAGGCTTCATTGAGAGTGATATCATAAGTTCCTTGCATCCAGGCATCTACATTGCCATCTCTCTCAGCATCATCAAGTATCTTTGTTTTCTGCATCTCCACATCATCTCTATGGCAGAGCAATATTGCTTCATAATCTGGATTTGGCATGTCTGCAGTGAGAAGGTGCTGAGCAATCTTTGTGAACTCAGGGATCTGATCCACAATTAAGCTTTGGAGTGCTTCAACCGTCAATTGTGGTGGAACAGAACCTGATCCTGAAGCTCTGTCATGTTGCACAGGCTTCAGCCATTGAGACATATAGTTAGAGCTAGAGCTAGGCAAGCTAGACTCCTCAATTACAGATACAACTTCTGTAACCGGATGGAAAGACTCTACTACTGTTGTCTCCACAGGAGTGGGATGAGTTACAACAGTAGGTGACACAGGCACAGAGTCTCTAGTGAAAACTAGTGAATCCTCTGTGTTTGTGATGGTGTCATTAGGATATGCCCCAGCATGCATTCCCTGACCATCTAAATGTGGTACCTGGGTGGTGAGCAAGGTGTCATGCACCAAGTCACTTGAATCCATTGGCTCATCAAGAGAAAAGAATTCTTGATGATCAATGCCTTGCTCCTCAATTGCTTGAGTTGCAGGCTCCAAAGAAATATGAGTGGTAGATTCTGGAAGAGAAGTGTGTTGTAGATTAGATTTTGGCAACTCCCTCTGAGAGATAGAGGGAGTTTCAATTGTGATGTGCTCTCCACTCAGTGTTGTGCCAGCCTTATCACTCCCTTGTGCTGACTCTTTACAGGTAGGTGCATTGGGGAGGATGCTTGATTCTATAGATACACCCAGTTGAGAGGATACATCTAGTGAGCTGTGTGCCCCTGATTTTACAACTTTAGCCATTTGGGTGACTGAAGAGGTGGTTTTAGACTTCTTCTTCTTCTTTAGGCTAATAATAGGTGACTCAGGTTCCTCACATTGTAAACCTAGTTCTACAGCCAAGGCTGCTTCAGTTAAGATGTTTAAAGGTTCAGAAGCAACCTGTTTTCTCTTCTTTTTACTAACATCACCCTTTTGAGAGGATGATGCAGTTGGCTCTGTGTTTGGTAGAGTGTTTGTCTGAGAGGGTTGGTTAGCAAGCCTTGGGTTAGCATTTTGTTCTTCTTGCTTAGGCTGTGCTAACTGAGACTTAGACTCAAATATTGGCATGTTGTGAGGGTAAGACCTAAACAAACCCTCCATGTGGGGAGTTATCTTAAGCCTTACATCCACATCATTCCTAGTCTCCAAGTTACCAAAAATGAGTTTGGTCATGGACCTAGGATAGCTTATTTTACTTTTATCTATACTAGGCAATTCAATCAATGAAGCATTTTTAAAATTAAGTACTGATTGAATAAAGCGAGGAAAGAAAATTTCATTACCTCTCTTGGCTGTGTTCTTACCAAGTCTCCCATATAGCTCCTGTAAGATGAGATGTCCAACATCTATCTTTCTCCCATGAGCCAAGGCATAGGCAAGCTGCTGCACAGGTGTACTAATCTGGTCAAAGCTCGATTTCCTTGTAGTGAATACATGAAGGAGTGTAGCAACAACATAGCTCCATTCTTTTCTCAATTACTTCCTATTCAGCTTCCCAAGTTTAATAGCCTCGGAGTAGTTGATAAATTCAAAGAATTCTTCCAACTCAGCATCGGTGGCCAGGGAGTCATATGCCTCTTGCTGCAAATCCAAGGCTTGATTCATGTCTGCAGTAGTGATAGTAATATCCTCGCCTTGAATCTTGCAGTAGACAACATATGAGGTGATAGCTTTCTCAAGGGCGATGACCTCCACAGTAGTTGTCCTCCAGAATTGTTCTAATAAGTCTATGTACAGGGTTGGGTTGGCTGAGAGTGCACCCTTGATGTAAGATTCAGACAACCATCGAACAAAGCACTTGAAATTAGCATTTGGTGCTTCCACATCACTGGTAATTGCGATGAAATTGGTTTGAGATGGTATGGTGAGTTGAGTGTTTGCCATTTGAGTAGAGAAGAAAAGAGAATTAAGGTTGAAGAAGAAATTCGCAGTTAGGGTTTTCAGAGGTTTTAGGAGTTTAGATGCTTGAAAAATCGAACGAAATGAGTTGAATAATTGTGAAATTGTATATATATGAATAACTTGAGTTGTCGATTAGATATATGATCTGTATCGACAAGTCATTCGAGAAGTATAAAACAACTATTCGATAAGTTAAGAATGGCTTATTCGATATCTCAGGCAGTTTGTAACTCACAGCTGGCAGTTATTTAACTCAGAAAATAATTCTAAGCTAAATAAAATATGTTTTTATGAGCGAAATGAAATTTTGAATATAAGTCCAAAAAGGGATTAAGTGTCAGCGAAAAATCAGCCTTTTCAAATGATTCGATAACTCAAATACAGTATTCGAGAACTCCATTACTAGAGAACTAAAATACTCTATTCGAGAACTCAGAGTGTGCTATTCGATTTCTCCAAAAGACACTATTCGAGAACTCAAGAGGGTTCTAGATAGGCCTATTCGAGAACTCGAGCCATGACATAACAATGAACCATTCGAGAAGTCTAACTTATCGAACAATTCTTTTTACTCATAAAATTCAATTTTCACTATCTTTTAAAATTTACCAGAAATATTCACTGAAGAATATTCTACCAAATTGAATAGTGATTCTCTCAAAATTTCAAAGAAATTTCAAGATAAAGATGTATGATTTTCAACATATGCAGCATTATGGAATATTTATAAATTATACTCCAGCCAATACTTACTTCAAAAATATTGAGCATTTGATAAAGTATTTACTGGTGCAACAATCTAGTTGATATATTCACTTAGCCAGAATTTGAAGAATTCAGCATTCCAATTGTTGGGACAATCAGATCTTGGCACTGCGATTTTTGATACAATAAATTAACGAGTACGAATAGAAAAATCACCTTGTTAACGGTTGATTCCATGCTCTTCTATTGTATTCCCAAATTCCCTTGAGCGAAGTGTGGCCTTCGTTTTCTCAAGTTCACCTCTCTTCTTGCTCCTGGGTGGCTACAAAATTTTTTCGACCAGCCCTAGCAAGAAGAGAACAAGAATATATATAGGGCTACAATAGGGATCATGGATAATTAGGTTGGGCCTTCTAATTACATCTTGGGCATAGCCCAATGTAATTAAATATTAATTCAATCCACTAAAGAATTAATATTTGCAATACCTTTCCCAATACCGTAATTTAATTAATTAATTCGGTTCCAATATTATTTGCTTATTAAATTCCCCATGTTTAAAATATCGCATGTCCATTAATTAAATAAATTACTGATAATTCATTTAATTAATATCTTTTATCCTTGATCATCCACTCAACCTTTATTTAATTATGCCGGAATAAATCCACCTTCAGGATTTCACATAATTAAATCTTTTTGAGCTTTCAAGGGGACATCATTAACCCGAATATTATCAGGACATGGATTCCTTCAATAAATAATATTCACCATATATATTATTTCATCACCCAAAATATAATGAAATAAATCAAAAGAATTATTTCATATATAAATCAAAGCATGTAAATAATATACACGTGTCAATTACTATATCTGGATTAAGAACCTAAGCATTAATAATAACATAGAATCTTAGTTCACCTTCTTAATCAGTATAAGGGAACAATTCTAAATTTGATCCTGTTCAATATACACAAAATATACTAGTATTATTTATTAGTCAATATAAACTAATCTAAATAATACTACAGCCATTCCAGTGGATTGTCTAACACCACCTGTGCTGTGAACCATATTATATTATATAAACCGTATTTAATAATCTAATATTCTGTATCCCATTTGATACTAGATTATTCACAATATATAATATTTAGACAACATGTAAACATTTAAATGATTCTCAATAAAATAGGCCAGAAATAAATGTATATACTTCAAATAAATATTTTCAGTATACACCAACAATCTCCCACTTATACTCAAAATATTCTATAAGTATATCAGTGTTTATTTAATCCACGATTAAACAAAAAACTATGTGTCCATCCATCTGACTCCTATCGCTTCCACATGCCTGTCAAAAACTTTGGCTGGCAAGCTCTTTGTGAAAGGATCTGCCCGGTTGTCTTCTGATGATATGTGAGCCACAACTATGTCTCCTCGCTTTACGATTTCTCGTATGAGATGATACTTACGTTCAATATGTTTAGCTGCTTTGTGATCTCGCGGTTCCTTCGAATTTGCCACAGCACCAGTGTTATCACAATTCACTGTCAAGCTCCTAGGCAAATTAGGTACCACATCCAAGTCCAAAAGGAAGTTCCTGAACCATACAGCCTCCTTTGCAGCCTCAAAGGCCGCCACGTACTCGGCTTCCATGGTAGAGTCTGCAATGCATTTCTGCTATACACTCCTCCTTATAACGGCTCCACCTCCCAAAGTAAAAACATATCCCGAGGTCGATTTCCTCTTATCCCTATCTGATTGAAAATCTGAATCAGTATATCCCAAAGGAAATAGATCTGAGGCCTTGTAAATTAACATATACTCCTTAGTCCTTCTCAGGTACTTGAGTATAGTTTTTACTGCACTCCAATGTTCCTGACCTGGGTTTGACTGATATCTACTAACCATGCCTACAGCAAAGCAGATGTAAGGCCTCGTACATAACATAGCATACATTAAGCTTCCACATGCCGAAGCATAAGGAACTGCTTTCATTCTCTCTATATCCTTAGGTGTCGAAGGACACTGCTCCTTGGATAGAGCCACTCCATGCTTAAAAGGTAGATAACCTTTCTTAGAGTTCTGCATGTTAAAACGAGCTAATACTTCATCAATGTAGGGCTCTTGAGATAAGGCCAACATCCTTTTCTTGCGATCCACCTAAGTCCTTCATTTCAAATTGTTTGAACAACCATGCCTTTACTGATGACAACATCTTAACATTGTTTCCAATGAGTAAAATGTCATCTACATACAGTACTAGAAAAACCACTGCATTACCCTCACTTCTCTTATACACACATGATTCGCTTGCACTTTGATCAAATCCATATGACTGGACTGCCTGATCAAAACGAATATTCCAGTCCCTAGAAGCTTGTTTTAGTCCATAAATAGACCTCTTAAGCTTACAAACAAGATGCTCTTGGCCTTCCTTAATGAATCCTTTTGGTTGTTGCATATAGATGGTTTCCTCAAGACTTCCATTAAGGAAAGCTGTCTTGACATCCATTTGCCAAATCTCATAATCGAGATGAGCTGCTATAGATAAAAGAATCCGGATCGACTTAAGCATAACAACCGACGAAAAGGTTTCCTCATAATCGATCCCTTCTTTCTGAGTATACCCTTTCGCAACAAGTCGTGCTTTCCAGGCTTTCACCTTTTTGTCAGATCCTCTTTTCTTCTTGTAGATCCACATACATCCAATGGGTTTTACACCTTTGGGTGGTTCCACGAGCTCCCAAACTTGATTAGAATACATAGATTCATCTCAGATTCCATTGCCTTTTGCCAAAGATCTTCATCTTTATCTAGAATTGCCTCTTCGTATGTCCTGGGATCCTCATCATGTTCACCAGAGACCAAGTCCGAGGACTCTCCCAAAAATATGAATCTATCAGGTTGTTGAACAACCATCCCACTACGACGAAGCACCGGTGTGGTATTAGTGACAGGTTGTGCATTTTCTTGTGGTTGATCTACTTGTACTATTGGCACTTGGGGATTATCTGTCCCTCCCACTAGTTCCTCTAAAACGATACTACTCATGGGTTTGTGGTTCATTATATTTCTTCTTCTAAGAATCTAGCATTGGTGCTAACAATGATATCTCGATCCCTGGGACTATAAAATGAATAACCTTTCGTTCCCTTAGGATATCCTACAAATAGCCTTACCTCTGTACGAGATTCTAGCTTGGTCGCATTCTTGTTCAGCACATGTGCTGGACAACCCCAAATCCGAATATGTCTTAGACTTGGTTTACTACCAGTCCACAATTCTATTGGAGTCTTGGGAACCGACTTAGAAGGTACCAAGTTCAGAAGGTAAGCCGCCGTTTCTATAGCATATCCCCAGAACGACTTAGGTAAATCTGAATAACTCATCATCGATCTAACACTCTCTAAAAGAGTCTGATTCCTTCTTTCTGCTACACCATTCTGTTGAGGTGTGCCAGGTGCAGTCAATTGGGATGCAATCCCATTTTCTGATAAATATTCCCTAAATTCTCCAAGCAAGTATTCGCCACCACGATCTGATCGTAGTGACTTGATACATTTTCCAAGATGTCGCTTCTCCGCACTTGCTTTGTACTCTTTGAATTTTTCAAAGCACTCAGACTTACGGCGCAACAAATAAATGTACCCATATCTAGAATAATCGTCAATGAAAGTGACAAAATACTCATAACCTCCTCTTGCTTGGATACTCATAGGTCCACATAAATCAGTATGAACCAATTCTAACACTTCTTTAGCTCTATTCCCCTTTGCTTTAAAAGGCATATTAGTCATCTTACCTTCCAAGCAGGAATCACAAACTGGAAATGGCTCCACTGCCAACGAGCTTAATGGCCCATCTACTACCAGTCTTTGAATCCTCCTCAAGTTAATATGACCTAATCTTAAGTGCCAAAGATATGTTTGGTTCAATTCAGAAGGTTTCTTTCTTTTATTTGAGCTAGAAAGAATGTTATTAGTTTCCTTATGTTGCAGCATTGGTTGGATAGGATTAATAATATATAAATTGTCTTGCAATGTACCAGAACATATAACTCGTTTATTCATCATAATAGAAACATTACGATCCAAACAAACATTATAACCATCCATGGCAAGTTTAGAAACCGAAATTAAATTCCTTCTAAACGAAGGTACATAAAGACAATTGTTCAAAACCAAAATCCTATCATCGCCAAAAGATAATGTAATTATTCCAACTGCAACTACTGCTACTTTCGTAGCATCTCCCATGAACACATATATCTCGCCATCTCTAAGCATTCTGGATTGCTGGGACCCCTGCATAGAGTTACAAACATGGTCAGTGGCTCCTGTATGTACACACCAAGTGCTCGTAGATATAGCCGCTATATATGTTTCTGTAACTAGAGAAAGAGACATACCAGTATTGTTTGTCTTCTTAGGAAGAGGACAATCCTGTTTCCAGTGACCTGACTGCTTGCACCTGAAGCACTTGCCCTTAGGCTTTTTCACAGCACCTTGAACTCCCACTGCATTAGCAACCTTTCCAGCTTTCTGTGTCTGAACCTTTTTCTTCTTCTTGCCTTTCGGCTTAGAGGAAGAAGCTTTCTCAGCCACATTCACTTGAACATTCTGCTTAAAGAGTCCTTCAGCTGCCTGAAGTTCTGTCAGAAGTTCCGCGAGACTATACATCCTTTTGTTCATGGTGTAATTCAAGCGGAACTGCTCAAAACTTTTGGGCAGACTCATAAGGATGATATCGATCTGGGTTTCCCCATCAATATCAGCACTAAGGATCTCCATCTCATTCAGATGAGACATCATCCTGAGAACATGATCCCTTACAGGTGTTCCTTCAGCCATCTGAGTGTTCATTAAAGCCTTCATTGCTACTTGTCTAGCAGCCCTTTTCTGTTTTCCAAAAAGTTCCTTGAGATTAAAGAGCATATCTGAAGCAGTGGGCATAGCCTGATGCTGATGCTGCAAAACACCCGACATTGCTGCCAGAATGTAACATCGCGACATCTCATCAGCCTTAACCCACCGCTTATAATACTCCTTCTCACTTTCAGGAGCATCTTCAGCAGGCTGATCTGGCTTGGGTTCATAAGTACAAAATTCGTACTCCTCAGCAGTCAACACTATGTCCAAATTACGTTTCCATTCAATATAGTTCGGTCCAGTAAGTTTGTTATCCTTAAGTATGGTGAATAGTGGATTAAAGCTCATAATGATCTAATCCTGAGAATCATACATGTAACACATAATCAGATAGTTGCATAAATCTTAAATCCTATTGGTTTCCTCTAACAAGTAATTAAAATTAATGCACTAATATTTAAACACCATAAGTATCTGGTACGCCACGATGGGTGACATATATACCACTTAATTCGTTTAAATATTACTTCGGTCCTATTACTAAATAATACGCCACGTTTGGGTGGACTATATATTACCTTTCATAGCTAAGTGTATACCATTATCAAATCCTAAATTAATAGCAATAAGACCGGATGCCACAATTAAATATTTCAAATCAATAATCGATAATAGGATAATTCCCAGATCGGGGGGAGCATTGTCAAGAGGCGTCACTTAAGACCCCTTTCTAGACAGAATCATCCTTTCTCTTAATATCAAAAATCTATATTCAATCAGTGGTACCCTTCTAATTAATCGAATTCTATGAAACTTGGTATGCCACGTTGTGTGGCATGTATACCTTTCAATATTCGTAATTAATTCAGGATGTTTGTCATAGTAATATCCATAACACTACCTGACACCATAAATCATATGCCACGTTAGGGTGGACTATATATAATTTATATTCGTCTTAGTGTTAAAATTACATACAAACAATAATGGAGACCGTGGGATTTAATTCTTAATTAATTCCCTCACCCACTTAGTATTTCTATTTAAAATTGAGGAATTTTATCTAGCATGCATCGCCTTATGTTATTTAATCGCAGTCCACATGTATCAAAATACACAAAACACATAACATAACAACATGCTATACATGATTAAAGCATAATAAATAAATACTATGTCCATGTCGTCCTAATTATGTTAAACATGCAATCTAAAAACAATTACACACATAATTAATTATTTAAATCAATAATCAAAAATCAGTGGAAAAAAATTAAAATAAAATTTTCCACTATTATGGCCCCTTGAAAAAAAAAATTCCAGCCTTGTGTTCTGCTGAAAAAACATTTTTCTGCCAAAAAAAACTAATGTTGCGCAGTTTCTGCCTGCGTTACAGCCCTGGAAGGGCTGTTGCGCCTGTGCGTCTTGCGTTACAGCCCTGAAAGGGCTGTTGCGCCTTTGCGTCATGCGTTACTGTCGTCCAGAGGCTGTTGTGCAGGACAGACCTGCGTGACACCCCTTCAACAGCATTTTTCACGCGCGCGCCTGCTCCTCTCTGTCGGCAGTTGCTTCTGTTCTGAATCAATTTTCCAACAGCCACTGTTCTGTAGTAATAATACGAACCAACAACTACGCAGCGGACAAATTTTTGTCTCCGTTTCGATTTCCGATCGCACGTAATTGTTACAAAATATCCAGATCTTAATAAAATCCAACAAACAATTACAAAAAATAGATCTAATACAAAACTAATTTTGTAAATCTATTCTAACACGATCAACCCTCGTGATTTACAACCACGATAAACCACGTGGAAACCAATTGCATAAAAATTAACCACGATTAAACCACGTGGGATCCAAACACATAATTAAAATATACATGGCCATAATAGTGGATAACAACCTGCAAAACAGAATATACAAGCCTACCACTATATACATGCATATATAATTACGACATGGACATCGTATCAAAAATCGCAGAACCATTGAACCTAGCTCTTGATGCCAATTGTTGGGAGAATCAGATCTTGGCACTGCGATTTTTGATACAATAAATTAACGAGTACGAATAGAAAAATCACCTTGTTAACGGTTGATTCCACGCTCTTCTATTGTATTCCCAAATTCCCTTGAGCGAAGTGTGGCCTTCGTCTTCTCAAGTTCACCTCTCTTCTTGCTCCTGGGTGGGTACAAAATTTTTTCGACCAGCCCTAACAAGAAGAGAACAAGAATATATATAGGGCTACAATAGGGATCATGGATAATTAGGTTGGGCCTTCTAATTACATCTTGGGCATAGCCCAATGTAATTAAATATTAATTCAATCCACTAAAGAATTAATATTTGCAATACCTTTCCCAATACCGTAATTTAATTAATTAATTCGGTTCCAATATTATTTGCTTATTAAATTCCCCATGTTTAAAACATCGCATGTCCATTAATTAAATAAATTACTGATAATTCATTTAATTAATATCTTTAATCCTTGATCATCCACTCAACCTTTATTTAATTATGCCGGAATAAATCCACCTGCAGGGTTTCACATAATTAAATCTTTTTGAGCTTTCAAGGGGACATCATTAACCCGAATATTATCAGGACATGGATTCCTTCAATAAATAATATTCACCATATATATTATTTCATCACCCAAAATATAATGAAATAAATCAAAAGAATTATTTCATATATAAATCAAAGCATGTAAATAATATACACGTGTTAATTACTATATCTGGATTAAGAACCTAAGCATTAATAATAACATAGAATCTTAGTTCACCTTCTTAATCAGTACAAGGGAACAATTCTAAATTTGAACCTGTTCAATATACACAAATTATACTAGTATTATTTATTAGTCAATATAAACTAATCTAAATAATACTACAGCCATTCCAGTGGATTGTCTAACACCACCTGTGCTGTGAACCATATTATATTATATAAACCGTATTTAATAATCTAATATTCTGTATCCCATTTGATACTAGATTACTCACAATATATAATATTTAGACAACATGTAAACATTTAAATGATTCTCAATAAAATAGGCCAGAAATAAATGTATATACTTCAAATAAATATTTTCAGTATACACCAACACCAATCTCACTAACCAACCTTGTGAAGGTGGCTTCATCTAATGGCTTAGTGAATATGTCAGCTAGTTGTTTTTCTGTGGGAACATAATGTAACTCAATGGTTCCATTAGTTGCATGCTCCCTTATGAAGTGATATCTGATGTCAATGTGCTTTGTCCTAGAATGATTGACAGGATTGGAAACTATAGAGATTGCACTTGTGTTGTCACACATGATTGGAATTCTTTCCAACACAAGTCCATAATCTCTAAGTTGGTTTCTGATCCAAAGCACTTGATCACAGCAACTTCCAGCAGCTATGTACTCAGCTTCAGCTGTGGAAGTTGACACAGATTGTTATTTCTTGCTGTACCAAGAGACTAACCTTTGTCCAAGAAACTGGCAGCTACCTGAGGTGATTTTCCTATCCACTCTGCATCCAGCATAATCAGCATCAGAATAACCAACCAGATTGAACCCTGTGTCCTTAGGATACCATAACCCCAAGTTTGGTGTGCCCTTCAGATATTTAAAAATCCTCTTTATTGCTGTCATATGTGATTCCTTTGGATTTGATTGAAACCTTGCACACAAGCATGTTGCAAACATGATGTCTGGCCTACTAGCAGTGAGGTAGAGTAGAGAACCAACCATGCCTCTGTAGATTGAAATATCTACCATCTTGCCCTTAACATCTTCATCTAACTTGGTGGCAGTGGCCATGGGTGTCTTTGCAGGTGAGCATTCTTCCAAGTCAAATTTCTTCAATAGATCCTTGATGTATTTGGTTTGACTTATGAAAATGCAATCCTTCCTTTGACTAACTTGCAGCCCAAGAAAGAATATTAATTCTCCCATCATACTCATCTCATATCTGCTCTGCATGAACTTAGAGAATTTCTCACACAGCTTCTCATTTGTAGAGCCAAAAATGATATCATCCACATAGATTTGAACTAAGATAATATCATCACCATGTTTCTTGTAAAACAGTGTCTTGTCCAGTGTGCCTCTAGTGAAATGATTCTCCAGTAGAAATTGTGATAGTGTGTCATACCATGCCCTAGGAGCTTGCTTAAGTCCATACAATGCTTTAAGCAATCTGTAGACAAAGTGAGGGAATTGTGGATCCTCAAAGCCAGGTGGCTGTTGCACATATACTTCTTCTTCCAACTCCCCATTCAGAAATGCATTCTTGACATCCATTTGATAAACCTTGAAATTAGAATGTGCAGCAAATGCCAAGAAAATTCTGATGGCCTCTAGTCTAGCAACAGGGGCAAAAGTCTCATCATAGTCAATGCCTTCCTGTTGAGAGTATCCTTTTGCAACCAACCTTGCTTTGTTTCTTATGACTACACCATTTTCATCCATCTTATTCCTTAGAACCCATTTTGTTCCAACAATGGTTTTATCCTTTGGTGCAGGCACAAGTTCCCATACTTTGCTTCTTTCAAATTGATTTAGCTCCTCTTGCATAGCAATTATCCAATCAGGATCCAACAATGCATCATCAAGTTTCTTAGGCTCAACTTGGGATAGAAAGCAACCATAGAGACAATCATTTAGAGTTGCTCTCCTTGTCCTCACTCCTGTATTTGGATCTCCAATTATCTGATCTGCAGTATGTGATCTATCCCATTGTTTGCACTAAATCACGCAAGCGTACGTGGTCACAAGTAATATATGAATAAGTCAAGTTCGTTCCCACAGAGATCTGGTTATGGTTTTAATTCAGTTATTGTACCTATGCAACAATGTATGGTTATTACTCACTGCTAAGACAAATAACAAATTGGGTTTAATTAACTAAATTAACTAAGAAGTAAATTAACAACTAGAATTATCTAACTAACAAGAATTAAAATTGAATTACGTCTACAAGAGTAACATGGGATCCTAACTTCATTAAATACTTCGCTTAGAGTTGATGCCTTTAATCAATGCATGTGATGGTTTTGATATCTGATCGGATAACACGAAACAAGTAAAAGCTACCTCTCGGTATACTAATACCAAACTACACATGCATCCACAAAAGAGATAGAAGATGGGTAGACACCAAATATGTTTAGACCCTATATCTCTATAGAATTTGAAAACATAAAGGTTGAAGCACAAGTTATCCACTTAGATCACATAGGGTAGCATCATATCTCTATGTATGCCACAAATCATGATAATAATATCAACCTATCCTATGCTAGCATGGCAAGTTCTAAATCTCAAGATCCACTCTCGCTTCACAAGAGATTAACAAATTAGATGTTCATGACGCATCTAAACACATGAATCACAACCATACGAGGATATCAAAAATTCACTACACACAAATCTTTAAAGCAATCAAACTACTAAGCTACATAGATAAATCCGTTAGAATCCCATGACAACGATTAGTTCATAATTGAACCTCTCGTCATCATGGGATCTGATGAAACCATGATAAAAACAAAGTATAAAAAGATACAAATAATCCTAAATAATTGATATGTAATGGTTCTCTCCTAATGATACAAATTACAAGGGTTGGATGTGTTTATATAGGCTCTAGAAGTCTTGCCCACCAAGCAATTGCCGTTTCAGAGTTGGAATAGAAGATTGGCAATTTCCGTTCTTGAATGAGAATAGAATTGCAAATTCCATGTATAGATCTGATTCTGGAATGTTCTAGCCGCCCAGAGAAATTACCATACTTATTAGAAGTAGGAATTATAGCAATTTCCTTGTCAAAGTTGAATTTCTGCAGCTCGGCACATAATACGTTTCCTAAACTGATTCGGTTTTGTAGGAAAAATTCGTAGCTGACTTTTCTTAAGTATTTCTGGAACGTTCCAATCATAGTTGGACCTCTGGACCACCTTAGAATGATAGAGAATCTCGTTATCTTCGCGTGGACTGCTTACGGGCCTCAAACGGACTTCTAGAACTCAAGATATGGCCAAAACAGTAATTTTCAAGATTTTCCAAGCGCAACCTGCGCCCAGCAGTCTGTTTGTCGCGCAGCCTGCTCCAACCACGCGCAACCTGCCCGTGCAACACCTGTCCCATATTGTAGAAAATCTCCCAAGCTTCGCGTGGGCAGTAAGATCGCTGAAAACGGACTTCTAGAACTCCAGATATGTCCAAAACAGTGTAGACTGCGCAACCGTCTCAGAAATCCGAATTTCAATCAATTAATTCTCCAAAAACGATAAAAGCATCCACCTTAATCAACATTCTTATAAATCTGCACAACTAAGCAAAACACATCAAAATTACAACAAACTTGAGCCCAAGACAATCAATTTAAGCCGATATGGAACGCTCCAAGTGGATATAAATCCACTTATCACACCCCCAAACTTAAACCGATGCTTGTCCTCAAGCATAAACAATTACAACTAACTAACTAGTACCACTTCCGTAGGTGATCACGGTTGCATTTGGCATATGCAACAAGCCCTTTAAACCCCTAGGCAGCCCTAGTGGACGAGTAAGGTCTCGTGAGGGCCTATAGCGAATGAACCCACAAAATCCATTTAACCTAATGCAATGCAATGCATGAATGCAACTAATATGAAAATGCAACGATCTCCTTCAGACTAACCAAAACCAACTAGCAAGAAAATACCTCAAAGAATGCAACTAAATCCAAATAGAGCTCGACTAAGTCCCCGTATACTAACAATACATGACAGAAACGTGCGTGTGTGCGATGCTCATCAGAAATACTCCCAACACTAGGTCAAAAATCATACATATTCTTCGCCAAGACAATCACAGGTTTATAAATAGAATAGACTGTAGACACTTCATAACCTAGGAACACCTCTATCCTCATTCAAGTTTGACAGGAATTCATGCTTTATTAACGACAAACAACTATATAGAACACAAACAAACATGCTTATTTGACCGTGCAATGAATGAGACCCCTAAAGGCTTATACAATAATACCCATGTAGCGAGTGTTAGGTCAGCAATCCCAAACCACAAGGGCTTTAGGTTACCAGGACTAAGTCCCCTCAGACTTAATTACTCGAGTATTAAAGAGCTCACTCGTAGCCAATTATGCAACTACACATTTACACAACTTTTTTTTTTCCTTTTTTGTTCTTTTTTTTTCTCTTTTCTCTTTTTTTTTTCCCACATATGCAATCTGGAATGAGAATTCTCATTTCCAACCCTAGACTACTCATATAAATATGAGCCGGCTACTAGCCATTTGACACCTAGCCAACAACTAGCATGAAATTCCTGTTTTCCCCCAAACTTAGACTTTAGTGATCCTACGCCATCAAGGGAATAACGAAAATTCTAAATATAAACAAGTGATTAAATCTCAAACAACCAAACAAGCATAACCTCAACCTAGCCCAAAAGCACCCAATGGGACTGTGTAATTAGTTTTGTTTCTGAAGCATGCAAGTCAATTTCATAGAAACTATAAATCAACCCTCTACTCATCATTACCACAGTCAATTAGACACCTACCTACCAATCAGAATTAGCTCGTTCTAAGGGATCATGGAAAATGCATACCATGAAAATGCAACTAAAATGAACTCACATGATATACGAAAAATAAAAACAGAATGTCCTATATGAAACAAACATAATTAATACGAACATATATGCATGAATTACTACTAAGCATGCAAAACATGATATCCTACATGAACACATAATACAACAACAACTACTAATCCCTCAAACCACCCCCAAACTTAAAATATTCAATGTCCTCATTGAATGGAAGTAAATATGAGGGAAAGTAGAAAACATACCTAACCAGCTGAATCATAACCCTCCTCGGATGAATCTGGTGGAGGATAATGCGTACGAGCTCCATAGACTAGCCACCTCCCAAATAACAAGAATCCAGTATACAACAATGCTTGGGTTGCCTCCCAAGAAGCGCTTCTTTAACGTCAATAGCTTGACGTTACTTCCAAGCCTCCATTAAGGATGATAATAGTTTGCCTGGTCCTCTCTTCGTGAGACTTCATCGTCATCACGGCGACACACTTTCTGCCCCTTCTCCTCGCTTGGGCTATTCGTATAACAACTATGTCCTATTCCAATGCCTTCATCTGTTGACCCAAAATCTGTCAATTTGTAGAACAACATACCTTCGCGGGCTTCGGTTGAATATAATGGAGGAGGATAAATGTAAGTTTCTGAAGCCTTTGGTTCCTCAAAGAGAACTTCCTCCATTGGCTCTAATGCGCTACCTCCATCTTTGAATTCTGAGACAAGTAGAAGATCTGCATCTTTCCCAAGTTCTTCAGCCTCTCGGTACGCACATACCAATTCTTGAAATTTGTGCAGCTCATCAGTGTCTGTCCCAAATAGTGCCCTTTCCAAATCATCCACCATCTTAACATGATCAAATTCCTCACATGGCTTGCGAATGCTCACCTCGCCTTGGAATTTGTCTTCTTCAATTAAGCATGCAGTACCTTGCTCCAAGTCACCGTCATTTTCTGGAATTGCCTCTCGTATGAATTGCTGTTTCTCTTGTTCCAAGACACTCAAAACTTGAGCAACTAGTGTCTCCATAGATTTGAGATTCTTCTCATGACCCTCTACAAGAATCCTAATCTCCTTCCTAATCTCCTTCAAATCATTAACCTCATCTGACTGAAAAGTAGGAGTAGGTTGCTGATGTTGAAACTCTTCACTTCCAAAGAAATATGACATGTCTGGAACATCTTGCTGGTACTGTTGAGGATGGTATGGAAAATATGGTTGTTCCTCATAAGTGACATATGGATCAACTCCTTCGTAGTAACAATATTGTGAGGGATCATGAACGCCCAAACACCGCTCACATTGATAAGGCATGGATGTCCTCGAATATGCCCACCATGGAAACTCCTCACCTGCCATCTTCAAAAACTCAAGTACCTGAAACACAACGAACTAAACAAGATAGTTAAGAAAAAATCTGAGTCAGTGAACTCTAACGACCACTATTGACAAGCACATAAACCAAAAATAAAACACCAATGATCCCCGGCAGCGGCGCCAAAAACTTGTTTGCACTAAATCACGCAAGCGTACGTGGTCACAAGTAATATATGAATAAGTCAAGTTCGTTCCCACAGAGATCTGGTTATGGTTTTAATTCAGTTATTGTACCTATGCAACAATGTATGGTTATTACTCACTGCTAAGACAAATAACAAATTGGGTTTAATTAACTAAATTAACTAAGAAGTAAATTAACAACTAGAATTATCTAACTAACAAGAATTAAAATTGAATTACGTCTACAAGAGTAACATGGGATCCTAACTTCATTAAATACTTCGCTTAGAGTTGATGCCTTTAATCAATGCATGTGATGGTTTTGATATCTGATCGGATAACACGAAACAAGTAAAAGCTACCTCTCGGTATACTAATACCAAACTACACATGCATCCACAAAAGAGATAGAAGATGGGTAGACACCAAATATGTTTAGACCCTATATCTCTATAGAATTTGAAAACATAAAGGTTGAAGCACAAGTTATCCACTTAGATCACATAGGGTAGCATCATATCTCTATGTATGCCACAAATCATGATAATAATATCAACCTATCCTATGCTAGCATGGCAAGTTCTAAATCTCAAGATCCACTCTCGCTTCACAAGAGATTAACAAATTAGATGTTCATGACGCATCTAAACACATGAATCACAACCATACGAGGATATCAAAAATTCACTACACACAAATCTTTAAAGCAATCAAACTACTAAGCTACATAGATAAATCCGTTAGAATCCCATGACAACGATTAGTTCATAATTGAACCTCTCGTCATCATGGGATCTGATGAAACCATGATAAAAACAAAGTATAAAAAGATACAAATAATCCTAAATAATTGATATGTAATGGTTCTCTCCTAATGATACAAATTACAAGGGTTGGATGTGTTTATATAGGCTCTAGAAGTCTTGCCCACCAAGCAATTGCCGTTTCAGAGTTGGAATAGAAGATTGGCAATTTCCGTTCTTGAATGAGAATAGAATTGCAAATTCCATGTATAGATCTGATTCTGGAATGTTCTAGCCGCCCAGAGAAATTACCATACTTATTAGAAGTAGGAATTATAGCAATTTCCTTGTCAAAGTTGAATTTCTGCAGCTCGGCACATAATACGTTTCCTAAACTGATTCGGTTTTGTAGGAAAAATTCGTAGCTGACTTTTCTTAAGTATTTCTGGAACGTTCCAATCATAGTTGGACCTCTGGACCACCTTAGAATGATAGAGAATCTCGTTATCTTCGCGTGGACTGCTTACGGGCCTCAAACGGACTTCTAGAACTCAAGATATGGCCAAAACAGTAATTTTCAAGATTTTCCAAGCGCAACCTGCGCCCAGCAGTCTGTTTGTCGCGCAGCCTGCTCCAACCACGCGCAACCTGCCCGTGCAACACCTGTCCCATATTGTAGAAAATCTCCCAAGCTTCGCGTGGGTAGTAAGATCGCTGAAAACGGACTTCTAGAACTCCAGATATGTCCAAAACAGTGTAGACTGCGCAACCGTCTCAGAAATCCGAATTTCAATCAATTAATTCTCCAAAAACGATAAAAGCATCCACCTTAATCAACATTCTTATAAATCTGCACAACTAAGCAAAACACATCAAAATTACAACAAACTTGAGCCCAAGACAATCAATTTAAGCCGATATGGAACGCTCCAAGTGGATATAAATCCACTTATCACCCATTTCCTTGTATGTTCAGATTGATTTCTCAGCCTTGATGTTGCTTCATCATCCTGATCATGATCATTTACATTTCCTCCCCCTGTGAAGTTGCCACTAATCACAGGTGTGTCATGGATGCTTGTTTCTTCATTGTTGATTGACACAGGTTCTTCATTCACTTGAGTTTGTTGGATTGTGGACTCAAATTCAGTTTCAATCTCCTCATCAGAATCATCTAGATTGTCAAACTTCAAAGGATCTTTATCTTCATCATTGGCTTCTTCTAATCCAGGTAGTTTGCTGTCATCAATGTCACATCTGTGCTTTCCATAACTTTCTTTTGACTGATGACATAAACTTTGTATGCAATTCTTTCCATAGAGTAGCCAAGAAAAATTCCTTCAAATGCTTTTGCATCAAACTTTCCAACATATTCTGAATTGTCTTTTAACACAAAGCATTTGCTTCCAAAAGTATGAACATACTTTAGAGTAGGCTTCTTTCCAGTCATCAAGTTGTAAGGTGTCTTTCCAGTGTTTTTGTTGATGAGGGTTCTGTTTTGGATATAGCATGCAGTGCTCACAGCCTCAGCCCAAAAACATGTAGGCATCTTTGCATCAAGTAACATTGTTCTAGCAGCCTCAATCAGAGTTCTATTCTTTCTTTCAACAACTCCATTTTGTTGTGGAGTCCTTGGAGCTGAGAATTGTTGAGAAATACCATTCTCTTTGTAGAATGCTTCAAGCATGGCATTTCTGAACTCTGTTCCATTATCACTTCTTAATGCAATCACACTTGCATTGTTGGCCTTTGCTTCCTTGTCAATTTTCTTTATATGCTCAACGATTACTTGTGGAGCCTCATCCTTTGATGCCAGAAATTCAACCCATGTATACCTTGTGAAATCATCAACCATCACTAGAGCATACTTCTTCCTTCCTAGTGACACAATATTGACAGGCCCAAACAAGTCCATATGAATTAGTTGTAGGGGCTTGGTTATTGATGTCACTGTCTTTTACTTGTGGCTTGATCTTTTCATTTTTCCTTTTTGACAAGCCTCACACACTCCTTCTTGACAGAATTCAAGTGTGGGCATGCCTCTCACTAACTCCCTTTTGACTAGAGAATTAATGCCTTTGAAGTTCAAGTGTGATAGCTTCTTGTGCCACAGCCAGCTATCTTCATTTGATGCTTTTGAGTAAAAGCAACAAATTTTGTCCTTGTTTGCAGAGTTTATATTGGCTACAAACAGGCTTCCTTTCCTTACTCCAGATAGAGCAAAGTCACCAGTCTTCTTGTGGGTGATCAAACATTCATCTTTGTCAAAATTCACTTTGAAACCTCTATCAGTAAATTGACCAACACTCAGTAGATTATGCTTGAGCCCCTTGACCAGTGCTACATTTTCAATGATGACATTTCCAACTTCTAACTTGCCATATCCCAGTGTGTTGCCAATGCTGTCATCTCCAAAAGCAACCATTGGGCCCGCCTTCTCCTCATACTGTGATAGCAGGGCCATATCACCAGTCATATGGTTTGAGCATCCACTGTCCAAAATCCACATGACCTTCTTTTCACTTTCTTTGCCCTGCAAACACAAAGGTATTACTTCTCCTTTGGTACCCAAACAAGTTTGGGTCCATGTGGCTTAGCAACAGTTTTATCATAAACAGCATGCTTATCTATTTTCTTGATGTTAGTCTTCTTGTCACTGTTAGAAGTCTTAGAATCAGGGTTCTTAGACTTAGGTGACAGAGGTACCTTCCTAACTTTAGGAGGACTTGAAGACTTTGTTCATGTGTAGTGTGTGTGAACATTGTGACTGATGCAACCTTCCATGAATTGTCTTCTCAAATTAAAACAACTAGTCATTACATTCATGTTACATGGCATACAATCAAGTTTATCAGAGAAAGGAGAGTCTCTATGTCTTAAAGGCACAGAGCAATCATAGAATGGTTTAGCAACACTACCAGATAGTTTCTTGCATGCATGAGTTAAATGATTAGTGCTAAAACAGTTTTGACAAACATTCCTAGGGGCATTTGGCACATAAGCATAGTTGTTGTCCTTGTTAATCCCTAATTTGCCATTCCTGTTTTGTTTCTTTTTAGCCACTTTCTTCTCAACCTCATTATTCCCAGCTGAAACAAACTTCACAAATTTCTCAGGTCTAGGTCTACCTCCTACTGGCTCCTTGGCTTTGGTTTTGACATTCTCACTCTTAGAGGATGCTTGTTGTTCATTTGATTGTGTCTTATCTTCATCATCCAACATGTGCTTAATGAGTAAGGCATCCTCATCAATCTCAAGTGTTGGTGTTTTAAATATTGGGTTCTCAGTCTTTTTCAAAACCTGAGGCACTTCCTCTTGAACAACAATGTCATCTTCAATGACTGCATAGCCTTTCCTCTGTTTAAGAGTGTCATAATCAAGTCCAATGGCAGCCTTAGGTCTAGCTAGATTTTTCTCATGGTAGGACTGCAATAGACTAGAGGAATTCTTAAATGTTTTCAATTTAAATTCATTTTCAGCTAGTTCATCCCTAAGAGCTTTCTCAACTTGACTAGCACATAGAACCTTATTCTTTAGATATTCAATTTCTTGGTTAAGGTTTTCTATTTGCATAGCAGTTAGTTCTAGTTCCTCATTTCTTTTGTTCAACAGTTCATTCTTAGTAGACAGTTTAGCAATTTCTTCATTAGCAGCAGTCATACTAGTATGAATATTAAATATCTTAACAGATAGTTGTTCAACCATAGATTTGTATTCAGAAACAGACATGTCTATGGTAGTGAGGGATGGTACCTGAGAGTCTGATGCAGATGGTTCTTCCTTGGAGTTGGCCATCAAGGCATAGTTGCAGAATTCTTGTTCTTTTCCATCACTATCAGAATCATCCCAACACTTCCCTTCAGCTATGTAGGCCTTACATGGTGTATGCTTCTTTAGCAGAGCCTCATACTTAGCTTCAAGCTCAAGAAACTCCTTATCCTTCTTTTTAGGCTTCTTGCATTCACTGGCAAAATGCCCTAGGTCATTGCATCTATAACATCTCACAGATGACCTATCTACATAGCTGGTTTTGAATTTGTTTTTGTTTGCTTTCACAGGTGCCTTGCTCTTGTTGAATGAATGATTTTGAGATCTAGACTTGAAGGGCTGATTCCTCTTAAATCTGATGTTTGGGAATTTTCTAGCCATAAAACCATATGAAGTGTTTTCCATGGCATCCAACTCTTCAAGAGTGTAGAACTCATCTTCTTCCTTTTCATCAACAGGTTCAGTCACTTCTTCTTCAGTTTCTTCATCATCTACTATCTCTTCTATTCTCAGCTGACTTATAGATACTTCCAGGTCTTGAACAGATTTGTTGACAATCAAGGCACAGGATGTGTTTATCATTCTGCCTTGGTTGGCTTGGATAGCCCTCTTCTGAAGCAGCTCAAGCTCATGAGTCTTTAAAACCCCATAGAGCACATCATATGTGACTTTGTTCAAATCTCTTTCTATTAGAGATATGACCCTTTGCTCTAGATGGTTTGGTGCAGATAGTAGAAACTTAATGTTTAATTCCTTAGTGCTGTAAACCTTCCCATTCATTTGAAGCTCAGTCACCAGCTTGTGAAATCTCTCAAACATATCAGTAATACTTTCTTTGGACTGTGCCATGAAAGCCTCATACTGTGTGACCAGTATCTGTTTCCTATTCTCTCTTACCTCCTCTGTCCCTTCACATAACACCTCGATGTGGTTCCACATGTCCTTGGCTGATGTGCATGATGCTATGTTGGCAAACATCGACATATCCATGGAGTCTATGATCAGCAACATGAGATGACTGTCTAGGGCAACCTTTTCCTTCTCTGAGTCTGTCCATTTGGATGACTCTTTTGGAACATATGATATAGGAATGACCATTGTGCCCACTGTAGATTCAGCAATTTCTTGTTGTGGTACAAATGGACCATTCTTGAGGATGTCAGGGTAGAGAGGATTGGCAGCTTTGATGAACAACAACATTTTTATTTTCCAGAGGTTGTAATTCTCTTTGTCGAACTTAGGGACCTTTACCGTACCTGTAGTCTTTGGTGTATTCGAACTCATGATCGTTTTCTGTTTAGATTAAACAGCCTGCTCTGATACCACTTGTTGAGTATTGAATACAGTAAAAGAATACAGAGGGGGGTGAATGGATTCTTGAACTTTTCTACGTTCTTGAATCTTTGCAACAAGATATGTGTTGAGTGTGTGAGATATGTAAGTGCGGATAACAAAGACAAACACAACACAATATTACTTTAATCTAATATTTTATTAGATAAAGATTTTGCTACAATCTATGAATACAAATGATAGTATTCTCAGTTTCGTTTTTTCTCAGAGAGATATTTCTTGTGATGTTTCTTGAAAAACTTATTAGCTAAGGAAGTGAGGCTGTATCCTTATAGACATGGATACACCTACTTACTACAAATGAGGTAGGTAAACAAAATACTTTCCAGTCTGTCTATCTCATTTGAGTAAGAGTCCAAACGGTTACAGATTTGACTTTACAAAGCCTGTTCAGATCCACTTCTTTAGCTCCTTGTCCCCTGACTTATCTCTCCAAGCTTCTTTGTAGGCTTTCCAACGTGTTTTATAGTACATAGTCAAATAAAGCGTCTTGGCTTGTTGCAGGTTTCTGACTTGTACAATTCTTCAGTATTTTGTCTCCAAGAATGTATTCGAGAAGTGGCTAAGTGAGTGATTCGAGAACTAGAATTGACTTAATCGATAACTCTGAGTTCTCGAATAGTGTTATATTGACATATCGAATCACTTCTCGAATAGCTCTTTTCTCTGGGAATTCTTGAGATATCGAATAGAGCATTTTGACATATTGAATCCCTGAGATGTCGAATAGCATCTTTGACTTGTTGACCCTTGAGTTCTCGAACAGAGTGATAGACATATCGAATCTCTGAGATATCGAACAGTGTATTCAGAGATATCGAATAGTGTCTTCTGAGATATCGAACTCCTGACTTCTCGAATGCTAGACTTCTCGAATAGACAAATGTACTTCTCGAATTGGTACTTAGGCAATTTCTTCATTTCTTCAAATCCCAACTGTGATTATTTGGCAGTTTTTATCTCCTTGCTTGAGGCATGAACCTTGGAACTTCTTTCAAGCATTATTCTTAACTTAATAGGTACAGTTACACAGCTAGAATTTGATGCCTATTACAAGTACAAAACAAGTAGAAACTCTACAACTAGAGGTTCCCTCAGTTAAGAGGTCATGTAAGTAATGCATAGCATTACAAATAACTTAGGCTTGTTATTAGATGTATTCAGGCATGCCTCTGTGACTAACATTTAGTATTATTGTATTTAACGATCATGATCTATTTGAGTTGAAAATCTAACAGTTGTGGATGAGTGATAATAAAAAATGAGAGGATAAACAAAAATAGGGGTTAACTAAACTACAAATTATACCCCCAAATAAATTTATTTTATGTTAAAATTATATTTTTATATAATTGTTACTTTTAATAATTATTTTAATTTTAATTGAAATAATATATATAAATTTAATTAATGGTATGCACGCTTTAAAACTTATATTATGAAATTTTAAATTAAATACGCCGCTAACGTAATTCGAATCTTGAATGTTTTGTAAAATAACTTAATCTTATAAAATATTCAATCATCAAATCTAACGGTTCTGATTTTTTTGCTAAAAATTTAACGGTAATTATTCGTTGTATACATATTTCTATTATATATTTTTATTGGTGATTGAAAGATATGATGTGATATTTTTGGGTATATATTAATAATTGCAAGATTATGTTTTAAATTAAAAGGTAACATGTTTTAATTAGAAAAAAAATATTAATGATTGGAAGATTATGATTGCAAAATTAAGTTTTAAATTAAAAGGTAATGTGTTTTAATTAGAAAAAAAAAAATTGATTGGAAGATACGATATTTTAGGTGTGTATAAAGGTAATATATTCAATTAAAAGTAAACTTCTTTTAAATTAAAGTACAATTATGTTTTTATATAATCATTATCTTTAATAATTTTTGAATTTTAATTTAATATAATTTAATATACTCTTGTTTACGAATTATACTAATGTTTTCTTATTATAAATAAAGTACACCGATTTTTAATATATTTTATTAATAATTGGAAAATATGGTGTGATATTTTCGGGTATATATTAATGATCGTAAGATTAGTTTTAAATCAAAAAGGTAACGTGTTTTAATTAGAAAAAAATATTAATGAAAGATATGGTACGATTGATATTTTAATTTTAGGTGTTTATAAAAGGTAATATCTTCAATTAAAACTAAATGTGAAAAAGGCAATCGGCTAATTACCATTAATTATATTATGTTATTATTTATTTTAATAATTAGAATAACCAAACCAACAAACTTTCAATATTTCAGCTTTATTATAACAGTATAGATAAAATATTTAAGCATTAGATCCAAATGTTTTTATTTATTACTAAAAATCTATGGTTGTTATTCGTTGTATAGGCATTTTTGTTAGATAGTTTGTTAGTGATTGGAAATATAGTTTATAAGTGATTGAAAGATGTGTTGTGATATTTTTGGCTATATATTAATGATTGCAAGATTATGTTTTAAATTAAAAGATAACGTGTTTTAATTAGGAAAGAGGTATTAATGATTGGAATATACAATATTTAGGTGTTTTAATTAGTAATTATAATATTATTAGTTTATTTCATTAATTAGAACGATCATATTTTTGAAAAGAAGAAATTTTAATTAGCAAAGTTAGAAAAGGTAATAGCTGAAAAAGTTAATTGGTTAGTTATTATTTAGGAGAAAATGAGATATTTTAGTTAGAAAATATAAAAAATATATTTCCTTTTAGCTGCAAAAGATAATCAGTTATTTATTAGTAATTATAATATTATTTGTTATTTTCATTAATTAGAACGATCATATTTTTGGAAAGGAGAGATTTTAGTTAGAAAAGTTAGAAAAATTAATAGCTAAAAAATGCAATTAGTTTTTTATTATTTAGGAGAAGTATTGGAAGAGCTGCGCGTAATATTTTAAGAAACGATTTTGTTTTGTTTTTTTTAATAATTAAGTAAAATAATTTAGGGTAATAAATTAAAATAATTAAATAAGGTAAATACAGCACTATACCGTACCGTACCAAAACTTTTAATGTTTCATCTTTTATAATATAACTAGCTTAAAACCCGTGCAATGCACGGATTATTTTTAGTATTATATGTTTTTTTCATTAATTTAAATTATTTTTTTAAAAACATGAATTTTGAAGGCTTAAATTTTTATATGAGATGATTTGATAATAATTATATAAATGTTATCCGTGATATTTCTAGAAAAGGAGGGATTTTAGTTAGAAAATATTATAGGTTTTAGTTGAAAAAGGTAATCGGTTAATTATTAGTAATTACAAAATTATTATTTTATTTTATTAAATAGATTTCCCTTTATATGATTATAAAAAGAGAGAATTTAGTTAGAGAAAATTAAAATTGTAACATGTTCTAGGTACAAAAGGTAATTGATTAGTTTATAATAATCATAACTTAATTAATTACGTTATTTTACTAAATACAATTGCTAGTAATGTATTAGAATAGCAGAAATTAATATTGTCTGTGATATTTCTATTAAAAGAGGAATTTAGTTAGAAAATATAGAAAAGATGATACGTTTTAGCTGAAAAAGGTAATCGGTTAATTATTAATATTATAATATTATTAATTTATTGTATTTAATAGAACCGCCCGTGATATAATTGAAAAAAAAGAGATTTTAGTTAGAAAGAATAGAAAGGTAGCGTGAAAATTAAATAGATGAAATAAATTATGTGAAAAAGGTAATTGATTAGTTTATAGTATTTATAATTTAATTATGTTATTTTACTAAATAAAATTGGTCATAGTTTTTAAAAAATGAGAAATTATGTTGCCCGTGATATTTATAGGAAAAAAAGGAATTTAATTAGAAAAAATAGAAGATGATACATTTTAGCTAAAAAGGTAATCGATTAATTATTAGTATTATAATATTTTTATTAAATAGAAACGCCTGTGATATTATTGAAAAAAGAATGGTTTTAGTAAGAGAAAAGAAAAAAAATAACGTGTTTCGGCTGAAAAAGGTAACCATCAATGATATAATTGGAAAAAAAAAAGATATTTTAGTTAGAGAAAATAGAAAAGGTAATGTGTTTTGGGTGAAAAGGGTAATTGATTAGTTAATAGTAATTATAATATAATTATGTTATTTTATTAAACAAAATTCCTTGTAGTGTTTTTAAAAAAGGAGAAATTTTAGTTAGATAAAATATAAAAGATATTGTATTTTAACTGACAAAGGAAATTATTTAGTTATTGAAAAATTGAAAAGGTAATATGTTTAACCTAAAAAAGAAAATTGATTAATAAAGGAGAAATTTTAGTTAGATAAAATATAAAAGATATGTATTTTACATGAAAAAGGGAATTATTTAGTTATTGAAAAATAAAAAAGATAATATGTTTAACCTGAAAAAGGAAATTGATTAGTTAGTAGGATGGATTTTATCTATAATTGAGTAAGGATAAATAAGTTAATTATGTTATTTTACTAAATAAAATAGGTCATAGTTTTTAAAAAATGAGAAATTAATGTTACCAGTGATATTTCTAGGAAAAAGGGAATTTAATTAGAAAAAAATAAAAAAGACGATACATTTTAGCTAAAAAGGTAATCGGTTAATTATTAGTATTATAATATTATTATATTATTTTATTAAACAAAATTGTTAGTAGTGTTTTTAAAAAAGAAGGAATTTTAGTTAGATAAATTGTAAAAGATATTGTATTTTACCTGAAAAAGTAAATTATTTAGTTATTGGAAAATAGAAAAGGTAATATGTTTAACCTGAAAAAGGAAATTTATTAATAAAGGAGAAATTTTAGTTAGATAAAATATAAAAATATTTTATTTTATCTGGAAAAGGAAATTATTTAGTTATTCTGTACCGACCGACCGACCGACCAACTTTTAATGTTTCGGCTTTTATATAATAGTATAGATATATAGTTAAATAAGATAAGTACTGTACTATACCGTACCGTACCAAAACTTTTAATATTTCTTTTTTTATAATATAGTATAGATCTATTGATACATGTACAAAATAAATATAGTCTCTTCTGACAAAAAAACATGGAGCACCTCAAATCAATAATAATTTAGGAAAAGTATTCCATAAATTAACAGTAATTTAGTAAAAATATTTTAAAATTAATTTAGGATCCTTAGGAGTAGTAGTTACACTTCACGTCAAACTTTTCAACTCTTCTCAACAAAGCACAACAAATTTAAAAGGTAAATCTTTATTTCTAAATAGAAAAGACCGTTAAAGGTATATTTATTGGGAAAATAAATTTTTTCGCCCTTTAATTATTCCGATTTTATTGTTTTAGTTCCCAAATTAAAGATTTCCTATTTTACAAAATTTAACTTTTAAATTTTTCTGATTTAAGTCCTTTCGTTAAAAAGATTCTAACGGACGTTAGAATCTTCCTTAATGGAATCTTAGTTCTTCACCAAATACAAAATCAAACCGAATTTTCGTGGTGATTTTGATGTTCAAATCGAGCGTGTGAATATCCAAAGCAACCCTCTCTCTACCCTCTATCCACCCTCATCATGAAAATCAAGTTTCGGTAATCTTTAATTTTCGACATTACCGGAATTATAATTTTAACCGGAATTTGTTTTTATTTAATCGTTTGAAGGTTTTGCTTATATACACGTATAGATCCATGTAGTGGAAGGTTATATAATTTTTTCAGAATTTTTGGCCATGTTTTTGCTTCGTCGAAAAATGGATGTGTCACCGAATTTTGTTGTTATTGTGAATGGATTTTGATGTAATTATGGTTCGTAGTTATTTATAAGTGTGTATAGATTGTAAGATGATCAATTTCTAGAGTTTTGAGACTGTTTTCCAGATTTGCAGTGGCCGGTTTTTGGACATTTTCCAGATTTCGATCAATTTAACTTTTATTAATCATTTTTTAATGAAAGGACTGAATCTTGAAAAATTCAAAAATTAAATTACGTAAAATAGAGAATCTTTAGTTCAGGGACTAAAACAATAAAACCGAAATAGTTCAGGGACAAAAAAATTTATTTTCCCTATATATATATATATATATATATATATATATATATATATTAATTAAATAGAATATAATTTATATGTATTATTATAGTTTAAAACTTTTTTAAAAAATAATTAGACTTATATATATTTTTTAAATAAGTATGTGTTCTAACAAATCTCAGGTTAAGCGAGAACCAAATTCATGATCTAGAACGATAATAGATAAATCCTTACACTTGAGTTATCTTACCGCGCTCAATTTAAAACTTTTAATCCATTCTTTTAATTTAAAATATAGTAGAATTTCATTAAATTAAAATAATTTCATATTTTTTATGAATAAATGTTAATTCGAATTATAATTTAAAATATTATATTAAATTCAAAAATTTTATAAAATTTCATGATTTATCAAATTTGTTTTTATTAGAAAATATATTATAAAAAAATAAAAAAGATATTTGGATAAAAAATTCTCGATTTTTCGTTTCCCCTTTTAAGTTAAGATGAGAATAAAGGAGGAAAATAATCTTCATTTAGGATCCCAAATGATTCAATGCCCGTCCCTAATGAAAAGATAGTGCCCGTCCCTAATAGAAAAATAGTTAAATCTAGTAATACTTGACCATCCAAGCATCCTCTAATCCTGTGTTGACATTACCAAAAAGGGAGAAGCCCAGTTATATGGTGGCCCATTTAACCCAAATGATCACCTTTGCTTCGTTTTCCTAAACTCACTTGTTAGAATTTGTCCAACTATGCCTTAATTGATTTCCATAGAGTATCTCTGATGATATTATATAATAACTATGCAAAATAATAATTATTTAAAATTAAAAATGTAAATTAATATATTCCAATGATATTAGATGAAATAATTGATTATATATTAAGAATACAAACAATTGAATATATCATAATGATATGTCACTTATAGAATTTATGTAACAAAATATAAATGTTGGTTATATATATAATCAACATGAAACAAATTTGTAAAATTTTAGATCAGGAGAGAGATGGTTGGAAATGGAAAAAAAATAAAAATAAAATCCTTGTGCAAATTAATTGACACATGAGCAATGTATTATGTAGCAAAGGGGTGCACAATGTTGGAGATGCTCTAAATAATATAAAATAATGATTTTTAATGTTTTAAAGATATTGTTTTGTATATAAACTCCAACAACAATTCATAAAATTCATTTCTTGTTATTAGTATAATAATAAATTTGAAATTAACTAGAAATGAGATAGAAACAAGTAATAGAGAAATGAGGTGTTGACAGAGGAATTTGGTAAAAATAAAATTTGAGTTTCGTTGCCGGAATTAAGATTTACGACGGTAGTTCTTCGCCGGAAAAATCGTTGGAGTGTGGTGGTGTTGATGAATTGCTGAGATTGCAAGGGTTTTTATTGATGGCTCGTAGAGCGCTTCTATTACAACCCCCTTTCAATGCTAGGTACCACTATATTTATAAGGGATCAAGCCCACATAGTTCTTAGATTACCCTAATAATAGCTTTAGGAATGTCAACGATGAGGTATAGTCACAAAGGCCCAAGGCTCAACTACAATCTAAGGACTGTTGGGCCGCGCAACACCTATAAACTCCACATTAGTATGATATTGTCCGCTCTGGGCCGTGGCCATCCGCACGGATTTGTTTTTGGGCTCCTCCCAAAAGGCCTCATACTAATGGAGTTGTTTTTAGCTGCTTATATTCAAGATAAATCTTCTTTATCTTGTCGATGTGGGACTTGGGTTGACACCCACTCTACAATCTTCCCTCAATCCAAGAACCACCAATCTTGTGACCTTTATACCGCCGCTATTTTTGATGGGCTCCTCATCTTGCGGGACACGCCGCCCGACCACCTCAGTGTCAGGAAGACTTTCGACACAAGTCGTCCAAGATCTCCAATCGTGGTTCTGGAGAGCCTCCCACACCACACAACTTGCAACCTGCTACCCCAAGATCAACTTCTTAACCATCGGCTCTGATACCACTTGTTGGGTCGCGCAACACCCATTAACTCCACATTAGTATGATATTGTCCGCTCTGGGCCATGGCCAAGCCCGCACGGATTTGTTTTTGGGCTCCTCCTAAAAGGCCTCATACTAATGGAGTTATTTTTAGCTGCTTATATTCAAGATAAATCTTCTTTATCTTGTCGATGTGGGACTTGGGTTGACACCCACTGTACAAGAACTTCATGGATAAAGCATCGGCCCAACATAGGAGTCGACACTAATCACTAACAGTTGTCTTCCCCACCAAAGTAATTGTAGGTATAGCCATGACTTACGTCAAATGCCAGACGCATCCTTGTCTTCCCGAATGAGAAGCACTCATAGGATAACAAGACAAGTGATCCAAGTTTTTTGGGTGCAAAGTGCAAGATTACTCCGAACTTTCCCAATAAGGACGCGCCCATTGATAGCAGGAACAAAGCTCCCCAAGCACAAACCAAAAGCCACAACACTTCTCCAATGATGACATGCCCATTGAGTATAGGAGAGGGTCTTCAATACCAGGAATACCCTTGGAGACATTCTACGGCGGACATACCTCTCCTGGTGGAATTCTTCAATTATTAGGAAAGCCCCTGAAAGCCTTCAACATAATTATTTACGGGCTTCCCCATTCGAGGGCACGTCCTGAAAGGAATGATCGTCACATGACAGCTTCAAGTGGTGATAGGGATCTTCAATCAAATGAGCATACTCTAGTCTATCTTTCTTAATTAACGTGGAGGACACGCCCTCAAATTAGAATGAAGGGATGACGCGTCTTTATCAATCTTTGACCTCTTCTTGGATTTCATTGATCAGACCCATCATAGTTCGGCCTAATGATAAAATACCCATGCGAGATTTTGAACATAACAGAGTAAAACAATTTTTATTTATTGATAGAAATTAAGTTAGCAATGGATAATAATTTCCAAAAATAGGTAATAAATAAAAATTCCTACTATTTTAAAACATCTCTATTAAATCAATAGTATCACTGACTCTAATGAGAGTCAGCTGCCCCATCTCCCTCTAACCCTAATAGCTTAATATCTAATTTAAAAATTATTATGGCGTTTTAAAAATATTTATCCCTTTTTAAATCTTTTACCGAGTTGTTATGCAGTTTATAAGTGCAGAAATAAAAGACAAGGGAAGAAAATACCACACAGGAGATTTTATCCTGGTTCGCGATGGCGCAACTGATAAGTGCATATTTTTGCATATTTTTATTGCCTATTTATTGTTTGAATTCGTGTTTTATTAAATTATTTTGTTGCATTTCAAGAAAAATTCGAGAAAACTGAAGAAATGGCAAAATAAAGAAATAAATGACAAAACAAGAAAAAGAAGGACCAAAACAAGAAGAAAAGGAAAAGCAAGGGGTGGTGGTGCATATTTTTACCAAACTAAATGGATGGCCAAGATTTAGCCAACACTAAACCAAATCAATGGCTAGGATTTACCCACACCTACCTAAAACCCTAAAATTTTCCTATAAATAGGCTTCATTTCTTCACTTGTAAACACACCAATTACCTTACATACTAGAATTATGTTGTAGTAGTTCATCTCCAAAAATTGTAGTTGTAATTTTCTATTTTTCTTGTAAACACTCTTTATTTTTATGCAATTTCAAGTTTCATTTAATTTCTTGCACTTCTCTTTCATTTCTCTCCTTGTTCTTTATTTCGTTATTTTCGTAAATTCTCGGGTGGACAAAGTAGCAACGCTAACCACACAGGATTGAAATTATCGATTTGAAGAATTTGTTTTCGTAATTTTAATTCTCGTTTTAATATTAGTTACGCCCCTTTAAATTTCCATTTTATTGTGGGTTTTATTATTATTAATTATAGATCTAAATTTTAATATTTGATGTGTTAGTGTAAATATATATATATATATATATATATATATAATAAAAAGTAGTTTTATTAATTTGTAGTTCACATTTTCTTTCTGTATTGCATCCTCTGTTTTTTTTTGCTAAAGTCGAACCAAACTAAAACAAACCCAGTTCCCCTGTTTTTTTTTCTTATTCGAGCAAACACAACCCCAACACTTTGTTTCTTATTTTCTCCTCTCCATCTCATCTTCAATCCCTCTCTTCTAACTCCTCCACCCCTCCTCCTTCTCTCCTTGTTCGACTCCTTCTTCAAACCACTGCCTTTTCTCCCCCTCTTTTCGATTCCCTTCAAACACCCACAAATCTCTCTCTCTCTCTCTCTCTCTCTCTCTCTCTCTCTCTCTCTCCCTTGTCCGAATCTCTCCAACCTCTCTCCATTCTCCTTAATCTCTCTCGCGTAAAAAAAAACCCCTCTCCCCTGTATACGATTTTAATCGCCATAAACCCACCATTGTTTTCCCCTTGTTTATTTCAAATAACCAAGTCCGCGAGTTTAAGAATATTTCTGTGTTAATCAAGCGATTTTGTTTCTATATTGTGCTTCCGACTTCGTTTCTGTATTCTTCTTCCGATTTCTGTATTGTGTTAATTAGCTTTGATTTCCGGCGATTGTTGTTGAGAATTACTGAGTTTGGGAATTTGTAATTCTGGGTGGAGTTTTGTTTTTGTTACTGGAATTGTAAACAATTCTGTTTCCCACGAGTTTGTTACTAGTTTTTGGCTGTCATCGTTTCGTTGTGATTGCTGTGTTATTATTTGTTGTATGAATCGTTGATTGTTAGCACCGTCTGGATCCTTGAATTGACAATGTACTGAGTTCCCGTTGTGTGTTTGCTATCTGAGTTGAATTTGTTTTGTCTCCGCGTTTCTGCATTTCTGAGTTACTGTCTATTGTGTTCGAGTTGTAACCGAGTCATTTCCACGTTTGCTGAGTTCACTCGCTGAGTCTGTTTTTGCAAGTTTCATTGTTTTTGTTCTGTTTATTTTTTTTGTTCCTGTGTAAACTAAGTCAACTAGGTGCTGTTTAAACTGAGTAGTAGTGTTTAATGAATTTGATTCGTTTTAATTGCTTGGATTTCTATTTAGCAGCCATTTAATTTCTGTTTTGGGTTGAAATAACGATTTTTGGTTCATTTTTGGGTAGTAGATTTTATGAATACGTTATGGCAATTTTTTCTGAAATTATCTATGAAAAAAAATTATGAATAATTTTTTTTTAAATTTTAGAATTTTTAGAATAATTTTTAGATTAATTTTAGAATAATTTAGAAATTTTAGAATAAAGTTAGAATTTAAATTTAATTCGAATTTAGAATTTTTTTAATTTGTAGAATAATTCTAAAATAATTAAGTTTTAGAATAATTTAGTTTTAATTAGTTAAATAGATTTTCATTTAGTAATTAATTAGGGTAAAATTAAAAATCATCCAAAATTCAATTGTTCTAATTCGATTAAGTTGAAAGTTAAGGATCGCGAAATAAATATTATTCCCTGTGGATCGAATCTTAAATACTAAAACGAGATCGTGCGCTTACGATTTCAAATTTAATCATCTTTTAGCACATCAAGTTTTTGGCGCCGCTGCCGGGGAACTAATTATTTTTCATACCTTAATATTTAATTTTTCGGATTAGTTTTATTTCTTGCCTTAATTTTTTTATTTCGTTTTTTTAGGAAAGTTTGAAATTTCGGGACTCTTCTCTCGGAGCGTGGAAAAATTGGAATTTCTGGAAGCATGCTTCGGTAACCCGTATCTCACTCTTTTCATCTTTTTATTTTTTAGAAAATCACAAAAAAAAATTAAAATTTAAAATCCAAAAAAAATTAGTTAGTAATTACATAATTGTTGCATCATTCATTTAATCACTTAGGGCACATCATCTAGATTTTTATTTTCTTGTTTTTAATTTTTCGTACCTTATAAATTGTGGTGATTGCTGGAGGACCCAAAGGTACGTTAAATTTCTTCTTTCTTTTAGTTAAAACACGTAGTGTAAGCATCCATAATTGTTTATAGTTTTGTATATATATATATCGTTGTTTGTTGCATTAATTAGACGTTTGCCCCTAGGATTTCACGTTCAATTAGAAAGGTGCCTAAAAATAAACGTAATTAAGACTTATTCACGACCTTCAGTGTCTAAGGTTCGCCTGGCTGTTAAGATTCGGTGTCTAAGTGACGAGTTTGGCCTCTTGGCAATGCCTGCTCTAATCTGGCCGAATCGGTCTGAATAATTCTTAATTTACGGAATTTTTAGTGTGTCTTACAGTTAGGAGCAAGGTCTAGTTGACTTTATTAAGAAACCTAGGTTAGATCTTTCTTTTGATTTTTCACCCTTTATGTTGTGTGCTTAATTTTTCGCAAATTATTTGCTAAGTGTTTTCTTCCTGTTCATGCGCACTACTTGGGTTAGAGATAATTCTGCTAGGTTAGTGAGACCAATTGAGTGTTCATCCTCTTCGGAATCCGAACCCGTAGAAATTCTTGACCCCGTAGTAACCATGGCAGTTTCGTTAAAGGATCGTTGTTACCCCGCCCGTTCTACCCAACCTTCGTGTATCACTCTTCCTCCCGTTAATGCTAATAATTTCGAAATCAAAGGTCATCAAATTAGCATGTTACTTAATTTTCGCGGGAGTGACGGTGAGGATCCTTATCTTTTTCTACAAGAATTCGAGGAGGTTTACGCTTTGCAAAAACTCCAACAACTTTTCGAGGACGCCATACGGCTTAGACTAATCAACTTCGCTTTAAAAGATAATGCTAAAAAATGGTTGTATAGTCTACCCGTCAATTCTATTTCCACGTGGGAGGGTTTCGTAGTCATCTTTCTAAAAAAATTCTTTCCAAGCCATAAGACTACGAAACTCACGAATGAAATTAATCAATTTCGTCAAAAAACACAATGAACCATTTTGGACGTGTCTTGACCGTTTTAAAAATCTTTTATCTCAATGTCGCCACCACGGAATCGAAAAATGGAGACTCTGTAAGCTTGTTTACGAGGCCCTAGATAGTTCAACAACCGCGTTGCTGGAATCTATGTGCCAAGGAAAATTCATGGAGAAAGACGAGGATGAGGGATGGACATTTTTCGAAGAGTTAGCGGAGAAAACCATGTTGTGGGAATCTACTCGAGAACCGAGTAAGTCTATCGAGTCATCTTCTAGGGGTTTGCATTCTATTGGAAACAATGTAGCAACCGATGCTAAGCTCGCCACCCTTACTAGGCGTCTCGAAGCCTTAGAAACTTGTAGTGGTCCCCCACACATGCCCATGTACTCGAATCAAGGGATGCAAAATCCCCAAGATTTCCAACAAGTCAATGCAATGTTTCAAAGAAATGACTCCTACTTTCAATCCCGGGTGGAAGAACCACCCGAATTTCTCGTGGAACCAAGGCCAAAACTACCAATCCCCGACACCCTCTTTTCAAGGCCCAAATCAACAATCTCAAGCTCCGCTTTATCAAAGGCCAAATCAAAACTCTTTCCCGCCTCAAAATCATGGTCCTTATCCGACTCAACCAACTCAAGCCCCACCCACCTGGTTTTCAAGAGTCGGATAAGAGAATTAATTCGTTGGAAAAAGAGTCTTGATGCGCTTCTTAAATCCACCACTAATATGGCTCAATCTCAACAAACCTTCATTCAAACCATGACTCAAGATAGGCAGATCTTGAATGCTAGTACTCAAGCCATATCTAAGTTAGAGGTGCAAGTGAGCCAATTAGCCAATGCCTTGTATGAGCGAGAGAAGAATAAGTTCCCGAGTCAACCTGAGGTCAACCCTAAATTCCCTATCAATCAAAGACCTCACGAGAACGTGAATGCCATCATCTCTTTAAGGTCGGGAAATCAAGTTGATAATCACGTAGGTGTCGAGTCCCCCGAAGAGGAAGAAGAGTCCAATGTTGAACCAACACCTAGCGTTGATCATTCCACTCCCGAACCAACTCTCGAATCAACCACTAAGCCATCTTCTCCGAGTGAGCCTTCTTCATTTTCACCTAACAAATCTTCATCTGATACTCCACTTCAAAAATCCCTTCCCGATGTGTCTAATGAGCGAGTCTTTAAGCCAAAAGCTCCGTATCCTCAAAGACTCCTCCTTCCCAAGCAATCGGCTCAAGTAGACAAAATTTTGGAAGTTTTCAAGCAAGTTGAGATAAACATTCCTCTTTTAGATGCCATTCAACAAATTCCTTCATATGCCAAGTGTCTAAAAGATTTGTGTACCCATAAACGAATTACCCAAGTCCCTAAGAAAGCCTTCTTGACGTCCCAAGTGAGCTCAATTCTTTCTAACCAAATTCCCGTGAAGTACAAGGACCCCGGTTGTCCAACTATTTCATGTGTCATAGGTAATACTTTCGTGGACAAGGCTTTACTTGACTTAGGTGCTATTGTGAACTTGCTTCCATTGTCCGTTTATCAAGCCCTAGGTTTAGGCAGCTCAAAAAGACCAATATGACACTTCAACTTGTCGATCGTTCTATAAAAATGCCCAAGGGATTAATTGAAGATGTCTTGATTAAAATTGGTGATTTTATCTTTCCGGTTGACTTTGTTGTCCTCGAGACTCAACCCGTCACTAATTCCAAGAACCAAATTCCTGTCATCTTAGGAAGACCTTTTCTTGCTACATCTAATGCCTTAATTAATTGTAGGAATGGTTCGATGAAACTCACTTTTAGTAACATGACCATAGACCTAAACATTTTCAATGTGGGGAAAGAACCCAATGAGCTTTATGAACCATCAATAGGGGTTAACGTGGTCAACAAGTTTGCCACATGGTCTAGTTTTGAAGATAGTGAGATTGAGTCTCTTCTCGTTGAGGATTTCAAAGTCAACCATGAGTCTAATCGAGAGTATGCTGATTCGTTAAGGGATACGACTTCGGAAGAAATGTTGAAAGAGTTAGATGTGATTTGTTCTCCGTGGGAGACCCCATCCGAGATTGTTGGTAGTGAGCTTGTCGTTGAGAGTCCCGTCGCACCACATCCACCTACATTTGACTTGACTTTTTATCATCCCGAGTTTGATCAACAGCCTTTAGGAGGAACCGAACCCTCATCTTTTGTCATTCCTACTGATTCGACCCCTAACCAGACTTTCATTGTCCCTAATCTGCTTAAACAAAATAAAGAAGCCTCAAGTTGGTTTAGGGTGAACACTAATGATTCTTGTTCTAATAGGTTGCATGATCCCACACTGTTTGAGAAAGACTGTTCTAATCAAAATTTTCAAATATGTCTTGATCTTTTCTCACAGCTTCACCCAAAGTTTCCCACCGGCATCGGCTAAGTAAGTTTTTCTTCTTTTACCTCCCCTCGAGAAATTCAGGTATGGGGGAGGATTTGTGTGCGTGTATGAGTTGTTTTCTTTCGTAGTTTTTCTAGCAGTTTTCAGTCTCCATCATCAGGTATTTTCTCACCTTTCTCCTTTGTCAATTATCTTGCATTTGCATACATTGAGGACAATGCATGATTTAGGTATGGGGGAGGGTTTTAGTGTAAATACATAAAATTGAAAAATCCAAAAAAATTGAAAAATTTTAAAAATCCAAAAACAGAGATATTTTAGCTTAGTTGTCCTTCCCACTCTTTAAATTCTAGAACTAGTTGGTGTTGACTATTTTTCGAAAATTATATGTATAATGCCTTTAGAAAATTTGAACGTAGTCAGGTAAGGTTTTCCTCATGAAACTTGTGTCGAATAAATTTTTTGCTTAAAAGACCAAGACGACACATTTGCACAAGACCTTTGATGGAAAAATTGTATAGGAATGTTATTCGATACCTGAGAGAGAACCCACATGTTAGAACAATGTCGAATCAAACCTTTGCGAAATTTTGTTCCTATAATGTCATAAAAAAAAGTCAATAAATGTGTGTAATTGTAGAGTGCTAGTGTAATTTTGTAATAATAAATTCTTAGTAGGGAAATCGACTAGGTTGGGCTCATTGATAACCCGAGTAAGTAAGTCCGAGGGGACTTTGTGCCTAGCAACCTAAGGTCCCTTGTGATCTGGGATTGTTGACCTAAAACTCGCTAAATGGGTATTGATGCAAAAGTCTTGTGGGACCTCAACCATTGCACAGTCGGTCCAACTACTAAGAACGTGAAGTTTGGCTAGATACTTGTTTTGATAGAGATTGGGTCAGTTCAATATTGGTTGAAAAAGAGAAAATGTTCGTATGCACTTTATCCATCAAGGGCCTTACATTCACTACACACCTTGGGATTTTTTGTAAATTTTTAGTCTAATCATGTGGATTGTGGGAACCTATAACTTGGCTATTATTAGAATAATCTTTTAGGCATATATTTTCCTACAAAATTGTTTTGTTGACACCAATGAAAGCTAGAGTAAAAGAGGAAAGTTGGATACTTGCTGACTTATCTCAAAGATTTTATGGGTATATCTTCTGTAAACCCTTAGGAGACAACACTCCTCTTGTAGAGATCGTCTATGAGTTTAACGGATTGGTAAACCTAAAATTACCCGTGATTCCTACGACAGTGAGTATAGGTTTTTCATTCTGCATTTTTCTTTTTGTTTTACTCGAGGACGAGCAAAAGATAAGTATGGGGGCATTTGATAAGTGCATATTTTTGCATATTTTTATTGCCTATTTATTGTTTGAATTCGTGTTTTAATAAATTATTTTGTTGCATTTCAGGAAAAATTCGAGAAAACTGAAGAAATGGCAAAATAAAGAAATAAATGACAAAAGAAGAAAAAGAAGGACCAAAACAAGAAGAAAATGAAAAGCAAGGGGTGGTGGTGCATATTTTTACCAAACTAAATGGATGGCCAAGATTTAGCCAACACTAAACCAAATCAATGGCTAGGATTTACCCACACCTACCTAAAACCCTAAAATTTTCCTATAAATAGGCTTCATTTCTTCACTTGTAAACACACCAATTACCTTACATACTAGAATTATGTTGTAGTAGTTCACCTCCAAAAATTGTAGTTGTAATTTTCTATTTTTCTTGTAAACACTCTTTATTTTTATGCAATTTCAAGTTTCATTTAATTTCTTGCACTTCTCTTTCATTTCTCTCCTTGTTCTTTATTTCGTTATTTTCGTAAATTCTCGGGTGGACAAAGTAGCAACGCTAACCACACAGGATTGAAATTATCGATTTGAAGAATTTGTTTTCGTAATTTTAATTCTCGTTTTAATATTAGTTACGCCCCTTTAAATTTCCATTTTATTGTGGGTTTTATTATTATTAATTACAGATCTAAATTTTAATATTTGATGTGTTAGTGTAAAAATAAAAAAAATATAATAAAAAAATATAATAAAAAAAAAGTAGTTTTATTAATTTGTAGTTCACATTTTCTTTCTGTATTGCATCCTCTGTTTTTTTTTTGCTAAAGTCGAACCAAACTAAAACAAACCCAGTTCCCCTGTTTTTTTTCTTATTCGAGCAAACACAACCCCAGCACTTTGTTTCTTATTTTCTCCTCTCCATCTCATCTTCAATCCCTCTCTTCTAACTCCTCCACCCCTCCTCCTTCTCTCCTTGTTCGACTCCTTCAAACCACTGCCTTTTCTCCCTCTCTTTTCGATTCCCTTCAAACACCCACAAATCTCTCTATCTCTCTCTCTCTCTCTCTCTCTCTCTTTTTCTCCCTTGTCCGAATCTCTCCAACCTCTCTCCAATCTCCTTAATCTCTCTCGCTTAAAAAAAACCCCCTCTCCCCTGTATACGATTTTAATCGCCATAAACCCACCATTGTTTTCCCCTTGTTTATTTCAAATAACCAAGTCCGCGAGTTTAAGAATATTTCTGTGTTAATCAAGCGATTTTGTTTCTATATTGTGCTTCCGACTTCGTTTCTGTATTCTTCTTCCGATTTCTGTATTGTGTTAATTAGCTTTGATTTCCGGCGATTGTTGTTGAGAATTACTGAGTTTGGGAATTTGTAATTCTGGGTGGAGTTTTGTTTTTGTTACTGGAATTGTAAACAATTCATTTTCCCACGAGTTTGTTACTAGTTTTTGGCTGTCATCGTTTCGTTGTGATTGCTGTGTTATTATTTGTTGTATGAATCGTTGATTGTTAGCACCGTCTGGATCCTTGAATTGACAATGTACTGAGTTCCCGTTGTGTGTTTGCTATCTGAGTTGAATTTGTTTTGTCTCCGCGTTTCTGCATTTCTGAGTTACTGTCTATTGTGTTCGAGTTGTAACCGAGTCATTTCCACGTTTGCTGAGTTCACTCGCTGAGTCTGTTTTTGCAAGTTTCATTGTTTTTGTTCTGTTTATTTTTTTTGTTCCTGTGTAAACTAAGTCAACTAGGTGCTGTTTAAACTGAGTGGTAGTGTTTAATGAATTTGATTCGTTTTAATTGCTTGGATTTCTGTTTAGCAGCCATTTAATTTCTGTTTTGGGTTGAAATAACGATTTTTGGTTCATTTTTGGGTAGTAGATTTTATGAATACGTTATGGCAAATTTTTCTGAAATTATCTATAAAAAAAATTATGAATAAATTTTTTTTAAATTTTAGAATTTTTAGAATAATTTTTAGATTAATTTTAGAATAATTTAGAAATTTTAGAATAAAGTTAGAATTTAAATTTAATTCAAATTTATAATTTTTTTTAATTTGTAGAATAATTCTAAAATAATTAAGTTTTAGAATAATTTAGAATAATTTAGTTTTAATTAGTTAAATAGATTTTCATTTAGTAATTAATTAGGGTAAAATTAAAAATCATCCAAAATTCAATTCTTCTAATTCGATTAAGTTGAAAGTTAAGGATCGGGAAATGAATATTATTCCCTGTGGATCGAATCTTAAATACTAAAACGAGGTCGTGCGCTTGCGATTTCAAATTTAATCATCTTTTAGCACATCAGCAACCCCTAATGGATTCGCTCACCCCTACTCTAGTCCCCGAGCTTCTCTCCGGACTCGAGATTTTCACTTAAAAATAACTCGCTCCTTTAGTAGGCGGAGAAGCTTTTACAACCTTATAAATATTGGTCTTGGTACGTATCTCCCCGATACTACCTCACAATAAATATAAAAACCCACAAGACTCGTCTTGGGCCGTAGCTCCCCGTTACACCCTCAAAGTCGTCGTGAAAACCTACACAACTTATCTTTGACAGCAACTCTCCGCTACTTCTTCAAAGTTGATGTAGAACCCTTGGTGTAGTCTTTGAATTCCTCGCTTTTGCCGGTCTTGGATCTTAGATGAAAGGTCTTGGGTCTTTCCTCTTCTTCACGGTGCAAAGGCCACTAACTCCCCGTTAGTGCCAAGGACTTGGGTCTTAGAACGAGAATCACCTCACTTCAACTTGACCTCACTGCAAAACTTAAAAAACGAAACAAATTGTAATATAAAGAGAGGTTTTGGACTAATATGTCCTAGGGTGACTTACACGAATATTAATTACGATAAGTTCAATAAGTTTTATTTTCTTACGACTTTATGTGTATTCTTTTATTCGATATGACTTTTAGATCGAAGAATACTTTTAATACAATACTCCGTTTAAGTGAGATTTAAATATATCTCGGAGTTTGTAAATATTAATTATGTCCTTTAAGCTCATAGGCTTATAAGGTTTATAATCGTATACTTTTGTTCGACTTTTTGTAAATGTCGAAGTATACTTAAAATTACTTCTTTATTGAAAATACGTCTATTTTCGTAGTAATGTATAAATCAAGTCCTTGTAAAAGCTTTATAGCTTAAGGATCTTTGATAAACAACTTCTCGTTCGATATAGTAAATTTTAGATTATTCGTATATATTTAAACGAGAGTGTTACAATATTACTTTAACAATTTGCACTTTAATATAATTTGGCTAATTTAACACAACACACAAATAAACGCACACGTATAGAAACGTAACTCGCTTATCTATAGGATAAAACGAGGGTCGCTATTATGCGTTAAATTAGTGCGAAAAGTAAAATCACTCACAAGTGTGAGGACGAGAAAAAAATGCGGAAAGTAAAATCACTCACAAGTGTGAGGACGAGAATAAAAAGTGCGGAAAATATATAAAAGGCTTTCGCCACGCTATTATGCGTTAAGATTAGTGCGGAAAGTAAAATCACTCACAAGTGTGAGGACGAGAAGAAAAATTGCAGAAAATATATAAACGCTTTCGCCACGTTATTACGCGTTAAAGATAAACACACATGTACGAGTAATTAAACACACCACATAACAATAAAATATTAATGGCCAAAGTAAGTGCGTTAAAGTTTTAATTAAGGCTTTTAGATACTTTTTCCCCGGAACACTAGAGGTAATAGAAGGGAATCAAATCAAGCTCGATGTAATAATTTGACCGTCGTCAAATATATCCTCTTTTTGAGGTGTTGTAATATTTCGAAACTTTGTTCGAAATTTAATCCTTGTACGGATTTTTAAGGTCTCGGTTTGAGATCCGATATAAGAGCTTATTAAAGAAGAAGAGCTGAAGGTATAGAGCTCTTATATGTATATAAAAATATGATCGGTTAAGACTCGAATATGAAGCTAAAATATTACCACTTTTGGAGATCGCCGAAAAAGTTCGCTGGAAAAATTCGCCGGAGGTTCGGCTGGATTTTGGCACTTTGGTCGAACTTGGGCAGCCCTTCGGGAGGCCGGAAAGTAGTGGTAGATGAGCTTGCTAGGTGGGAGAAAGCTTGGTTGAAGGAACTAAGCTTTTTGAAACAAAAACCTTAAAACCTTGTATATATTTAAGTGTATATAAGAAAGAAAAGGTTTTTGAGATGAAGTAGGTGTAGAGAGTGTTTGGATATATTGAGAGAGCTCTACTTCTTAAATTCCCAGCAATTCTTTGGTTCTTTAGCTTATGTAAAATGGTTGGGGGAAGGGGGTAATAAGGAGTGGTTGAGATTTAAAGTAAAAGGAGTGGTTGAGATTGAAAGCACTTGGATTGATGAGGTGGAAAGTGGTATTGTGTTTCTTTAGGGTGGTCTTGTGTTTCTTCCAAGTGGGTTTGGTAAAAAGAAACCAGCTGTGTTTGGGCTCTAATTTATTGTATCGTACTCGTATCAATTAACGAATAAATACGTAACATGTTTATTTAAAGGAAAAAAAATACGTAACATGTTACGTTAATTAAATACCCGAAAAATACGATACCCAATAAATAATTCTAAAATTATGGAGCATTTAGGAATATTATAAATGATATTCTGGAAAGTTTGGTCAAATTTGGTCAACATTGACTTGGTCAAACGTGGACCCACTCCCTCGATTTTCGTGCTCGGACCAAAATTCTCAGAAAATTACGAAACTTTTACCATGCATAGAAAATAACATTTAAGTGACCCCTCTCAAGTTTCAAGTCATTTTAGCAAGTGAAAGTATTTTATTTGAATTTAATACGATTAAATCAGGTTTCGGTTCCGAATAAAATACGATTGGTCTTTCCTTGAAATAGATAAATATTTTTACCAATGTTTTGACTAGAATAGATATATTTCCTAATATATAAAATATTTTAAGAGTGTAGGAAATATTTTCTGAATATTAAAATAATTTTCTCCCAAATTAGAATAAATTTAAGAGGCGGGAGAAAAATTATTTTAAATATTTCTGGCATGAGACAAAAATGAGTATTAATATTCTACCGTTGAATATTAATATTCTTGAGGATAGCAAGTCTTTTCTTTGATGAGAATATATTTTGAGCACGAAGATAGAATATTTTTCGAATAAAAACTGATCGTTTTTAAATGTAGCATGAATTTTATAAAAAATATTAATACTCAAATATTCTTTATTCGAGTCTGTCGCCTTATCAATGTTGCAACGGAGATCTAAAAAATATCAAAACTCGATATTTCTTTTTCGATCTTTATTGCTTTGGTAGAGATATATTCCATAAAAATATAATTTAATTTTTCGCAATAATGGAATATCTCTTATAAGTAAAAATAGATATTTGCTAAAATTGATTTTTGACTTTTGATGGAATAATTTAAATTAATGACCTAGTGGAGAGGATAATTAAGTGTAATTAAATTTTATGTTTAAATCGTACAAATACCAAAATAAATAATATATCAAAGATATCCTTTTAGTTATATGTAAAAGTCTTAATTTTCTACATCAGCTAGGAAGAATAAACAGCCTAGTTATCTAGAACTTCAGATTTACATACTCTTAACTTCAAATTTACGTACTCTTAACCTTAAACTCTAATTAAGCCTATTTTGTTATAAAATTGATATTAAATGTGATTGTCATTTAAGTCCAAATGGGCTAGCTATTAATGTCAAATATGACCAACTTCATTTTTGCTATAAATACCAATCTCTTGTAAACCAAATATTTGCACCAAGTAATGTTAAAGAGGTAAGCTCCATTACTCTCTCTATCTCTCTCTCTTTCACTCTTGATTTTATTAACCCTTGGCCATGATATATAAAATCATAATATCAAATCTTTTATAACACGTTATCAGCACGATGCTCTGCCGGAACTGAGATAAGTTATAATTTTATTTTAATATACATATTACATATATGGTCGATTAATCCGCCTAATATACTGGATTTAATTTACATGGTCGGTTAATCCGCCTACTACACCGGATTTAATTTACATGGTCGGTTAATCCGCCTACTACACCGGATTTAATTTACATGGTCGGTTAATCCGCCTACTATACGAAAATCTTTAAAAAAAATAAACTCTGCACTTAATTGCCTTAAAAGAGAAATGCCCATATCACTATCAAAATGTGCTTTATTATGCTGTTATTAATTATTATATATCGAAAAATAACTTTTGTACATAAGCTAACATATGCATGATATTCTAATTTAAGTTTATTTATTGATCGGAGATAACCTGTATACGCATACGTCTGCATGCGGGTGAAAATCCATTTGGTATGAGATTTGTGATAACAATGATATACAGATTAATTATTGCATGGGATTTTATGTACATCAATCATTAAGATTTAATAATTTCTATGTTAAATTCAAATTTAGTATGACAAACCTTACAAGCTTATCGTTCGTTGCATTGGATATTTCTGGAGATAATTATTTGTCGTGGGTACAAGATGTAAAATTGCATCTTGGTTCAAAGAAATTAATCGATACGATAAAAGCAGGAAATAAAGCTACGGCTGAAGAAAAATTTACCTCCATTATTTTTCTCCGACATCACATGCATGAAGATTTAAAATCCGAATACCTAGAAGTCGAGGATCCTTATATTTTATGGGAAAATTTAAGAGATAGGTTCGATCATCAGAAACTAGTTTATCTACCTGCAGCTGAAAATGATTGGGCTAATCTTCGACTTCAAGATTTCAAAAGTGTCCGGGATTATAGCTCTGCATTATTCAAAATAAGTTCTAAGCTCATTTTGTGTGGTGAAAAAGTTACTGAGAAAAGAAAGATCGATAAAACCTTATCAACTTTTCATCCCAAAAATATCAACTTAGCAGAGATGTATAGGGAGCGCAAATTCACCAAGTTCGGGGATCTTTTATCCACTCTCCTTGTTGCTGAGCAGAATCATGAACTGGTGATTAAGAATCATCAATCTCGTCCAACGGGATCTGCCCCTTTACCTGAAGTAAATAACATGTCATTCCAGCAGAATGTACGTGGAAGAGGGCATAGAGGTGGACGAGGCCAAGGACGATACCGTGGACGAGGTCGAGGTCGCGGAAATTTTCGTCCTCATAAAGGCTCTAGTCACCAGAAGTGGCAAGCTGAAAAACAGAACAAAGGAAAGGCACCACAAGGAGGGAAAACTGATAATATATGTTTTAAATGTGGAATGGAGGGACACTGGTCACGAAATTGTTATATTCCAGAACATCTTGTTAAACTATATCAAGCATCCATAAAATCAAAAAGGAAAATGGTGGAAACGAATTTCGCCAACAATGAACTAGATAATTCCCCAATAATCACATCTTGTGGAATAAGCACTAATGATCCAAATGAATATGAAACTCCCATGTGGGAAGCTGAAGATTAGTTTCATAAAATTACTATAATATTGTGTATTATCTTGTTTTAAACTATGTATTGTGTTATGTTTTCTATCGAATAAAAGTGTGTTTCTTAATTATGCACAGAATGATTTCTGAGGATATATGCATTGCTGATTGTGGCACAACTCATACGATTCTACAGAGCCGAAAATATTTTACCCTTCTAACCAAAACCGAAGCACAAGTTAGGACCATATCTGGTGTTTCCAATATAATTGAGGGTTTTGGAAAGGCTAGTTTTATCTTACCTAATGGCACACACTTACATGTTCCAAATGCATTATTTTCTAGTAAGTCCACTAGAAATCTTCTTAGTTTTAAGGATATCCGACTCAACGGTTTTCACATCGAAACCACTTCCGAGGCTGGTAAAGAATATCTTCTTATCACTTCAGCTAATTCTAGCAAAAAGAAAATCTTAGAAAAGTTTCTCTCGCTTTCTTCAGGATTATATATGATGAAAATTAGAGCCTTTGAGTCACACAATGTCATTGCTTCGAAACTAGTAGACCCAAAATCATTTACACTTTGGCATGAAAGATTAGGTCACCCTGGTGTCTCTATGATGCGTCGCATTATAGAGAATTCTACTGGACATCCTCTAAGAGATCTTAAAGTTCTTTCAAACAATGACCTTCCTTGCTCAGCATGCTCTTTAAGAAAACTGATTACTCGACCATCTCCTACTAAAGTTCAGCTTGAGAGTCCAAATTTTCTTGAAAGGATCCAAGGGGACATATGTGGGCCTATCCACCCATCTTCTGGTCCATTTAGGTACTTCATGGTATTAATTGATGCCTCAACTAGATGGTCTCATGTTTGTCTTCTCTCAACTCGTAATGATGCTTTTGCAAAATTACTTGCCCAGATAATCAAACTACGAGCTCAATTCCCAGATCATTGCATTAAGTCAATTCGCTTAGATAATGCCGGCGAGTTCACATCTGTAACTTTTGTTGACTATTGCATGTCTGTAGGGATCTCAGTTGAACACCCAGTTCCTCATGTACATACACAAAATGGATTAGCCGAATCCTTTATCAAAAGACTTCAACTTATTGCAAGACCACTATTGTTGAAAGCGAAATTACCTACATCCATTTGGGGTCATGCAATACTTCACGCTGCCAATATTATTAGGATTAGACCAACTGCCTATAACAAACATTCTCCACTACAGTTGGTACTTGGTCAAATTCCTAATATCTCTCACTTCAAAATTTTTGGAAGTGTTGTATATGTGCCGATTGCTCCACCACAGAGATCGAAGATGGGAGCTCAAAGAAGAATAGGTATCTACGTTGGTTTTGATTTGACATCTATAATTAGATATCTTGAACCACTAACTGGAGATTTATTTACCGCAAGATATGCAGATTGTCATTTTGACGAATCAGTGTTTCCTCCTTTAGGGGGAGATAAATATTCGAATAAAGCTAATCCTGACATTACATGGAATGCATCGGGATTACATTTTCTAGATCCACGTACCGGTCAATGTGAAATTGAAGTTAAAAGGATTATTCATATGCAAAATATCGCAAACCAAATGCCTGACGCATTTAACGATTCTAGAAAAATTATAAAATCTCATATACCTGCAGTAAATACTGCAGCTAGAATAGATGTACCAATTCAACAATTAAATACAAAAGAGTTGGTTACGGAATCAAATCCGCGCTTAAAGCGTGGTAGACCGGTCGGTGCAAAAGATGTTGCACCACGAAAACGAAAAACAAAGAAAAATGCCCCTGAAGCAAATACACCTGAAGTGGTATTATCTCCTGAAGAGATTCTAGTCCCTAAAGATGAGGGATTAAGTAATCATGAAATTTCAATAAATTATGTGCATGACAGGAAATTATGGGATCAAAGTAAGACCATAATCGATGATGTGTTTGTGTATTCTGCGGCATTGGATGTCGACATAAATTCTGATCCTAAACCACAAAGTGTGGATGAATGCCGTCAACGAAAAGACTGGCTGAAAAGGAAAGACGCAATTCAAATAGAATTAAATTCATTGCGTAAAAGAGAAGTATTTGGACCTGTAGTCCAAACACCAATCGGTGTAAACCCAGTTGGAAATAAATGGGTATTCATAAGAAAACGAAATGAAAAGAATGAAATCATGAGATACAAAGCCCGGCTTGTAGCTCAAGGGTTTTCTCAAAGACCCGGTATTGATTATCAGGAGACATATTCTCCAGTAATGGATGGAATTACTTTTCGTTTTATATTAGTTATGGCATCTAAAGAAAAATTAGAAACACGTCTTATGGACGTCGTTACTGCATACCTGTATGGTTCACTTGATAGTGAAATCTATATGAAAATCCCAGAAGGATTGAAAATGGATGAGTTTAAGAAACCTCGTCATATGTATTCCATTAAACTCCAGCGATCACTTTACGGATTAAGACAATCTGGTCGCATGTGGTATAACAGACTTAGTCGTTATTTACAAAAGAATGGATATATAAGCAATGAGATTTCTCCATGTGTTTTTATAAAGAAATCACAAACAGGGTTTGTTGTTATTGCTGTATATGTGGATGATTTGAATCTGGTAGGAACATCTATAGATGTTGAAGATGCTGTCATATATCTTAAAACTGAATTTGAGATGAAAGATCTTGGAAGGACAAAATATTGCCTTGGTATGCAAGTAGAGCACTTGTCATCGGGCATTTTCCTCCACCAATCCACATATACCGAAAAAGTCTTAGAAAAGATTTTACATGGATAAATCTCATCCTCTAACTACTCCAATGGTAGTTCGGTCTTTGGAACCTGATAAAGATCCATTCCGACCACATGAAGATGGTGAAAAGATTCTGGGACCTGAAACTCCATATCTTGGCGCGATTGGTGCACTCATGTATCTGGCAAACAATACAAGACCGGACATTGCATTTGCTATAAATTTGTTGGCTAGATTCAACTCTGCTCCAATGGAAAGACATTGGAATGGGATCAAACATATATTCCGTTACCTTAAGGGAACAGTTGATTTTGGATTATTCTTTCCAAAAGACTCGACATCACAGTTGATCGGATATGCAGATGCTGGATATTTGTCAGATCCTCACGTTGGTAAATCACAAACTGGATATATATTCACATACTGCGGTACAGCTATTTCTTGGAAATCTACAAAGCAAACTATAGTCGCAACCTCATCAAATTATTTAGAACTGATTGCAATTCATGAAGCCAGTAGGGAATGTGTTTGGTTGCGGTCTGTTATCAAGAATATCCAAGAATCATGTGGATTATCAAACATCACGAAAGATCCTACTATTATGTTTGAAGATAACACTGCGTGTATTGATCAAATCAAGGAAGGATATATCAAAGGAGACAGAACGAAGCACATATCACCAAAATTCTTTTACACCCATGAGCTTCAAAAGAATAATGAAATTGATGTACAACAAGTTGGTCATGTGACAATCTTGCAGACTTATTGACGAAATCATTACCAAATTCAACATTTGGAAAACTACGACATAACATTGGGATGCGCCGACTCAAAGATATGTTGCGGCAAAACTTCACTGAATGATTAGTTTTTCCAAGGGAAGATTGTACTCTTTTTCCTTCGTCAAAGTTTTTATCCCACTAGTGGGTTTTTCTTTGACAAGGTTTTAACGAGGCATTCTATGATCCATATTAAATGACAATCAAAGGGGAGTGTTATAAAATTGATATTAAATGTGATTGTCATTTAAGTCCAAATGGGCTAGCTATTAATGTCAAATATGACCAACTTCATTTTTGCTATAAATACCAATCTCTTGTAAACCAAATATTTGCACCAAGTAATGTTAAAGAGGTAAGCTCCATTACTCTCTCTATCTCTCTCTCTTTCACTCTTGATTTTATTAACCCTTGGCCATGATATATAAAATCATAATATCAAATCTTTTATAACATATTTCACTATTTCTTTCACGTAACAGCTTGCCCGTTCTTTGGCTGCTTCTGGGTCGCATGATTTGATTTCTGCAGTAGTTCATCCTTCAGTCTCTTACTTGGACTAGATTCTAATGACCTGAAAAACACAACAGTACTATATAAGAATCCTTCTTGTTATTTGCTACAAGGTGAAAGTGACGAAGAATGGAAACGAAAATAGATGAATAACTCGGAAAGAGAGAATTTGTATTATTTCTTCAATGCTTAAACTTTTACAATTGATCCCCTTTTATAGTGAGTGATCAAAATAAGAAAAGGATCTAGAATCTTCTGATTGATAGACATAGGACAGTTGATCTTATCAAATCCCAAAGATCAGGTTATTCAGATACTTAACAAATAATAATGAGCTGCTGATCCCAACAAATCCCCAGAATCATGTTATTCTGTTACTAATTAAATATAGAAGATTCTGGTAGCTCATCAAATCCTGAAAAGTCAAAACTTTCCTCGTTTAGATCGTTTTCTCATGTTCTTGTTTTGCTTTAACTGTTTCGTATATTCCTCTGCTAACAATTCGATGTGCTCCGCATCAGAAAGGTACCACAACTATAGAGAACCGTTCTATGATTCTATCATAGTTCACAAAAATCTTACCAAAAATAAAGCACCCATGATTCAAGGAAAGACACAAATGAAAAGCTCGAAAGATAAGATATTAAGGCGAAGGAAGAATAAAAAACACTTTCACGGGTGTTCTCACCGAATTAGAACTCATGAAGACCATTAGCATACTTAGAGCAACTCCAACTCAAAGGATCCTTACCTATATTTATCTTAGGTGTACATAATTTAGGGGTTCAGCCTTAAAAATGATGCTCCAATGGGACTCCCTATCCCCTATAAATTTTAGGGGAGAGAAAATCAAACCCCATATTTAGGGGAGAGAAATTCAAACCCCTATAATGACACATCATCATTTTTTCCTTATAATATAATATATATCTATGCCAACACACTCATCTCTTCTCTATATTACCTAAAATATTGATTAAATATTATTTTTTAAGTTATAGGTAATGAATATAGGTAACACCATTGGAGCAAAACAACTTTTTGGTTACCTATATTTTGAGTAATCATTATTTTACTATATTTTAGGGGATGAAAATAGGGGTTGCCCTTGGAGATGCTCTTAGTTGCTTGTGCTAGTACCTTCTAAAATATCTTACATGCTGAGAGATAAACAAGGAAATGTAGTGCCACAGAAATGCATCCAAAACAGTGTTACAATTCCAAAATAGCAAAAAGGTAACAAGAAGATAAAATTGCAATCTGCATGTGGCCAAGTTCTCATCAAAGCAACCGTAATCATTTCACATCTACTGATCTACAAAGCAGGATAACTATTTTCGTTTTTCTAAAATTATAGATCATTACTGTCAGGTAACATGGTTTCTTAGAATCGAGGAAAGTAGTAGGGAGCGAACAGAAGATTAGGCCATGGGTCAAAGAAATAGAGGGAAGAAAGCGAGCATCGAAAAGATGGAGAACACATATACACGGGTAAAGAAGAAATATCAGATCAAAAAAGAGAGAATATATAAACTTACAGATACCAGATTATAGAGGGTCAAAGAGTGGCGACACGTGTAATCATGACACAAAAACAAAACCCTTACATAAAAACTTGTGGGTGCCAACTAACTTATTAAAAGTACAGCTTATCACTAATTTATCACAAGCAATCAAGATCACAACAGTTTCTTATCCTTTCGAAACCGAAACTTGCAAGTATTGAGATGATAGGGGCAAACTATGTTTCCCCTTATCACTAGACATCACATGCAGTAAATTACTATCCCTGCCTTCTCATCCCTCCAAATATATGATCAGTGACTAAAGAAATATATATACACAGGATGCATATTATTGAAAAACATGGAAAATTAGACATCAGAGCACTTCATTATTACTTACCTGGGGGGACTGACACACTTTTGCACACGCTGCTGATTTACGGCATCAGAGCAAGAACTTCCAAATGCCACTTTAGCCACCTGAAAAGTGTAAAATTACATTCTATTGATTATAGTGAAAGAAAATTTTACAAGGCGGCCGGACACTGTGCGAAAGTGATTCAAAAGAAACTTGATTCTTCCTTTATTAAAGGGAAGGAGTAGATGTCAGGAACTAGTGAGTTCATGACGAGTTTTTATGTATATTTTTGGTATTTTCTGTTTGTAAATGCAAATAACAGTTAGTATATAGGTAGATAACAGAGAATTAGGGCAGAAATAGATGAGAAACAGAAGAAATAGATGAGAAATCAGATCAGAAACAGAGTTTAGATGAGAAGAGAATGAGAAACCCTAGAGAGAGAGAGAGAGAGAGAGAGAGAGAGAGAGAGAGAGAGAGAGAGAGAGAGAGAGAGAGAGAGAGAGAGAGAGAGAGAGAGAGAGATTTGGAGGCAAAATGCCAATTTCATATATTCAACATAAAGAGAAGTACAAGACTGAACAACTATTTATAGAACTCCACATCTGTAACAAACTCTGATATGGACCAAGGCACTGCTATATTGCTATTCCTCACATATTACTACTAATCTCTGTTCTAAAAAGCGGCGATTAATCGCCGATTAATCGCTGTTCGGTGCCTCTCCTAATCGGGATTAGTCGGGATTAATCGGGATTAATCGCCGATTAATCATTGTTCGGTGCTTCTACCGATTAAGTCCGATTTCCGCTTTTTATAACACTGCTACTAATACAATAGAACTGATGCATTCCTGACAGTAGAGTTGTACAAGTTGCACAAGTCAGCAGTTGACCAAATTAAAAATAAAAATATTTTTGGAAAGCAGAAGATATAGAGAAGGTGAGGCAACTGTCTTTGTTGGATGCTTTGTAGGTAGAGAAAAAAAATTGCCATAGCTTCAAAGTTAAATTACGGAAGCGTAGAAGTCAACGGACTAGTGGACTAGACTATACGGAAGCGTAGAAGTCAACGAACTAGTGGACTAGACTAAACTTGAGGCTGAATTTAATATGAGCAGTAGTGTAAAACAAACTAACTTTTGTTTCTACAAAAACCAACTCTCATATAATCTTAATATAGATTATTTCGGAGTACAAAATAGGGATGATGACTAAATAAATAAAACAAAAAAGAGCAGTAGGCTTAGCATGTCCCTGCCAACTGCTTGTGAAAAGAGAATGACAACTATAGGCCACCAACGAATATAAACTGTAACAAGGTTATCCTTGGCAAATGTTCGATATTATTACCACATTCATGCACATACTCATTAAACCAAAATATACATAGAATAGATGTGAAGTCGATCACACAGGAATGCTTGGATAATTGGTAGGTAACAGAGACATACCAACAGATACTTAGAGAAAAACAGGAAGAGGCCTGCCAAAATGACAGCTGGGACAATGAGAAGGCCATTCCTACCACCTTCCCTTTTTTTGCTCTCAAATCTTGGTGCAATCCAAAATCCAGAAAAGGAAGTGGTATGTTCTAGAAAATCACTAGCCTCAGGTGGGCCAGCCCAAATACCCTTTATCCAAGTATAACCTACGTTTTTGAACAAAGAAATCAAAAATCAAATAATACATGGGCAGCAGCATCACTATTTCGCACCTCAGAAGTGCCTTCCTTTATCAATGGTGCACCATCCACTGGCTGCTCTGATTCAGGACTGACTGTATCCCACAAAAAGCCTCTTTCAATTCCATTAGAAGGCTTATTCGAATTTCCACCCACACCTCCTGAACTAGGTGCAACATGTGAAATGTACATATCTACAAGAAATTTTAGAACAGAACACAACTGTTAACATCTGAATATTAGATATCATACAGCGACAAGAGTTACCAAATCCTTCAACTTATATACTAATTTCCAACATGATGTGCATGTCAAACAAAGCAAAAGAGTTTATTGGTTCGACAAGAAGTTACCAGTAGAACATAAAACAAGAATTAATGTAATTCAGACAATTTTATCCTCCTATGTTCTAAAAGTAGAATCAATTCTCTAAATCTTATTAATATATTAAGTAAAATCTAAACTCTAAAGTATTTATGAAGTCTTGAACCTTCGTGCTTGTATAGTACTACCAAAGATTGCAGAACAAAGTATTTTCGACTTGTATAGTATTTTGAGTTGTTTTGCAACTTTCAGTAATACTATATAAGTCTTAAAAACTTTGTTCTGCACTATGTCCTGCAATAGTCTAAAGGGTCTACAATTAAAGTGGTCTACCCTGAACATTACTATAAAATTTGTACTTAATAAATGAGATTTAAGGTACAAGCTGTACGTTTTTTCTTTTATTAAATATTTTTACATATTGTGATATATGTATATATATATATATATATATATATATATATATAATATCTTTTATTTTATTTCAACTCTCTTAGGTATATGTTGACATATATGTTAATGTATTATTATGGGAAAATATGAGAATTAGCGAAATTGGGAGAGTTCCCTTATTATATTAGTTTCCGTTATTATTGATTAGGGATTGCCTTTATAAACAAACTTGTAATATTGTAATAAACTTGAGGCGAGTGCCTCCACCATTAATGAGAAGAGACTTTGCGACTATTTTATCATGGTATCAAGAGCCAGTGGTGAGAAGAAAAAAAATCATACGAGAGTTCATGGGTGTGAGATGATCCTGCGAGAGTTCGTGGGTGAGAGGAGAAAAAACAAATCTGCGAGAGTTCGTGGATCTGAGAAAAAGAAAACTCCTATAAGAGTTTGTGGGGGGCGAGAGAAAAAAAATGGTGAGAGTGGGAAAAAAATGCGAGAGTTCCTGGATATAGAAGAAAAAGAAAATTTTGAGTACGAAGTTGAAGACAAGATGAAAGTACAATGATTATGATGAATTTGTGGAAGAGACTATATCAAACCAATGCCAAAAGAGAGATTTTGAGAAGAATTGTGACAAAAACAATAATGGTGGCAGTGATGACAAAGTTAATGAAGACGAGGATGAAGATCTGATTACATCGAGAAAGCTGATTTCAACTGGGTGATTATGTTGATTGGAGTAGATGATTCAATTTTTTTTTTTTTTGGCAAACTCTCGATTGAGTATCGTGAGTTTGAGGGGATGTTGACATATATGTTAATGTATTATTATGGGAAAATATGAGAATTACCTTTATTATTAAGATTAGCGAAATTGGGAGAGTTCCCTTATTATATTAGTTTCCATCATTATTGATTAGGGATTGCCTATATAAACAAACTTGTAATATTGTAATAAACTTGAGGCGAGTGCCTCCACCATTAATGAGAAGAGACTTTGCACCTAGGTTATCCCCGTAAGAGTTTGCGGATGCGAGAAAAACTAAACCTGCTAGAGTTGGTAGGTGTGAGAATAATTAACACTACGAGAGTTCGTGGTGTGAGGATAAAAGCTTGCGAGATTTCGTGAGTGAAAAAAATCAATGAGATGAAAGAAACACGTTAGGAACAAAGATATGACGAGGATAAAGAGAAGGATCACGATGAAGAAGAAGATGATTCAAGTGGATCTACTCATGATTGGAGCAAATTCGATTTTTTTTAATTTTGGCAAACTCATGATTCTGACTATCATGAGTTTGAGGGGGATGTTAACGTATATTATTATTATTATTGTTAAAAGATATTTATATATTATATATTCTGGGATATTGGGATGTTTTTATTTATATTATTGATTATTGATAATATGGAATTTTCTTACAAGTGCTTGGAGTTACTTGGTAGGTCTTGTGTTCTAAGTCAAACTTTATGTATTTAAGTATTGATTTGGCGAATGAATAAAATATAACCTTGAGAGCATATTTATCAGTATAGCTAGCCAAACGGGCGGTTTGGCTCGGCCCGACCGTGCCCGGCTCGCCGAAAAACCAGTAGAAACTCGGTACGAGGCGGGCCGGTTCGAAACCCGGCCAAACCGCTAAGTTAAACGGGCCGTTCACGAGTTTAAAAGACAGGAATCGGCACTAGCTCAGCACGGCTCGTGGCAAAGAACCGGCACGGCACAGCTCGCGGCTAGTATCGGCACGTCTCGGGGTTGTATCGGGGGCCCACCTGGCACGGGACGGCACACACGGACTGTTAATCTGAAATCTATACTTTTTAATTAATTTTTGTACTAAAAATATATGTTTTGTTTGATTAATTTCTTTTATTATAAATATATGTTATTTGTAAGTATACCCACAGTTTGATTAATTTTTTGTTTCGATTTTTAAATTTTTGAATAATTAACATTTTAAATAATTAAAATCTATTTTTTGATTTTTTTAAATATTTTAAATGATATTTATAAAATGTTTTCTTAAATAAAATTTAGAAAAAAAAAAAAAAAAAATCCTACGACTCTAGTATTGTTACCCGTAACTTGAAGTTACGGCATACGCTAATGTATGTTTGCTCTGTTTATATAATGTGTGTCTGTTTTGGTTTAACTGGCGTATGTCACAAGTTCACGTGACTCATGTATATCGAGACATAATTTTGTTTTTTAATTAAACTCATCAGAATTTGATTATAATTATAATTGAATTTTTATTTTATATTTAGAAAGCACAATAAAATGGTATATCTTGAAGATTAAAACTTACCTTGTTTATTAGTTAAAACAATATTATATGTACAACTTTTAAGGAAAAATAAGCTTCATATACGACTCTTATACCAAATTATACGATGCATTTTCCATATCTTTTTACGTTTTGCCATATTAGTATGTTTGAATGTATATTTAAAATAAATAAATTAAGTACAGGAATAATATCTAGAAAAATACTCTTTTTGTGGAGAAAGAATTGTAATTACATCATAATTCTAATGATTCTAGGATTCTGAAAGATACAAAATATTTGAATAATTAGCAACTCATTTTTATACAAGAATGATTTACAGAATTAGCAAAAAAAAAAAACAAAAGAATGAGCAACACAAAAAGAATGAACCGCCGTTCAACTCGTCTCGGCCGGCACGCACGGCCCGTTTCAACTCGTCTCGGCCCGCGACTCGCCTTTTAACCCGCCAACCCGCATGCCGTTCACGATTCCAGCAGTGACGGTTTCAGACGGCACGACACGGCCCGGCCCACCTAGTCTATACGTGCCGTTCCCGGATTCTTTCTCAACCGAACCGACCCGGTTCAAACTCGGCCCGGCATGGCCGACACACTCGTTTGGCCACCTCTACTCTTAAGGACTCATAATTTATGTTCGACAAGGACACCTAACCAAATTTCTCAGGGCGGGTCCATTTTGGATTTTTTTTTTTTAGTCAACTGCACTTGCTTAAAAGTTACCTTCAACTGCATATAAGAAATATTTTGTCACATCATCATAGATAGCTGTGCAAAGCACATGCTACTTTTCAAAATTGTTACTATCCATAAGAAACACTATTGTGTCACATATACCATCTATACAGAAATAAAATGTCTACCCAAGATCATACAACACACACACACGGAGTTTGTACATGCGAGTAAGTATCCATAAATGTGTGCACTTGGTGAATATTGCAGCTAAACACAATATATGTATATGATTATATATTGGTGACGCCTGAGGGAATAAAATTTTTATATATTCACACACATGTTGACGCAAATTCTGACAGGTTCAAGAAAGTTTATTCAAGGAGGAAAAAGGGAAATTCAGATCAATAAACATATGTCCCTAATCTGTTAGAGATTTGGGAAAAAGATTAGATTGCATTTTAATAATTGAAAAATATTATACATATCCCATAAATCATGCCATTCAGCTACTTCCCTTATTTTAGTTCCTTAAGTTAGGGGATTTTTTCTTGGAAGCTACTCTAGATGCCTATATAACAACATTCTGGCTTTGTAACTGGGGAGCTTGGAATATATATAAAAACTACTATTCTATACTTGAGTGATGCTTAAGCTTCTGGGTGTGAGGCCTGGAACCTAGGTGTGAGGCCTAGTTATCTATTAACTTTTAAAGTACTTCCTATTTCTAAGTCTATTTCTGTTATATCACGTTGGACTAAAATCCTGCATCAGATTTGGCATCAGAGCCTGGTAGTGTTATGACGACTCTCGCGGGAAAAACTTTTCGAGGTAGACTCAATGATTATGAACGTGATGAATTGTTGTTGCAGATGATGGAACATCTCACTACCTTGAATTCAGGATTAGAGGACGTTGAAGCAAAGATCGGCAGTGTTAATTCAAACACAAATCCACCTGTTTACCACGAAGTGGATGGAGGAGCATCAGGAAATAAGGATGCAGAAGGCAAAGAAACTGTTACCGGAGAAACTGAAATGCAAGGAGCCCTGAATAACAGGAAAGAACCAAGAAAAGAAGAGGGTCAAACAAGGCAACAATCAAATTTTTTAAATTGGTCCAGAAATTTCATAAATAGAAGTCACTATGAACCTCGCGACACAACTGGTGACATCACAAAGAAAGTAAAAATTGATGTTCCAGATTTCGATGGAAGATTTGATGCAACAAATTTCATTGTCTGGGTTTCTGCAATTGAAGAGTATTTTGATTGGTATGACATGACAGATGAATGACGAGTTAGATTTGCAAAGATGAAGTTGGTCAATCTTGCAAAGGTGTGGTGTAATGGCGTTGAAGCAGATTTTAGAAGAATGAAGCAGGCTCCTATAACAACTTGGCAAGAGATGAAGGCAAAGCTTCGTGAAAATATATGCCATCCAACTATGAGGACCGACTCTGCGATAAACTTGTTAATTTAAGGCAATGCACAATGACAATAGCAGAATACATGCAGAAATTTGATGAGCTAAAGACTCGGAGTCAGATTCTTGAAGATGCTCGTCACAGTTTGGCACGGTTCAAGTCTGGGCTCAGATTCGAAATAAGAAGAGACTAGAGAGATGCTAAGGTATGCTCCTTATAGTGTGGAGAATGCATTTCAAATTGCATTGGATTTAGAAGAATATCTGAATTTGTCAAGTACTAAGAAAGTTGGTAATCAAATAAAGGAGACAACAAGAAAATTTCTCAACAACCCACCGACAACTAAATCTTTGCCAAACCAGATTCGAGAAGGTGTGAAAGGGAAGAATGTTGATAATAGTGATCGTTGCTTTCAATGCGAGGGAAAGGGGCATAAAGCGTATCAATGTCCAACCGTATATAATCTTCATATTGCGGTGGAACACGAAGAACAAGGTGATGGTGAGGATGTCAAAGATTCTCAGAAATTTATTGCTGATAACTTGGTTGATTCAGAGGAAGATACTTCTTTGTCTATGGTGGTTCGACGAATCTTTGCAGCACCAAGAGTTAAAGAAACTGACTGGAGAAGAATCACAATCTTCCAAACTCTCCTAACCTGCGTAAAGGACTTACTGAAGCTGAAGCTGGTTATTGATGGGGGGAGCAGCATGAATTTAATTTCTGCTTCGGCTGTGGAACGACTAAACCTCCCAACATAACCTCACCCGCAACCGTATCATGTTGCTTGGATTGACAATACCTCCATGCCGGTAACTAAATGTTGCTTAGTTCCCATTACCTACGGCAACTACAAAGATAGTATTCATTGTGATGTTGTCCCTATGAATGTCACTCACATCTTATTTTGGTCGACCTTGGCTATTTGATTGTGATGTTTATCATTGTGGGAAGGAATATACTTTTCATTTTATGTGGAAGGGTAGTGATATAACACTTCACCCTAAAAGTCATGAAGAACTGAAGAAAATGAAGGCTAGTAACTTAAATATTGGATAGAAACATATGGAAAAGAAGGCTACCAAGGCTGCTAGCCCCACACTAAAATCACATAAGTCTAATCAGCAGCCTAAAGATGAGAGGAAAGTGCTCCAATTGCTTACGAAGAAAAGGTTTTTGCATGAAAGTGAAGAATGTGGAGCTATTTATGCGGTGGTGGCAAGAAAAACGGCACAAGACACAAACATGGAAGCCAGAACAATACCGAAAGAACTGCTGGAAGATTTTCTGATATTGCTCCTGATGATCTGCCTAATGTTTTGCCTCCTATGCGGAATGTGCAACATGCCATTGACCTTGTACCCCGAATTTGCCGGCTTACAGGATGAATCCTACAGAGCATGCTAAATTAAACAAATAAGTGAATGATCTTCTTCAAAAGGATTCATTAGAGAAAGTTTAAGTCCATGTGTTGTTCCAACTCTTCTAACACCAAAGAAAGATGGAAGCTGGCGTATGTGTGTGGATAGTCGGGCAATCAACAAGATGATAGTTAAGTACCGTTTCCCGATTCCTCGCCTTGATGATTTGCTAGACATGATGGCTGGTGCTACCACATTTTCAAAGGTTGATCTAAAAAGTGGTTATCATCAAATTCGAGTTCGGCCTGGGGATGAATGGAAGACTGCATTTAAAACTAAGGATGGGCTCTATGAGTGGCTGGTTATGCCATTCGGCTTGTGTAATGCACCTAGCACATTGATGAGGGCAATGACGGAAACACTACAACCTTTCATTGGCAGATTTTTGGTAGTATATTTTGATGATATATTGATATACAGTAAGAACAAGAAGGATCATCTTTCTCATCTAAAGCAAGTGTTAAGAGTTCTGCGAGAAGCAAAGCTTTACATCAATATGAAAAAAAATGTTCCTTCCTGACTTCCAGTGTCATATGTTTGGGTTTTGTGGTATCTGTGCAAGGTGTAAAAGCTGATCCGGAGAAAATTACAGCAATCCTAAACTGTCCAGCTCCTCAAACATTACACGAGGTTCGAAGTTTTCATGGCTTGGCTACTTTTTATCGATGATTTATGAGGAGTTTCAGCACAATAATGGCCCCCATAACAGACTGCATGAAGAAGGGACAATTTAAGTGGACACCAGCAGCTTCTTTGGCTTTTAAAAATATTAAGAAATGCATGACTCAAGCTCCTGTACTGCGACTACCAGATTTCTCTAAAGTGTTTGAGATTGCTTGTGATGCTTCACATGTGGCAATTGGAGGGGTCCTTAGCCAAGAAGGTCACCCAATAGCATTTTTCAGTCAAAAGATTAATGATGCAAAGACAAAATACACTACCTATAAGAGGGAATTTTATGCAGAGGTGCAAGCACTTCGGCATTGGCGTCATTATCTCATTCATAAAGAGTTTGTCCTTTACGAAGCCCTCAAGCACATAAATGATCAGAAGAAATTGAACCATAAGCATGAAAAGTGGGTTGAGTTACTGCAAGAGTATGCTTTTGTCATTAAACACAAATCAGGAGTGGAGAATTAAGCTGCTGATGCGCTTAGCCGAGTAATATATGTGCTAAACACAATATCCACGAAGGTAGTGGGTTTTGAAAAGTTGAAAGATGAGCATTTGACATGCAAAGACTTTCGAGATGTTTATGATGATATGGCAATGGGACGACATCAGGTACATACCAGTTTTTCTATAAAGGATTGGTATTTATTTAAAGGCAATCGTCTTTGTGTGCCTAGTACTTCTATCCGTGATCAAATCATCTGGGAATTACATGGTAGTGGGCATTTCGGAAAGGACAAGACTATTTCCATGGTCGAAGAAAGATTTTATTGGCAAGGTCTCAAGCACGATGTAGCAGTTGTAGTTGCACAATGTCGAACATGTCAGATGGCTAAAGGAACAAAGAAGAATACAAGATTATATATGCCTCTTCCGATTCCTAATAGACCGTGGCAAGACTTAAGTATGGATTTTGTACTTGGTTTGCCTAAAACACTACGAGGACATGACTCAGTCTTCGTCGTAGTTGACCGTTTCTCAAAAATGGCACATTTCATTCCTTGCTCAAAAACATTAGATGCAGTCCATGTTGCAAAATTATTCTTCAAAGAAATTGTTAACTTCATGGATTACCCAAAACAATTGTGTCTGATCGGGATGTCAAATTCACTAGTTATTTCTGACGGACTTTGTGGCGAATGATGAACACGCAATTAAAGTTTTCTTCAACATACCATCCGCAAACAGATGGACAAACAGAAGTCATCAATAGAAGCCTTGGAAACCTTTTACGTTGTCTACTGGGAAATAAATTGACAACATGGAACCAAATTTTGCCAATGGCCGAGTTTGAGTACAATACTTCAGTTAATCGTACTACTGGTCGTAGTCTGTTCGAAATTGTGTTAGTCATGCAGCCTAATAAGCCAGTTGATTTGGTTCCCTTGCCGATTTCAAGTCATCCTAGTGCAGATGCGAAGCCTTTGCTGAACATATTCAACAGATTCATGCTGATGTGGGTCAAAAGATTGCAACGAGTGATGCTATTTATAAAAGTCAAGCAGATTTACATCGCAAACATACTGAATTCGAAGTTGAAGTTCAAGTTATGGTGCGCATAAGGCTTGAGCGTTTTCCAAATAGCAAATATAAGAAAGCTTCAGTACAGGTGTGTCGGGCCATATAAAATCCTTCAAAAGACTAATGCAAATGCCTATGTTGTGGATCTGCCAAGTGATATGGGTATTAGCAAGATCTTTAATGTTGAAGATCTTAGTCTTTACCATGGACATATCATTAATTCAGCAGTTGATTCGGCTCTTCCTGCTCGTTTACCACCAGCTTCGAATGGTCAAGACAAAATTAAAGATATTGTAGACACTACCATTGTTTCAACTCATAATGGTCGCTATCAAAAATATCTGATCGAATGGAAGGATAAACCATGGTCTGATTGTACTCGGATTGTTGATGAAGACTTTCAGAGTTTGGATCGTAAACTTTATGAGCAGTATCATTCATTTAACTCGTCAGAGTCGAGTTTATCCAAGACGGGGAGAAATGATGCAAATTCTGGCAGGTTCAGGAAAGTTTATTCAAGGAGGAAAAAGGGAAATTCAGATCAATAAATATCTGTCCCTAATCTGTTAGAGATTTCGGAAAAAGATTAGATTGCATTTTAATAATTGGGAAATATTATACATATCCCATAAATCATGCCATTCAGCTACTTCCCTTATTTTAGTTCCTTAAGTTTGGGGATTTTTTCTTGGAGGCTACTCCAGATGCCTATATAACATTCTGGCTTTGTAATTGGGGAGCTTGGAATATATATAAAAACTACAATTCTATACATGAGTGTGATGCTTAAGTTTCTGGGTGTGAGGCCTAGTTATCTTTTAACTTTAACTACTTCCTATTTCTAAGTCTATTTCTGTTCGTTCGTTTTTGCTATATAATATCACGTTGGACTAGGATCCTGCATCACATGTTGCCACTAAGATTCGAACCCTCGACCTCTTGTTACCAAGAGGGATGGATATCACTAGGGTAAAATGCTAGGGATAGCACGATATTAGTGTGTAACTTTTGCAGATCAACTGGACACTTGTTCTAATTATAGTTGACTTAGTAAATGTTGTGGTAGGAAATTAGAAGTGTCTGCATCAACATATCAAAGGCTAATGCGAGGGTTAAGGCTAAATGGATAAATGTTGATGCTGCTGTTGGTGGAAATATGGAGAACACTGGACTCAGTGTTGCTGTCCGAGATGAGTCTGGTAGAATTATAGCTGCTGTGCTTTTTTTAGTTCCCTATCTGATGTTCTAGCTACAGAAACTCGTGCAATCAAAAAAGGACTTTCTCTCTAGTTGCATCCTTTGGTTTTATTGATTTTTAAATAGAGTCAGATTGTCAAATGCTCTATCTTTGATCTTTAAGAAATATGGGACTTGTAATGATTTATTTTTTTTGCCACCAGGCTTGTAATGATTTAGATGTGTTCATCTGCGATATTCATAACCTTATCAACTCTACCAGGTGTAAGGATATTAATTTTCTCTTCAGGGAGGCTAAAATGGACATATGGTAGCTCACTCCCTAGCTCAAATAGCTCTAGAGTCTAAGGCATCTGCTAGATGGGTTAGTGAATTTCCAAAAGTTGTAAGTGATTCTTCTGAAGCACACATCAAACTCCTGGTGTAATGTCCTCTTTGTGCTTAATGATATTTGTTATTCAAAAAATAAAATAAAAGAGACCGATCTTGTTATTCTTCTGTTAATTATAATCTCAACCAAACCAGCAATCTTAACTGTTAATATCCATGTTCAATCATTCCCTTTGACTCACTATTTCTAAGATTTGCTTTGAACGGCTGGTGCGTGGTAATTTTGCTAGTGATGCTCTGACCTCTCTAATAAGTTTATGTCGCAAGTTGAAATATGTCCCTTGCCATCTCAAATTGCTATCTATGTATTAAAACAACGCAACCCTCGATCACTCCCATCACATTGATACAGGAAGTTATCCTACTCAAACAAATAAGTCACAAATATTTCAAGGTAAAAATATAATAAATCTAAAGTTCTATCCTTGTACAGACATCTCTTAGAATCCTAGACACCTGTCTGTGCAACGTAATATGCAATTCATGACGAGAATAATCGTATGACATGTAGATTGTCTGTGACTAACTACCAGTTATATATCATAAAAGGACTACTGAAAGGGAACAATATTCAACTCTCTTATGACCAAAAAACATGATGGCTTTCCTATAAAATAGGCTTACCAGCCAGGTTGCGAAGGGCGCTTCCAGCAGCTTGTTGCTGAGCATCCTTCCTAGTCTTGCCCATTCCAAAACCAATTTTTTCACCAGTAAACAGGACCTACACCAAAATTGTCGACACATAAAGGGCTCAGGATTGAGACCGACTAGTTTTGAATGAAATGATAACAGAATAGCTAGTCTAATTAATGTGTTGAACAAACTATATTTTACTATATTAGGAAGCAAGCAGATCCGTCTCTCAATCTTGATATTTCTCAGAGTACTTTCAAATGTAATCCTAGAGTTCACAGATAACTGCAATATATTTTGCATAACTGCAGGAACTCAACTCCACTAAGGGCCTCTATGGCTTACCAGTTACCCCTAGACAGCGATACTTGTTACAAAGTTATTTTGGTGACATAGATGTACATATCTTTGAACTTTTTTAAGTTATTATCACTAAATCAGATATCTTTACACGCTAACTAGCCACCATCTTGCTACCATACTCTGAACATACTGAGCTAGAAAGCAATAGTAAAGACTGGATCATTAAAACCAACACACCTTTAAGTGGAAAGAAAGATATAATGTTAGCATAAGACTTCAAAACAGAGTGCACATGTTTCACTAACCTCAACAGAAAACTGCAAATTCTCACTGGTGCTTAAAACAGACCTGAACTCAACCTACAATTATAGTGAAAATATAATGAAATTCAGAAGCAAAAGTGCAAACTTTTATTGACATCTATTGGCCTCGCTTACCTTTGAATTGCATCTCTCTCCAATTTCCTGGAGCACTTCAATGTATAGAGAAGGTGGTGGCAAGTTTTGCCTTATTATACCTTCAGCTCGAAGTTCTCTGCCATTTGAGGATATAGAATTCCCAAAATCTTCAAAAAAAAAAAAATGGAGAGACAAATTTAAAAACAATGATTCATGGCTATTATACGCAACTCGTGTTGCATACAATAAAGTTATGATACAAGATGCATACTCTCTAAAGGTCCCAAAATTCCTGGTCCAAGATCATTTGGGGTAGATATGCCAAAATGCTGCGACATGTCAGATCTCAGTCCACAATTACTGGGCACAGGATAACTGGCTGAATTTATATTTGCCTTCTCATCCTAATTCCATAGTACATGAAAAAGGAAACACTATTAATATGCACAGAATGAACAGACTGGAGATATAAGTGTAATTTTTAATTACCAAAAAGTAAAAACAAAACAAATTATACATGGTTGGCAACTTGGCAAGCAACAAAGTACACATGCAAGATAATCTACAAGGACTAAATTTTGCTATTGCTACTAGCACCCTTAAAACATACTTATATGGTAGGGCAAATCTAAGTAGATTAAGAAATTTTTGGGGGTGGCAGTTGCATTTCAGGAGCTTACCAATGGGGCTAATCTCTCTGTAACTTCAGGGCCATTTATTCCCTCAGCCATGGGAGGATTTGTGCCATTGTATGGTACAGAACTAGCATCCTAATAAGAAAAAGTACCACATAGACTTAGAATTAAAAAATTAAATCAACAGATTGCAAGGGTAGTAACACAAATGATGTACCTCTGACATCATGTAATTGCTAACATCAGGAGCAGAAGGTAAATTATCAACCTCGTCTTCATAGAACATTTCAGAAGTACTTCTTAGAAGATTCTCATCAAACTCTCTGTGTAGGACGTCAACATGTGAATATTCCAGGTGTAATAGAATTTAAAAAAGATAATTACGAACTAACAGCAATATGTGATCCATACAATTTGAAGTACCACTGACATACCATTTTCGAACTTATTTATGAACCAACATCAATATGTGAACCATACAACTTGTAGTACCAGTAACACATCATGTAAGAACTTACTTAAAGAAACCACCTCTAACATTGCAAGCTACATTCCTTGCCACACATAAAACTGGAACAGCATTAGCAGTCTGCTAAATAACTTAAGTTAGTGAGTTACATAATCTGTAAAAACATTAACTTAATTTATGTAAATACTGGAGAATTGGAAACTATGCAAGCAACGTGTGATACCTCTGCCTGCGGAGCATAATACGGGGTAAATGCAGGAACTACATGAACTCGAGGTTGATCCTTGTCATCCCAAACTTTCATGCGGTCATCAATGACCATTGCCATCTTTGGATGGCAATTTCCGTCTTTGAATACATTAAGCAAAGATTTTCTAGCACCTATAAAATTGAGAACATGTGAGCACTAGATGAATGAAAAGAGTGTTTTTTAAACATGGAATAACTTAAATAAAGACTACTTTAATTGACATAATAATGCAACTCGCGTCAAGTGATCTCTAAACAGTATCCTAAAAGGTATGAAAAAAGGTCCCAACTAACATCACATATACGATGATTAAGCATGTACAAATGTATAGACGTAAAGACAGGCAAACCTAAACTATTAAGGTGAGAAATGAACAAGAAGCAATACAGTGCAGATTTGAACAACAAATCTAACTTCTAGTAGGTTGCATATTCACTCTCATGAAATAAGGTGCTTACCAGATTTGACACACACAACACGGTCTAATAACTGCTTTGAACTAATCAGGTGTGCATCTGGGTCTAGCAACCTCCACATTTCTAGTGCATAATCTCTTTCAGCCATGGTACAAACATAAACTTCGAATCTTTTGCGCCCTTTTGCAATTAAATAACTTCTCAGGTCATCCCAAGCAGGCCTCAACCTAACAAGCACACTAGTATCACGCACCTGCACAGAAAACTTCTATCAAAAAAAATATGAAGATCTCGATGTACTGAATCACTGTAGTCCATTTAAAAGTTCACTGGTATTACAATAATTAATCATTAACGCTATACAAATTTTAACTGAAACTTAAATGTAACTGCACAATCAGTCACAAAAACCTATAAGATAGTTGTGTGGTCTAACCTCTGGGTTAATTCGTGTTAACACGACATTCTTTTCTGGCAATCTTATAACAGGCCGCACAACACGAGCCTGACTTTCCAGTACCTTGGGAACCTCCTCTGCTTGAACATTATACACCTTTCCGTTATCAACAACAGAATCATTTTCTGTGTACTGCTTTAAAAACGCCTTATCCTCCACATACCGTTTTATCTCAGCAGACATCCCCGAAATTCGAACAGGATCAGTTTCCCTAGCAATCCAGCTCCGCAAAACCTCAATCCTATCCTCAAACGACTTATTCGTATTTGCAACAATCAGAGTCTCATCAAGATCAAACACAATTGACAAACACCGCAAATTCAACATCCCTAAACAAGCATCATACAAACCAGGACGAACCGAATAACACCAAAAACACGGATAATTCATTTGTTTACTCAACATTGCAACCAAATGTATCTCTTCCTCTCCCAGTAACACCACAGCAGTCTATAAAATCCAGCAAAAACAAACAATCACATAAACGGAAACTACAAACTACAATATGAATTGATAGGCTCAGGACGGGAGAATTCTAGTAATAATTAACAGACATGATCAAATAATCTAAAAATATGCATTGCGCGTACTATTATCCTATTATTCAAACGAGCCAGAGCATTAAATTAAATTATGGAGGTTATTGCTGCTATACATACAAATCACATATTTAAATATGGACCTTGAGTTGATGGAAACAAGTGGAGTGAAGACTGAGCAAATGAGGTTGTTCATTACTGGATTTGGATTGGAGCATACAAGGAACCGAAAACGGAGCAATTGTCTGCAAAACAGAGATTGGCGAGCACCTTTCGCTCCGTAAAGACAAGTGATGAATCCGAATCTCATTGTTTGGAAACCGAAAACTCTGCTCCTTAACCGGAATAGCTTCCAGCTCTCCTAAACAAATATCGCCGTCGTATACAACTGATTTAAACCCTAACCCACTCATAATTTTCAAATCAGATCAAATTAAGCGCTGTAAATGTGAGAAATGTTGTCAATTTGTGATGATAAATTGATTTCTCATAACACATTTAACACTGCAGACCTCTCTGTCGCCCTATTAAAATAAAACCTGTGTGGATAGATTCCACTCGCTCGGAACAATTGAGGGGACTGGTGCTGCTTATATATATAGAGAGGCCGAGGGGGATAGAGCAAGTCCGAGTTCCATTTCCAAAAATATAATAAAATAATGATAGTTAGTGATTTAGAAATCTTATTTTATACATCAATTCTAATAACATTTTCTATATTTATTTTTCTATTATTATAATATAAAATTTGATATTAACAAGAAATGAGTAAGTGATAAGTAAGGAAAAATGGAAGGAAATGATTTTATTAATAATAAAAAAAAGTTAGGAATAGCTATTGATTTCCCAACAATAAGGAATGATTCCTAGTGTTTTAGGAACCATTAGCATACTATTGGGATGCTATTTTGGACTAGATTCCCAAAATTTTAACTTAAGAACCGTAATAGGGAAGTTGTTGGATTTAGGTTTTGTAGATGGACTGAGTTTTAACTGAAATTACGGAAAGACCCTTCGTGGATGTTTTGGGTAGATGATCATCTTGGGGCCAACATAGGAAATGTCAAAATGATGACATCGGATTGAATGCTCCAAAATTCTCAAATTCAAATTTAAGATTGGTTTTTCTGCTAGTTATCAAAAAAAAATATAAAAAAATTGGTTTTTCTGCTAAAAATAGAGTGCAAGATGGTGTATGCATACTAAAATCACAAATTAAAAATTTATTAGTATCATTTCTGAATTATTTTGGAACTTTTTTTTGAAAGAATTACGAACTTTATAGTATTAATTCTTTATAAGAAATATAATTTAAAAGATAACCAATAGGTTATATATAAATTCTATAAATAATGTCCTTCATATAAAAAAAATTATAAGAGAACAATTACATTTCACAACAATAAAATTTCAAATATTAATCCAACATATAATTTCATCTAAATTTGAAAATTAAATTTTACAAAATTTAACATAGAATATACGTATCTTTAAAACAATAAAATTTACATATAGTTTAACTTGATCCTAATTTAATCTCAAGAAATTTATCTAAGATTGTGCTAATTTTTAATACAATTTTTTAATAACATTTTTATAATAATTGGACATGCCCCCTATATTTACAAAAATAATTTAATATTTATATTATTTTTATTATAATTTCAGGATTCTTACCCTAAGATAAACTCAACAAAAGTAAGTCCATCGTTAACAATATATATGAAGGCATGTTGTTAATCATAAGTCAAGAACCACGTAATGCTTACGTTATAATAGGCATTATATTATGAATTAATATATTAATTATTTTATTTAATATTAAATTTTAATTTATTTTAATAAATTTTATTATTGATTTTAAATTTATATATGTTTTATACTTAATTTCATGACATAAATAAATATTATTAATTTAATGTTAATTTTAAATTCATTATTAAATATCTTAAAAATTCAATAGATATTTTTTATAAATTATATAGTATAACCTAAAATAGTAGAAGAAAGAATTGTAGAAAGAAGTGTGTGGCCGATGATTCTAATCGAGATATAACTGAAAACGTTTATAATTATATGTGGGTTTTTTTGTTTCTAATAAATTATATATAATTTAACAGAATTTGGAATTTTTAACACCTTTTTAAATTTTAAAAATATATTTTTGTGCCTTATTTATAAATTTTGTTGTTTATAATGAATAAATTAATATTTTTAATACAATTTTTTAACTTGTCATTTTTAGCAAGGTGTTAATAATTTTTTTGCAATGCATTAACCAACCAACCAACTAACCATCATATATTATTATTACGAATTAAAATTAAAATTATTTGATTTTATATAAAATTTTAATTTATTTTAATAAATTTAATTATTATTTTTAAATTTACATATATTCTATACTTAATTTCATAACATAAATAAATATCATTAATTCAATGTTATTTTTAAATTTATTGTTAAATATCTTAACAATTCAATAGATATTTTTTTAAAATTATTTAGTATAACCTAAAATCGTAGAAGAAAGAATCGTGTGCGGACGATAATTCTAATTGGGATATAACTAAAAACGTTTATATTCAATAAAACATGTAATTTTTTATTTTTAATAATTATATATAATTTAACTAAATTTGAATTTTTTAACACATGTTTTAATTTTTTTAAAAATATATTTTGTGCCTTATTGGTAAATAATATCTTCAGAAATCAATATATATTTTTTAAAAACTATTTAGTATAACCTAAAATTGTAGAAGAAAAAATCGTAGAAGAAGTGTGTAAAGGCGATGATTATAAATCGGATATAACTGAAAACGTTTATAATTTTATAAAACATGTGATTTTTCATTTTTAATAAATTATATGGAATTTACTTGAATTTCGAACTTTTAACACATTTTTTAATTTTTTTAAAAATATATTTTTGTGCCTTATTGGTAATTTTTGTTGTTTATAATAAATAAATTAATATTTTTAATACAATTTTTATAACTTGTTATTTTTATGAAGGTGTTAATAATTTTTTTAGAAAGCGTTAACCAAACAACCAACTAACCAAATATACCTTGTTTTACTTATAATAATATAGATATATTAGCGTAAAAACCTGTGCAAGGTATGGGCCTATATAATTATATAAATAAATTTTTGCATTAAATTGTATAAATATTGCAATTATTTTTATAATTTTTTGACAGAAATTTGTAATTAGAAATACGATAAAAGATAATATTTTTATTTTATCCTATTTTTGGATAGCAATTTTATAATATTGCATTGTCATGAACCAAATATTTTAAAATTTGATTAGGCTTCCTAAAATTTGGATAAATATCTATATGTTAACAATAACATTATTATTGTTAATTGATATATATTAATTTAGATTTCGATGATGTGATTTAAATTTTAACAATTTGAACCACTGAATATAATATAAATAATCATTTTAGCATTATTGTTCGCATATAACATGGACGTACGTAAACTCATGTGATGTTAACATCATAAAAATAAATTTATAAAAAAAAATCATGTATGTAAGACTTTGAGTCGAGTCATTAACAAAAACACAATAAGGAGAGTCATTAACAAAATCTCTAGTTTTACGTGAAAGCAATTCATGTGATTGTCTCGTTCTTCTTTTTCATACATATATATATATATATATATATATATATATATATATATATATATATATAGGGTCTTTCCCAGGTGAGAACCCCCCGTTAAAATGAGAACTAAGATCTAATCTTAGCCCTCTATTTTATACTAGCTTATAGCCCGTACAAAGCACGAGTTATTTTTAATTTTTATAATTTATTTATAATGTAGTATAATATTACAAATATTAATGTGAATATGTTATTGAAAGAATTCGAAGCTTATATCTTTATATATAATAATTTTTAGTATTAAATATAAATTAATATATTGTTGAAAGTAATCGAACCTTAGACCTCTATACATAACAACTTTTAGTATCGTTGTATCTAATGGTCATGATCTATTTGAGTTAAAGATATACAGTTGTGGATGAGGGATAACCAAAAATAGGGAATAACCAAACTATAAATTATATCCCCTTTCGCTTATTATAGTACAGTATACAAGTATAGATATTATCTTTTATTCTTCACCCTATAATCTATCCCACCCCCAAATCCACCCACCTGCCCCCACTCCCCTACCTCCACCAACCGCCGCCCCCTCCCCGGCCTCTTGCCATCGCCGCCAAAACCACCTCACTCGTCAATTCCAGCCACCTTACCCAACGATTCCGGTCATGATGTCCACCCTCAACCCCCCAATTCGAACTCTCTCACTCTCTCCCCCTCTCTCCCTCTCTTCTCAATTTTCCGATCACCACCCTCCCCCACAATCACCGCCGTCTCTCAATCTCCGCCTCCGTCTGACAATACACCACCATCTGGACCCACACCCCACTTTTCTCCATCAAACCTGTTGCTGACTCACTCTTCCACGTCACCATCGACGTATCGGACTCACCGGACATCGCCTCGTCATACAAAAAACCTGGACAGTACCTATAATTAAGGCGTGTTTGATTTCTTGGTTAAGAGTGTGGCGGGATCTACTGCGGAGTTGTTGTGTGGACTTAATAGTGGAGATGTTGTTGAATTGACGACAGTGATATAATTCATACATAATTTCTGGCGATCAACTGTTTATTTGTGGTGAATTCCGGACTATTATCGGTGATTTGTTGGTGGTGGTCGGAGGTGGTGGCGATGATATGGTGGTTTGTGGTGGTTTTGGTTGCGGTGATTTTCGTACGTGTTAGGTTAGAGGACTTACACAATTCGAGATTCACAAACAACCAATGAGCACACACACCTATTGATTAGTTAAAAAGATCCACCAAAGCGCGGTCAAACACTATTCAAGTATTAATTATACTTCTATCATTAATAAGTAAGTAAAACAAGAACACACACAATATTTGACGTGGAAACACCCACATCCCAATCCTCGTATTATTAATCTTAACAATAATCAATAATACATCAAAACAATAACACCTCAATGGTGTCCCAAACCCAATACTTGAGCCAACAATGCTCAAGCACCTCCCAAACAATACCTAAGACTACATCTCTTAAGTATTCACACACCTCAAACAAATACAATATGACTATGTATATATAGGCACCCAAAACTTAGCCATCAAGACTTACCATACTTGTTCTACAAGTCTTACCATACTTGTTGTACAAGTCTTCCAATTCTTGGCATTTAATTACCCAACTTAGTGATCAAGACATACTATATATAATAATTGTCTACACATACAATTATTACCCAACCCATATATCTTGGATCACCCAAGCCCATAACATCATATTGGGTTGAAACCCAATAATCCTCCCCTTCAACCCAATGCCCATATCGGATTGAACGGTAACTATCAAGCCATCGACGTCTGAAAGGCATATGACACAGCCTATTTGTAGTTCGAGGACTCAACTCAACTTAATCTTAGATTGTAATAAGTAAATAGCTTTAACTGTCACAGGAATCTCAGAAGATACTATCTGTCAGAAGAAAAACCCTAAAGTCAATCTATAGTTTTGATGTTTTACACTGGAAGAAGCTCAGATTGTTGATCAAGCCTCAATATAGCATCAAAGAAGTGGATTTATTTCAAAGACAGAGATTTCTAGAATGAAAGGTTCAGACAGAATACAGTGGAGTATAAGAAGAAGAAAGAGATAAGAAGAAAAATGAATCACATTTTTAATGTGAAAATTAAAGGACAATCATTGAAGTTAGTCGTTCATGAACCAGACCGTGCATGGAACGTCAACAAAATATTCAGTGGTATTCCTTTATTACTTTCAGTGATTCAGAAAAGAATTAAGACAATTCAAGGATATATAATTATTCTTCTTTAATTAATTTAAATCAAGTAGTCAATTTAATTAATAAATTAATTCATCAAGAATTAATTCATTAATTAAATTAATTATTAAATTAATTAAATCTGAATAATTATTATTTAAGTAAGTTTAAATTGAAATGATTATTTATTAATCAGTTTAATTTAAAACTGAAAAAATGAACTAGCAAGACAATCAGAGATTGTCTTGCCGATTGTCTTGAAGAAGAAATCAGTAAAGCAAGACAATCTCTGATTGTCTTGCCGATTGTCTTGATAATAATTATTCTGAACAGCTTTAAAAAAAGAAGAATAAAAATCTGATTTGATTGTCTTGACGATTGTCTTGACAGTTCAAATCAGATTGTCTTGATAATGATCAAAAAGAAAAAGCTTCAGACAGAATGATAATTATTGATAAAGCAAGACAAAGATCTCAGATTTTGATTATCTTACCGATTGTCTTGGAAAAACCTGATTGTCTTGCCGATTGTATTGTCTATTGTCTTGGCAGTACAAAATTGATTGTCTTAGAAGAACAGATTGTATTGCCTATTGTCTTGACATTTATAATTGAAGAGAAAGAGGCAGTAGACAATATATATGAAGACACAGACGACACAAGAGACACAGACAAGAATATTACATTCAACAAAGGCAATTTACTCTCTTCTCTCTCATCAAGAACACAACCTGCAGGAGCAGAAAAATTCATAGAAAATCAAGTTCATCTTATTTTTAATATCTGATCCGATAGAACTTGTTTACTTGATACTCTTGTACTATTAGTGAGTTTTTACTCCTAATCTATATCTTGATTTTTATTAACAAATCTAGAAAAATTCATGTCGAATTTTCTAATTTGTTTTTATTAACTAGATATAAATTCTGTACTGTATTTGTAACAAACCCCTCAAGTTAATATAATTTTATATTCAACTTGAATTTTGTTTCATTTAATTTAGCTCAAATTTGTTAAAATATAAATTAAATTATCCGGACAAATTTCGATTAAACAGTACTGTTTGTATTCAACCCCCCCCTTCTACAAACATATTGGACCTAACAATTGGTATCAGAGCCTATTGATTGATACACAAATCAAGATCCTAATTTTATTTCGTCAAAAATCTATCTCGAATTTTTAACTCACTTAAAAATTATCATGTCGTCAAAAAGCATTGTTAAGATTCCCATGTTTAACAAGGACAATTATGCAATGTGGAAAAATAAAATGGAGTTGTTTCTTGATGTCGCAAATTCTAAATATTTGGGTGTTCTACAGAACGGACCTATAATTCCTCACGAATATGTATCTGAATCTATTGTTGGAGGAATTGTTGTAACACCTGCATCATCTTTTCCAAAGCATACTGATTCTTTAACTCCTGCTGAAAAAGAGGACGCAGGACTAGATAAGAATTTGAGACTTATTCTAATAGATTCCCTGGATGCTGTGATGTACAGTCATGTTATGAATTGTAAAACTGCAAAACACATGTGGGAAACTATTGAGACTATCAATGAAGGAACTGATGAAGTCAGGGAAAACAGACTTCAGATTTTAACCTCTGAGTATGAACACTTTAGAGCTGGCCCTAATGAAGGCATTCAGGAAGTGTTTGAAAGGTATAACAAAATTATCAACAACTTGCAAGTTCATGGCAAGCAATATACACAGAATGAGATTAATATGAAGTTTTTGTTGACGATGCCCACTCATCTTGAACATAGGATAACAGCCATCAGAGAATCAAGAGATTTGAATAAGATTGCTCTTGAAAGATTGTTTGGTGTTCTGAAAACCTATGAACTGGAACAAGTACAGTAGAGGGAGGTCTCTGGTAAAGGAAGAGTGCCAAGTTCATCTACAGCTCTTGTAGTTGAGGCACCTAAGGAAGTGGAAGCTAAGGTTGTTTTACCTTACAGCTCAGACAAGGAAAAGACTGAAGTAGAACTTGGTCAGACACCACCTACTCAGGATGGTGGAGACTTTTACTCATTGGAAGAGCTAGATCAACTGGAAGATGAATCACTGGCATTGATGGTAAGGCAATTTGGCAACTTTAGATTCAGAAGAAATCCAAAGTACAGGTTTAAGTCAAATAACAGATTCCAAAGAGGAGGCTCTTCTTCCTCTAGTAACAGGGGAGGATACAAAACTGGATCTGTTGACAGAAGCAAGATTCGTTGCTTCAACTGTAATGAATTAGGGCACTTTGCCACTGAATGTCAGAAACCCAAGCAAACTCAAAGAAGAGATTTTGCTGCTGAGAAGAAGAAACCTGGAAAAGCCTATGTTGCGGCTGGTAAGAGTTGGGATGACACGGACAGCGAAGATGAAGAATATGGAAATCTTGCGTTGGTGGTAAATGATGAAGCATCTGTTCATCATAACAAACCGGTAATTGTTACTGACACTGAATTGATTCGTAGTCTATACAATTCCTTCGGTAATGCACAAACTGGATATAATAGACTAGATCTGCTAAGCACTAAACTTGAAAATGAAGTGTCAGAATTGAAAAAGGTGCATATTAATCAAGATCATCAAAGAGATGAAATAACAATGCTTTATAAAAAGGAGAAAGCTATTCTAGAAGTTGTAGGCAAACAAATGGCTAGAATTACTGAACTTGAAACACAGGTCAGGGCTTGTTATAATTCAGTTAAAGTTTCCAAAGAGTTTTTTAACAATCAAGTTGTAGAACGAACAACAGGTATAGGGTATGGTTACAATGAAGCTGTTGGATCATTGGGCATAAATTCCCCTAACCCTGTTAGTGCTAAAGAAAGGGGAATACCACATGTGCTCAAAAATGTTGAAGAACCTCTATTTAAAAAATCTGATGCTGGACCACCAGATATTCTTTCTATGGTTATCCAAGAAGAAATGAGAAATGAGGATAGTGCAAATGGCACAGTCTTTGTTAAGGATAAATCTGTTAAGAACGCTAATCCAAAGAATGTTTCATCCAAGAAAGATGTCACAGTCTTTGTTGAGGCTAAATCTGTTGAGGACAATAATTCAACGAATGTTTCATCCAAGAAAGATGTACGTAAAGTGCCAGTCAAGGTTGTTGAAACAGCTAGTTCTTCTAAGACTGGATTAGGTAGTAATAAGTTGAAGCAGAAAAATAACATGTCTAACATGAATACCATGCCTATCATTGATTCTAATCATAAAGCATGTGGTGTTGTCAATTGTATGTCTTGTGCTTTTAACAGTATGCGTGCTTATTTTAATGGTAATTATGCATGTGATAAACAGACTGCTCCTCGACAGCATATGAACAGGAACAATAATGTTCGATCAAAGACTGCTTTTCCTCCTCAAGTTAGGAGAGAGACATTTGTACCAAAGACTAAACAAAGGGTTACCAAGAATGTTTACCAGGTAAAATGTCCAGTCAATGACACAAGTGTTATTGCTGCTAAAGAGACATGGATACCCAAGATAAAACAAAAGATTTTCAAATCTGTTTATAAGGTTAAATGTTTATTGACTAAAGAGGTTAAAATTAAAAATGTTGTTTTGCCTAATAAAGGTCAATACTTTAAATCCGCAGGACCCAATCAAATTTGGGTCCCGAAGAAGGTTTAATTCATTTGTCATTGCAGGGTATTGAACAGGTTGAACGAGTAACCTGGATCTTGGACAGTGGATGTTCAAGGCATATGACTGGAGACAGAACCCTGCTGACAAATGTGGTGGAGAAGGCCAGCCCAGTAGTTACCTTTGGAGATAACAGCAAAGGTAGAACTGATGGATATGACAGACTTGAAGCTGGAAATGTTATCATTGAAGAAGTGTCCTTTGTAAAAGGACTTGAGCATAATTTGCTCAGCATCAGTCAATTCTGTGATAAGGGATTTGAAGTCTACTTTAACAAAAAGAATTGTCTGATTTCACATAAAAGAAGTGAACAACCATCTCTGATGGGAGTCAGAAAAGGAAACTTGTATGTAGCCAATATGAACACTAGAAGCACTGAAGAAATCAATTGCTTCTATTCTAAAGCATCCACAGATGAAAGCTGGCTATGGCACAAGAAACTTTCTCACCTGAATTTCAAAACAATGAATTATTTGGTTAAGAGGGAAATGGTGAGAGGTTTACCTCCTATGGAATTCACACAGGAAGGACTATGTGATGCCTGTCAAAAAGGTAAACTAAAAAGGGCAACTCACAGGAGCACTGATATATCTTCAATAACTGAACCCTTACAGTTACTTCACATGGATCTATTTGGTCCAGTGAATGTGATGTCTATGTCAAAGAAAAGATATGCTCTTGTGATTGTTGATGATTTTTCAAAGTACACATGGGTTTTGTTTCTGAATTCTAAAGATGAGACTCCACAACTGGTGATTGATCACATCAAGTTAATTGAGTTGGATTCCAAGTATCCAGTGAGGGCTATAAGGTCAGACAATGGAACTGAATTCAAGAATGCAGTTCTGAATGACTTTTGTACTGAAAGAGGTATAACCAGACAATACTCAGCTCCAAGAACTCCTCAGCAAAATGGGGTAGTTGAAAGAAAGAATAGAACCTTGATTGAAGCTGCACATACTATGTTAAGTGAATCAAGGCTTCCATTGTATTTTTGGGCTGAAGCTGTCAACACTGCTTGCTATACTCAGAATCGAACTCTTATCAACAAAGACTTGATGAAAACACCCTATGAGGCCATGAATGAAATGAAACCAACACTCAAATACTTTCATGTATTTGGAGCAAAATGCTTTGTACTTAAAGAAGGAGACGATCAAGGTGGAAAATTTGAAGCCAAAGCACATGAAGTAATTTTTGTTGGTTATGAAAGAAGAGCTTATAAGGTGTATTTGATTGAACATCAGAAGATGATGGAAAGTGTCAATGTAACATTTGATGACACTAAACTCCCTAGTATCCAAACTGAAGATTCATCTGAAAAGCTATCTTTTGAAGATATGACAGATCTAGATTCAGATGATGATAGTCCACCTGATTTTTTGCTGATGCTAATGACAACAATGTCAATGATGAGTTCAATCAGAATAATGGTGGTGAAAATAATGATAATATTGAAAACACCACTCATACTTCTGAACACTCATCTAATCATCCTAGCAACAACTCAGGGGGAGTTAGTGAAGGATCAACAAGTCATACTCAACAACACAATTCAAATTAAGGAGAATCACCAAGAACTAATCTACCCAGACAAACTGTTTGGAATAGAACTCATCCTTTTGAGTTAATTATTGGTGATCCAGATGTTGGAGTAAAGACTAGAAGAGCTTATCACAATCAATGCAATTATTCAGGGTTTCTATCTGAAATGGAACCTAAGAAAACTGAAGAAGCTCTTTCTGATCCTGATTGGGTGATTGCTATGCAAGATGAACTCAATCAATTCAAACAACAAGAAGTATGGAAACTGGTACCCAGACCTTCAAATAGAATAGTGGTTGGCACTAGATGGGTATTCAGAAACAAACTTGATGAAGATGTCACAGTCACAAGAAATAAAGCAAGACTGGTAGCAAAGGGTTATTCACAAGCTTAAGGCATTGACTATGATGAAACCTATGCTCCAGTGGCAAGACTCGAGGCCATTAGAATATTCTTGGCATTCGCAGCATTCTCAAACTTTAATGTTTATCAAATGGATGTAAAGAGTGCTTTTCTAAATGGTAAGCTGGATGAAGAGGTCTATGTAGAACAGCCCCTGGCTTTGAAGATCCAGATCTTTTGGACTATGTCTACTTCCTTTTCAAGGCTATCTATGGCCTCAAGCAAGCACCAAGAAAATGGTATGACACCCTTTCTGAATTTTTACTTGAAAATGGCTTTGTTAGAGGTGTCATAGACAAAACTCTCTTCACTAAGAAACATAAAAATGATACAATACTAGTCCAAGTCTATGTGGACGATATAATATTTGGGTCTACTAATGATCTTTTGTGCAAGAAATTTGCTAAGTTAATGCAGGGTAAATTTGAAATGAGCATGATGGGAGAACTGAAATTCTTTCTTGGATTGCAAATAAGTCAAAGGACAGATGGAATATTTATCTGTCAATCCAAGTATATCAAAGAGCTCCTCAAGAAATATCAAATAGAGGACTCATCTTCAGCTAAGACACCATCATCTACAGCTGTCAAGTTTGGAGCTTGTGAAAATTCTGCCAAGGTAGATGTCACAAGTTACAGAGGTATGATAGGCTCATTACTTTACCTTACTGCAAGTAGACCAGATATTATGTATGCTACATGCTTGTGTGCAAGGTTCCAAGCGGATCCTAGAGATGTTCATCTCATTGCTGTAAAACGAATCTTAAGATATCTTAAGGGTACACCTAATCTAGGTATCTGGTACCCTAAAGAATCTGGTTTTAATCTTGTTGGATACACAGATTCAGATTATGCAGGAAGTGTTGTAGATAGAAAAAGCACCTCTGGGAGTTGTCAATTCCTAGGTGGCAGGCTAGTTTTCTGGTACATCAAGAAACAACAAACATTTTCCAACTCAACAGCTGAAGCTGAATACATAGCTGCTGGAAGCTGTTGTGCTCAAATCTTGTGGATTAGGAATCAGCTGAAAGACTATGGTTTTGTATTAATAAAAATTCCAATTTTGTGTGATAATACAAGTGCCATAGCAATCTCCAACAATCCTGTGCAGCATTCGAGGACCAAGCACATAGACATCAGGTATCATTTTATAAGAGAGCATGTCATGAATGGTACTGTGGAATTGTTATTTGTACCCAGAGAAGAACAAACAGCAGATAATTTTACTAAGTCTCTTGACGAATCCACATTCAGCAAAATTGTTGGTGAATTGGGTATGTTGAACAGTCCTAGTAATTAACCTGGTTAATATCTGAGGTTTATTCTTTAATAATTTGCAAGTGATTTTATTATTATTATTAAATTTTAATCACTTGCATAATTATTTTATCAACTTTTTATTGCTAAAAATCTTTGTCAACATGTTAATAATAACTTCTTTATTACTTCTTGTGTTTTGAAATATTTGTGATATTTTAATGAATCATATTCTCTTTTTAAATAATTTTCTATTAGAAAGTTATTTATTAGAAAATATTTAGATTCATTAATTTGTTATAAATGTTCTTGTAAATATATTTAATATTTTATTAAATGTTTTGTAGTGTTTGTCCTTTTGTTATTTATATTTGTTGTCGTAAAAAGATTAATCCATGTGTTTGCTAAATATTTATTTATAGTAATTTTAGTAATAATTGAGAGTGTATGTTAATTGGATTAATTCTGTACATAAATTCGTATGATTATTAGTATTTGTATTATGTAAAGACAATAGTCAAGACAATCCTTTGATTGTCTTGGTAATTGTATTTTTTATTTTTGTTTTTCAAATTTTACCAAATTTTATAAATAAGTTTGCTAGTATAGAGTCAAATCGATTGTCTTGTTTGTCATTATAGTATCAAGACAATCGCCAAGACAATCCACAGATTGTCTTGGCAGGTTATTTTGTAAATAATAAAATGTTTTTCATTTTATTTGTTTTGTTTTGTTTTGTTTTGTTTTTCTCAAGAGATGATTGTCTTGATAGTTTTTAAACTACCAAGACAATCGGCAAGACAATCACTTGATTGTCTTGGAGTATCATTTTAGTATTTAAAAAAAAAATATTTTATTTACTTTTTTTTTAATTTATCAGTATAGTAAACGATTGTCTTGATAGTTTTTGAACTACCAAGACAATCGGCAAGACAATCAACCGATTGTTTTGTAGTGTTAATTCTACTTAAACAAAAAAAAAACAGAAAAACAGTCAAGACAATCAACACATCAGTTCTCTCTCTCTCTCTCTCTCGTGTTTTGACACAGAGCACTCATATATATATATATATATATATATATATATATATATATATATATATATATATATATATACACGATACACACAAATTCTAAACAAACCTCTGCTCGATTTTATTCAACGAAACTGAAATCTGAGACCTGATTCAAATAGATCGTTTCATTTCCTATCTATTGAACCAAATATCAACGAATTTCATTAAGTTTTTGAAAAATCAATTTTTCAAAAGTTTCAATCGGGTTTTCATTGTTTTGATTGTTTTAGATTTTTTCTTTGAAATCTAAAAATAGATTGAGACTCCCAGTGTTTAGAAGATCATCATACTAATTTTTGGGATTTTTCTGACAACTTTGAATTAATTCAAATTTTTAATTAATTTTAATTAATTAATAATTCTGAAAATTTTTGAATTGTTTTAACCTTCCCAAAATTGAAGTGTGTTTTTGTGTTAAAAAAAATGGCTGATAATTTTGAGATAATGAAGCATAATTTGGTTGGGTATTTTAATCCGAACGATTGTCCCTATTATCGATTTAAGCCTTGGATACGGTTTCTAAATGATGATTCAATTATCCGAACTGCTATTTCGATGGAAGCCCCAATTAAAATAGGACCACTGAGATTGATTTGCACAGAAGCTGTGGTGTCTGAAGATTTGACCTCATTTTCTTTTGACTTTGATGGAACACACCACGTTGTGACTGAATCAACCCTTACTACTGTATTGGGCCTTCCGGTGGATAATTTTGATCCGTTTCCAACCAGTGAACAACTCTATCAATTTTTTAGTGATATTAATTATCGTGGAGTAATTGATATGAACAATTTGAGCAAAAAGAACCTGGTTCAACAATGGGATGCATTTTTCGACACGATCTCCAAGGTATTTGCTAATACAGCCAGAGGTAACTTTCATTTACTTACCTCTATGTTACAAACTATTGGTTATGCTGTTGCTAACAACCGTAGAATCAATATTGGTAATTTACTTTGGAATACTATTGTTGGTAGAATTGTTAAGGCCAGAAGGGATTTTGATGCGGGTAATAAAGTTTTATGTTATTATCCTAGATTCTTAACTTTGATATTTAATCATCTTGTTCCTGTTGGTCAACAAGCCATCTTTAGGAATGACAACCCTATGGTACCAGGCAGGCAAACCAAGAAAATATTCACTAGCCTGGATACACATAGAAAATTACCAAATGTGCCAGTGTATGTTACACCATACTTGTCTACCTTCATAGATTTACCTGTCATTCCTCGACTTGTAAATGCTCCTGAACCTGAACCTGAAAATGTACCTGTACCGGAACTTCAACCTCAAATGGAACAATCCATTCCTGCAGGTACAGCTACTACATCAACGGAGCAGGTATTGACTTCTATCTCTCAAACTGTTTCTGGAGCCCAAGTGGCTGATAGGTCAGACCAAGAGGTTGTAGAACCACAACCTCTATCCCAGGTCTTAGAGCCAAACACTGTGTCTACTCAAATCTCTAAACCTAAATCCAGAACCAAACAGTTAGCTAAAAAGGATGTTAGAAGAAGTGATAATGTGAGTGATCCCACAGCTCTGCCTCCACGAAAGAAGAGAAGAAACCTACTACTTGAGGCATCTGTTAGCCCATCCACTTCCTCCCAAAAGGACTTGGACATTGAAATGGCCGATGAACTTTTACTAATTTCATCCTCTCAACAGGATGAAATTATTGAAATTTGCCAAAGGGCCGTGGCACCTTGTACAGAGTCAAGCACACCTCTATTACTCACAGTGGGGGAAAACATTACCTTAGAATCCGATGTTGTTAAGGACACTGAGCAAGGAGTGCACGATAGCATTGTTACTGAGACAGTGCCTACCATTGTTACAAGGTGTTGCATGGAGCCGAATTGAATTACTCTCCTATTGAGAAGTTTGATTTAGCATTGATAACAGCTTCGAGAAAGCTACGACCATACTTCTAGTCTCACAAGATCGAAGTCCTGACGGACCAACAGTTGAGAAATATTCTGCATAGCCCGAAGGCCAGTGGAAGGCTAATCAAGTGGGCAATCGAACTTGGAGAATTTGATATCACATACAAGCCTCAAACAACGATTAAGGCTTGGGCATTAGCTGACTTCGTGGTTGAATGTACCATTGGCAACCAAGAAGTTGGGGGGCAGGATATAGTACCCACCCCTGAAGGTAAGGATAAAGATGAAGAGTTGTTACCTGATCATAAGGAATATTGGGTGCTCTATTTTGATGGGGCGTCAAAAACAAAATCTAGTGGTGCAGGAATGGTTTTGTAAAGCCCCGATGGGTTCACAGTTGAGTATGCTTTAAAGTTGGACTTCCCAACAACCAACAACGAAGCCGAGTATGAAGCCTTGATAGCTGGATTGGGCTTGGCCAGAATCATGAGGGTCAAAAACCTTAAAATTTATGGAGACTCATGACTGGTAGTCTCGCAAGTGAATGGTGAGTTTGAAGCCAAGGATGAAACTATGGAAAAATGTTTGAGAGTTGTGAAAGCTATCATGACTCAGTTTGTCGAGTGCTATGTGGAGCACATTCCAAAAGAAGAGAACATTAAGGCTGATAGAAGATCCTTCACAGGCTTCAGAGGGAAATCTTGACTCTTTGCCATTTATAATAGAGTCATCATCTCCCCTCCCAGGAGGAACATTCCTGGCTCCCTCAAGGGATTCTTCACTCGCAGATTTATTTGGAGAAAGTGAAGGGCAACTTGGTCATCCTATCACTGAAGAAATTCAGTTATCAAATCAAGATGAATTAATAGAGATGACTGAGGATTGGGAATTGCGAACTCCCATTGCACCACCACTGACCTCTCCAGAAGAGGCTAGGGTGATTTCTATTGCAGGTACAGCTCAAGGAAAGGAGCTAGTGTTGAGTGATGTGAGGACCACCTTAAATTTGAGTGAAACACATGCACGAAAGGAGAGTGACATATCCTTGAGTGAACATCAGGTGAGCACACACACTGACATAAACGCTTTGTCTCTTATGGCTCAAATAAAAGATCTGCAGAAGAAATTGATGGAAACTGAGGCTGAAAAACAATTTTTCAAAGCACAAGTGGATGAACGGTCTTCTTCTTCCACCTCTGTCAACAATCAGCTCATGATTATTCGTGACGATGTTCAGAACATAAAGACCACACTCACTCCAGCAATCAATACATTGATACAATCCAACTCTCAGGCATCTACAGAAAGATCAGATATCCTAAATGCTATTGACAGACTCTCTAATAGGGTGGATGAACTTCAAGTGGAAATGCATGTAACTGCTCAATCATATTCAACAACCTTTGCGAAGCTTGAAGAAAAATATGATTATATGTTTGAAGGACTTGATCATCTATACAACATTATTAAACCTACTCATCATATCACACCAGAACAAAGAGCATATTTTGAAGACTATGATGGTGATAATGATGAAAATAGAGAACTTGACAGTCAAAGAAAGTCTGTAGAGGATTCCTCAACTAAGGGGGAGAAGTCTGGAGAAGAGAAGTCTGTAGGAGCAGGAGGAAGTAAGTCTAGAGGTCAGTCAACTCAGGGGAGGCATAAGGAGAAGTCTACAAAGGGAAAAGAAAAAGCTCATGATCAGGATGTATCAGATTTTGATTTCGATCTGAAGAATAGTAATTTTGAGGTATAGCAATTAAACGACATTGAAGAAGATCTTTCAAACTGGCAAGATGATCCTGAATTTGAGAAGGAACTTCAAGAGGAGAAAGCTGATCGTCAGATGAGACAAGCTAAGCTTGAGAAGACCAGACAAGTAGTGGATAAAAGATTGAAGCTGAAGATGCAGAGAAACAAAAGCTACATGCAATCAGTGTACAAGAAAGGAAAAGAGATATTCAGTTGAAAATTGGTCCAAAGTGGGAGAGAGCAAGAGAAATTTTTGATTCTATTCAAAACACTGCTAATGATGATGAACGTTTTCTCCAACTACTTCAATAGTTTCAAGAGACCAATCCAAATTACTTGCAATATATGGATGCATTGATGCTGGAAATCTCGAGGATAGTAGCTGGGTTTGACAGATGTGCAGATCAACTGATAATTCAGATTGACTCTCGTACAATGGGTTATCTCTATGTGTCACTTCAAATCTTTCAACAGAGAAGCTTGATTGAACTGTGGATTATGTCTCTAAAGGTAAAAAGGTTTTCTGAACTGAATATTTTACTTCATGAAAGACTTTTGGAGTTTGCTAAAAGGAATAGTCCACAAGTTATTCAAACTCCACATCATGTTAAGTTTCTCAAGGGTAATACACTACATTATTGCTTCCTTGATTCTAAGTCGATGAAATTATATACTGCATCTCATCTGGTCTGGTTAGAACATATGCTGAGGACTACAGGATTCGAAGATAAAGAAAGTATCTTTGTTGCTGACATTATTAGATCATATGCTTTAACTGGCTTTGAAAAGAAATATTACATGCTTCGGAAGATACTTCTAAGTGAAGATCAGCTCTACATGTGATATCTTTAGGGCTTAGATAGGACAAGATAGAAAATTGTATTATATGATCAGTCTAGAGGATCATTTATCTTGTATTTATCTTTTATGTTTGAATCTGGACAATGTTAAATATAAACCAGAACCTTTCTTTTATTTACTTTGTATTTAAAGTTTTATCTTTTACTAAGTTAAGTTGAGTTAGTTGAGTAATCCTCTAGGTATTTGCTTGTTATTTTCTAACAAACAAATAGGGGGAGATTGAAAGGCATATGAGACAGTCTATTTGTAGTTCGAGGACTCAACTCAACTTAATCTTAGATTGTAATAAGTAAATAGCTTTAACTGTCACAGGAATCTCAGAAGATACTATCTATCAGAAGAAAAACCCTAAAGTCAATCTATAGTTTTGATGTTTACACTGGAAGAAGCTCAGATTGCTGATCAAGCCTCAGTATAGCATTAAAGAAGTGGATTTATTTCAAACACAGAGATTTCTAGAGTGACAGGTTCAGACAGAATACAGTGGAGTACAAGAAGAAGAAAGAGATAAGAAGAAAAATGAATCACATTTTTAATGTGAAAATTAAAGGACAATCATTGAAGTTAGTCGTTCATGAACCAGACCGTGCATGGAACGTCAACAAAATATTCAGTGGTATTCCTTTATTACTTTCAGTGATTCAGAAAAGAATTAAGACAATTCAAGGATATATAATTATTCTTCTTTAATTAATTTAAATCAAGTAGTCAATTTAATTAATAAATTAATTCATCAAGAATTAATTCATTAATTAAATTAATTATTAAATTAATTAAATCTGAATAATTATTATTTAAGTAAGTTTAAATTGAAATGATTATTTATTAATCAGTTTAATTTAAAACTGAAAAAATGAACTAGCAAGACAATCAGAGATTGTCTTGCCGATTGTCTTGAAGAAGAAATCAGTAAAGCAAGACAATCTCTGATTGTCTTGCCGATTATCTTGATAATAATTATTCTGAACAGCTTTAAAAAAAGAAGAATAAAAATCTGATTTGATTGTCTTGACGATTGTCTTGACAGTTCAAATCAGATTGTCTTGATAATGATCAAAAAGAAAAAGCTTCAGACAGAATGATAATTATTGATAAAGCAAGACAAAGATCTCAGATTTTGATTGCCTTACCGATTGTCTTATAAAAACCTGATTGTCTTGCCGATTGTATTGCCTATTGTCTTGGCAGTACAAAATTGATTGTCTTAGAAGAACAGATTGTATTGCCTATTGTCTTGACAGTTATAATTGAAGAAAAAGAGGCAGTAGACAATATATATGAAGACATAGACGACACAAGAGACACCGACAAGAATATTACATTCAACAAAGGCAATTTACTCTCTTCTCTCTCATCAAGAACACAACCTGCAGGAGCAGAAAAATTCATAGAAAATCAAGTTCATCTTATTTTTAATATCTGATCCGATAGAACTTGTTTACTTGATACTCTTGTACTATTAGCGAGTTTTTACTCCTAATCTATATCTTGATTTTTATTAACAAATCTAGAAAAATTCATGTCGAATTTTCTAATTTTTTTTTATTAACTAGATATAAATTCTGTACTGTATTTGTAACAAACCCCTCAAGTTAATATAATTTTATATTCAACTTGAATTTTGTTTCATTTAATTCCGCTCAAATTTGTCAAAATATAAATTAAATTATCCGGACAAATTTCGATTAAACAGTACTGTTTGTATTCAACCCCCCTTCTACAAACATATTGGACCTAACAACGTCCATTCACCAATGCCTCCCCTCGAACAAGAATCTCCTCATCTTGCTCTTCTAATCTTGAGTGTCGCTAAAACCCGTATAGTGACCCTCCAAATCATCGTTCTTTACTATAACGATGTATCCATCCACAAAATCACGTGCATCAACCACCCCGAGTGCCTTTCCACATGTTGAGTCACCTGATCCTTGCTTTCACAATCCTTCGGTCTCCTGAAGAAAATCACTAGTATCATCCAAATAGTTTACTGGTTGATCAAGCCATTGAAACAATTGCGATGACCTCTTCCATCTTTTTCCATCTCGAGTCCGAACACATGATTGATCCACGGTGTAAGTCAACTGTCAAACCGCACGTAACTTTGTCTCTACCCGCTTTAGCAGCAATCTCCTTGTCAGCAAATCCTTCATCATGCTCTGCCATACCAATTGAACCTCGAACTTTCCCTCAATCTCATCCATCACGAGCCCGAACCTTGGTTCGGATACCACTTGTTAGGTTAGGGGACTTACACAATTCGAGATTCACAAACAACCAATACAGAGCACACACACCAATTGATTAGTTAATAAGATCCACCAAAGCGCGGTCAAACACTATTCAAGTATTACTTATGCTTCTATCATCATTAATTAAAAGCAAAACAAGAACACACACAATATTTGACGTGGAAACACCCACGTCCCAATCCTCGTATTATTAATCTTAACAATAATCAATAATACATCAAAATAATAACACCTCAATGGTGTCCCAAACCCAATACTTGAGCCAACAATGCTCAAGCACCTCCCAAACAATACCGAAGACTACATCTCTTAAGTATTCACACACCTCAAACAAATACAATACGACTATGTATATATAACCACCCAAAACTTAGCCACCAAGACTTACCATACTTGTTCTACAAGTCTTACCAAACTTGTTATGCAAGTGTTCCAATTCTTGGCACCTAATTACCCAACTTAGTGATCAAGACATACCATATATAATAATTGTCTACACATACAATTATTACCCAACCCATATATCTTGGATCACCCAAGCCCATAACATCATATTGGGTTGAAACCCAATAGTACGCAGACGTTGATTTTTTGGTGGTGGTGGCGGCAGTGCGGTGGCCGGAGGTGGCGGCAGTGCGGTGATTTTTGTTTACAGCCGGTGATTTTTGTTGGTGGTGGCGGCGGCGTGGTGGCGGCGGCGTGGTGGCCGGAGGTGGCGGCAGTGTGGTGATTTTTTGGTTACAGGTGGTGATTTCCTGGGTTGGCCGGAATTAGTCGACGGAGTTGGTGACCGGAGTGGGGAAGAAGATGATGGTAGAAGATGATGGTGGAATTAAATGAAGGATAAATAATAAAATTTGAAATATTAATTATGGAGTTAGGATTTAATTTAGATATAAAAAATGTGTGGCTAGGATTAGATCTCATATTACCATATTGAGAGTTCTCACCTGAGCAAGACCCTATTTAAACATATTTATATACCCTTTTAAACTCAACTATCTATTTTTTATCAACTATTTCATACCCAGTATTTAAGTTTTTTAAAATTAGGTTCAACTTAAAATCCAAAAATTTTAATCGTATGATTACACGAATATCAATGACTTATTCATTTATATCATATCTAAGATCATACTTTTTAATTCATCTTACATTATTTTAATATGTGTTATAACTCAGTCATGATATATATTTTGAAATCCTAAATTATAAAAAGGTCATTTTTAACTCAAATTCAATTATATAATAAAATTGCTTAAAGTCTAAATGATTGTTCGAACAAAAATCTCTAATTTACTCACATATTTACATTTTTATAAATCTAAAGATTACATAAGATGCAATAATTATAATATCTTCAAAATGTAATCACATTTTATTATTTCAGTGAAATATAATTCTATTTATGATTTTAGTAATCTAATTTCTTATATCTTCAATTTTTTTATCTAATCTAAGTTACATTTATGTATAATTTATAGTTTTATTTTTTATAAATACTAAATTCAACAATTTATGTACTCAAAAGACAAAAATAGAAAAAGGAAAATATGATAATAAAAGAACATGTGGTTTATCTAATAATATTTTAAAATAAACAAAGAAATTAGAGTAGCACAATGGTTATATTATGAACGTTGTACTTGGAAGTCCAAGGTTCAATTCCTAGAAGCAACATAAGTTTAATTATTTTTTGCATTAATTACAGGGGAATGACATTTTTGTAGTTTTTCAAAAAATATGGGCAAAATTGTAATTTTATAGGCATTTTTTGTTTTGGCACTTTTTGCCCTTATGTTGCCATTTTTTTTGACAATAAAGTGTTTATAAGCTTACAAATGAGTATCTGTTCTAACAATTCTCGGGGGTGACTGAGGATCGAACTCATGACCTGGGTCGACAAAGGATATACCCTTATGTTGCCATTTAATATAAAGTACTACATAGAAGTAATAGATAAAAGATCTGATTCGTCCTTCCTCTTATATCTTAAAATTTTATAACGACTGATTACTTAACATGGTTCCACATGTAGAGGTATCAATTTCTTTCTGCGAACCCAAATATTTTTATAATTTATTATGAACACGAAAGATTAAAATTAACCACCATAAATAAGAATTTATGAACACGAAAGATTAAAATTAACCACCATAAATAAGAATTATAAAGATTGTTTAAAAAAAAAAATCACTCCAATGGCATATAACCCTTAGCTAAAATTTTAGCCTATATTAACTATATTTATTGAACCATTAGGATATGTATTAAAATTCCACATCATGCGTTGTCATATTAAAATAATATATTCTATTTATAATAACTTGAAATAAAAATAACATATAGTTTTTAAAATATAGTTAATCATTATAACCAACTCTATTGGAACACAACAAAATTTTGCATAATAATTATTTTATATCATTTTAGCCAATCATTTTAGCAAACATCATTGAAGATGTTCTTAACATGGTTTTAGAGCTCAATCACGCAGAGGTCAGATTTGACTCTCTGCAACCCTCAATATTTTCAAAATTTATTATGGATTATACTCTAAAGATTGGTAATCACATTAAGATTTTGGATGAGCCGGTACTTAACATTTTCTGAAGTAAGTGTAACTGTAGTTGATTACTGAGTTTCGGAATATAACACAAATTCATTCATAACATGATTGTAATTGAAGGTGTCTAACTAGTTGTATATAACCTCCTCATGAAGCACCTTTTGAAGGGTAAACACCCTATTACTTCACTTCACAGATTGCTATCTTGACAAAGGTATTGCATTCAACACAACTGAAAACAACTTATGCAATATTCAGCTCCCTAATTTAAATTACAAAGAGGCCTAGTCTCCAGGTATGAGCTTCGATGCGGTATATGCCGTCTATGGATTTTTTGCCTTCGATGTTACTATTTTCTTTTATTATATGATAAAATATTTGCAAAATCGTCATATTCAGTCGTGAAGGCATAAACCTTTATTCGTTTACAATATACTGATCGCTTATATAACCAATACTTAATCATAATAAAGGAAACTATCCATTTTCCCTAATAAAAATAATTATGGTAACTTCCCGTATTACATTATAATAATATGTCAACATCGCTCCTCAAACTCAAGATACAAGTATCGAGAGTTTGTAAAATAAAAAGAATATTAAAAAAAAACTTGAATAAGCCATCATCCTTTCTAATCAAGAAACGATCGTCTTCGGTTGTCGTTTGTTGTCATTTTCATCAGAAAACAATCAACGGGTCATCATCGGTGGTCGTTTGTTGTCGTTTTCATCGAGAAACGATAGACGGGTCATCATCATCATCATTGTTGTTTCCCATCGAGAAACAATCATCGGGTCATCGTAGTCATTCATCGCCATCATCTTGAATCGAAAAACGATTGTTTGATCTTGTTGTAAGTCCTCGCATCATCGTAGGATTTGTATAGTCTCTCCCACAAACCCATCATCATTGTTGTGATGATGGTTTCGCCCCTTCGTTAATAACCTTGGTCTCTTGATATTATTTGCAAATTGTCATATGCAATCATGAAGGCATAAGTCTTAATTCATTTTAATTCGTTTACAATATAATGATCGCTTATATACCCAATACCTAATCATAATAAAGGAAATTATCCATTTTCCCTAATCAAATCTCATCTTGGAAGTATATTTGTCATGCTCTGAAAGCTATCCAACTGGTTTGAACTTACGGAAGGATTTCTGTGCTGCTTGCTCTTGATTACCATGGAAGATGACTTACCACCACCTGATCGTTGAGAGCTGTTATGCCTATATACACCAGGTTCTGTTAATAACTTTTCGTTAAGGTTGACCTCTTTCGAAAGCATATCCAGTACTTGCTTCATGGTAGGTCTTTGCTTTGAAGCTGCTTGGGTACAAAAGAGTCCTACCTTAATGAACCGCAACATCTCACATGCTGGATATTCTGTAAGTTCAGGATCGACTAAATCAAAAAGCCTTTCTTGTTCTTTAAGCTGCCATGCCTGCAGTTAAATAGTATTAGTATATTAATTAGCGCTTGCACCTAGAACTCGTGAAGTTTTGTGTTTTTTGTGCACTATGCTCATCCAATTAACGAATTTAAGAGAAATGGCATGATTACCCATTCCACCAGAATCAAGAGGTCCTCTCCAAATGCAGCCATGCTACTGCTTTTGCCACTGATAATTTCTAGTAAAAGCACACCAAAACTATATACATCTGCCTTCTTTGTTAGTTGACCTAACAAGGCATATTCAGGAGCCAGGTATCCCCTGGAGAAGCAGAGACAGTGGGTGAGGAATTGATAATTTACAGAAATGAGAAAGCAACACGAACAAAGTTAAAAAATGCAAAGGATATAAAAGGAGAATAATACACATGAGTCTTGCTTACACCGTTCCAGCCACTCTAGTGCTAATATGAGTGACATTATCAGGAAAAAGTTTTGCCAACCCAAAGTCTCCTATTTTTGGGTGAAAATTTTCGTCAAGAAGTATATTGCTGGCTTTTATATCTCGGTGAACAATTTGTGGTTTAGCTTCTTCATGAAGATATGCTAGACCCGAAGCTGTACCCATACAAATAGAAACTCTCTTAGGCCAATCCAGATGAATACCTTTACTTTTTGATGAACCTAATAATTAACAAGAATCATTCTTAATTACTTTCATGATCTTCACTTATGATGTATACACAGAGAATTCTGATCTTACGTAGTAAAACGCTAGCAAGGCTGTTGTTCTCAAGATATTCATACAACAAGATACGGTTTCTATCCTCAACACAACAACCAATCAGTCGGACAAGGTTTGGATGTCTGGCGGTTGATATCATATTAATCTCTGTCAGGAATTCTTTGGTCCCTTGTTTTGATTCAGAAGAAAGTAACTTGATAGCAACACGACTGCCATCTCTCAAAATGCCCTGCAATGAGCAGAGTTCGGGTGGTAAGTACCAAGAAATTCAAGATATGTGAACTCGATCTTAAGCTTGTTCAAGAACATTGATCATACCCTGTAGACAACTCCAAAACCACCCCCGCCTATCTTGTTGGATGGATGGAAATGTCTTGTTGCTGATCTTAATGAATTATGGGAATAGAGCTTCACGTTATTGGTACCAATTTCTGAGCATGCCCAGAAAAAATAAAGACGTGATCAACTTAGATTCATATCAAAGAATCAAGAATTGCCTGATAATAAAACATACAAGAGAGGCATACTGTAACTTTTAGTCCCACCAACTTAAGGTTCTGGGCGAGGTGCTACCTTAACATGGTATAATAGCCTTTTTGATTCAGCAGTATGGCCTTTCCAGAGGAAGCGTACTAACCTATAGCATGATGTTCCAATTTATTCCTAGCTTCGAGGTTTTTGGAGAGTTGCTAACTTAGTGGTGACAATTGACAAATCAAACATTCGAACTTTAGCAGCAAAACAGAAAATGACTTCAGGAATCAATGGTGTGGCACGTATGGAAACAACAAAATTTATCTAAAGATTTATTGAACAGATTAAATTATAGCCTTACAGGGGTAAGTAACTGAGGGCAAAGCTTTAAAAAAATATCCCCGGCTCGATGTGATCTAAACTAGCTGCTCATGATGATCTAAACTAGCTTCTCATAATGCAACTAGAGTCCTTAAACAAAAATTCGTGGAGCAGCTGTCAAGTACATGCCACTGAAGGTTAGACTGTCGATATAAATCAAAGCAATGTAATTTTTTTTTTCTGAGATATATGCACTTTAGTGAAATTCCTACACCAGAAAGGCTATCTCTCTAAATCGCTACTAAACCTGTTACTTTGTCAGCAAACATGTCCTGTTATTTATAATTCCTGATATTGTTTTTTCTCTAAGTTTTTAATTGTTGAAAAAGAAAAGCTTTTAACCATTCTAACATGTCTAAAAGTGGAAAGAGTTCACATTAAGAACAATATTTAAAAGAATGACAAAACATTAGAAAAATCAAATATTAAAAAAACTTCATACCTTCTTGTTGCTCTCTACTCTTGGTTTTCTGCGAATTAAATGCACCAAAACAACTAAAACTCATAGTTTAATCCCTCATTCAAGTTAGCAAACTTTAATCAAGGCTCACCCCACTCAACACAGAAAACTAAAACTTCGATTTTATGATCCCAACTACACCAAAACTCATCTCAGCCTATCCCAGATGAAGTTCTTGAAGTTTTTGTGATTGTATGTATGTTTTGACGTACAAAATATCAGATGGCAGATATGTATATTAAATGTTGTGCTGGTAGAGGGTGACGCAACACGTTTTGGTTGGATACAAATAAAGGTGACAAGTGATTAGTAGACTTGGTAGTTTATGTTTTATACTGGTATGTTTGCCCGCTCCGCATGGGCACCAACATTTAATATTTTCTTAAATTAATTTTTAGAATAAATAATTAAATTTGTTTTAACAACGTGGTATAATAAGTTAGTGGTCTCTAACTACTATTAACTAACCCGTACTCTATAACTTTAAAAGAATTAATTACAATTTGCATTCCCAATTTTACTCTAATTTCAATTATGAATATGTAATTTCATAAATTATATTTTACATTCCCAAATTTTAAATTATTAGTCGAATCACAATCTTTTATACGTTTTTTTTATCAAAAATAATATTACTTTTAACGAATATATTGATAAATGCGATATAAATTTTTTATAATGATGATATAAATTTTAGATTTTAAACATGTAACTAATTTTACACTTTTAAAAATTTTAAATAATAATTTAATATTAATTTTTGACCATTAATCAGTTGTAATATATTTATAAAAAATTGAACTAATATGTTTTCATTAAATAAAATTGTGACTACTATGATATATGATATGTATAAAATCATTAAAATATATTTGTGCCATCTTAAAATATACTACCTCCCTCCGTCCCATAATATGTGAGCTAGTTTGACATGCACAATATTTAAGAAAGCTACAGTTGACTTATTAAGAAAAGATATAAAAAAAGTAAAATTAGATGAAAAGTGGGTAAAGTGGTGGGATCTATCAATATTTAATAATAATAGTGCAGAAAGTAGTGGGTGTAAGCGTTTATTTAATAATAGAATTTAGATAATGGGAGAAAGTAGTGGGTGTAATAGTATTTTATAGTGTTAAAAATATACTATTATTGGAAAGTTTTGTAGGATCATTTTTTTGGAACGTCCCAAAAAGAAATAAGGGTCACATAAAATGGGATAAAGAGAGTAAATTATATAATCACTACAAAGTTTTATATAGCATTTGTCAATATATTCGTTAAAAGCTGTTAGGTCCTGTAAAATTGTAGAGGGTGGTTTGAATATAATCTTTACCTTTTTTATCGAAATATGTCCGATTGATTTATCGAAATTCAAGTTAAATATAACGATATATTAAACTTGAGTGTTGTTACAAATTCAGTATAGAGTAGTATTTAATTCATAAAAACAAATTAAAAAATTTGACATGAACTTTTCTAAATTTGTTCACTAGTACAGAACTGTCTTTTAGCGTCGCACTTTTAGCATCGGTTATATAAAGAGTCGTGGCCTATACATACTTTAGGCGTCGGTTCCTAGCTTAACCGACGCTTAATGTCATTTTTGTTGGACCTTTGCGTCCGTCATGAAACAACAGATACCGTGGGTCTTTACTTAATCGACGCCTAAAACTGACATTTAGCGTCGGTCATAAATAACCGATGCCTAAAACTGAACCTTTAGCGTCAGTCTTCACTTAACCGACGCCTAAAACTGACCCTTTAACGTGGATTTTTACTCAACCGACGCCTAAAAATGACCATTTAGCATCGGTCATAAACAACCGACGCCTAAAACTAACCCTTTAGCGTCGGTCTTTGCTCAACCGATGCCTAAACTGATCCTTTTGTACTTTATGTGTCGCATTACATTTGACCGACGCTAAAAGTATTATAATTTAAAAAAAAACTAAATTATATACATATAATATTTTTATACAAATAATATTTCTTTGACAGGTGTATATAATATTTTTTAAAATAAATTAAGAAAAAACATTTTATTTTGACTCGGTAGTAGTCGAGTCTGTTCTTCCCCAAATCAAAATCTCACAGACTATAACATCTCTCTGCTACTCGGTCCTAGAAACTCTGAGAAATTTCAATTCAAAGGTACTAGTAACCTTAATTACTTTAATTCTGATTTTACCTTAATTCTTCTTCAACTTATTGTCTATCTTATGAATATACGATTGGATATGTATGTATACACTCACATATAACTGTCAATGTGTTCTTAAATTCTCAGCTCTTCCTCGTAACCAGGTTCATTTTTTCTTCTCTCCAGACCCTCCATTCGCTGTTGGTAATATCTCTCTCTCTCTCTCTCTCTCTCTCTCTCTCTCTCTCTCTCTCTCTCTCAATATACACACACCTATACGCACAATCTACACACACAAAACCTTCGCCAACAAAAACCCCGTTTTTTCTCTCTCGATCACGATCAATAAAGAGATGTCTATGTTTAACATTTTGTTTTTAAATGCCGATTTTAATTGATTTGTAAGCTATTGTCCTCTCCCTCGTTGCTCACTCTGCCCTACAAATCACAAATCATATGAAGAATGTGTTATTAGTTAATTGTTTTATTATTTTGGTGAATGCTCTTTTAGAAATTGATTTGAATGCTCTTTTTGGTGTCTGCTAAATAATGGTACAAAGTCAGGAAAGTAGTGTTTAGATGGTTCATCTTACATAGTTTGGATTTCTTATTAATCAAGTTCTATGATGTGTAAATTTGTGTACTTAACTACCAATAGCCTTGAATGATGTATAAGTTCTATTTAGACATGTACTTTATATTTTGTCTTAAATTATTGTTGAAATGTGTTGGTAATGCCTTTGGATTCCAAGCTGATAGCATCATAGCTCATTGATCATTTTTGATGCATAAAACCATAATTTCAAATTTTCTTTTGTGTCGTAGTTTATCTTTTAAGCGGGTTATGTTAGGCTTTATATTTGATAAATTGTTAATAATCGGTTTATGAGGTTCAGTGCTTCATTGCTTAATGTACATCTGATAGTGTACCTGTGAGGCAGCATTCTTAATATATTCCTCTGTCATCTCTCTCTCTCTCTCTCTCTCTCTCTCTTTTGAATTTTATTTTGGTAGGTGCAGCAAGGTGAAACACTCAATCGCAATAACCACTACTGTTAGGTCTGATAAGATTGTAGAAGGGGGGGTTGAATACAATCTATATCATTTTCTCGAAATTTGTTCTTTAAATAAAATTTATCTTAAACAAATTTGTGCGGAATAATATAACACAGATTTCAAGTTGAATATAACAATATATTAACTTGATGGGTGTTACAAAATCAGTCCAAATGATTATCATGTAATTAATAACTAATTAGAAAATTCGACATGAACTTTTCTAATTTAGTTAATAAAAATCAAGATATCAAGTTGTGAACTAGGAAACTTAATTCGCTAGTAGTACAAGAATCACAAGTAAACAATTTCCAATGGATAGAATATTACAACTGAGATGAACTTGAATTTACAGAAATTAATTTGTATGTGTTCTTGAGCTTGAGAGAGAGAGATAGGCTGCTGTGTATGTATTTGATGTTATGTTCGAATGCCTCTGCTTCTTTTGCAATCTGCTGCCTTTTATAACATAACCATAGTCATATTGCTTTGTTTCAACTGATATAACAATCAGTTAACAATAATATGACATTCGGTATGACTATCCACTGCAAGTAATATGACAGTCTCTTTAAATATAACTTTCGGTATGACTATCCTTTTTGAATGAGATATGACTGTCCAATCCAATATAACATTCGGTATTACTATCTCTTTGAATGAGATATGACTGTCCAATCCAATATAACATTCGATATTACTATCTCTTTGAATGAGATATGACTGTCCAATACAATATAACATTCGGTATTACTATCTCTTTGAATGAGATATGACAATCGGTATAACTATCCTTTGATAGTTATATTATCATATTTTTCAGCTTATAATTAATCAAATGATTTATAAAAATCATTTAAATAACTATTTCTTTTTCATATTAATTCTGATTTAATTAATCTAATAATTACTTTAACAAATATATTAATTCTAATAGAATTAATTAATTTATTTAAATTAATTATTTGATTTAATTAATTAAAGTAGAATTAATAAAAATCCTTTAATAGTCAATACTTCACTGTGAACCACGTAATTATAATAAGGAACATACACTGGATCGATGTTGACGCTCGATGTACTGTCTGGTTCATGAATGACTAACTCCAATCTCTGTTCTTCATCTTGACTTTAAACTGTGGCCTTTTTCCTTTCTTCACTCTCTTCAATCATTCTGTACTGATATTGTTTCTTATCACTTATAGAAATCTCTGTCCTTTAAATGAATCCATGTGTTTCAATGCTACCTTGAGGCTTGATCAGATAACTGAATCTTCTTCCAGTGTAAAATATCAAAACTATAGATTGACTTGTTGATTTTTCTTCTGACAGCTATCATCTTTTGAGATTCCTGTGACAATTGATATTATTTACTTATTACAATCTAGTTTAATTGGATTAGGATCCTCAAACTACAAATAGGCTGAGTCATATGCCTTTCAATCTCCCCCTATTTGTTTGTTAGACAATAACAAGCAAATACCTAGAGGATTCTTCAACTAATCCCAATTAAACAAGTAAAAGAAAAAACTTTAAATGCTAAGTAAATAATGGAAAAGTTCTGGTTCATATATAACATTATCCAGATTCAAACAGAAAAGATAAATACAAGATAGATGATCCTCTAGACTGATCATATAAGACAATTATCCTATCTTGTTCTATTCAAGCTCTGATGATATCACTTGCAGAGCTGATTTTCATTTACCACCTTCTTCCTCGTTGATTTCTCCTTCTTCTTGTTCATCCAGATCAGGTAGATTCTTGATCAATTCAGAGTCAACAAGTAACTCTCTTCTGGATGATACATCTGTAGGATAAACTAGTGGTATTCCAAGTTTCTTCCTCAACTCACCTTGATACTGCTTATACTTCTTCATGTTGGTCTGAGCATAAGATCTTATATGATCTGCAGCTTCAATTTTTTCTTGAGTTGCAAAACCATGATTTCGAAGAGCATATTCAACATACACCAAATGTCTGGCAAGATGTGTATATAATTCCTTTGTCTGAAGATTAACAGTGTGAATAACTTCTCCCTTAAGAATTTTAACTTGTGGAGGGTTATCTATTACTTCAGGACCAGCTCTTTCAGTAAATTCTTGAAATTTTTCATGAAGTAGTATACCTAGCTCAGAAGATGTTCTGACTTTTGGTCTCAGCACCCAAAGCTCTGACAGAGATCTATCATAGAAGAACTGAAGAGATACTTTATGAGATCCAAGCTTATGACATTCAACAAAGATTAGTAGCTCACCATTCTTCGGATCAGTTGCAGTAGTTATTCTTACAATTTCTGTCTTCAAAGCTTTTAGGTACATGTCATGTACATGGTTCTTCTTTTTAAAACTTTCAAAAATAGCAATCACCCGACGATCATCATAGTCAGAAGTTTGTGGTGAGTCTATTACTTTTTGAGCACGTTCCCATTTATCACCACTTTTGTACTTGATGTACATCTTCCTTGCTTCTAGCTTTTGAGCATGTTGCTTTTGTAGTGCTTCCTGTTCAGCCTTTTGAAGCCTTTCATTATGAGCTATCTGTTCTAGTGTCTTCTTGAGTCTTTCTTCTCTCATAGATAGATTAGCATCATTCTGTTCAAGTTCTTTATTAGCTTCAAAATTCATTCTTTGTGTTTCAACAGAATCAGGAGCTACAGTTCATCAAATTCTTCACCATCATCAGGAAACTGCAAGTCAGCAAAAAGATCAAGGTTATCAGGTTCACCTGTATAGTAATAACCTTCTATAGTGTCATCATCATCCTGTTCTGCTGCTTGAGTTATCTTCTTCTTCCCCTCACTCCTATCTTCACCTTTTTCTTTACTCACACTTCCTCCCCCTCTAGATTTCTCCCCCTTAGTTGAGGAATCCTCTACAGTTTTATGGCTTGTACCAGCTCCAGGGCCACCTTCTTCACTACTTTCAAAGAATTTTTTCTCTTCTGCTGTAAGTGAGCGAGTTCTGCTAATGATATTATATAAGTGTCGCAACCCCTTTGCTTGATGATCATTTTGCCTTTCAATTTGACTGAGACGATGTTCAGTGGATAAGTGATTCTCATTTATGTTATTCTGAAGATCTTCAATCTGATTCGACATAGAAGTTATAATGAGATCTTGAGCCACTGTGACATCTCCAGAGTCTACAATTGCTTGTTGTTGAGAGAGTTGGAGTGCATTGATCTTGTTGTTGAAGATAGTTCTCATGTTATCCATGTCAAACCTTAGGTTTTTATTATCCTCTTCAGCTTGAGCAAGACTTTCTTTCATCTGATCAAGTTGTACCATGAGAGATAGAGTGTTTGTGTCATTGTGTGCGCTCACCTCAATAGCTCTATGAGTATCACTCACCTCACGTGCTAGTGTTTCACTCAGATTTGAGGTAATCCTTACATCACTCCTCTCATATTCCTGAGCTGCATCCATTGTACCTGCATCAGAAATCACCCTAGCCTCCTCTTGGAAGGTCAGTGGTGGTGCAATGGGAGTTCACAAATCCCTATCAACCTGTGAGGGTTCTTCTGCCATAACAATGGCAGGCACTGTAACTTGCTCTCCTTGCATGACAATGTTTTCAGCTTCATTTAAGAAAATGTCTTCCCCCATTGTGAGTAACAGGGTGTGCTTGAAGAAATGAAGGGATTTACAGTTGCCTCAGATATAGTTTTACTTTTCTTATGTAAAGGCAGAGCTGTGGTTTCACTCAAGACATCACTACTCGGATTAGATCTTTTGATTGACAATTTCTTTCTGTGATAGTATTTGGAGAATGTTGAATTGGTGTTTGGTGCATTGACCTGGGTTAAAGGGTGTGGTTGTACAGCCCCTTGGTCATTTCTCACAGATAATTGACTATCAGAAAGATATTGAGATTGCGAAGTAGTTGAGTCAAATACCTTATCATTAACAGTTGCATCATCTTCATTCTGAGTGGGTTGATCCACTGGAAGTTGAGGTTCAGGAGCAATTAAGGGTTCAGGATCAGGTTGAGGTTCTAGTTGATTGTTGAGTATTGAATACAGTAAAAGAATACAGAGGGGGGGGTGAATGGATTCTTGAACTTTTCTTTGTTCTTGAATCTTTGCAGCAAGATATGTGTTGAATGTGTAAAATATGTAGGAACAGATAACAAAGACAAACACAACACAATATCACTTTAATCTAATATTTTATTAGATAAAGATTTTGCTACAATCTGTGAATACAAATGGTAGTATTCTCAGCTTCGTTTTTCTTAGAGAGATATTTCTTGTGATGTATCTTGAAAAACTTATCACACTTTAGCTAAGGAAGTGAGGCTGTATCCTTATAGACATGGATACACCTACTTACTACAAATAAGGTAGGTAAACAAAATACTTTCCAGTCTGTCTATCTTATTTAGGTAAGATTCCAAACGGCTACAGATTTGACTTTGCAAAGCCTGTTCAGATCCACTTCTTTAGCTCCTTGTCCCTTTGTCTTATCTCTCCAAGCTTCTTTGTAGGCTTTCCAATCTGCTTTATAGTACATAGTCAAATAAAGCGTCTCGGCTTGTTGCAGGTTTCTGACTTGTACAATTCTTCAGTATTTTGTCTCCAAGAATGTATTCGAGAAGTGGCTAAGTGATTGATTCGAGAACTCGAATTGACTTAATCGATAACTCTGAGTTCTCGAATAGTGTTATATTGACATATCGAATCACTTCTCGAATAGCTCTTTTCTCTGGGACTCCTTGAGATATCGAATAGAGCATTTTGACATATTGAATCCCTGAGATGTCGAATAGCTTCTTTAGTCCTTGAGATATCGAATAGATCATTGACTTGTTGACTCTCAGAGAACTCGAATGATGCTTTGACTTGTTGACTCCATGAGTTCTCGAATAGAGTAATAGACATATCGAATCTCTGAGATATAGAATTAGATATCGAACAGTGTATTCAGAGATATCGAATAGTGTCTTCTGAGATATCGAATCTCTGACTTCTCGAATGCTAGACTTCTCGAATAGACAAATGTACTTCTCGAATTGGTACTTAGGCAAATTCTTCATTTCTTCAAATCCCAACTGTGATTATTTGGCAGTCTTTATCTCCTTGCTTGAGGCATGAACCTTGGAACTTCTTTCAAGCATTATTCTTGACTTTATAATTACAGTAACACAACTAGAATTTGATGCCTATTACAAGTACAGAACAAATAGAAACTCTACAACTAGAGGTTCCCTCAGTTAAGAGGTCATGTAGGTAATGCATAGCATTACACACACTTAGGCTTGTTATTAGATGTATTCAGGCATGCCTCTGTGACTAACAATCTCCCCCAAATTGTGAGTAAGACCCTTAGTCACAATTTCATGTCTGATAACAAGCCTAACATACATAAAGATAAAACTTGATAGTACATGTATGAATTTTGATTAGCAATGTGGATAGAACTACAGGGTGAGCAATCTTACAGCCTATGATGAAGTACTAGCCATTGTCATTTGTTTCCCTTTCCATAGCTTTGGCTTGCAAATCATCATATGCCTTCTGTCTTCTTTCTTTCTCCTTCCTTGTATTCTCATCCATAGCTTTTATTATTTCTGCCATAGCATCCAATTCTTCAAGCAAAATTGAGTCTTTGAAATCTTCAAGTACTGAATTCAGAATGCTTGTAGGATAGTGGTTGAGTAGATTCATTCTGTTGTGGATCTGATTCCCATATCTCCTCCTATACTTCACCACATAGGGGTTAAACTGAACTCTACACAATCCCTTTGCCCTTAGCTTTTCTTCTTCAATCTCCAGTCTCTCAATTTCTTTCTCCCTTGCTAGCCATTTCTCAAGACACTCTTTTCTGATTTTCTCCTTATGATCTCTCTTCATCTTCACAAAATCAATTAGCTCCAGCTTCCATACTCTTTCCACTTTATCTTCTGAGCTCAACAATGCAATGATTCTTTCTATGTCATGTAGTTTGCCCCAGTGTTGACATCCTCCTTGTTTGAATTTCTCCTCCCTTCCATCAGTATATTTGATCTCAAAGCAGTTATCAACAATGGCAACATGATAGATTCTTTGAGCTTGTAAGAATTGCCATTGGTCTTCATCAAAATCTTCATCTAGTGGTTGGAGTTTTAAGCCTGGATAGATTGTCAGAGTCCTTGACTTGGATAGATTTGGTTTCCTTGCAGCTTGTTTGAATTTGATCCTTTTGACATGGTTGCCTGGCAGTAACATGTGACCTTTGTTTGTGGACCATTGTAGTATTCCATTAGCAGTATGCTTTTTGAAATGTACAGATGGTTTCTTGACTTGAATCTTCTTCTCTTCTTGAGGTGGTAAAACAGTTGCAGAAGCCATGTGATTAGATTTTGGTAGGTCATTACTAACAGCATTCACCCTAGACTTAGAGTCTTGTGTTGTGGTGAGATTACTGCTAGTAATGCCTAAGGCTTGCTGTTTTCCATTCTTCCTCTCATAGACTTTGCCTTGGTCATCATCCTTCTTATCCTTGCTGTCTTTCTTCTTCTTCATATCCTCATTCCCCTTATCACTCCTGTGATGACTTCTCCTCCCATCACTCTTGTCTTCATCTTCATCATCCTTATTCCTCCTTGGCTTGGCCATTTCTGGAATTACACCAGTTGCAATGAATGATCTGAGAATGTGCAGTGCCTCTATCTCTTCAGCAGTACTTATCCCCTTCTTCTTTTGCAGTAGATCAATGATGGCAATAATGAGTCTGTGATTTCGAGAAGTGAGATCATTGGGAATGACCAATTGTTTAATCTCTTCAATTCTGGTGCCAGACTGATAGATGATGGTCCATGGCTTCTTAATCACTTCTGGCAGCCTTGAAGGTTGGCCATTCCTCAAGTCATCATATATACTCTTATTGTTTTCATTTACATTCCTCTTCTCTATGAGCTCTATCAATGCATCTATCTCTGAATGTTTCAAGGCATGTAGAGTTTTTTAGGTTAGATGCCAGATTCTGGATTTTGCTACCATCATTACTTCCTTGAGCCATGAGCTGTCAACTTTTCTAGGTACCACAGTGAAGTAATCGATCTGATCCTTCAAGCTCCTTAGATACAATTGAGTGTCACCAACCTGTTCTCTTGAGACTTTCAGAAACTCCAAGAATGCATCATCATGATAAACATTTGAGTTTGCAATTTCTTGTAGCTTGGCCTCAGTGACCACCTTCACTTCTACAGGCTTGGCACTTTTAGATATGGAGAGTGAAGGTTTATCAGATGGCATACTCCCTGCAACCATTGTGGTTGTGATAGTTTGCTTTTGACCACTGGAAGTAGTGATGTGCACAGTTGGTAGAGTGACAACTGGCAGAGAAGTAGGAGGCTCATCAATTTTGTCTTTTCCTTTGCCAGGCACATGAATTAGAGATTTTGAAGTTCTTTGATGAGCACCTTCAGTGATTTTGATGCCCTTTACTGGTGGTTTCTTGTAAGAACCCAGATTTTTGATAGAATTAGAACTTTTTATTATGTAATGAATAGTGGTTATGACTGCAATGTAACGAATGTCTATTAAATGAATGGGATGGATTTAAATTCAAATATTTATATGTCATGAAGAATGCTTCTGGTTGATAGCATAGATAAGAATGATCTATCTTCTAGGGTTATAAGTTATATTATTCCAAGAGAGATTATTCTTGTGTCATCCAAATCAATATATGTTATTAGTCCAGCGATTCCGTAAAAAGGTTAAGGAACACCCGAGAGTAAACCAGGTTCATTTTCCTAATTATAGGAATTAAGTAAAAAATGAGTTATGAATAGTGTTTTGGTGGAAATTGGAATATTATTAGACGACGCTATATAGAAGCAGTCTGAATGGATTTCCGAGTTCGTATTAATAATCAGTGGATGAAATAAGTGTATGTAAATGATATCGGAATAAGAAAAATAGAACTTTTATTTTCTCTTAGATTTCCCGAGACCTTAAAGGATTTAAGAATTTACTATTGAGATTTAAGGGATTTAAATACAAAGGTTACAAATGAGTATTGAGAATATTAGTAAAGTTATCAAGAAAGTTTCCAGTAAATCCATAACTAGGAATCCTTGAGATATTCCTCTAAATGAACAAGGAAATTGAGTAATACCCGGACAAAGGAACGAATAAATAACCAAGAGACCAACAAGTGCAATTGGTGGGAAAAGGAGAAACCAAAGTATCATCCTTATAAGTCAACTACAAGATGAGTGGTGTAATTGCATTCTTGCAAAAATGGAGTTGTTTGTTATAGTGCCAACACTTGGTTCAATAAGAAGGCAACAAGTGGACCAATAGATGGTTGACAACACAAAAGGAAGAGATGCATCCAAGTATATACATAAAGATACATGCATTAAGCCATTTTACACATAAAAAAAACACAAAACTCTCTTTCATTTCCTCTCCATTCTGCTGCTCACGGTTTAAGCTAAAAAGGGGGGTTCCCACCATCATTTGATCTTGAAATTTTTATGGTGAGTACTTCATATCATAGTTTAGATTCCCTAAAAATTTCAGCTCCAAATTCATCTTTTTCCATTTTCAAATAAATCATCAAAGTGATGATGAATAGTGCTTTCATGAAACTAACTTTTATTTCTTGATTTCTTTTGATCATCCAAGCTATACTAAGGCTAGATAAGGGCTAAACAAAGCTTGATAAGTTCATACATACACCAAGGAAGGTATACCACTCTTGAAAACCTAGCTCTTAGTTTAAGTTTTGCTATTTTAGATGAGTTATATAGATTTAATGCATGTTTAGGACCTTAATATTATGATTGGGCTTTGTTAAATGTTAAATTAGTTTAGATGAACGGAAAGACATTTCTTGGTCTTAGTTCATGGATAAATAGCATGTATGTGTTGTTTGGAGTGTAAACCATGATCATTGAATGGTTTGAAATTTGGAAATCATGTAAACATAGCCGTCGTAATGCCCGATTGTCGTTAACCTTAAGAAACCGTGAATAGCAGTAGCATTACCTTACTGTCCAGTCCCGGATTTTTCTATGTTTAGTTAGTTCATGTTACGAGCTTCGTTTTGATATAAAGATCGAGTGAAATGGATATACGGTTTAGGAGTTATGGTCGAATTAAGATAAATGGTTCGTAAACGAGAGCACCAGTTCGTAATCAGAATTGAACCTGTATAAATTCGGTAATGCAGTAGCGAACCATCGTAATTAAATACTAGAGATGATAACGAAGGTGTGAGAGAAAACCTTGCGTTAAAAGGATCGTTTTACGATTTTATAAAAATGTTCGAATCAAGGTTAAACGCGAACGAACCCCTAGAAGCATGCTTGATTATGACCTTGGTTAATAACTTAGAAAACGGACGATAAAACTCGTAGTACAATCTTGATTCGTAAATGATCGATATTAAAACTTACATGGCTAAAGTACGTATTAAGTGTGGGTACAATGACGGGTCATAATAGCGAACGTATGTCTAACCGCATCGATGATAAAAAGAGTTACACTAAGAGGTGTATAACGAGATAATTCGAAAACGTGTTTCGACTTAAGTGAAGTCTATATTTAATCTTGTAAAGTGTTAAGTGATTAATCCCGAATGCCTTGGCTATTTATAGATCGTCAGGCTGACCCGGGACATGCTACCACCACCCTTACCCGCACTCGCTTTCCAGACAAGTTTCAAATCCTTATTTAAGGCTGTTGTTGTGAATATAAATATGTTTTTTTTTTGTTACATTACATATGCCATAGCATGCATGCCTACTTTTAAAGTCATATTGTTATACTTGTTCCCTGAATTGTTGTTGGCTTATGAGCTAGATAGCTATTATATCAGTTATAAGCCGGAAATTTCTAAAACCCTTAAGCGAAGGGTAGTTGAATCTCATTCTTTGGTTATAGACCGGGAGTCGTTATTTCTTGATATATTAATATTATTCTCGGAGAAAAATATTCAAGTAAATATTTTCCAGTTATTATTTGGCGAATAATATTGGAATATCCTTTGAGATTATTTTGTAAGTATTATTCGGATTAATGATCAGATATTTATTTACTCGATGAACATTATCTTTAATAATCATCTAAGGTCGATTTAATATTCAAATATTATTTCGAACTCTCAGCTAAGTTAATTACTTAGGGAATGTTCATTCTTATTTCTTCGATAAAAATTATTTTGAATATTCATTCGAGTTTATTTATTTAATGAATATTATTTTAATATTCAGTCGGGCCTTATTTATTTAAATGAATATTATTCCGAATATTCATTCAATCCCTATTTATTTTATAAATATTAGTTGAACGTTGATTCGAACTCCAGACATTCGATAAATATTATTTCAAATATTCATTCGATAATCAATTCTTCTATAAATATTATTAAGTGAATATTCATTAGTTGTTCAATGAATATTGTCTCAATTATTCAGTTGATCATTATTTCATCAATAAGTATCATTCTTAAATATAATATTCATTATTGATTCAATGAATATTATTTCAATTATCCGTTTGAGGATTATTTCATCAACAAATATTATTATTAATTTGAATATTCATTATTTGTTCAATGAATATTATTCAGAGTATTTACTCAAAGATTATTCCAAGCAACCCTTTTTCAATGTCTGCGACTAATAAATATTCTTGGAATATTTATTTAATTCTTCTAACTCGTTTCAAAAATGATTTACTTCATTCGCATAGTATCATCGACCTTCGAATATTATATGAATTATTCCAAAGTCTTATTATTATTATAATATTATCAAGGAAGGTTCTCAGTAATTCCATTCTTCCTTCGATTCGAATATAAGGGAACCTGACTTGAAGAATGTTATTTATCTTGTGACTGCCCGGTCATAAATTATTCATTTCGTTCGCAACTTGGTTGCTATTATTCATGGAATTGTGTATACCCACTCATTATTCGAGGGGTAAGAATGTTGGAACAAGTTGGTATCCATTAACAAGCAGCGGCTTGGGAAATATTGGTGAATTTTCCTTTCCAATTAGATACGATTACTTTGTGGAGTCTTATCAACAAGTATTATACTTGGGGAAAGGGAGACGAACTTTACGTTTCAAGTTATGGATGTGAAATGAACTAGGAGATGCGTAAGTGACCCAGTGGCGCCGGTCCAGCAAATGGCCCAACCGTTGGCCGAGGGGGTTCCAGAGGGCGGTAGACAAGTAAATCCGTCGGTGCTTCCTTCTACATGTAGTAAACAAGAGGTGGGGAGCATAACATGCGACTGATCATCGTGTAAATGCTATGTATCCTGGCGCGTCAAACTCCAGTATTAGTTCATCACTCAATGTTGGAAATTTTCTGCAACATCATCATGGTTGGCAGAGTTGAAAAGTATTTCAAACTGGAATAGCAATATCTTTCTTGCAAGTTCCTATCTTTTATAAAAATGATGTTATCCTGCTTATTTTGGCATAACATATGCTTCTACGAAATATATATCCGTTGAGTTACCTTGTAACTTCATCCTTTATATTAAACTGACACTATTTTCGCAAATGCATGGCATATGATTTCGAAACATATCTTTGAACTGTCTTATATATTACTGCACAGTTATATATTGTTGGTGGGCTATTGCTCACCCTTGCTTATTTATTATGTCACAACAACAGCTAGGTCTCATGGCCCGCGTAAGGCGCACTCGGCGCAAGCAGGTTACCCGTCCCACAGGACTCCCCGCTGATATTGTTGCTGCCATTGCTGAGGTAGCACAGATAGTCAGCTTTTGCTTCCAGTTTAATTATATGTATCAATAATGTTAATCAACGGCAACAACTTTAAACTTATGATGTTATCCTTTTGGCTTGTAATAACTTTTATTCGTAAATCCGTAATGTGAGACTTATTTCAATTTCATCTCTGGGACTATAACTGTGTGTGTGTGTGAGTGGTTATTATTGTGGGGTCACAACATGTGATTTGTTTATTGTGGACTCAAGTCAAGTATTATGTATGGATGTAAGATCGTAACCACCAGATCCCTGACCCCGGATCTGGGGGTGTTACAGAGATGGTATCAGAGCGAGAGTTATAAATCCCAAGAGATGATGCGACGTTATACAATAATAAATTCACTAACATAATAAGAACTCTTGCCAAGTTCATCTAAAACCCTTATGGGAACTTTTAATTATCATGATAGTAATATAATTCGTCATTGTGTAGGCGAGCGACATCTCCGATCCGGAGGAGTATGAGAGGCAGCACGATGAGGCGATCCAGGCCGCCGAGGGCTCGGCGATGGTAGATTCAGATGCTGATACTGATGTTGTTGAGTCAGAGGAGGAGGACCCTGAGGTCCAGGTCGATGCTGATACCGATGTCATTGAGTCTGAGGAGGAGGAGGACCCGGAGGAGGTCCAGGCAGGGCAGGACGTTGAGTTAGCTGATGAGGGGGAGGATTTCTGGGTGGTGACTCAGATTAGGACTTTGGGGGAGGATACTGAGGTAGTTGCTGAGGATGTTGATGTGGAGGACCCTGAGGAGGCCCAGCTTGTTCATGATGTTAGGGTGATGGAGGAGGATACTGACATGACTACAGAGCAGGTGATGGCTGCTGTTCTAGGCCAGGATGTAGATGAGGGTGCCGAGGGAGATGTTGATGAGCACGTGGTTGATGTTGTAGGGAGTTCTGGACTACATGTGCCACCCCTCCCTGTTGAGAGAGCCCCTACCCCACCACCACTACCTGTGAGCCCATACCCCGATGAGTTTGAGGAGCTTACCCCAGAGCCCCAGCAGACAGAGACTGCTACTCCAGCTGAGCCATCCACCCCACCTCATGCCCCGATAGGAGGAGTCCCAGTATGTGTTCACAACTTGATTGTGAACGGGCTTTATAGAGAGTTGTCTGTGGCAGATGCCAGGTTGGCAGAGTCTAGGAGGGAGTTAGCAGCAGAGTGAGCCGCCCAGATGAGGTTGCAGGGCAGGAGGACTATCAGTGACAGGGTTGGGTATAGGGCTGTGACCCGCATCGAGCTGAGGGCTCGAGTGAGGGTGCGACAGTTGCCTACTGATGGGCATGGTAGGGTAGACAGAGCAGAGGCTGAGGAGATTTTCCGCATCGCCATGGGGAGGGTTCGGAGGATGTTTCGTCGTGGCGGCTGATTTCAGATGTAGTGATGCAGTGGTCTAGTTGTCTAGTCATGTACGGACGTAGTAGTGCCGGCTTTTGTAGGGATGGTTTTCTTGTACTTGTTTTCCCTTTTTGCAGACTAGACAGATAGACAGCGTATTTCACTTTTGACTTGTTGTTGTTGTTAGGATGGCTGTACTTTAAACTATTGTTGTAACTCGGATGTTGTACCTTTTCGGTACCTGGTATATATTTGTTTCCCTTTCAGTCATTACAATTTTGTTGGGATGTGATCACGAGTTTATTAACATATGTTTTTTTTTGATTAAGTTGCCATGAGATATAAAACTGTGGGATCTTAAACCCAATCATGTAAAGAATTATGCAAGGAAAAATCCTTTAAAACAGGTAAGTGAACCTAATGTATAATTTTCAAAATTTTCAGTAAAATGCCTCCAAGACGAATGGGCACTAGGGCTAACCCCCGAGAATCTACTGACCAAGAGAGTCACAACCAACACGAGGAAAACCATGAAAGTAGTGAAGAACAAGATCAGGATTATAATGAGCAAGAAGATTCCCAGTATGGAGCAGAAGATGAACCCCTGTACTCTGAAGAACTTGAGGGGGAAATCGAGGGTGGAGAAACTGAAGTAGAACAGGAAGGGGAGAACCAGGGCGGAAACCCCATGGGCCAGTTTATGGATCTACTTAGGCAGAATTTGAACCAATATCTCCAACCACCCCAAGGAAACAATACCACTGTGGCCAATTCCTTTAGGGCCTTCAAGTCCCTCAAACCCCCAGAGTATCACGGATCGGCTGATCCCGTTGAGGCAAGAGCCTGGGTCAAGGAAATGGAGAAATCTTTCGAGATTCCGAGTATTGAGGAGGCCTAAAAGACTGTCTTTGCTACCTACTTGCTAAAAGGAGAGGCCAATTATTGGTGGGAAGCTAAGAAGAATATGGAGACCGATGCTATTGTAACCTGGGATAGGTTTAAACAGTTGTTTCTAGAGAAGTATTTCCCAAAGTTTATGAAAACCTAGATGGAGCTTAAGTTTCTAGAGTTAAAGCAGAATAACTTGTCGGTGGCCGATTATGAAGCCAAGTTTACTGAGTTATCAAGGTTTATGCCGGAATTTGTGGATACTGAGGAGAAGAAGGCTAACAGGTTTCAGCAGGGGTTGAAACAATGGATTCAGAATCGAGTGGCGGTTTTAGAGATTAATGATTATGCCACCTTGGTGCAAAAGGCGACCATTGTGGAAGCAGGTAGTGATCAGGCACAGAGAGAAAGAGAAAAAGGGGGATTAAAGAGAAAGTATACCAGTATGGGCGGAGGTTCCGCAGGAGAAAGACCCCCGAATAGGTTCAATCGAGGAGCAGTATCCCTACCTGGGAGGAGTGGTGGGTTTAAACCATCTGTGAGTGCAACTGTGAGCCAGGGCGGCTTGCAGTTAGGAATGTCCCGTTCTCACCTTTCCAGACCTCCAGTACCAGCATGCACAACTTGTGGGAAAAGGCACCCTGGAGTATGCAATCAGAAGCAGTCCGTCTGTTATAAGTGTGGACGAGTGGGTCACTACTCCAACAGGTGTACCGCGGTTAATCCTATTGCTAGTAAGAGCAATACCTGTTTCCAGTGTGGACGTCCAGGGCACATGAGGAAGGACTGCCCAATGAACAAACCAGCGGTTTCAGGGGCAAGCAAGGCTGCCTCTAACCGACCACCAACTGCTAGGACTTTTAACATGACAGTGCAAGATGCTGTGAGAGACACGGATGTGATAGCAGGTACATTTTCCCTCAATTCAGTCAGTGCAAATGTTTTGTTTGATTCTGGAGCAACTAAGTCTTTTATATCTAGAGATTTTACGCATAAATTGAAACTTAAAACTCAACCGCTAAGGGAGTCTTTGCAAGTAGAGATAGCTAATCAGGAAGTCGTTCAAGTTAATCAGATTCACCCCGATTGCAAAATAGAAATAGGAGGACGATCCTTCTGTGTTGATTTGATCCCTTTTAAGCTAGGGGAATTCGATGTTATTTTGGGTATGGACTGGTTGTCTCGTAATAATGCGCAAATAGATTGTAAAGGGAAAAAGGTTAAGTTGAAAACCCCAGGAAAGAAGGAAATAGTGTTTAAAGGGCTACGACAGACCCAGACCATTCTAACCATGGCGCAAACCAAGAGACTGCTACGAAAAGGGAATGAAGCTTATTTAGCTTACGTTATAGACACCCAGAAAGAGGCGCCCAAGATACAAGATATTCCGGTAGTTAACGAATTTGAAGACGTGTTTCCTCAAGATCTTCCCAGATTACCACCAGATAGAGTGATTGAGTTTGCTATCGAGTTAGCCCCGGGGACGGCGCCAGTCTCAAAGGCCCCGTATCGATTAGCACCAGTGGAAATGAAAGAGCTAGCAAAACAATTATAGGAATTGTTGGATAAGGGTATGATAAGACCCAGTGTGTCGCCTTGGGGCGCACCAGTGTTGTTTGTTAAGAAAAGGGACGGGAGTATGAGGTTATGCATCGACTATCGAGAGTTGAACAAGCTAACCATAAAGAACAAGTACCCGTTACCCAGAATTGATGACTTGTTTGACCAGCTAAGAGAAGCTGTGTATTTCTCCAAGATTGACTTGAGAACCGGATATCACCAGCTGAAGATTAAACCTGAAGATATTCCAAAGACTGCCTTCCGTACTAGGTATGGGCATTATGAATTCTTGGTAATGTCGTTTGGACTGACCAACGCCCCAGCAGCTTTCATGGATTTAATGAATAGAGTGTTCAAGGAGTATTTGGACCAATTTGTTATAGTCTTTATTGATGATATTCTGATCTACTCAAAGACAGAGGAAGAACACGCTGAACATTTGAGGATAACCTTAGAGACACTCCGGAAGGAGCAGTTATATGCCAAATTCTCAAAGTGTGAGTTCTGGAAAAATGAGGTGCAATTTTTAGGGCACGTAATCAACAAAGAAGGAGTGCTAGTTGACCCCTCCAAGATAGAAGCAGTTTCAAACTGGGAACGGCCAACTACTCCAACCGAGGTGAGGAGTTTCATTGGGCTGGCCGGATATTACAAGAGATTTGTCCAAGACTTTGCGAAAATCGCAGCTCCATTAACTCGACTTACCCGTAAAACCGAGAAATTTGAATGGACTGAGAAATGCGAGAAGAGTTTCCAAGAGTTAAAGAAGAGGCTGGTGACAGCCCCAGTGCTGGCATTACCTGATGGAAAAGGAGATTTCGTGATTTACAGTGATGCTTCGCATAAAGGACTGGGATGTGTGCTTATGCAGCACGGCAAGGTAATAGCGTATGCGTCTAGGCAATTGAAGGATTATGAGGTCAGATATCCCACGCATGATCTAGAACTAGCAACCATAGTCTTCGCTTTAAAGATTTGGAGACACTATCTGTATGGGGAAAAATGCGAGATTTACACTGACCATAAGAGCCTCAAGTACATTTTCACTCAAAAAGAGCTTAATATGCGCCAGAGGAGATGGTTAGAGTTAATCAAGGATTACGACTGTGAAATTCGCTATCACCCGGGCAAAGCCAATGTGGTGGCTGACGCCCTTAGTAGGAAAGAAAAGCTCAAGATGATAACTTCAGAGGAAGAACTAGTGAAAGATTTTGAGAAGTTGGAAATTGAGGTTAAGTTACCTAGAGAGGGCCAAGAAAAGTTGATGGAAATTAGAATCCAACCTCCATTGTTAGAAAAGATTAGACTGTGCCAGGAACGGATGATGGAGGAAGAAAAGAACTCCACAGAAGAGCTAATGACCGGAGAGGAAATTAAGTGCGAAAGAGACAAGGAAGGGATCATGAGGTACACATACAGGATATGGATCCCAAACGTTCAGGAACTCAAGGATGAGATTTTAAATGAGGCACACAACTCAAGATACTCAGTGCACCCCGGTAGCACCAAAATGTATAGGGATTTGAAGGAGTATTACTGGTGGCCCAACATGAAAAAGGACGTAGCAGAATGGGTAAGCAGATGCTTGACCTGCCAACGAGTGAAAGCAGAGCACCAGAAGCCTAGTGGACTTCTACATCCCTTGGAGATTCCCGAATGGAAATGGGAACATATAGCTATGGATTTCGTAGTAGGTTCACCAAGGACCAAAGCAAATCATGACGCCATATGGGTGATTATAGACCGACTAACAAAGACAGCTCACTTTCTTCCTATTAATGAAAGGTACATGGTCGATAGGCTAGTAGATATCTACCTCAAAGAGATAGTGGCGCGACATGGAGTCCCAGTCGCCATAGTATCCGACAGAGATCCCAGATTTAACTCCAGGTTTTGGAGGAGCTTTCAGGAATGTGTGGGAACCAGGCTAAACATGAGTACAGCTTACCATCCCCAGACAGACGGGCAAAGTGAAAGGACCATCCAGACACTAGAAGATATGTTGAGAGTCTGTGCTATAGACTTTAAAGGGAATTGGGATGATCACTTGCCATTGATTGAGTTCTCCTACAACAATAGCTTTCATTCAAGCATAGGAATGCCGCCTTACGAGGCCCTTTATGGAAGGAAATGCCGATCTCCCCTATATTGGGATGAAGTTGGAGAGCGAAAGATGCTCGGACCTGAGATGGTCCAACGGACGAAGGATGCAGTGGATCTAATCAGAGGTCGGCTGGTAGCAGCCCAAGATCGATAAAAGAAATATGCCGACCTAGCTCGGAAAGGAAAAGAATATGAAGTGGGAGACCTAGTGTTCTTGAAGGTATCTCCTTGGAAGGGTTTAATGAGGTTTGGAAAGAAAGGGAAGCTGAGCCCTAGATATATTGGACCATTTGAGATCTTAAGACGTATTGGGGAGCTAGCTTATGAACTGGCATTACCCCCGAACCTGCAGCAAGTGCACAATGTGTTCCATGTCTCAATGCTAAGGAAGTATAACCCAGATGCCAAGCACATAGTGGAATATGAGCACGTGGACATGCAACCAGACTTGACCTATGTAGAGCAACCAGTGGAAATCATAGACAGAAAAGATCAAGTGCTCCGAAACAAGGTCATCAAGCTTGTCAGAGTTTTATGGCAGAACCACAACATAGAGGAATCAACCTGGGAGCTAGAAAGTGCAATGATGGAAAAGTACCCCCATTTGTTTTCAAACTAATTCCGGGACGGAATCCTTTTAAGGAGGGGAGACTGTAAGAACCCAGATTTTTGATAGAATTAGAACTTTTTATTATGTAATGAATAGTGGTTATGACTGCAATGTAACGAATGTCTATTAAATGAATGGGATGGATTTAAATTCAAATATTTATATGTCATGAAGAATGCTTCTGGTTGATAGCATAGATAAGAATGATCTATCTTCTAGGGTTATAAGTTATATTATTCCAAGAGAGATTATTCTTGTGTCATCCAAATCAATATCTGTTATTAGTCTAGCGGTTCCGTAAAAAGGTTAAGGAACACCCGAGAGTAAACCAGGTTCATTTTCCTAATTATAGGAATTAAGTAAAAAATGAGTTATGAATAGTGTTTTGGTGGAAATTGGAATATTATTAGACGACGCTATATAGAAGCAGTCTGAATGGATTTCCGAGTTCGTATTAATAATCAGTGGATGAAATAAGTGTATGTAAATGATATCGGAATCAGAAAAATAGAACTTTTATTTTCTCTGAGATTTCCCGAGACCTTAAAGGATTTAAGAATTTACTATTGAGATTTAAGGGATTTAAATACAAAGGTTACAAATGAGTATTGAGAATATTAGTAAAGTTATGAAGAAAGTTTCCAGTAAATCCATAACTAGGAATCCTTGAGATATTCCTCTGAATGAACAAGGAAATTGAGTAATACCCGGACAAAGGAACGAATAAATAACCAAGAGACCAACAAGTGCAATTAGTGGGAAAAGGAGAAACCAAAGTATCATCCTTATAAGTCAACTACAAGATGAGTGGTGTAATTGCATTCTTGCAAAAATGGAGTTGTTTGTTGTAGTGCCAACACTTGGTTCAATAAGAAGGCAACAAGTGGACCAATAGATGGTTGACAACACAAAAAGAAGAGATGCATCCAAGTATATACATAAAGATACATGCATTAAGCCATTTTACACATAAAAAAAAACACAAAACTCTCTCTCATTTCCTCTCCATTCTGCTGCTCACGGTTTAAGCTAAAAAGGGGGGGGGTTCCCACCATCATTTGATCTTGAAATTTTTATGGTGAGTACTTCATATCATAGTTTAGATCCCCTAAAAATTTCAGCTCCAAATTCATCTTTTTCCATTTTCAAATAAATCATCAAAGTGATGATGAATAGTGCTTTCATGAAACTAACTTTTATTTCTTGATTTCTTTTGATCATCCAAGCTATACTAAGGCTATATAAGGGCTAAACAAGGTTTGATAAGTTCATACATACACCAAGGAAGGTATACCACTCTTGAAAACCTAGCTCTTAGTTTAAGTTTTGCTATTTTAGATGAGTTATATGGATTTAATGCATGTTTAGGACCTTAAGATTATGATTGGGCTTTGTTAAATGTTAAATTAGTTTAGATGAACGGAAAGACATTGCTTGGTCTTAGTTCATGGATAAATAGCATGTATGTGTTGTTTGGAGTGTAAACCATGATCATTGAATGGTTTGAAATTTGGAAATCATGTAAACATAGCCGTCGTAATGCCCGATTGTCGTTAACCCTAAGAAACCGTGAATAGCAGTAGCATTACCTTACTGTACAGTCCCGGATTTTGCTATGTTTAGTTAGTTCATGTTACGAGCTTCGTTTTGATATAAAGATCGAGTGAAATGGATATACGGTTTAGGAGTTATGGTCGAATTAAGATAAGTGGTTCGTAAACAAGAGCACCAGTTCGTAATCAGAATTGAACCTGTATAAATTCGGTAATGCAGTAGCGAACCATCGTAATTAAATACTAGAGATGATAAGGAAGGTGTGAGAGAAAACCTTGCGTTAAAAGGATCGTTTTACGATTTTATAAAAATGTTCGAATCAAGGTTAAACGCGAACGAACCCCTAGAAGCATGCTTGATTATGACCTTGGTTAATAACTTAGAAAACGGACGATAAAACTCGTAGTACAATCTTGATTCGTAAATGATCGATATTAAAACTTATATGGCTTAAGTACGTATTAAGTGTGGGTACAATGACGGGTCATAATAGCGAACGTATGTCGAACCGCATCGGTGATAAAAAGAGTTACACTAAGAGGTGTATAACGAGATAATTTGAAAACGTGTTTCGACTTAAGTGAAGTCTATATTTAATCTTGTAAAGTGTTAAGTGATTAATCCCGAATGCCTTGGCTATTTATAGATCGTCAGGCTGACCCGGGACACGCTACCACCACCCTTACCCGCACTCGCTTTCCAGGCAAGTTTCAAATCCTTCTTTAAGGCTGTTGTTGTGAATATAAATATGTTTTTTTTTGTTACATTACATATGCCATAGCATGCATGCCTACTTTTAAAGTCATATTGTTATACTTGTTCCCTGAATTGTTGTTGGCTTATGAGCTAGATAGCTATTATATCAGTTATAAGCCGGAAATTTCTAAAACCCTTAAGCGAAGGGTAGTTGAATCTCATTCTTTGGTTATAGACCGGGAGTCGTTATTTCTTGATATATTAATATTATTCTCGGAGAAAAATATTCAAGTAAATATTTTCCAGTTATTATTTGGCGAATAATATTGGAATATCCTTTGAGATTATTTTGTAAGTATTATTCGGATTAATCATCAGATATTTATTTACTCGATGAACATTATCTTTAATAATCATCTAAGGTCGATTTAATATTCGAATATTATTTCGAACTCTCAGCTAAGTTAATTACTTAGGGAATGTTCATTCTTATTTATCGATAAATATTATTTTGAATATTCATTCGAGTTTATTTATTTAATGAATATTATTTTAATATTCAGTCGGGCCTTATTTATTTAAATGAATATTATTCCGAATATTCATTCAATCCCTATTTATTTTATAAATATTAGTTGAACGTTGATTCGAACTCCAGACATTCGATAAATATTATTTCAAATATTCATTCGATAATCAATTCTTCTATAAATATTATTAAGTGAATATTCATTAGTTGTTCAATGAATATTGTCTCAATTATTCAGTTGATCATTATTTCATCAATAAGTATCATTCTTAAATATAATATTCATTATTGATTCAATGAATATTATTTCAATTATCCGTTTGAGGATTATTTCATCAACAAATATTATTATTAATTTGAATATTCATTATTTGTTCAATGAATATTATTCAGAGTATTTACTCAAAGATTATTCCAAGCAACCCTTTTTCAATGTCTGCGACTAATAAATATTCTTGGAATATTTATTTAATTCTTCTAACTCGTTTCAAAAATGATTTACTTCATTCGCATAGTATCATCGACCTTCGAATATTATATGAATTATTCCAAAGTCTTATTATTATTATAATATTATCAAGGAAGGTTCTCAGTAATTCCATTCTTCCTTCGATTCGAATATAAGGGAACCTGACTTGAAGAATGTTATTTATCTTGTGACTGCCCGGTCATAAATTATTCATTTCGTTCGCAACTTGGTTGCTATTATTCATGGAATTGTGTATACCCACTCATTATTCGAGGGGTAAGAATGTTGGAACAAGTTGGTATCCATTAACAAGCAGCGGCTTGGGAAATATTGGTGAATTTTCCTTTCCAATTAGATACGATTACTTTGTGGAGTCTTATCAACAAGTATTATACTTGGGGAAAGGGAGACGAACTTTACGTTTCAAGTTATGGATGTGAAATGAACTAGGAGATGCGTAAGTGACCCAGTGGCGCCGGTCCAGCAAATGGCCCAACCGTTGGCCGAGGGGGTTCTAGAGGGCGGTAGACAAATAAATCCGTCGGTGCTTCTTTCTACATGTAGTAAACAAGAGGTGGGGAGCATAACATGCGACTGATCATCGTGTAAATGCTATGTCTCCTGGCGCGTCAAACTCCAATATTAGTTCATCACTCAATGTTGGAAATTTTCTGCAACATCATCATGGTTGGCAGAGTTGAAAAGTATTTCAAACTGGAATAGCAATATCTTTCTTGCAAGTTCCTATCTTTTATAAAAATGATGCTATCCTGCTTATTTTGGCATAGCATATGCTTCTACGAAATATATATCTGTTGAGTTACCTTGTAACTTCATCCTTTATATTAAACTGGCACTATTTTCGCAAATGCATGGCAGGTTACCCGTCCCACAGGACTCCCCGCTGATATTGTTGCTGCCATTGCTGAGGTAGCACAGATAGTCAGCTTTTGCTTCCAGTTTAATTATATGTATCAATAATGTTAATCAACGGCAAGAACTTTAAACTTATGATGTTATCCTTTTGGCTTGTAATAACTTTTATTCGTAAACCCGTAATGTGAGACTTATTTCAATTTCATCTCTGGGACTATAACTGTGTGTGTGTGTGAGTGGTTATTATTGTGGGGTCACAGCATGTGATTTGTTTACTGTGGACTTAAGTCAAGTATTATGTATGGATGTAAGATCGTAACCACCAGATCCCTGACCCCGGATCTGGGGGTGTTACATTTCTCCCCCTTTGTATTTGAGTTCCTTGATGTCCTCTTCTCCCCCTTAGGCTTGTTGTCAGGCACAGAGGCTGTAGTATTGACCTTTGGGGTTGAAGATTCTTCAGGTAGAGGGAGACCCATGTGCTTCATCATTGCAGACAACATTGATTGTTGATGCAGAAGAACATCAGTTGTGGTGGTGGCTTGAGTGTTCAACTGCTCAGTTAGAGTTTGCACCTTGTCTATAAGATGAGCATTGGACTGAGTGAGAATAGCTACCTCCTTTTCAAGTGCATCTACCTTACTAAATAATGCATTAGATTTGAAGCCAGACAGGGATTGTTCTTTAAGTCTCTGCACTTCAAATCTAGACAGCTCATGCACAGGAACCTCAGTTACCAGCTTGTAACACCCCCAGATCCGGGGTCCGGGATCCGGTGGTTACGGTTTCCAATTCTGTCCACAACAATTGAACTTTCCTTAACATAAAATAAATTACGTCTCTATAACCCAATACAACAATATAAAACACACCCGTTATAGTCCCAGAGATGAAATCAGAGTAACAATCAAATTTTTATTAATCACATTATGAGTTCTTACAATCCAAAAGAATTTCAATATAATACATACTCTTTGCCATCCATTTACATAAGTCATACTAGACCATATTCTTGGTACTGAAAGAATAAATATACCCTACCAATAGCTTCTTCTTCAGCTCTGGTAGTCTCATCGTCCTCGCCCGCGTCGAGTGCGCCTTGTGCGAGTCATCTGGTCTAGCTGTTGTTGTGATATAATAATAAAGCAAGGGTGAGCAATAGCCCACCAACAATAATATATAACTGAACGATAATGTATAACAGTTCAAAAGTATCTTTCAAACCATATGCCATGCATTTACGGAAATGATGCCAGTATAATATGAACGATGAAGTTACAAGGTAACTTAAAGTATTTGTTTGTAGAAATATCTGCTACATCAAAGTAAGCGAGATATTCTTATTGTTATTAAGAAGAGGAACTTGCAAGAAAAGGTTGCAATTCCAGTTATGACCCTTTTCCAACTCTGCCAACAGTAATCATGTTGCAGGAAATAAATAAATTTGGATGATGAACCAATGATGGAGTATTCACCGCGCCCGCTGTTCCAATCTTGATGATCAGTCGAGATCGTACAGCTCAATTTAGATTTACTACCGGTAGAAGGAAGAACTGACGGCTTTACTTGTATACCGCCTTACTAGCTCTCCCTGGCCAACGGTTGGGCCAAAGGGGATGGACCGACGCTACTCGGCCTCTTACACGACTCCTAGTTCAAATAGAATTCATGATTCTGAATGTAACGTTCGTCCCCCTTTCCCCAAGTATAATACTTGTTGATAAGACTCCACAAAGTAGTCGTATCTAGTTGGAAAGGAAAATTTACCAATAACTCCCAAGCTATTACTTGGTAACGGATATCAACTTGTTCTAGTGATCTTACCCCTCGAAAGATGAGAAGGTAAGCAACGACTTAATAAGTCAACAGCACCCGAGTTGCGAGTGAAGGGAATACTTTATGACCGGGAAGTCGACAAGATAAATAACATTTTTCCAAGTAAGGTTCCCTTATATTCAATAAATATTTAAATGAATATTCAAAACAATATTCATTAATTAATAAGACCTGAAAAGAATATTTAAGGTAATATTCATAATTAATTAGGAATTTAAATGAATATTCAAAAGTAATATTCATTTAATGAATAATATCCTAAATGAATATCAAGTAATATTCATTTAGTAATCCAAGCCTTAAGGAATATTCGAGATAATATTCGATAATTAAATCAAGCTTCAGATGAATATTAAAATAATATTCATCAAGTATTTAATATCTTAAATGAATATTCAAAAGTAATATTTATTTAATATAATAATATTCTAAAAGAATATCCAAATAATATTCATTTAGTAGTCTCATCTTTAGAAGAATATTCGAAATAATAATCGATAATCAATTCGACTCTGAATGAATATTGACAAATATTATTCGTCGAATGATTACGTTCAAATAATTATTTGAAGTAAGGATCATTAAATAAATAAGCTCGAACGAATATTCAAATAATATTCGTCGTCCAAATAATAGAAAATATTTACTTAAATATTTTCCTCCGAGGTAATCTCGATATATCAAGGAATATTGACTCCCGGTCTATATTTGATTAATAAGATGTATACGCCCTTCTATGAGGGTCTTACAATAACCGGCTTATAACTGATATATAACTATCTAGCTTATAAGCCAACAATAACATTCAGGGAACAAGTATATCAATTCAACTTGAAAGTAGGCATGCATGCAATGGCATATGTATATCAGCAATCATATATATATATTTATTCAATCACAACAACAGCCTAAAAGAAGGGAATTGAAACTTGCCTGGTAGTCGAGTACGGTAAGGGGTAGTGGTAGCGGGTCCCGGTTCAGCTTGGTGATCTATAAATAGCCAAGGCATTCGGGATTAATCAATTAACATATTAAAAGTTAAGTTATTCTTAAATCGAAACACGTTCTCAAGTTATCTCGTTATACCCCTTTTAGTGGATTACTTATTCTCACTAATCCGACCCGACATTCGTTTGTTAATACGACATGTCACTGCACTTATACTTGGGACATACTTAAGTCATATGAGTTCTAAGGTTGATCGTTACGAACCAATATTATACTCCGAGTTTTATCGCCCGTTTTCTAAGTGTTTTACCGAAGTTATAAAGGAGTCGTCTTTTAGGGGTTCGTTCGCGTTTAACCTCGACTCGAACATTTTTAATAAATCGAAAAATGATCCTTTTGACATACGGTTTTCTTTCACACCTTCCTTCTTACCCCTAGTATTTATTTACCAAGATTCGCCATGACGTTACATAGCTTACGATGGTTCAATTACAGTTACGAACTTTCGTTTACGGATTCGAACTACTTTTAGTAATTTGGTCATAAATCCTAAACCGTAAGTCCGTTTCACGTGATCTTTATATCAAAACGAAGCTTAGAACATTACCTATCCTATCATGGCAGATAAAGTCTCTGGACAGTAGGGGTTCGACATGGAAAATGGCATACAAAACATGGTATTGCAAAATCGGGCATTATAACGGCTGTAAATCGAATATCTACCAATTTCGAATCTTCCCATAAACATAGTATTCAACCCAAACAACATATACATGACTTATATACATGAACTGAGGCCAAGCAATGCCTTTCCGTTCATCTTGCTATTTACATCATTAATCCAAAATCCATATATAATCATGCTTATAATCTTAACATAACCATAACTAAGTTATAACTATCATAAACATGCTTAAATCTCAAACAAGGGTTAGGGTTTCAAGAGCTTTATACCTTCATTGGAGTGTGTAAAGACCTTGCTAAGCTTTGAATAGTCCTTGTATACCCATAACCAAGCTTAGATCATCCTAGAAATCAAGAAAATCAAGAGTTGTTCTTGAAAATCACTATTCACCCTAGTCTTTGATGATTTCTTTGAAAATGGAAACAAGAGAGTTTGGCTTTGAAATTTTTAGGGGATCACTTTTAGGAAATGTAAGACTCACCATAATTATTTCGAGAACAAACAATGGTGGGAAGGTGGAGTTTGGATTTGGAATTTAGGGTGAGGCCGAATGGAATGGTAATGGGGGGTGGGAGAGTGTTCTTGCTCTTTCTTTGTCTTGGTTGCTTGTAATAATGCTTAAAGTGATTTTGTGAGATAATATCTCATCCAAGTGGGGTTAGTGGAGTGTGATGCATTGGATGAGGTAATTAGCATGGACAAGTGTTGTGTTTTCCATGGTTGAAAGCTTAACCAAGGGTTTTTGATTTCTAAGTACTAGTTATGCTCCAATTGATCTAGTTACTCTTGCCCACTTGGTTACTAGATATTTATTCTAGTAGCTTGCACAAGACTCTTGCTTCCTCTGCTTGTTTCTGTGTCCGGTTATTGCCCGTTTCGATTGATCGTTCGTAGGAATATTTCACGGATTTCTAATTAGGGTTTACCGGGAATCCTTTTTAATATTAATACTTTCATTCTCCATCTTTCATTCTAACTTTCCAATTTATATTCCTTAAATCCATTCGTTAAATACTTAAGGCTATCAGTGTCCAGGGAACTCTCGGAGAAAATAAAAGTGCGGTTTTTCAGAATCCGACAGCTTTTACATACACTTATTTTCCCCCTGGATCACTAATACGAACTCGGAAATCCGTTTCGAATACTTCTATATAGTGTCGTCTTATATTATTATATACTCCCACCACAACACTATTCATTCTGTATTCTTTACTTGTTCTCTTAGGGTTGTATAATTGTCCGTATTCTCTTTCGATCGTTCCTTAACCTTTTTACGGAACTACTGGATTAATCGTTACCGATTTGGATGACATGAGAATATTCTCCTGCTTGAAATTGCCATATCTTATTCCCTTAGAAGATAGATTATTCTTACCTATGTTGTTACCCTTTAGCATTCTTCAAGACATAGAGATAATAAAGTCGAATTCCATTCATTCTTTCCAAATATCAATTATTACATTGTAGCCATAACCACTCCTCAGTGGTTTCCTACCTTCATTCTTAAATCAAATATAATAACATCCCAAAATATCAAATCCTCAAAGTTAATATCTCAATTCTTGGATTATAATAATATTTAATCCACTGTCCGGTCAAATATTATACCGAAAAGAATTTGGAATTTCTGAATTCCGATCGTCTCTGCAATCACTTATTTCCTCCGCGTATTACTAATATGACTTCGAAACATCCATATCACGTCCCGTACATAGGGTGGAGTGAAAAGTTTTCCAACTTACAAAATCACTATTCATCCACCAAATTACTATGCACGTACAGGAAACACTATGCACGTACGGGAAATACTATGCACGTACGGGAAATACTATGCACGTATGGGAAACACTATGCACGTACTCATTTCCCTACAAGGATCCATTAGCTCCTTCCTGGATGGTAGATTATTCTTATCTAGGTCCTCAACCATCGAATTACTCTATTCTGACAATATACCAATGCATCAGGATCATTGTCCAAAGCAATATCCATTCATTACAATCATTGCCCTTTGAAACCACCATTCATTAGAGCTGGTGACCTTGTTGTCGGAATCATTGTTCCTCATTTTATCATTACTTAATAAAAAGTTTTAATTATATCCAAAATTTGGGGTTCTTACAGTCTCCCCTCCTTAAAAGGATTCCGTCCCGGAATCAGGTAGGAAGCAAAGAGTCGTTTGCCTGCCGTTCACTCTTTAGCTTCCCGGTCAATTCTTAGTCGTTCTACCCTTCCTCAGCACATCTTCTAGTGCTACAATTCATACTTTATCCTTTTTCCATCAACGATGCTACTTTTCGTACAACTCACTATCCGGGTTATACTCTTACTCAGTCTTATCCTTATTGATACCTGCAGTAACATTGGTATCACTATCACCCTACGATTCGGAGGTAACCTCGCTCGTACTGTGCATTTCCTGATCGCTTTAATCTTCGCAATCTCGATCAATATAGAGAAGTGGAAAGATTTATTGAGAGATCACTATGATCAATTGAACATTTGTTATATTGCATAGTTAGTACAGAAGGGGGCCAGCCTTTAGTACTTGACAAGCAATTAAACAAGTCATGGCATTCCACTTAGACTTCTATCACATAGACAGATAGTCACGTAGCAGTACCTCCCCTCCTAAAAGGGTTGTTCTTCTCAATTCATAAAGAAGATGAATAAGAGAGAAGAAGAGAAAAGAGTTCTAAAGGATTATAGAAAACTTTCATGATTGTAGAATATCATACTCAGAATCTACCTCTGAACTATAGAGGTTTATCAAAGAAGAAATTAATCATAATTATATCCAATACTATTTGATCGCAATCTCACGTGTCAACATATCTTGCTGCTTTGCCCATTATTCTATGGACAAATACTCTTGTTCAATCTTAGCGATACTCACATTCGGGAAATCCTTCAACCTTTCAGGTTAAATCTTAGATTTCTCACTTGACATCATTATTACTGACATCCCATATCATGTTACTAGCTTTTTCATAACTATAATATTGACACTATCAGGTTGTCATCCTGAGAATTCATTAGAAAACCCATTCATAACATTCCTTGCTTCTCATTCCATAGTTGCTTCCCCAGCCCTTTCTTTATCAATCACATCCTACTTATTAGCTGATTCTTACTCATTTCTTTTATTTACTTTCACCTTCACCTCTTTATTGAGACACCTTTTTGCAATTGGTACCTCCTTATCGGTATTTCGTCTCATTTATTCTATAATCATCACGTTATTTCAATTTAAACTTTCCGAAATGAATCTGGCCCGATTCCTTTAACTTAGATTCATATAATCTACTTCTGCCAACCTTGTTTCTCATTACTTGTTCTTTTCTATCCGTGGTTTTCCACAGGTTGTCTTTCGTAAGTCAGACCAGGTCGTATATCTACATGCTCGTACTCCTATTATCTGTTGAACATCTGCATTTTACTGGCGTAGCCTGGCCACATGAAAACCCGTTATGACCGTGCTATAATTTTTGGGGTAAGGCTGGCTCGAATACCGCCGTCCGAACACTTTAAACTCTCAAGTGGCCCAATAAGTTTTGGGCTCAACCGCCCTTCCCTCCAAGTCTCATTAATTCTTTCTACGGGAATACGTTTAGCATCACGAATTATCAACCTCATATTCTCTATCTTGTTTGTGCAGAAGTACACTAACACAAACTTGCTTGTCATTCATCAACATGCCATTTAGCTTATCAGTAGCAGCACTTTTTTTATCTTTACGTTGTCATCTCCTTTCTTAGAGGAATCACCATCGCTTGTTGTTTACGTAGTGCGTTAATAGCTAACCCTACGGGTTTCAAATCCCTTAGGGAGACAAAGTAATCATTATTCCTCATCCATAAGGAACACTTCTTGAACTTGATGTAGATATAACGTGAAGCAGATAGAATTGCAGAAGAGTTTCAAGCATCGCAGCTAAGTCCGGTTGATGAAACTATCACTTATGCATCTTCCATAAAAGACTGGAAACTTAACGGTTTACTTCATCAATTTTGTACCATGGTCCTGGTTTGCCTCAAAACGGGACCTTCTAAGGTACGTGATATGCTTAAGACTCCATCAGGAATCGAATCTTTACTTAAACTATTATTACTGTTAATTCTTGCACAGTCATCAGAAGGAATGTAAATTCCTCCATTCCGATATGACCTTCAAGGTCCTTCCAAATATCATCCTGTTTCTTCGGTATGAACATTTGTAATTATTCCTTTATACTTAGATTGTCGGCCACCTCATTGGCCTTTCTTGATGATAATGATTTCTTGTAACCCATGTTTTCTGGGTACATTCCAGCTCAAGTTTTTCTACCTCATTCCCATCACTGTTAGGTTAAAGCATTCTCCCTTAAGCTCTGCTGAAGGAGAAAATATAACTATCAGTCATTTCCATAAGTCATTGCTTCCACTTACCCATGGGAACTTTATCACGTTTATTCCCAATCCTACTTAGGATACTTATTTTCTTAGTTCTTTCTTTATCTTAGGATAATCTCAACCTTTATAGGTTCAACCCATACTTCCTCAGGGTTTCATACATGCCTCATCTGGCATTATTGTTACGATGTCATACATTCCTTACCAAACTTCCATTTTTGAAGTTCGGAATATTACCCTTTTTCCTTGTAAGGTTTCGTAGGCCATCCTTATCATTCCTCCGGTATTTTCTAGGTACCGGGTATATCAAAATGTCATTGATCAATACTCTAATAATTCTATCCATGTTCTTTCCAGAACCCTTTTTAATAATCCTTACCGGTCATTGTTGCCTTAGCAAGTCCAGCTCATATCATCTGAAGTCATAATGTCGTTATTAGGGTTAATGCCACCCCTTGTGCATTCCCTAGGGTTTGTCTTAATTTATGGATATCCTATCCTTAATTCAACTGCCAAGGAATTCTTGCATCTTATAATTGGCAATCAGATCATGTATCCTTAATAAAGGTCTCTTTTCAATCATTCTCATTTGATAATCGATCGGTGGTTTAATGCCACCCTCTTCTTTCAGATAGTTGTCAGCCTATTTGGCCTTCCAAAAAGGCAACGTATGTCAATCTCTTCTCTTACCGAACTTGTTAATGGTAGCAAGGATGTTCTGGAAGATATTGGTCGAGTTCAACGTGAATCTCTTAGTGCTTATCGTTCTTCGCAAAGGTACTTGCCTCAGACAAAATTCCTACAGCATACTGTTCAATTTCTGACCTTTTCTATACCCTCTTCATATACCTTCATTGTTTACTTTCCTCCGTCATAATATATTCATGGTATTCATGATACCCTAACATCATACATCTCAAGTCACTATACTTCCATTTTACTCGAAATCTTGGACAACCATATACACATGAGTCACTTTAGTACGGGTGACCCCATCCCAAAAAGGTCTAGTGAATTCCCAATCAAAACATGGGTTGTTCGGCAGAAGATTCAAACGATCTCATTAATGTTTCCTTTATATCAGAAGCCCTTGCAGTCGGTGCTTTCTTAGAAGCAACCCTGCTTTGTCTTTTCATTGCTGGTCTAGTCACTTTATAATCCGTTGTGACTTGGCCTCAACTGGCCACACATAAAAATTATATGATTTTAGGGGTTGGCTAATAGCATTACTTTTCTAGCAATTGCCGGCATAGTGCCTTCTTCTTTGATACCTTTCTATCTTTCCAAAACTTTACTCCATATAAGTCTTAATCAACTACTCGGCACCGTCTCCGGTCACCTTTCCTCCACTTTTATCTTTTCAACTATTCTTATCAATCCTGCGTGCCACACAAGCTTACCATTCCTGGCATAACAGCCTTTTCATTTAAGTCAATCCTGGAATTTCTCAGTCCGGCTGGTTTCTTACTTACATTTCCTATTTTTGTCCAATCTCACTTCATCATTTTATCACTACCGTCGATTGTAATGCTCAGGGTCCGTTTACTAACCCATTTTACAGCATCCTTACCCAAATCACAGGGTTTGCTCCAATTTTTACTCTCTTCCATGACATTCTCTGATAATCAGAAAGACAAGGTTTGCCAAAATTCACCGAATTCCTTTCCAGACTCAGGGAAATTTTGATCAATCTACCCACCTACTGGTAACATTAAGGAGACCAGTTTCGAAACCTGAAGAATAGTTCTATGAACCTCCAAGCAGGTGGAATCATAAGCAGTCATAGTTAACGAAATAATCATCATCGGATTGGAAGTTTACCCACTGGAGAGGAATCAATTATATCCATCCCTTAGAAGGAAATCAATAGTCTCAAACTGAAACCTGTCACAACGTCCTGATATTCAATACTACCAAATGTCGGTCTACCTAACCCTTTATGCGAAGCGTCATTGGAAGCACAAAGTCTCTTTTTTCCATTAAGCAATGCCAGCTCTTGGTCATTACCAATTTCACCTTTTAGCTCCAGGAAGATTTTCTCACATTTTTCTCTTTAACTGCTGATCGTATTACTTGATCTATTATAATTCCCTGTCGGAGTAAACTTAAGGTAACTACTATAATCCATTCAAAGAGAAGAAGGAATTTAATATTCCTCTGAATCACATGCATCTAACGTTTTTGGTTCATCATTTAACTGAGTTGAATTAACTCTATACTCGGTCTCTGGCAGTAGTCTCATTACGAGTTCATCTTGACTCACTGGTCTTATCTTCCGGTAGGTTCTGAGATCATTGTCTTGCTTACTACTTCCTTATATAACTTTACCCAATCATGCTATCACTTCCCAATGTCTTTACTTTCTAAATGATTCATTCATAAAATGAACATTTTCCTTAATAAAACCACCTTATTAACCTCAATTTGGTTCCATAATTTACAACCTACGATACCTGCCTTCTCATGGCGAATTATTACTGACCATATTCATACTAATTCATTTATCAAATGATATGGCACTTACTGCCTCCTTCTCAACTATTCCTAGGGACTCTGCTCCTCGCCCTAAATTGATATCGTTGATAATCATACATCCCTCTAGCTCTTTCTTTGTTAAGATGAAAATCTCTAAGGATTCTCATCTATTTCCGTATAAGATCTCAAGTAATTCTTCCAATCCTTCATTCTTGCTGGTACTACATCTGGTAGTCCGGCTATGAATTCAACATGCATCTTCAGATCTCTTAATAATATCTCGGTTCTTTATACTCACTTTTCTGAGCACCATATCTTAATCATCACAGTCATTCTGGCTGCGACCCTCATTACCCATGGGTAAGCTCCTTATCCTAACAGGATTTTCCTTATCTGCTGGAACCTCTTCCGGGTCTCCAGTAGGGTACTCCATCGAATTACCCGCTGATCTTCAGCATATAAAGCATCATCGCGCTGTTGCTCGTATGCCTCAAGGTCAGTCGCCTTACTCGTCGATACGATATCGAGCTAAGTTACTATCATTATACTTACGAGTTCCCATAAGGGTTTTATATGTCATCACTACATTAAGTAGTCCGACTATGAACTTGGCAAGAGTTCTTATTATCTTATTGAATTTATTGTTTTAACGTCACCTCATCTCTGGGGTTTATAACGTACGCTCTGATACCACTTCTGTAACACCCCCAGATCCGGGGTCCGGGATCCGGTGGTTACGGTTTCCAATTCTGTCCACAACAATTGAACTTTCCTTAACATAAAATAAATTACGTCTCTATAACCCAACACAACAATATAAAACACACCCGTTATAGTCCCAGAGATGAAATCAGAGTAACAATCAAATTTTTATTAATCACATTATGAGTTCTTACAATCCAAAAGAATTTCAATATAATACATACTCTTTGCCATCCATTTACATAAGTCATACTAGACCATATTCTTGGTACTGAAAGAATAAATATACCCTACCAATAGCTTCTTCTTCAGCTCTGGTAGTCTCATCGTCCTCGCCCGCGTCGAGTGCGCCTTGTGCGAGTCATCTGGTCTAGCTGTTGTTGTGATATAATAATAAAGCAAGGGTGAGCAATAGCCCACCAACAATAATATATAACTGAACGATAATGTATAACAGTTCAAAAGTATCTTTCAAACCATATGCCATGCATTTACGGAAATTATGCCAGTATAATATGAACGATGAAGTTACAAGGTAACTTAAAGTATTTGTTTGTAGAAATATCTGCTACATCAAAGTAAGCGAGATATTCTTATTGTTATTAAGAAGAGGAACTTGCAAGAAAAGGTTGCAATTCCAGTTATGACCCTTTTCCAACTCTGCCAACAGTAATCATGTTGCAGGAAATAAATAAATTTGGATGATGAACCAATGATGGAGTATTCACCGCGCCCGCTGTTCCAATCTTGATGATCAGTCGAGATCGTACAGCTCAATTTAGATTTACTACCGGTAGAAGGAAGAACTGACGGCTTTACTTGTATACCGCCTTACTAGCTCTCCCCGGCCAACGGTTGGGCCAAAGGGGATGGACCGGCGCTACTCGGCCTCTTACACGACTCCTAGTTCAAATAGAATTCATGATTCTGAATGTAACGTTCGTCCCCCTTTCCCCAAGTATAATACTTGTTGATAAGACTCCACAAAGTAGTCGTATCTAGTTGGAAAGGAAAATTTACCAATAACTCCCAAGCTATTACTTGGTAACGGATATCAACTTGTTCTAGTGATCTTACCCCTCGAAAGATGAGAAGGTAAGCAACGACTTAATAAGTCAACAGCACCCGAGTTGCGAGTGAAGGGAATACTTTATGACCGGGAAGTCGACAAGATAAATAACATTTTTCCAAGTAAGGTTCCCTTATTCTTAAGGAGATAGACTCAAAGAAGAATGATGTCTGAGAACCTTTCTTGATATAAGATTAATAAAAATATGACTCCGAAATATTTTCTGTAATAATCGAAGAAGATAAACCTTATCGAGGTTATTCTAAGTATGGAATAAATATTCAGAGAATATTTATTGAATTAAAATATTTTACAGATCATTTAGGAATAAGAAAGAATATCTTATATCAGAGTATTTCTCAAAATAATCCCTGAAGAAATATCAGGAGAATATTTATTGAATAAATAAATATTTAAATGAATATTCAAAACAATATTCGTTAATTAATAAGACCTGAAAAGAATATTTAAGGTAATATTCATAATTAATTAGGAATTTAAATGAATATTCAAAAGTAATATTCATTTAATGAATAATATCCTAAATGAATATCAAGTAATATTCATTTAGTAATCCAAGCCTTAAGGAATATTCGAGATAATATTCGATAATTAAATCAAGTTTTAGATGAATATTAAAATAATATTCATCAAGTATTTAATATCTTAAATGAATATTCAAAAGTAATATTTATTTAATATAATAATATTCTAAAAGAATATCCAAATAATATTCATTTAGTAGTCTCATCTTTAGAAGAATATTCGAAATAATAATCGATAATCAATTCGACTCTGAATGAATATTGACAAATATTATTCGTCGAATGATTACGTTCAAATAATTATTTGAAGTAAGGATCATTAAATAAATAAGCTCGAACGAATATTCAAATAATATTCGTCGCCCAAATAATAGAAAATATTTACTTAAATATTTTTCTCCGAGGTAATCTCGATATATCAAGGAATATTGACTCCCGGTCTATATTTGATTAATAAGATGTATACGCCCTTCTATGAGGGTCTTACAATAACCGGCTTATAACTGATATATAACTATCTAGCTTATAAGCCAACAATAACATTCAGGGAACAAGTATATCAATTCAACTTGAAAGTAGGCATGCATGCAATGGCATATGTATATCAGCAATCATATATATATATATTTATTCAATCACAACAACAGCCTAAAAGAAGGGAATTGAAACTTGCCTGGTAGTCGAGTACGGTAAGGGGTAGTGGTAGCGGGTCCCGGTTCAGCTTGGTGATCTATAAATAGCCAAGGCATTCGGGATTAATCACTTAACATATTAAAAGTTAAGTTATTCTTAAATCGAAACACGTTCTCAAGTTATCTCGTTATACCCCTTTTAGTGGATTACTTATTCTCACTAATCCGACCCGACATTCGTTTGTTAATACGACATGTCACTGCACTTATACTTGGGACATACTTAAGTCATATGAGTTCTAAGGTTGATCGTTACGAACCAATATTATACTCCGAGTTTTATCGCCCGTTTTCTAAGTGTTTTACCGAAGTTATAAAGGAGTCGTCTTTTAGGGGTTCGTTCGCGTTTAACCTCGACTCGAACATTTTTAATAAATCGAAAAATGATCCTTTTGACATACGGTTTTCTTTCACACCTTCCTTCTTACCCCTAGTATTTATTTACCAAGATTCGCCATGACATTACATAGCTTACGAGGGTTCAATTACAGTTACGAACTTTCGTTTACGGATTCGAACTACTTTTAGTAATTTGGTCATAAATCCTAAACCGTAAGTCCGTTTCACGTGATCTTTATATCAAAACGAAGCTTAGAACATTACCTATCCTATCATGGCAGATAAAGTCTCTGGACAGTAGGGGTTCGACATGGAAAATGGCATACAAAACATGGTATTGCAAAATCGGGCATTATAACGGCTGTACATCGAATATCTACCAATTTCGAATCTTCCCATAAACATAGTATTCAACCCAAACAACATATACATGACTTATATACATGAACTGAGGCCAAGCAATGCCTTTCCATTCATCTAGCTATTTACATCATTAATCCAAAATCCATATATAATCATGCTTATAATCTTAACATAACCATAACTAAGTTATAACTATCATAAACATGCTTAAATCTCAAACAAGGGTTAGGGTTTCAAGAGCTTTATACCTTCATTGGAGTGTGTAAAGACCTTGCTAAGCTTTGAATAGTCCTTGTATACCCATAACCAAGCTTAGATCATCCTAGAAATCAAGAAAATCAAGAGTTGTTCTTGAAAATCACTATTCACCCTAGTCTTTAATGATTTCTTTGAAAATGGAAACAAGAGAGTTTGGCTTTGAAATTTTTAGGGGATCACTTTTAGGAAATGTAAGACTCACCATAATTATTTCAAGAACAAACAATGGTGGGAAGGTGGAGTTTGGATTTGGAATTTAGGGTGAGGCCGAATGGAATGGTAATGGGGGGGGGGAGAGTGTTCTTGCTCTTTCTTTGTCTTGGTTGCTTGTAATAATGCTTAAAGTGATTTTGTGAGATAATATCTCATCCAAGTGGGGTTAGTGGAGTGTGATGCATTGGATGAGGTAATTAGCATGGACAAGTGTTGTGTTTTCCATGGTTGAAAGCTTAACCAAGGGTTTTTGATTTCTAAGTACTAGTTATGCTCCAATTGATCTAGTTACTCTTGCCCACTTGGTTACTAGATATTTATTCTAGTAGCTTGCACAAGACTCTTGCTTCCTCTGCTTGTTTCTGTGTCCGGTTATTGCCCGTTTCGATTGATCGTTCGTAGGAATATTTCACGGATTTCTAATTAGGGTTTACCGGGAATCCTTTTTAATATTAATACTTTCATTCTCCATCTTTCATTCTAACTTTCCAATTTATATTCCTTAAATCCATTCGTTAAATACTTAAGGCTATCAGTGTCCAGGGAACTCTCGGAGAAAATAAAAGTGCGGTTTTTCAGAATCCGACAGCTTTTACATACACTTATTTTCCCCCTAGATCACTAATACGAACTCGGAAATCCGTTCCGAATACTTCTATATAGTGTCGTCTCATATTATTATATACTCCCACCACAACACTATTCATTCTGTATTCTTTACTTGTTCTCTTAGGGTTGTATAATTGTCCGTATTCTCTTTCGATCGTTCCTTAACCTTTTTACGGAACTACTGGATTAATCGTTACCGATTTGGATGACATGAGAATATTCTCCTGCTTGAAATTGCCATATCTTATTCCCTTAGAAGATAGATTATTCTTACCTATGTTGTTACCCTTTAGCATTCTTCAAGACATAGAGATAATAAAGTCGAATTCCATTCATTCTTTCCAAATATCAATTATTACATTGTAGCCATAACCACTCCTCAGTGGTTTCCTACCTTCATTCTTAAATCAAATATAATAACATCCCAAAATATCAAATCCTCAAAGTTAATATCTCAATTCTTGGATTATAATAATATTTAATCCACTGTCCGGTCAAATATTATACCGAAAAGAATTTGGAATTTCTGAATTCCGATCGTCTCTGCATTCACTTATTTCCTCCGCGTATTACTAATATGACTTCGAAACATCCATATCACGTCCCGTACATAGGGTGGAGTGAAAAGTTTTCCAACTTACAAAATCACTATTCATCCACCAAATTACTATGCACGTACAGGAAACACTATGCACGTACGGGAAATACTATGCACGTATGGGAAACACTATGCACGTACTCATTTCCCTACAAGGATCCATTAGCTCCTTCCTGGATGGTAGATTATTCTTATCTAGGTCCTCAACCATCGAATTACTCTATTCTGACAATATACCAATGCATCAGGATCATTGTCCAAAGCAATATCCATTCATTACAATCATTGCCCTTTGAAACCACCATTCATTAGAGCTGGTGACCTTGTTGTCGGAATCATTGTTCCTCATTTTATCATTACTTAATAAAAAGTTTTAATTATATCCAAAATTTGGGGTTCTTACACAGCTTGTCTCCATATTGATTTGCAAAGAGTGTCCTAAGCATGGCATTGGCATCTGTAGTCTGATCAGATAGAATTTGAAATTTACTTCCTAGACCTGTGACTGTATCTTTAAGGAGAGCTAGACTATTATCCATCTTGGTGCAGGTGGTGTTGCAGTGTCTGATATCTTTGACCACACTGTCTAGTTGAGGAAATTTGGAATCAAAGGCCCTCTTTATCTCTTCTACTGAAGTGGCTGTCTTGTCACTCACCTTGTTGACTTCAGTTTTGACTCCCTTGCCAAGATAGTGTGCAGCCTTGAGAAAACCCTTGTAGGAATCATTGACAGCTTCATACACTTCACTAGGGGACAGGGATTTTGCATTTGAACCAAGTGAAGTGATGTATTCCTCTCTAAGATATTGAATTGCTTCACTGAGAGTTACATCATACTTTCCTTGCATCCAGGCATCTACATTGCCATCTTTCTCAGCATCATCAATAATCTTGGCCTTCTGCATCTCCACATCATCCCTATGGCATAGTAGGATGGCTTCATAATCTGGATTTGAGATGTTGGAGGTGACAAGGTTCTGGGCTATTTTGACAAACTCAGGAATCTGATCCACAACATAGCTTTGGAGAGCTTCAATGGACATTTGTGGTGGAACAGATCCTGATCCTGAAGCACTGTCATGTTGCACAGGCTTCAGCCATTGGGACAAAAAGTGAGAGCTAGAGTTAGCCAAGCTAGACTCCTCAGTTACAGATGCAACTTCTGTAGCCGGATGAAAAGACACCGTTGTCTCCACAGAAGTGGGATGAGTTACAACAGTAGTTGACACAGGCATAGAGTCTCTAGTTAAAACTAGTGAATCCTCTATGTTTGTGATGGTGTTATTAGGAGATGCCCCAGCATGCATTCCCTGACCATCTAAATGTGGTACCTGGGTGGTGAGCAAGGTGTCATGCACCAAGTCACTTCAATCCATTGGCTCATCAAGAGAAAAGAATTCTTGATGATCATCAATGCCTTGCTCCTCAATTGCTTGAGTTGCAGGCTCCAAAGAAATATGAGTAGTAGATTCTGGAAGAGAAGTGTGTTGTAGATTAGATTTTGGCAACTCCCCCTGAGAGATAGAGGGAGTTTCAATTGTGATGTGCTCTCCACTCAGTGTTGTGCCAGCCTTATCACTCCCATGTGCTGACTCTGTACAAGTAGGTGCATTGGGGAGAATGCTTGATTCTATAGATGCACCCTGTTGAGAGGATACACCTAGTGAGCTGTTTGCCCCTGATTTTACAACTTCAGCCATTTGGGTGACTGAAGAGATGGTTTTAGACTTCTTCTTCTTTTTTGGCCTTAGTAAGGGTGACTCAGGTTCCTCACTTGCTATGCCTAATTCTACAGCCAAGGCTGATTCAGTTAAGATTTTTAGAGGTTCAGAAGCAACCTGTTTTCTCTTCTTTTTACTAACATCATCCTTTTGAGAGGATGATGCAGTTGTCTCTGTGTTTGGTAAAGTGTTTGGCTGAGAGGGTTGGTTAGCATGCCCTGGGTTAGCATTTTGCTCTACTTGCTTGGGCCTAGCTAACTCAGATTTTGAGGCACATATTGGCATGTTGTGGGGGTAAGTCCTAAATAAACTCTCCATAAGGGGAGTTATTTTGAGCCTTACATCCACATCATTCCTAGTCTCCAAGCTACCAAAAATGAGTTTGGTCATGGATTTCGGATAGCCTATTCTATTTTTGTCTAACCCAGGCAATTCAATCAATTTAACATCTATGAAATTAAGTACAGATTGAATAAAGCGAGGGAAGAAAATTTCATTACCTCTCTTGGCTGAGTTCTTACCAAGTCTCCCATACAATTCTTGCATTATGATCAAACCAACATCAATCTTTCTCCCATATGCTAGAGCATATCCTATTTGTTGAACAGGTGTGCTGATTTGATCAAAGCTAGACTTCCTTGCTGTGAAGACTTGAAGAAGAGTGGCAAAGACATAGCTCCATTCCTTCCTCAAGTACTTCCTATTCAAATTTCCAAGCTTGATTCTATCTTAGTAGTTGATAAAATCAAAAAAATCTTCCAATTCCTGATCAGTTGCTTGACTGTCATACACTCCTTGTTGTAACCCCAGTGCTTGATTCATATTTTCAGTAGTGATGGTGATTTCCTTGTCCTGAATCTTGCAATAGATTACGTATGAAGTTATTGCATTCTCTAGGGCCACGACCTCCACAGTAGCAGTTCTCCAAAACTGTTCTAGTAAATCTAGATACAGAGTTGGGTTGGCTGAGAGTGCATCCTTGATGTATGATTCAGCCATCCATCGAACGAAGCACTTAAAGTTTGCATTGGGTGCTTCAACATCGTTGGTTATTGCTATGAAATTGGTGTGTTTAGGAATTGTGAGTTGGGTATTTGCCATTTTTACACAGAGAGATGAGAAGAGAATGAAGGTTGAAGAAGAAATTTAGCTTTTGACGTTAGGGTTTACAGAGGTTTTGGAACTTTGGCTGCCTGAGAAATCGAATGAAATGATTTTAACAGTTGTGGAATTGTATGTATGTGAGTGACTTGAGTTGTCGATTAGATATAAGTTTTGTATCGACAAGTCAGTCATTCGAGAAGTATAAAACAACTATTCGATAAGTCAAGAAAAGCTTATTCGATATCTCAAGCAGTTTGTAACTCACAACTGGCAGTTATTTAACTCAGAAAATAATTCTAAGCTAAATAAAATATGTTTTTATGAGCGAAATGAAATTTTGAATATAAATCCAAAAAGCGATTAAGTGTCAGCGAGAAATCAGCCTTTTCAAATGATTCGATAACTCAAATACAGTATTCGAGAACTCCATCATTAGAGAACTAAAATACTCTATTCGAGAACTCAAAGTGTGCTATTCGATTTCTCAAAAGACACTATTCGAGAACTCAAAGTGTGATACCAAGAATGGTTCTTGATAGGCCTATTCGAGAACTCGAGCCATGACAAAACAATGAACCATTCGAGAAGTCTGACTTATCGAACTATACTTTTCACTCATAAAATTCAATTTTCACTATCTTTTAAAATTTACCAGAAATATTCACTGAAGAATATTCTACTAAATTAAATAGTGATTTTCTCAAAATTTCACAGAAATTTCAAGCTAAAGATGTATGATTTTTAACATATGCAGCATTGTGGAATATTTATAAATCATAATCCAGCCAATACTTACTTTAAAAATATCGAGAATTTGATAAAGTAAGTATTTACTGCTGCAACAATCTAGTTGATATATTCACTCAGCCAGAATTTGAAGAATTCAGCATTCCAATCTCACTAACCAACCTTGTGAAGGTGGCTTCATCTAATGGCTTAGTGAATATGTCAGCTAGTTGTTTCTCTGTGGGAATATAATGTAACTCAATGGTTCCATTAGTTGCATGCTCCCTTATGAAGTGATATCTGATGTCAATGTGCTTTGTCCTAGAATGATTAACAGGATTGGAAACTATAGAGATTGCACTTGTGTTGTCACACATGATTGGAATTCTTTCCAACACAAGTCCATAATCTCTAAGTTGGTTTCTGATCCAAAGCACTTGAGCACAGCAACTTCCAGCAGCTATGTACTCAGCTTCAGCTGTGGAAGTTGACACAGATTGTTGTTTCTTGCTGTACCAAGAGACTAACCTTTGTCCAAGAAACTGGCAGCTACCTGAGGTGCTTTTCCTATCCACCCTGCATCCAGCATAATCAGCATCAGAATAACCAACCAGATTGAACCCTGTGTCCTTAGGATACCATAACCCCAAGTTTGGTGTGCCCTTCAGATATCTGAAAAATCCTCTTTATTGCTATCATATGTGATTCCTTTGGATTTGATTGAAACCTTGCACACAAGCATGTTGCAAACATGATGTCTGGCCTACTAGCAGTGAGGTAGAGTAGAGAACCAACCATGCCTCTGTAGATTGAGATATCTACCTTCTTGCCCTTACTATCTTCATCTAACTTGGTAGCAGTGGCCATGGGTGTCTTTGCAGGTGAGCATTCTTCTAAGTCAAATTTCTTCAATAGATCCTTGATGTATTTGGTTTGACTTATAAAAATGCCATCCTTCCTTTGACTCACTTGCAGCCCAAGAAAGAATGTTAATTCTCCCATCATACTCATCTCATATCTGCTCTGCATGAGCTTAGAGAATTTCTCACACAGCTTCTCATTTGTAGAGCCAAATATGATATCATCCACATAGATTTGAACTAAGATAATATCATCACCATGTTTCTTGTAAAACAGTGTCCTGTCTAGTGTGCCTCTAGTGAATTGATTCTCAAGTAGAAATTGTGACAATGTGTCATACCATGCCCTAGGAGCTTGCTTAAGTCCATACAATGCTTTAAGCAATCTGTAGACAAAGTGAGGGAATTGTGGATCCTCAAAGCCAGGTGGTTGTTGCACATATACTTCTTCTTCCAACTCCCCATTCAGAAATGCACTCTTGACATCCATTTGATAGACCTAGAAATTAGAATGTGCAGCAAATGCCAAGAAAATTCTGATGGCCTCTAGTCTGGCAACAGGGGCAAAAGTCTCATCATAGTCAATGCCCTCCTGTTGAGAGTATCCTTTTGCAACCAACCTTGCTTTGTTTCTTATGACTACACCATTTTCATCCATCTTATTCCTTAGAACCCATTTTGTTCCAACAATGGTTCTATCCTTTGGTGCAGTCACAAGTTCCCATACTTTGCTTCTTTCAAATTGGTTTAGCTCCTCTTGCATAGCAATTATCCAGTCAGGATCCAACAATGCATCTTCAAGTTTCTTAGGCTCAACTTGGGATAGAAAGCAACCATAGAGACATTCATTTAGAGTTGCTCTCCTTGTCCTCACTCCTATATTTGGATCTCCAATTATCTGATCTGCAGTATGTGATCTATCCCATTTCCTTGTATGTTCAGATTGATTTCTCAGCCTTGATGTTGCTTCATCATCCAGATCATGATCATTTACATTTCCTCCCCCTGTGAAGTTTCCACTAATCACAGGTGTGTCTTGGATGCTTGTTTCTTCATTGTTGGTTGACACAGGTTCTTCATTCACTTGAGTTTGTTGAATTGTGGGCTCAAATTCAGTTTCAATCTCCTCATCAGAATCATCTAGATTGTCAAACTTCAAAGGATCTTTATCTTCATCATTGGCTTCTTCTAATCCAGGTAGTTTGCTGTCATCAAATGTCACATCTGTGCTTTCCATAACTTTCTTTCGAGTGATGACATAAACTTTGTATGCAATTCTTTCCATAGAGTAGCCAAGAAAAATTTCTTCAAATGCTTTTGCATCAAACTTTCCAACATATTCTGAGTTGTCTTTTAACACAAAGCATTTTCTTCCAAAAGTATGAACGTACTTTAGAGTGGGCTTCTTTCCAGTCATCAAGTTGTAAGGTGTCTTTCCAGTGTTTTTGTTGATGAGGGTTCTTTTTTGGATATAGCATGCAGTGCTCACAGCCTCAGCCCAAAAATATGTAGGCATCTTTGCATCAAGTAACATTGTTCTAGCAGCCTCATTCAGAGTTCTATTCTTCCTTTCAACAACTCCATTTTGTTGTGGAGTCCTTGGAGCTGAGAATTGTTGAGAAATACCATTTTCTTTGCAGAATGCTTCAAGCATGGCATTTCTGAACTCTGTTCCATTATCACTTCTTAATGCAATCACACTTGCATTGTTGGCCTTTGCTTCCTTGTCAATTTTCTTTATATGCTCAATGATTACTTGGGGAGCCTCATCTTTTGATGCCAGAAATTCTACCCATGTATACCTTGTGAAATCATCAACCATCACTAGAGCATACTTCTTCCTTCCCAGTGACATAATATTGACAGGCCCAAACAAGTCCATATGAATTAGTTGTAGGGGCTTGGTTATTGATGTCACTGTCTTTGACTTGTGGCTTGATCTTTTCATTTTTCCATTTTGACAAGCCTCACACACTCCTTCTTGACAGAATTCAAGTGTGGGCATGCCTCTTACTAACTCTCTTTTTACTAGAGAATTAATGCATTTGAAGTTCAAGTGTGATAGCTTCTTATGCCACAACCAACTATCTTCATTTGATGCTTTTGAGTAAAAGCAACAGATTTTGTCCTTGTTTGCAGAGTTCATATTGGCTACAAACAGACTTCCTTTCCTTACTCCAGATAGAGCAAAGTCACCAGTCTTTTTGTGGGTGATCAAACATTCATCTTTGTCAAAATTCACTTTGAAGCCTCTGTCAGTAAATTGACCAACACTCAGTAGATTGTGCTTGAGTCCCTTGACCAGTGCTACGTTTTCAATGATGACATTTCCAATTTCCAACTTGCCATATCCCAGTGTGTTGCCAATGCTGTCATCTCCAAAAGCAACCATTGGGCCAGCCTTCTCCTCATACTGTGATAGCAGGGCCATATCACCAGTCATATGGTTTGAGCATCCACTGTCCAAAATCCACATGACCTTTCTTTCACTTTCTTTGCCCTGCAAACACAAAGGTATTACTTCTCCTTTGGTACCCAAACAAGTTTGGGTCCATGTGGCTTAGCAACAGTCTTATCATAAACAACATGCTTATCAATTTTCTTGATGTTAGTCTTCTTGTCACTGTTAGAAGTCTTAGAATCAGGATTCTTAGACTTAGGTGACAGAGGCACCTTCCTAACTTTAGGAGGACTTGAAGACTTTGTTCTTGTGTAGTGTGTGTGAACATTGTGACTGATGCATCCTTCCATGAATTGTATTCTCAAATTAAAGCAACTAGTCATTACATTCATGTTACATGGCATACAATCAAACTTATCACAGAAAGGAGAGTCTCTATGTCTTAAAGGCATAGAGCAATCATAGAACGGTTTAGCAACACTACCAGATGGTTTCTTACATGCATGAGTTAAATGATTAGTGCTAAAACAATTTTGACAAACTTTCCTAGGGGCATTTGGCACATAAGCATAATTGTTGTCCTTGTTAATCCCTAATTTGCCATTCCTGTTTTGTTTCTTTTTAGCCACTTTCTTCTCAACTTCATTATTCCCAGCTGAAACAAACTTCACAAATTTCTCAAGTCTAGGTTTACCTCCTACTGACTCCTTGGCTTTGGTTTTGACATTCTCACTCTTAGAGGATGCTTGTTGTTCATTTGATTGTGCCTTATCTTCATCATCCAACATTTGCTTAATGAGTAAGGCATCCTCATCAATCTCAAGTGTTGGTATTTTAAATATCGGGGTCTCAGCCTTTTTCAAAACCTGAGGCACTTCCTCTTGAACAACAATGTCATCTTCAATGACTGCATAGCCTTTCCTCTGCTTGAGAGTGTCATAATCAAGTCCAATAGCAGCCTTAGGTCTAGCTAGATTTTTCTCATGGTAGGACTGCAATAGACTAGAGGAATTCTTGAATGTTTTCAATTTAAATTCATTTTCATCTAGTTCATCCCTAAGAGCTTTCTCAACTTGACTAGCACATAGAACCTTATTCTTTTGATATTCGATTTCTTGTTTAAGGTTTTCTATTTGCATAGCAGTTAGTTCTAGTTCCTCATTCCTTTTGTTTAACAGTTCATTCCTAGTAGACAGTTTAGCAATCTCTTCATTAGCAGCAGTCATACTAATATGAATATTAAACATCTCAACAGATAGTTGTTCAACCATAGATTTTTATTCAGAAACAGACAGGTCTATAGTAGTGAGGGATGGTACCTGAGAGTCTGATTCAGATGGTTCTTCCTTGGAGTTGGCCATCAAGGCATAGTTGCAGAATTCTTGTTCTTCTCCATCACTATCAGAATCTTCCCAACACTTCCCTTCAGCTATGTAGGCCTTACCTGGTGCATGCTTCTTTAGCAGAGCCTCATACTTAGCTTCAAGCTCAAGAAACTCCTTATCCTTCTTGCATTCACTGGCAAAATGCCCTAGGTCATTGCATCTATAACATCTCACAGATGACCTATCCACATAGCTGGTTTTGAATTTGTTTTTGTTTGCTTTCACAGGTGCCTTGCTCTTGTTGAATGAATGATTTTGAGATCTAGACTTGAAGGGCTGATTCCTCTTAAATCTGATGTTTGGGAATTTTCTAGCCATAAAAGCATATGAAGTGTTTTCCATGGCATCCAACTCTTCAAGAGTATAGAACTCATCTTCTTCCTTTTCATCAACAGGTTCAGTCACTTCTTCTTCAGTCTCTTCATCATCTACTATCTCTTCTATTCTCAGTTGACTTGTAGATGCCTCCAGGTCTTGAACGGATTTGTTGACAATCAAGGCACAGGATGTATTTATCATTCTACCTTGGTTGGCTTGGATAGCCCTCTTCTGAAGCAACTCAAGCTCACGAGTTTTTAAAACCCCATAGACCACATCATATGTGACTTTGTTCAAATCTCTTTCTCTTAGAGATATGACCCTTTGCTCTAGATGGTTTGGTGCAGATAGTAGAAACTTCATGTTTAATTCCTTAGTGCTGTAAACCTTCCCATTCATTTGAAGCTCAGTCACCAGCTTGTGAGATCTCTCAAACATATCAGTAATACTTTCTTTGGACTGTGCCATGAAAGCTTCATACTGTGTGACCAGTATCTGTTTCCTATTTTCTCTTACCTCCTCTGTCCCTTCACATAACACCTCGATGTGGTTCCACATGTCCTTGGCTGATGTGCATGATGCTATATTAGCAAACATCGACATATCCATGGAGTCTATGATTAGCAACATGAGATGACTGTCTAGGGCAACCTTTTCCTTCTCTGAGTCAGTCCATTTGGATGGCTCTTTTGCAACATATGATCTAGGAATGACTATTGTGCCCACTGTGGATTCAGCAATTTCTTGTTGTGGTACAAATGGACCATTCTTGAGGATGTCAGGGTAGAGAGGATTGGCAGCTTTGATGAACAACATCATTTTTATTTTCCAGAGGTTGTAATTCTCTTTGTCGAACTTAGGGACCTTCACCGTACCTGTAGTCTTTGGTGTATTCGAACTCATGATCGTTTTCTGTTTAGATTAAACAGCCTGCTCTGATACCACTTGTTGAGTATTGAATACAGTAAAAGAATACAGAGGGGGGGTGAATGGATTCTTGAACTTTTCTTTGTTCTTGAATCTTTGCAGCAAGATATGTGTTGAATGTGTAAAATATGTAGGAACAGATAACAAAGACAAACACAACACAATATCACTTTAATCTAATATTTTATTAGATAAAGATTTTGCTACAATCTGTGAATACAAATGGTAGTATTCTCAGCTTCGTTTTTCTTAGAGAGATATTTCTTGTGATGTATCTTGAAAAACTTATCACACTTTAGCTAAGGAAGTGAGGCTGTATCCTTATAGACATGGATACACCTACTTACTACAAATAAGGTAGGTAAACAAAATACTTTCCAGTCTGTCTATCTTATTTGAGTAAGAGTCCAAACGGCTACAGATTTGACTTTGCAAAGCCTGTTCAGATCCACTTCTTTAGCTCCTTGTCCCTTTGTCTTATCTCTCCAAGCTTCTTTGTAGGCTTTCCAATCTGCTTTATAGTACATAGTCAAATAAAGCATCTCGGCTTGTTGCAGGTTTCTGACTTGTACAATTCTTCAGTATTTTGTCTCCAAGAATGTATTCGAGAAGTGGCTAAGTGATTGATTTGAGAACTCGAATTGACTTAATCGATAACTCTGAGTTCTCGAATAGTGTTATATTGACATATCGAATCACTTCTCGAATAGCTCTTTTCTCTCGGACTCCTTGAGATATCGAATAGAGCATTTTGACATATTGAATCCCTGAGATGTCGAATAGATTCTTTAGTCCTTGAGATATTGAATAGATCATTGACTTGTTGACTCTCAGAGAACTCGAATGATGCTTTGACTTGTTGACTCCATGAGTTCTCGAATAGAGTAATAGACATATCGAATCTCTGAGATATCGAATGAGATATCGAACAGTGTATTCAGAGATATCGAATAGTGTCTTCTGAGATATCGAATCTCTGACTTCTCGAATGCTAGACTTGTCGAATAGACAAATGTACTTCTCGAATTGGTACTTAGGCAAATTCTTCATTTCTTCAAATCCCAACTGTGATTATTTGGCAGTCTTTATCTCCTTGCTTGAGGCATGAACCTTGGAACTTCTTTCAAGCATTATTCTTGACTTTATAATTACGGTAACACAACTAGAATTTGATGCCTATTACAAGTATAGAACAAATAGAAACTCTACAACTAGAGGTTCCCTCAGTTAAGAGGTCATGTAGGTAATGCATAGCATTACACACACTTAGGCTTGTTATTAGATGTATTCAGGCATGCCTCTGTGACTAACATTGATGTTCAAGAGCTTGTTCAGCTTCATGTTCTGGAGCTTGTTCAAGTGCAAGTATCCCAGCAACTGGTTGAGGCATAACATTGGCAAATTTATGAATGTAGACATATATGGTGTTATGACCACTGGAACATGCAACAGAGCCTTAGAAGTATCCAACCTAGTGTAAAACTTCTTGTTTGGTTTACCAGACCATTGAACTCGATCATTTGGAAAAGGAGCAGGCTGATCCTTAGGCATAAGATGATTAAATATTAATGTAAAAAATCGAGGGTAATGACACTTAACCATTTTACCTTTCCCAAAGTTCTTTCTAGCCTTCTTCACACGATTTCACAATATAGGCCATAGCAAGCTACCAAAGTTGATCTTTCTGTTATGAGCAATTGAGAAACCAATTGACTGTAACATACCTTTGATGACGGTATTATTACTCTTGGTAGAATTGGCAAAAACCTTTGCGATGATCTCGAAGAAAATGTTCCACTCTTGAACAAGGTTGCTTTTGAGTGGACGTTTAAGATCCAGTTGACCTTGATAGTTCAGATGTGTAAAGAATTGGGTCAACTCATCAGTTGATGGCGCTTCAGCAAACTGTTCAGTAGGAAGTTTCAGAGCAGCATTGAAGACAGATTCATCCACTGTATATGTCTTAACAATAAAGTTGAAAGAAAACGATCTTTCATCTGAGACAGCTGTAGTACACATTAGTTTAAGTGGACCAAATTTCATGGGAATATTTGCAGTTATAGCATGGCTACAGATGTTTTGTTCGTTCAGAAAAGTTATCCAAGGCTTGAACCGATCCACCGAGCAATCCTCGGGATTAAAATATCCAATAAAATTGTGATTAACAATCTCAAAATTATTATAAGCACCAGCCATTCCAAATCAAATATTAAATTTATGGAATCTGCAAAATTCAACAATTAAAATAATTAATTCACAAAATTCGAATTAATAAATAATTAAAAATTCGAAAAATTGAATTCTTCACCAAAAATTCTGAAAATTTGAGGCAATGATCTTGATATCAGTACAAACACACGTATATTTTTAGATTTTGAAAAATCACAATCATTCCTCTTGAATTTCAAATCGAAAATCCGAAAGTTTCAAACTCAAAATTACAAAAACTCGACTAAATCTCACATTTAAACCGTAGTTTTGAAGATAATCGACTGGGTAATCGATTAATGTTCTTAGAATCGTGATTTGAGACGAAAATCGGGCAGCAATTCGACAGTTATATATGTGTATATATGTATGTATCGCACGAGAGGATTAGGTGACTTAACACGCTAATATTGAAGAACACACTGATATAACTTATGAATATAACAATCGACTTATATACAAAATCAATTCTAATATGACTATCAGTTGATAGTCATACCGATAGTTATATTACGTGTAAACGTAATATAACTGAACTAATTGAGTAGTCATATAGCAAACAAACTGATAATATAACTATCAAATAACTCAAAATATGACAATCGGTGAGATTGTTATACTGATAGTTATATTTAGACTAACAACACTAATATAACTAATAATAACTACAGTTATATTGAGAGAAAGCAGTAATATGACTATCTAATTAATTAGTTATATCTAGAGTTATATTAACAATACAACTAATTGCTTATTAGAAAACTAATTAATATAACAACAAAAATCGAATATAACAATTAGATGGATTGTTATATCGATTGTTATATTTAACAAAACAGTTAATATAGCTATCCTAACATTCTAATATTAACAGGATATTTACAGTTAGCAAATTCTAACAATAAAGCAACTTAATTATTAATTAATAGACTATAAATAACAAACTAATTTACACTAATATTAGCAGACATAATAAAAATTATTAAAACGATCATAGGTAGTCCTTTTTACGGAATCAAACATTAATAACAAAAGGACAAACACTATAAATCAAATAAAAATAAAATACTAAATATCTACATAATTATTTATGGTAAATCTATAAATTTTCTAATAAAATAATTTCCATATAGAAAATTATTCAAAAAGAAAATATAATTTATTAAACATCAAAAATAATGAAACTGATTTTTAAAATAATGACATTTTCAAGAAAAATAGATTTCTCATAAATTACAGCTTGTAAAATTCGAGAAAAATATTTTTAAGGAAAATGAATTACTCTAAAATTACAAGAAGTAATTAGAAATTTATAAAGAAGATAATGACAATGATTTAAGAAGAAACAAGCAAAAGTATAAGTTGATAAAATAATTATACAAGTGATTTCAATAACAAATATTAAAACATCAATCACTTGTAAATTATTAAATATCAAACCTCAGATATTAACTAGTTTAATTACTAGGACTATTTAACATACCCAATTCACCAACAAGTCTGGTGAATGTGGATTCGTTAAGAGACTTAGTAAAAATATCTGCTGTTTGTTCTTCCGTAGGTACAAAAAGTAACTCCACGGTACCATTCATGACATGCTCTCGAATAAAATGATACCTGATGTCAATGTGCTTTGTTCTCGTATGCTGCACATGATTGTTGGAGATTGCTATGGCACTTGTATTATCACACAAAATAGGAATATTGTTTAATACAAAGCCATAGTCTCTAAGTTGATTCCTAATCCTTAAGATCTGAGCACAGCAGCTTCCAACAGCGATGTATTCAGCTTCGGCTGTTGAGTTGGAAACTGTCTGTTGTTTCTTACTGTACCAGGAAACAAGTCTTCCACCTAGGAATTGACAACTCCCAGATGTGCTTTTTCTGTCTACAACACTTCCTGCATAATCTGAATCTGTATATCCAACAAGGTTAAAACCAGAATCTTTAGGGTACCAGATGCCTAAGTTAGGCGTACCCTTAAGATATCTCAGGATTCGTTTAACAACAATGAGATGAACATCTCTAGGATCCGATTGGAACCTTGCACACAAGCACGTAGCATGCATAATATCAGGTCTACTTGCAGTAAGATAAAGTAATGAGCCTATCATACCTCTGTAGCTTGTGATATCTACCTTGGCAGAATTTTCACATGCTCCACCTTTCACAGGTACTTGCTTTTTGATTTAAATTTTGTGTGTAAGTCTTTGGTTAAGGATCGACTTAATCAATTAATGGAATAAATAAGTTAATAATATAGATAAGGAAAATCAGTATCTGCTAAGGGCTAGGAAACGTTATGAAAAGAAAAGTAGGAGTGTTTTGGGAAAACACAAGCTCGTTGAGACGAACGGGAAATATATATTATAGGTAGTATTTTCTTACAATTGTTTTAAAGAATATTATTAGAGCTTATTTTCTGGAAAATTTTACAGAGAGGAGCTATAGGAATATTGAGGAATTAATATTTATGTCATGATAGAGATCAGAAGATGGTCAAACCATAAGTGAGATACACTACCATTCAGAAAAGGTCAATGTAGTGGCGGATATCTTCGTCAAAAGAGGAAGGAGGGACGAGATGACACGGAATGACTTGAAACAGGAGGAGGTTTGTGAGGAAAAGACAATAAAAGGACTGCTATTGATAAACTAAATGGCATGTTGATGAATGACAAGGAAGTTATGTTAGTGTATTTCTGTGCAAACAAGATAGAGATATTACAACAGGAAAAGGATAAAGGAAATAGTGTGGAAGTTAGAAGGTGTGGATGAAAAAGATACTTATAAACATTTTCAACATGATTCCGGGACGGAATCCTTTTAAGGGGGGAAGACTGTAATAACCCTAACTTTAGAAAGGCTATAGTGCCCAAATGAATAGTGATCTTGAGGAATCCAGGGAAATGGTGTGTAGGTGCTCTATATTAGGGATGGAAAATGGGTAAACAGAAACCATATTAGTGTCGTACATTGAAAATAAGTGACTCGAAATGACGATGGATTTTAGAAATTCCTGAATTTTGATTTTGAGGATTTTGAGCTCGAACGAACTTCTATATCTTGGATATTAAGGAGTATAGAAATACTAAAGGAATTATATATTGAGAAATTAGTGTATTAGGGTTAACTAAAGGATTATTAAGTTAAGGACTTATCAAAGGAATTTGGATTGTTAAACGATTTCAGAACCACTGAGATAATGAGGTATATTCGAACCGAATCACAATTAGACGAGTATGGAAACCAAACAACCAAGATTATAACATAACAAGGATATATACCACATTATTATTACCAAGAGTGCTAGCAAATTACTTAGGAAAATCAAGAAAAAGATTAAAGGATGCATCGAATGACATCATGAGTGACATCATCATCCACTAACTTGTTTTAAGGGGTAGATTAGTCCTTTAACCTTGTAAAATTCCACAAGCTTCCACAAGACACTAGATTAAACAAGATTAAGATGAGATAAGAGCAAAAACCAAGAAAAAAACCTCTCCCCCAACCTCTTCATTGCATTCGGCCATTGAAGAAAAAAAAGGAGAAAATAGAAAATCAAAACCCTAGTTCCAAGTCATCTAAATTCAAGGAAAAATTCATGAAGGTTGCTTACATATAGACTAAGGTATGCTATGAATTCTAGCCTCTAACTCCATTCCATGTTTGAGAAATAAATCATGAAGGTGATGATGAATAGTGCATGAATAGTAACTTTAAGAAACTAACTTGTTTTTCATGGCTCCTTTAGTTGGTCCAAGCTATTGTAAGGTTGTTAAGGATTATACAAGGATTGTTGAGTGTTGTTAGAGCTTCAAGAAGGTATAACTACTCTTGCCCTCTTTGTATTTATGGTGTAAACTAAGTTGGTTAGTAGTTAAGTGAAGTTAATGTTTAGTTTATAATGAGTATGTGTTATAAGTGGTTTGTTTTGATGTGGAAATTGTGTGTTGTGGACTTGTAACCATGGCTGGTAATGAAGACCACATGGTGTAGGTGATGATTATGGTGTTTGATAATTGATTTGGAGGAGTTGGATTTATGGAAATTACGAAATTATAGCCGTTATAATGCCCGATTTTCGTTAGGATGTAAGTTGCCCTGTTTTGGACCCCCTGCATCCGTATGGTACCCTACTGTCCAGGTTCCTAATTAACTATGAAATGATAGAGCTTAGTTCATAGATCGTTTTGATATAAGGTGCGTTAAAATCTGATGAACGGTTTAGGAGAAAAGTCAGTTTTAGTGAAAGCGGTTCAGAAACCGAGAAACTGTAAATGTATCAAACTTGAGGTTACAATTACCATACCTTAACATTGTTAAAAGTCACGAAATTTTGGGATATGATAGTAGTGTGGTCAAAGAACTATTTCCAGTTGACCTTACATTAAAATTCGAAATTTAAAAATTATAAGAAATTCTACAGTCGAGTGTGGTCGTTAAGGGAAATGGTGAAAAACCCTGAAACTTCGACTTAGGTTATAAATGGTTAAGTTCTTGAACCTTTGGGGTAATAAGAATACGTTAAACATATATTAAAGTTTCAAAAGGTAATGTTATACAAGAGTGTAGTGAGTAAGAGATGTGGTTCTAACGACGGTCCTTTTGTGTTTATAGAAACTCCGGAAGAGGGACGAGCCATACCGTCAGGATATCGAAACCGAGGCAAGATTTCTTCTATCCCTATTTGTAAAACTACTTATCTTCACAAAGAAACTTGATTTTGTGAAATATATATGTGATGCTATTATTACTATATTGTGAAGAAATTGTCTTCCTTGAGTATTAATATTGAAAAGAAAGATATACGAAGATGTATATGAATATGGATATGAGTATAAGATGTATATGAATATGAATGAGAGTATGAGATGGATATGTATAGAGATGATTATGCATGAATTGAACATGCCTTATGATTATGAGAATAAGAGAGAATGGTATCAGTTGTTATCGAGAGTTATAAGGTTATAATATTATATTAAAAATGTTCTTTTAAGTATCAGCGGTTTAATAAACATTATTTGATTATCATGCATTACTCTTAAAATAGATGGAATATTTTACGAATATAAAAGTATATTTGATTTCTGAGTATGAAAGAGAGGTCTAAATCATAATCAAAGCATTATGATATATATATCTTATAGAAGTAATGTGCGAGAATGGAATATGATATGAGAGAATGATATGTGGAAATGAAAGTGAGAAAATGGAATGATATTTTGAAAAGAGAATAATGATGTGATAAAGAGGGGGATTGCAACAGACTTGCGTAAGTGGCTGTGTCAGGGCTGTGTGCGACACAGTCCAGCATTTATTATTTTTATTACGGCACGAAGATGCCAAGGGAGGATGTTAGCAGGTGGCCTTCCTCCAGGGATGATTTTCATTCCTTCTACCGGTAGTAAAAAGAGAGCAGGTACGATTAGGCGACTGATCATCGCCCTAACGTATCAGGCGACAGCAGATATCCCCAATGTTTTTGAAAAGAAAGTGTAGACAATGGTTTTCAGATTTCTATACTGAAAACAGAATAATGATATGAGATGATGGAATGATAGTTACAGATGAAGAAAAACTGATATTATATTATTTCAGCTTTCTATACTGAAAACAGAATAATGATATGAGATGATGGTATTATGGATACAGATGAAGAAAAACTGATATTATATTAATTTAGATTTCTTTCTTATAATAGTGAGTGGATGATGTATTATTAAATAAGAGCTTTACTCTTCCTTAAGGATTTTAATTGTTCCTGCTATTACATATGTATACTTGTTCACATTTTAAATTTTAGTTACAGTATGATCTTGCTGAGCTATTATAGCTCACTCTTGCTACTTATGTATATAGCAGCTAGGTCCCATGCTGATACTACGTACCACACCCCGCAAGAGGGTAAGGGAAAGGCGACCTTTTGAGCGAGTGCTGGCGACCATCCCCGAGGTAGTGACAAGCGGAGGGGCTTAGTATACTTATGTAAATTAAGTGTGTAAATTGTAATAAACTTTAGTTGTTGAAGTGCTTCCTGTAGAAGCTTTGTTCAACAATGTACTTAGTAAATTCTGGGCTTGTAATAACTGTTAACTTTAAAACTTTTAAATATTGTGGTTGTTGTTCTATGAGCATATGACTGGTGTGTGTGTATTAGTGTGGGGTCAACTGCTTATTTATTTAATTATTTATTTATAAAAAAAAAGGATTACAGAGATATTGATATTGATCGAAAATTGGATCTTGACGGCCCGGATCCCTGACCCCGGATCCCGGGGCGTCACATTGCTCCAAATACATGAAAGTATTTGAGTGTTGGTTTCTTTTCATTCATGGCTTTATAGGGTGTTTTCATCAAGTCTTTGTTGATAAGAGTTCGATTCTGAGTATAGCAAGCAGTGTTGACAGCTTCAGCCCAAAAGTACAATGGAAGCCTTGATTCACTTAACATAGTACGTGCAGCTTCAATCAAGGTTCTATTCTTTCTTTCAACTACCCCATTTTGCTGAGGAGTTCTTGGAGCTGAGTATTGTCTGGTTATACCCTTTTCAGTACAAAAGTCATTCAGAACTGCATTCTTGAATTCAGTTCCATTGTCTGACCTTATAGCCCTCACTGGATACTTGGAATCCAACTCAATTAAATTGATGTGATCAATCACCAGTTGTGGAGTCTCATCTTTAGAATTCAGGAACAAGACCCATGTGTACTTTGAAAAATCATCAACAATCACAAGAGCATATCTTTTCTTTGACATATACATCACATTCACTGGACCAAATAGATCCATGTGAAGTAACTGTAAAGGATCATTTATTGAAGATATATCAGTGCTTCTGTGAGTTGCCCTTTTTAGTTTGCCTTTTTGACAGGCATCACATAGTCCTTCCTGTGTGAATTCCATAGGGGGTAAACCTCTCACCATTTCCCTCTTAATCAAATAATTCATTGTTTTGAAATTTAAATGAGAAAGTTTCTTGTGCCATAGCCAGTTTTCATCTGTGGATGCATTAGAATAGAAGCAATTGATTTCTTCAGTGCTTCCAGTGTTCATGTTGGCTACATACAAGTTTCCTTTTCTGACTCCCGTCAGAAATGGTTGTTCACTTCTTTTGTGTGAAATAAGACAATTCTTTTTGTTAAAGTAGACTTCAAATCCCTTATCACAGAATTGACTGATGCTGAGCAAATTATGCTCAAGTCCTTTTACAAAGGACACTTCTTCAATGATAACATTTCCAGCTTCAAGTCTGCCATATCCATCAGTTCTACCTTTGCTGTTATCTCCAAAGGTAACTACTGGGCCGGCCTTCTCCACCACATTTGTCAGCAGGGTTCTGTCTCCAGTCATATGCCTTGAACATCCACTGTCCAAGATCCAGGTTAGTCGATCAACCTGTTCAACACCCTGCAATGACAAACGGATTAAACCTTCTTCGGAACCCAAATTTAATTGGGTCATGTGGATTTAAAGTATTGGCCTTTATCAGGAAAAACAACATTTTTAATCAATAAACATTTAACCTTATAAACAGATTTGAAAATCTTTTGTTTTATCTTGGGTATCCATGTTTCTTTAGCAGCAATAACACTTGTGTCATTGACTGGACATTTGACCTGGTAAACATTCTTGGTAACCCTTTGTTTAGTCTTAGGTACAAATGTCTCTCTCCTAACTTGAGGAGGAAAATCAGTCTTTGATCGAACATTATTGTTCCTGTTCATATGCTATCGAGGAGCAGTCTGTTTATCACATGCATAACTACCATTAAAATAAGCACGCATATTGTTAAAAGTACAAGACATACAATTGATAACACCACATGCTTTATGATTAGAATCAATGATAGGCATGGCACTCCTGTTAGACATATTATTTTTCTGCTTCAACTTATTACCACCTAATCCAGTCTTAGAAGAACTAGTTGTTTCAACAACCTTGACTGGCATTTTAGGTACATCTTTCTTGGATGAAACATTCTTTGGATTAGTGTCCTCAACAGATTTAGCCTTAACAAAGACTGTGACATCTTTCTTGGATGAAACATTCTTTGGATTGGCATCCTTAATAGATTTAGCCTTAACAAAGACTGTGCCATTTGCACTGTCCTCATTTCTCATTTCTTCCTGGATAACCATAGAAAGAATATCTGGTGGTCCAGCATCAGATTGTTTAAATAGAGGTTCTTTAACATTCTTGAGCACATGTGGTATTCCCCTTTCTTTAGCACTAACAAGGTTAGGGGAATTTATGCCCAATGATCCAACAGCTTCATTGTAACCATACCCTATACCTTCTGTTCGTTCTACGGATTGTTTGTTAAAAAACTCTTTGGAAACTTTAACAGAATTATAACAAGCCCTGACCTGTGTTTCAAGGTCAGTAATTCTATCCATTTGTTTGCCTACAAATTCTAGAATGGATTTCTCCTTTTTATGAAGCATTGTTATTTCATCTCTTTGTTGATCTTGATTAATATGCACCTTTTTCAATTCCCACACATCATTTCAAAGTTTAGTGCTTAGCAGATCTAGTCTATTATATCCAATTTATGCATTATCTAAGGAATTATATAGACTATGAATCAATTCAGTGTCAGTAACAATTACCGGTTTGTTATGATGATCAGATGCTTCATCATTTGCCACCAGCGCAAGATTTCCATATTCTTCATCTTCGCTGTCCATGTCATCCCAACTCTTACAACCGCAACATAGGCTTTTCCAGGTTTCTTCTTCTCAGCTGCAAATTCTCTTCTTTGAGTTTGCTTGGGTTTCTGACATTCAGTGGCAAAGTGCCCCAATTCATTACAGTTGAACAAACGAATCTTGCTTCTGTCAACAGATCCAGTTTTGTATCCTCCCCTGTTACTAGAGGAAGAAGAGCCTCTTCTCTGGAATCTGTTATTTGACTTGAACATGTACTTTGGATTTCTTCTGAATCTAAAGTTGCCAAATTGCCTTACCATCAATGCCAGGGATTCATCTTCCAGTTGATCTAGCTCTTCCAATGAGTAAAAGTCTCCACCATCCTGAGTAGGTGGTGTCTGACCAAGTTCTACTTCAGTCTTCTCCTTGTCTGAGCTGTAAGGTAGAACAACCTTAGCTTCCACTTCCTTAGGTGCCTCAACTACAAGAGCTGTAGATGAACTTGGCACTCTTCCTTTACCAGAGACCTCCCTCTGTTGTACTTGTTCCAGTTCATAGGTTTCCAGAACACCAAACAACCTTTCAAGAGCAATCTTATTCAAATCTCTTGATTCTTTGATGGTCGTTATCCTATGTTCAAGATGAGTGGGCATCATCAACAAAAACTTCATATTAATCTCCTTCTGTGTATATTGCTTGCCATGAACTTGCAAGTTGTTGATTATCTTGTTATACCTTTCAAACACTTCCTGAATGCCTTCATTAGGGCCAGCTCTAAAGTGTTCATATTCAGTGGTTAAAATTTGAAGTATGTTTTCCCTGACTTCATCAGTTCCTTCATTAATAGTCTCAATAGTTTCCCACATGTGTTTTGCAGTTTTACAATTCATCACATGACTGTACATCACAGCATCCAGGGAATCTTTTAGAATAAGTCTCAAATTCTTATCTAGTCCTGCGTCCTCCTTTTCATCAGGAGTAAGTCCTGCGTCCTCCTTTTCATCAGGAGTAAAAGAAGCAGCAGGCTTTGGAAAAGATGATGCAGGTGTTACAACAATTCCTCCAACGATAGATTCAGTTACATATTCTTTTGGAATTATAGGTCCATTCTGTTGAACACCCAAATATTTAGAATTTGCGACATCAAGAAACAACTCCATTTTATTTTTCCACATTGCATAATTGTCCTTGTTAAACATGGGAATCTTAACAATGCCTTTTGACGACATGATGAATTTTTAAGTGAGTTAAAAATTTGAGATAGATTTTTGACGGAATAAAATTAGGATCTTGATTTGTGTATCAATCAATAGGCTCTGATACCAATTGTTCGGTCCGATAAGATTGTAGAAGGGGGGTTGAATACAATCTATATCATTTTCTCGAAATTTGTTCTTTAAATAAAATTTATCTTAAACAAATTTGTGCGGAATAATATAACACAGATTTCAAGTTGAATATAACAATACTTGACGGGTGTTACAAAATCAGTCCAAATGATTATCAAGTAATTAATAACTAATTAGAAAATTCGACATGAACTTTTCTAATTTAGTTAATAAAAATCAAGATATCAAGTTGTGAACTAGGAAACTTAATTCGCTAGTAGTACAAGAATCACAAGTAAACAAGTTCCAATGGATAGAATATTACAACTAAGATGAACTTGAATTTACAGAAATTAATTTGTATGTGTTCTTGAGCTTGAGAGAGATAGGCTGCTGTGTATGTATTTGATGTTATGTTCGAATGCCTCTACTTCTTTTGCAATCGGCTGCTTTTTATAACACAACCATAGTCATATTGCTTTGTTTCAACTGATATAACAATCAGTTAACAATAATATGACATTCGGTATGACTATCCACTGCAAGTAATATGACAGTCTCTTTAAATATAACTTTCGGTATGACTATCCTTTTTGAATGAGATATGACTGTCCAATCCAATATAACATTCGGTATTACTATCTCTTTGAATGAGATATGACTGTCCAATCCAATATAACATTCGGTATTACTATCTCTTTGAATTAGATATGACTGTCCAATCCAATATAACATTCGGTATTATTATCTCTTTGAACTGTATATGACAATCGGTATAACTATCCTTTGATAGTTATATTATCATATTTTTCAGCTTATAATTAATCAAATGATTTATAAAAATCATTTAAATAACTACTTCTTTTTCATATTAATTCTGATTTAATTAATCTAATAATTACTTTAACAAATATATTAATTCTAATAGAATTAATTAATTAATTTAAATTAATTATTTGATTTAATTAATTAAAGTAGAATAAATACAAATCCTTTAATAGTCAATACTTCACTGTGAAACACGTAATTATAATAAGGAACATACACTGGATCGATGTTGACGCTCGATGTATTGTCTGGTTCATGAACGACTAACTCCAATCTCTGTTCTTCATCTTGACTTTAAACTGTGGTCTTTTTCCTTTCTTCACTCTCTTCAATCATTCTGTACTGATATTGTTTCTTATCACTTATAGAAATCTCTGTCCTTTAAATGAATCCATGTGTTTCAATGCTACCTTGAGGCTTGATCAGATAACTGAATCTTCTTCCAGTGTAAAATATCAAAACTATAGATTGACTTGTTGATTTTTCTTCTAACAGCTATCATCTTTTGAGATTCCTGTGACAGTTGATATTATTTACTTATTACAATCTAGTTTAATTGGATTAGGATCCTCGAACTACAAATAGGCTGAGTCATATGCCTTTCAACTACTACTGATTCTACCTTACAACTACAGGTGATACCAATAAAAGATAAAATGTGTATTAGCGTAAGTCAATTAGTAATTACAAAGGAAAAATTGCTAAGCTGTTTATAGAAACCACTACTAGCCTTTCTTTATTTGGTGATTTTTAAAACCTTATGCTGGTGTTAATGAGAAACTAAGTACCACACACATCTCATATTCAGTAGAGTTAAGTTTTTAATAAGTATAATACAGGGGAAGTATTAATGTCTTACAAGCTGTCTGAGCCCATAATACATAGTACTCAGAGGATTTTGAGGAGAAGTTGGGGACCATGGTCACTCATGGTCTTATGGTGTGTCTACCCCACTGTGCCTCTCTGCTTTTGAGAAAATTGGATTTCTATTGTTATTTAGATTTTGGACTAAAAAAAACGACCTTCAATTTAACTCGTCTTGCATCCTTTTGTGCAATGCTAAAATTTGAAACTTGGTAGGCTTAAACAGCACAACTCCCCTGTCCTGCCCAATGGTAAAAGATCAACCGTCGCGGTTCACCTGGAAAAGGTACAGCCTCACACATTATGTTTTTTTAACATTTTTTATGTGATATAATGATGTGGTTGCATGAATGGTGCTATTTCAGATTTTCATATGCTTGTGATATTTTTTATATGTTTGTGATTATACTTGAAATTGCATTGCAAACCATGCTTATACTTGAAACTCTTTAGTTGACTATTAACTCATATTTCTATTATTTCTTTGAAATTCAGTATTAAAATAAATATTCTATTCTATTTTAGGTTGATGATAAGAGGCTCAATTGTATAAATGTAATTTGCTAAATTGTTATTAATGTAACACCCCTATACCCAGAACCTAGAGGAATTTTAGAAAAATTCGGCATGAAGTATTCGTAAATCGGACTATCCACCTGTAATTCAACCCAAACCAAATTCCAGTTAACAAATACAAATAAAACCTAATACACCAATGATTCCTCATCGAGGATCGATTCCAGGTTTTGGTATGAAATAAGAATCTACACTATACAAATTTATTACAACTTCTATCTCTGATCCAAATACAAACCTCTATATCGCTTAATCAATAGAGCAATCCAAATAGTATATGCACGTGCTGGCTCTGTAACTAACCTTTGAAAAATGCACCATCGCTCTCATTTGAATTATAATGCGCAGGTATCCAATTCCTTAACCATAACTGAAAGGGAAGGTAAAACAAAGCAAGAGTGAGCCAAAGAACACTCAGCAAGTTAATAAAATAGTGAACAACAATTTTTCAATATTTCATTGATGAACAATATCAATGATCAAACTATCTCAAGGAAATAAATCAATTTCTATCATAGAATAAAACTTTCCATTTTTCTTTAAGCCATAACTTTTCTCAAAACAATTCTTTCCTTTAAACCATTCTATCATCAAAACATACTTTTCATAAAACTTTTTAAAAATGTTTAAGTTGATTTTATTATTCTCCTGATTACGGACAATACGGGTGATCAGCCCGTAAAGTCCCCATACCGGACACTAGGTCCCTCTGGACTTTGAAATTGGGTTCCCAATTAAGCAACACATTGGCCTTTAATGCTGGACTAGGGGAACCACCCCTAGCCTCTTACGCTAAATAAAAAGTGCTGGACTAGGGGAACCACCCCTAGCCTCTTACGCTTCTCCAATCTATAACTGATTTTATTAACAATTAAAAATATTTCACTTTTCAGTCCTTAAACTCACTGATAACAGATCAACCCAGTATAAGGAATTTTAAATCATTTTTAAATAATTAAGTCATTCTAATGAGAAACAATAAAAGATTTAAGGATCAGGGAAGCAGTTGATATAAGGAATCATAGACAACAAAGCAATAAGATTTAACCAAGCATGGTATAGTACAACAAGACGGAATTATGAATCAATAAAGAGACATAAATCAATTAAGGAGCCAAGCAATTATTCAGGTTCTAGAATTTAACAACAACTTATAAGGAAATCATGGAATGAAGGAATCTCATTATATATTTTGAAACTAACATAGGTGATTCAAATAATTAAAAAAATAAACATTCAAGAAATTCTCAATTACTCGTAATGTAAGACCCCGATAATTTTATATGATTAAATACTAAATATAAATTAATTTATTGGGAAAAAGAAAAAAAAAAAGACGTTACAAAAAAAGGGGGATAGTTAAACTTACGTTATTTTTTCAGAGGGGAAGAAGGAAAAGTGGGAGGAGAAAGAGAAGGTGGAAGAGAAAGAGATGGGTAATACAATCTAATTGGGAGAAGGATTTTGGAGTTTTAAGGTAAAAACACAAACCCCTTGTTTATAGACTATCATATTCGATTTAGAATTTATAACTTACGAGTTTTATGTTATATATATACATGTATTAGGTTTTAGAGTGATTGGGAAATCTGAAATTCTTGATCACCATTCGTAATTTCTGAGTTTTAAGGTACGGATATCATCTCTATGCTTTTTACTTCGTTACGATTGTAAGGAATTGCCGTATTTGGTCTTTTACATGTGCTGAGTTCTTGTAAAATCTGTAGAAAATTCAATTTTTGTCGTATGATGATGATTTTACTGTCCCTGGAAAGGTATTTGAATTATCTACAACTTTTGTTCTTTAACTTTTCTGAGATTCTACGCGTAAGTAGGTGTATTCTGCGATTTTAGTGACCTACCAGGGAATTTTCTGAACTGATACTCGTACTTTGAAAATTCGTATTAAATTGAAATTTTGTGCATATTTTATGAGTAATATATCTACAGAAAGGTATTTCCGTGTTCTACGTTTCTTGTTTACACTCCGCTGCTAAATTCTATGTTTCTATTGTCGTAAATAGTATAATACTAAATAAGTCAGGTGCTGATTCTGTTTTGCTGTTCGCAAATATCTACTTTCAGAGTTCGTTATTTGTCCGTTTTTAATGAGCCTTACCATTCTGGAAAGGTCTTGGAATTTCCTACGATTTTTGTGTTTTATACTTTTTGATTTGAATTTATCTTCATAGTGTAATTTCCCATTTTTCAGAACTGATCAGGTTGTGATTTCGCTATCCTTTGTCTATTTTGTAATATAATTGGGTTTGTGATATTTGAGAATTATGTTTTGGTTATATTTTGATATAAATGTGATTTGGGAGATTGTAAGATATCCGTCACGAGTGGATAATCTCGTGCTTGGCACCTCCTATACGGTGTATTTAAATAGTATAGGCGTGTCGCCGGAGGAGTGGGACACGTATAGTCATGACTATTCCGTATATGTATGTTTGGCCATTTTGGGTAGCATTTGCTTTGTGCTATGCAAGCCCCTATAAGTTTCTTTTGATGACTACATATTTCTGGATAACCGAAAATGTAGGACATCCTGTAAGTGTAAGATTGTCTCCCCTATTAATGTGTAAGTTTTGCTTTCCATTATATTGTTTTGAGTATGATTCGTAAGTGTAAGTGTATGTATAAAGCATGGCTATTTTGGATTGGAAAGCACGTATGTTTACATTGTGGTTTTAAGATTTGGTGGTATTTTTATTTTTTCCAAGTTTGTCTTTATTTCTCGTTTAGATATTTTGTTTATTTCTTTATTGTCATCATGTCTAACTCTTATTCACCTTGTCATCGTTCTTATCCGTATATGAGCTTTCGCTCACTGCCGGTTTTTGTTTCTTGTTTTTCCCCGGCAGGTAATCCTAACTAGTTGGGCAACTTATGGGATGAGCGCGAGTGCGGGTTTAGCGGAACTAATTTATTTTCTTGCATTTTTATTAGAATTATAGAATTTATTTCGGACTTTAGTGAGTGTGATTTTGAATTTGGAGTTGGACACTATAAGTTTAAGCTTTATATTATGGATTGTAAGTTGGAGATTGGTATTGTTTGGATTGGTTATTTCTTGGAGAATTTTAATTTAGTGGACTTGAAAATGTTTATTATTTTAAGCTAAATGTTGGGATGTTAAACGTAACCTCACTCTTGTCAGCTAAGCACTCATAGGCTTTAGCTGCCAACCCGTCCCGACAATAATGAGTTGAATAAGTAAGAAGATCTCAATTCATTCTTGGTTTTAACCGTCACTGAGCAACACATGCTTCAACGACAGTATAAGCCTTGAATTAGTTTACATTCAATTATAGCGAAAATAATATCAGAGTAAATAGTTGTACAATAGTTTGAAGAAAACATTCCTTGAAGAATATTTATTGAGGGAAAAATCATAAATCATACTCAGGAATTATACTAACGATTTTTATTAAGTTTTAAATCTTGGATTTTCTATCTTTAGAAATATCACTTAATTTCTTTTGAAGAATATAAAATAGTACACGACTGAGGAATCCTGTAAAATTCCATGTATTAGAATATTAATAAAAATGAGGAATACTTATATATAATAATTTTTAAAAGAGCCAACACCTGAACGATATGTATTGGCGAATCCGATAAAATATCAAGTATTGTAATATTAATAAAGATTAATATATTTATTTTAAATAATTTTTAAGAGAATCAGAAATTTTAAGATAATTTGATGATACTAGTTGAGGGAAAATGTCACTTGAAACAAAAGTAAAGGTACAGACCCTAGCAAAGCGATTTGGAAGAAAACTTTACGAATAGTAGAAATAGGTTCACATCATCCTAAATAAATATGAAGGGCATACATGCTTGCAAGAAGGGATTCGAAAGAACATTTAAATAAAACAAGAGGGTTCACATCACTTGAACGATAAGTGAGGGATAGTATACTTGTCTTAATATATGAAGTTTCCATTTCCATATCTCAATTATTTACAGTCTGCAAAACATGCACACATTCGCACCACAGATACAGACACCTGTATAATTGGTAAGGAAGGAGAAGTCGAGAGTGATAGAGAAAGAGAGTTCGTGATCTTTTTTTTTCCAGAGAGAATTTGAGAGGGAGGTCGAAGAGATATATGAGGAGAGGTTTCAAGAATATTCGAGAGAGGCTAAAACAGAGCAGATAAGAAGAAATGGGACTGGGGTTTTAAGATAAAAGAGATAAGGGAAATTTTAGTAATTTCAACATTATGAAAATCTAATTAAAATCAATTAATCAACATTTAATAAAATCGAAATCAAATAGAAAATTGGGGGAAATTAAACTTTTCATTTTTTTTAAAAAAACATGAGTATAAAATTACAAACATCCACATATTTTTAAAATATTTTGAGGATAAAAAATGAATTAAATATGAATTTTACAAGTTTTGATCCTTTAAATATAATAAAAATCTTTAAATCAATTTAAAAATACTAAAACACCTAAATTAATTCACCCAATAATTTTAAAAACTAAATATTTATACAAAGATAATATTACAAAATATTTCATGATTTTTATCAACTCCAATGATTTTATAAAAATCTCAGAAGATCAGTAATGCATGATTTAAATAGATTTCAATCTTCAAAAATCCAAATAAATTTACACGGACTTACACGCCACACATACATCATCATATAAACGTGCAAACATGATGTCACTTACATTTAACCGAAAAAAAATTCACACCATATATTTAACATTCCATATTAAATAATAATATTTATAATTACGAATTTTCTAAGGCGTTATAATTATGTTACTGATATATGGAGAAAAGGGCAACCCAAAGTACCTATTGAATGCTCTGTTTTATATTTTTGTCAGAGTGAATGAGAATAAAGCATGGGTACCATTATTTGGATGATCCATAAAGGGAACATGAATATGGGAAAGTATCTATTACTTGTTTAGTAAAAAAGAATTTCTTTTTATTGGTATGCACTATGTTAGTATATGTCATTTGTTATATTGGTTCTGGACTTTCATGTTTTCTACTGGATTAATTTTATTAAGCACATAACATGCACAATACTGTCTAATTCTGGTCTTTTCAAGCTTGAGTAGCTTTTGGCCTTGACTTTAAATTTCATAAAATAGAGCGTTGCTTTTGCCAGTTCTAGCACAGATCAAAGCACATGAAAAGTCTTAAAAATTTTTAACTGTGTTACTATAAATACAAATAAGTACACATTTGCTATATTCTTTGTTATCAATGTTCCTTGTCATATGAGTCTCCCTTGTTTAATTTTTTCTGATAATATGAGCTTTGTAACTATGAAGCAAGGTTCCTTGTCATATGAGTCTCCTTGTGAGACTCATAATGATATACCTTAGGTGTAACTTTGTAATGAAGATGGTTCTTTTATTGTTATATTTAATGCTGTCTGATTAAAAACCCATTAAAATATTTATTAAAAAGGGACCAATGTACTAGAGAGGATAGGCCTGACTGAGAAACAGTTGTATGCTTTAGTGATTATGGCTGCCCTGTTATGAGAATTTCTTTTTTTTTTCCTTGAAGTTCGTTGATCAATTTGTAGTGTTATAGCAGCCTAATCAATCATATATCCTATGCATAGAAGATTATCTTCTTTGCTGAAATGGTCGAAGAACTTGTTAACAACCATGTTTGCACCAATGCAGGAATTCTCTATTGTACGATATCGTGCCAAGGAGGATATAATTCAGAACCAAAATTTCGTGACTTGGTCTGCAAAAAGTTGCGACTGCTGTTTGGGTTACTAAAAGCTTGCTTACACTTGGTCGAGTAATAAATGCACTAGTGGAGCACTCTGGCCATGTATCATACAGGTGTTTCTCAATTAGCAACCATAGTCAGCGATATGTTTCATGTGGGATCGGACAAACTACTTATCAACATAATTATTTTAAAATGGCAGGGATAACAAATTGACTAGGTTACTGAGAGATTCCCTGTGAGGGAAGACAAAGACATGCATAATTTAAATGTTGGCTTTTTGAGTTTCTGCATGTACGGTAAATGTCATTGCAAGCTGTTTATTAATGGAAAATATCAACAGGCAAATCAAATCTCAATTGTTTAATGTTTGTAACAACAACAATTTTCTCAACTTTATTCCAATAGTAACTTTGTAGGGGTATATATATTACATAGAAGAAGGGGGTTGGTAGGTAAAAATTTTGGATTTTTGAATATGTGGATCTTTATTTAGTTTGCCTCTCAGCAGATGATTACTTGCATATTTATTTTTTTCTGTTTTAGTTGCAGATGTCCAATTTCTACCAATATCTGGGCTCCAAGGTTCAAATTTGCAGACAAGAGTAAACAAAGATGTATGTTCATGGTGGAATGGTGCATGCCTCTTCGAAGCCCTTGATGCCATTAATGTTCCGCCTCGCGATCCAGATGCCCCATTTAGGTATGCAAGATGCTCTTAACTCAAGGTGATCATGGTCTTCATGATGTTTTGGATCTGGTTCACATTTCAGGGCTATGATTATACATATCTCAGTTAATTGAATTGTTGATGATTTAGCTGTAGTTTGAAATTTTTTACGGTTACATTCTTATTGATGTGTTGACTGTCTACTATATCTCAGTTCTGGGATTAGTCTACATTCTACACTTCATGTCATTTTGTTTGTGGGTCCCTTACATATTTCTGCTATATTAATATGCTTCTTGCTAAATTACTACGAACTTGCCACTTCTTTTTTAAATTTGGAGAGAACACAACAGAAGGATATTTCTTTTCCCGTTTACTTTTTTATTCATTTGTGTAAAAGTTTCTGCATGTTTCGCTTTTAGAAGCATCACATTTATCTAATAGTACTATCCGGCTTACAAAACATAGATCCTGTGGACTGTGGTACAACTGTACAACTCATTTTAAATGCCCAAAGCAACCTATAGCAATAGAACGAAGCAAATTAATAACACTTGATCATTTGTTTGTTCAAAACTGTGAAGTTTGGTGTTGGCGCAGAAAAACATGACATCTTTTCATTGGCTATCCTGGTTTAGTAACCATAACGTAGAAATTTGACTTGGCTTTTACAGCCACAGTAGATTTAATTTTATTTGGTTGAAAGAGCAGCATTGCTCATGGATATATATTAACATGTCTATGCCATTTATCTAATGTTATTGAACTTGCTGGAGCGGTATGGCGGTAAAATGGTAGAGTTAAAATTTTGCATTTCCCTTCTCAAAATGAATGCATGAAGGTCATTCAAACATGATTACACAAGGTTCACGTGGGTATTCATTCTACACAAGAAGGATGAAGCTCCTCAGCAAATCATTGAACTTGTCAAGAATATTCAAAATAGCTCTGAGTACAAGGTCAAAGTACTTAGGAGTGACAATGGTACATAATTCAAGAATTCTACAATGGAGGAGTATTGTGCAGACAATGGAATTATTCAACAGTTTTATGCACCTGGAACACCTCAGCAGAATGGTGTAGTAGAAAGAAAGAACATAACTCTCATAGAGGCATCAAGAACCATGCTTGCAGATGCAAAGCTTCCAACCTATTTCTGGGCAGAAGCTATCAACACTGCATGTTTCACTCAAAATTGTACATTGGTAAATGCTCATGGTAAGACTCCTTATGAGATGATCAAAGGAAAGAAACCAAGTGTGAAATACTTTCACATCTTTGGATGTAAATGCTATGTCTTGAAAGTTCATCCAGAACAACTTGGAAAGTTTGAAGTCAAATCGAATGAAGCAATCTTTCTAGGATATTCAACAACAAAGGCATTCAAAGTTTATAATCTCAGAACTCACATTGTTATGGAATCAATTCATGTTGCATTTGATGACAAGAAGTTTGGAATTTTGCAAACTGATGAAAGCCATGACAAATTGGAATTTGAAAATATCAAGGATTCTGAGATTCTCTCTAGTGATGATGAAGGTTCTCCAGAGGAAATCTCTATTGCTTCTCAAAGGAATGCTGTTGCTGAGGGGGAACAAGTTAATCGAGGAGAACACAATACTCATCAAGAGCAGACTAGTCATTCAGAGTCTACTCCATCAGGAACTGATCCTTCAGAGTCTAGTGAATGAAGATCAGAAACAAGTAGCAGTATGGAATCTACTGATTCTATTGATCAAGGGGAGCTTTTGAAGGCAGAGAAAGTTCTTCTACAAAAGATACCACTAACATAGGGGGAGCGTCTAGCAGGAGTAATCTACCACCTGTTAGAAAATGGACAAGGGATCATACTGAAGATTTGATTATTGGTAGTGGTGTTTGAACTAGAAGATCAATTCAAAATGAATGCTTGTACAGTTGTTTTCTCTCAAAGAATGAACCTAAGAAGGTTGAAAAAGCCTTACAAGATCCTGATTGGGTAATTGCAATGCAGGTAGAATTAAATGAGTTTGAGAGGAACAAAGTCTGGAAACTGGTACCAAGAGCTAAAGATAGATCTATTGTTGGTGCTAAATGGGTTTTCAGAAACAAGCTAGATGAATCTGGTATGATTGTAAGAAACAAAGCAAGACTGGTGGCCAAGGGTTATTCTCAGGAAGAAGGAATTAACTATGATGAAACCTTTGCCCCTGTAGCAAGATTGGAAGCAATCAGGATGTTTCTTTCATTTGCAGCTCATTCAAAATTCAAGGTATACCAGATGGATGTAAAGAGTGCTATTCTAAATGGCAAGCTTGATGAGGAAGTGTATGTGGAGCAACCACCTGGTTTTGTTGATCCAAAGTTTCAAAATCATGTCTACAAACTTGACAAGGCACTCTATGGACTAAAGCAAGCACCAAGAGCATGGTATGAGACTTTGTATAAATTTCTTCTTGAAAATGGCTTCAGAAGAGGTACAATTGACAAAACTCTATTCTTTAGAAAGGTGAAAAGTGATTTGCTTTTAGTTCAAGTTTATGTTGATGACATCATATTTGGTTCTACAAATGAAAAGTTGTGTGCTAAGTTTAGTAAGCTTATGCAGTCTAAGTATCAGATGAGCATGATGGGTGAACTAAATTATTTTTTAGGCTTGCAGGTCAAACAGACTGAGACTGGTATTTTCATTAATTAGTCAAAGTATATCAAAGATCTTTTAAAAAGGTTTGACTTTCAAGACTGTGCAGTTGCAAAAATACCCATGGCAACAGCCACTAAGCTAGACTCTGATCCTAAGGGAAAGAGTGTTGATAACACTAGCTATAGAGGCATGATAGGTTCACTATTGTACTTAACTGCAAGTAAACCAGATATAATGTTTTCTACTTGTTTATGTGCTAGATTCCAAAGTGATCCTAAGGAATCTCATTTAATTGTTGTGAAGAGGATTTTTAGATATCTCAAGGGAACTCCAAATCTTTGTTTGTGGCATCCTAGAGAATCTGATTTCTCCCTAATTGGCTATTCAGACTCTGATTATGCAGGGTGTAAAATAGACAGGAAAAGCACAACAGGTACATGTCAATTCTTGGGAAACAGATTGATTTCTTGGGCAAGCAAGAAGAAACAATCAGTTTCAACCTCAACTGCAGAAGCTGAGTACATTGCAGCAGGCAGTTGTTGTGCTCAACTCCTTTGGATAAGAAATCAGTTGATGGATTATGGGATGACACTTAGTAATATTCCTATGTTCTATGATAATACTAGTGCTATTAAAATTTCAGAGAATCCAGTTCAACATTCAAGGACTAAGCACATTGATGTCAGGTATCATTTTATTAGAGAACATATTGAGAATGGTATTGTGGAACTTCATTTTGTTCCTACTGACAAACAACTTGCAGATATCCTAACTAAACCACTTGATGAGGCTACATTCATTAGATTGGTTAGTGAGTTAGGAATGTTAAATTTCTAGATCTTTAACATCTGCATAAGTAGCAAGGTATGTTGTTTCAGCTTATAGACTTGATATTTTGTCAGGATCTATATTTGATTGCTAAATGCTTAAGCTGTAACATTTTACCTTGATAAATTACAGTATGATAGACTTGTTAATAAATATTAGGATCAGGATTACTATCAGGATGCTGACGTCATCAGGAATTCTATGTCAGTATCAGGATTGTGAAAATTGTTTAGACTATGACTTAATGATTCAAATCCTGAAGTTCAATTTATGCAGTAGTTCAATTCTGAGTTTTGTTAAGTCTATGCTAGCAAGTTTTAATACATGCATACTGATAATTTATACTATTTTCAGATCAGTTCAATAAACAACAATAGACAAGTAGATAATAAGAAAACTTGTATTTTCATTAATCAAAAGCATTACATACATGGAAATGAAATACAAACTTCTTTTTGTCTAACTTCTACTGATAATCCTATTCTTGTCTAATCTTATGGTTATTGGATCTTGCTTCTTTCATGCATCTAAGATAAAGGACAAGGAGAATCTCAAAATCCATTTAGGAATTTGAACGGTCCTATCTGCTCTTGGATTTCTTCTCAGGATGACTTGAATGAGAGTAGCTGGTCCAATCCCATGTTTATTGAGGACTGATGGTTAAATGAATAGCATCTCCATCAAGACCAACCTCAGACTCTTCACCAAATTCTTCATCCTCAAGGTGTAAAGAAATTAGAGGAGGATTTTGTTCAACTAGTAGATGTTTTAGATGAGAATTTTGGACATCGTTGATACCAACCATATCTAACTTGATGAGAAAAGTCATCTCTTCTAAGAGATAGTTCACTTGATTCTGATCATCAAGAGCATAGAACTTCTCAGAGGAAATGAACCGAAAGTTAGGGTTTATATGAATATTTGGGTTGAAAACCATTTGGAAAGGTGTGATTTACAGAGAAAAGATTGAAAGGTTTTGGAGTATGGCATAAGACGTCAGGTTCTTTTATAGAAAGACGTGGGAAGCTGAACAATCGTTTGGAGATTATCAATGCAGTCAGTCATATTATTGCGCGTGACTGTATTTCTTGTATTTTCAAGAGATTTTGAACGTATCTAACCAATTGAATTTGTTCAGATTATTGTTTATTTCTTCTACAGATTAAAATAAAATGCCACGTGGAAACTCCATTTAGTCTCTGGAATTAGGATGATATTGATCAGGATCTACAAGTATGATCATCAGGATTTGTGAATATCATTATTTATAAATTAAATTACAATTTGTGATTATCTTGAAGAGAAGATCACAACAGGAAAAGGAAGCTGATCAGTATTGATTTTTATATTATACCCTGATTTATTTAATTGAAATCAATTTTGGATTTTATTTTCCAAAAATCGTGGGTAACTTCATTTTTCAGGGACTGACACCTGTTAACCTACGTGTCAACGTGTGATAGTGGGTCTGAAGGATGTTTGAAATATACTTGTTTTGAAACTCTAATTGTTTATTGCTTTCTCTAAATTCACATTTTCTAAAGCAAAAACACTCTCGAGTTTTCAAAATCAATAATCAATTTCAAGATTTCTTAAGTTCTTTTCAGATCAAAATGGCAGCTCAAAGAAGACTACCCAAATCAGTAACTTTCAAGTTTGGTGACTTTGATTTTATGATGGACAATCATGTTGTAGCTATCACCAATAAGGAAGGGGTGTCAACTAATTTTCACCCAATTATGGACTTTATGGCGAAAGGACCATTAAGTTATGCATTGACAGCATCTCCACAGATTAATCAAGCTGTTGTTTTACAAGCTTGGGAGAATGCTGAGGTAATTGATTCTACTCAGAGTCAATCAGGTAAGATTGTTCTACATTTAGGACAAGACTCATTTGATATTACTGAATCTGTTGTTAATTCAGTACTTCACTTACCTGTTAGTATGAATTTTGAGAATGTACCATCTGATGATAATGTAAGAAATATGTTATCTGAGTTAGGTTATAATGGACCTTTAAATAACATGAGCCAGTTAAATAGATCCTTTCTTAGGAAAGAATGGTCATTCTTCTTTGACCAAATTGCTAAATGTTTTACTGGTAAATGTAGTTCTTTTCAAAAAATTACTTCTGTTACATCTCAAATTGCATATAGTTTGATTTATAACAGAGTAATTAACATTGGTCATAATATCTTATGTCAGATGTTTATCAAACTTGGATCAAGAGATTAAGATAGGAAAATGGTTTATTATCACAGATTCATGCAATTGTTAATTAACCACTTTATTCCTAATGTTGAAGCTAGATTTGGTAGAGAACATTGTGTTTCTTCTTATGTACAGCAAAAGAGAATTTTCTTTGACATTACAAAGAAGGACAGTGAAAAGAATCTAGATGAAATACCTGCAATACACTATCCACAATATGTTCAGGTACTTCTAAGAACTCATCTTCCTACTCTCTACAATTCTTCTATCTTTGGTGGTGAAATGACTCAGGAATCTCAATTGGTGGAGAACCCCCCTGTGTCTACCCAAGTAACCCAACATATTATAGTCTCTGAAACAATTCTAGAACCAAGTTTTGATTAACAGCCTATTGTTTCAAAGAAACCAACCTCTGGTGTTTCTCAAAAGACATCAGTTGTAAAGAAGAGAAGATTTGTTGTTTCAAGTAGTAGTTCTAGTGAAGATGATGATAATATATCTCTTGCTGAGAGAGCAGAATTGAAGGCTGAAATTCAACTTTCTAAGCTAGGATAAAGAGATGGAACACCTAGTCACAGCCAGGCTGCAGTCTCCCAAAAGACTGTAGTTCTTAAAAAGGGAAAATAGTTACTGGATACTGTCTCTCAAAAGACTGTGTCTATTGAAAAACGATCTCATCCCAAGATCACTTCTGTGTCTACACTTCTTGAGTCTTCTCAAGATAAATCTGTTGCTCACTATAATAGGAGAACAAGGAGAAAGATTCATTTGTCACCTACACACACAAAGTATAACGACTTAGAATTTTTTGAAATTTTTTAAATGCTTATTTAATTGTTAAATGTGAAATTATGTGATTTATGTGGTGGATAAATTTTATGAAGTCAAGTTATATGTGAAATCATGTTTATGTGATTATATGATGATTGGTATGTGTCGTACATGTTCGTGGAATTTTATTTATATTTTTAAAGCATTAAAACTATTTTTTAAAATGCATTTTTAATCTTTCGAAAATCATATAAAATCATTGGAATTTATTTAAATCATGAAATCTTTTGCATTATCATCTTTGAGACAAGATTTAGGTTGAAAAATTAGTGTGGATATTTAATTGTGAGTTTTGGTATTTTAAAATGATTTAAAAAGTATTATTTCTTTAAAAGAGCCTTTATTTCGAAAATTCGTATAAAATTCATTTTTAATCCAAATATTATTTTAAAAATATGGGGATGCTTCTAATTTCATAAACTTGATTTTTAAAATTTTAGTTTTATTTTTCTCCCCATTATTTATTTAATTTCAAATTTATAGTGATTTAAAATCGGATTTTTCAGCAAAGTAATTTAGTATTTGGCAAAGGACGTTTTTGCCCCTGCCATTTCAACAACACCACCGCCAGTCCATCTCTCTTATTTGTGTTCTCTGCTCTCTCTCTCTCTCTCTCTCTCTATCAACTCTCTCGAGTCTCTCTCTCGGTACTACCTTCTCTCTTCCATTTCTCATCGGTTTTTGACCAATTTCATGATCTGAGACCGGATTTGTTCCTATTTTTCAGTTCTCTACCCATATCTATCATTGCATGCAGTTTTTATGATGAAAGTTATAAAATCCATTTCGGTTTTGTCTCAATTATAGCTTGTGTGCAGTGATTTATACTTGATAACGATGCCCATGATTACTAGTACTTGTTTTTGTACTCGTTTTGTGTTGGTATTGTGCTGGGTTGCGATAATTCGTATATATATGTGTTGTCGTATGTATATGTTCGATGTTGATGAAGAAATTTGCAAACCAAATTCGGGTGTTGCTTGATTTCGAGTTGCCTTGCTTCGATTCTTGCTGTATACATGTTTATGAGTATAATCGGAGGAATTTGAGGTTGGAAGCTCCAATAAGGAGTACCCCCGAATTCCACCGCCACCGGTGATGAACTCCGGTGAACCGGTGGTGGCCAAGGATGATCTTTGAGGCCTATAAAAATTGTTATAAATTCTGTTTGTTACGATTTAGTACTTGCATGTAAACTTCGAGAATTTTTTTTATGATAATTCTTTGATAATTATATTCTAATTATATGAATTCGATGAGATATTTGATTTGTTAAATTGTCAATTGTTTACTCTAATTTATCAGAACTATATGAGCTGCATATATGATTTATATTATTTAATTATTGAACAATTCGAATTTTTGGAGTTAATTATGAATTAATTGGAATTATTCGAATTTATATGTAATTATATGAATTATTCAATTTATTATAAATTTTGATTCTTGATTTATGCTAGAAGATCTTTGATTAATTGCTAAGTGTGATTTTTAGAATTATTATGTTATGAGTTAAATTCGAATTTTGATTATAAATATGAATTAAGTGATTTTATGATCTAGTAAATACAAGTTAGTGATTTTATTCGATAATTGATTGAATCATTAGTTATTGATATTTGATTGATGATTTCGAATTTAAAGTGTATGATTGATATGATATATATAATCCATTGGGAGTGTAGGTGGATTTTAAATCCATCGTAGGTATTTGGTTATGAATTTGAGTCGGTTATGTTCCGACGGGATAGTCTATATTATAAATGAAACTCTGCCCGATTTTCATGAAATTATAGAAAGTAAGTGTATATCTAATTACATGACTGCTTATGAGTTAGGTGAATCTGCTAAATGTATAAGTGGCTTATGTGATATGCATGTGCTATGTGCTAATTGTTTAAATGATTATCTGTTTACAAGGTGGTTTAGTGTACTATCAGGTACGTATGATATATAATAAGTATAATGCGTTATAAGAAACGATTGGGTAGATTAGAATTAGACTATTTAGAAGTATAGTATTCTAAAGTAGTGATATGGTTTATGTAGATAAGAAGGACGTATGTCCTAGCGATAAAAGAAAGGCTAAGGTCGAGTACCAGTGACTGAGCTGTTAGCTGTTGCATTCTACCGGAGGCAAGTAACTCTGTCTTTCCTCTGAAAATTTATATTATTGAAACTGTTATATCTTGTTGATTCCAGCATGCCTATCTTATACCATGTTGATCATACTCCTGTTGTAAACCTACCTTTGCATGTATCCAAAATCTTTATTGATAAACCCTGGTTAAACACATGTAAACCCTAGACCAACATAATTCTTTTAATTGCTTCTTGACCATACTGTCACTCAGAGTTAAACAATACTAATTCTTTTTAATTGCTTCTTGACCATATATGTCTTACAGCTTACTATAATCATGTCATATTGACTGACCGATAAACCAATGTTCCACTTGACTTATGTCCATGTCCAGTTTAACCTATGTTGACCCTAAAACACATAAACTTCTTCATGAGCTAAACACTGATCCAAGAACTAAATTGCCTTTAATATTATACCTTAAACTTGAAATCTGATCAATTACCCTGATGCCTTTGAGTCTACATCTTCTTGATTTAGACTTGTATCCCTATTTCATTGATGTCAGAAAACTTAGTCAAACCCTTTGACTTTTATCATTGCAAATCAAAATGAGTTGTTTTCTTAAAATACTTTAAAGTTACTTAGACTGGGCTGATTTGTTATCAGAGAGTCGAAGGTACTTCGAAGTAAAGGTTTTCTAAAAGATTAAGTATTAAAATGTTTTATAAAGTTAAAAGAGTTTTGCAAAGCTTAATGTTTTAAAATGAGATTTTTAATAAAAATGTTAGGAACTCCGTCTAAATGGTTTCCACGGATTCCTGACGATTGGAGAGACGGGGCGAACGGGTAATGCTGGTTCCGTCAGTTTTTGAGATGTAGTATTGTGTAGTTCTGGTCTGTCCAGTTCGACACCTTTATAGGCCAATGTGTTGCCTCTTGGGAACCCAAGCTATCCTAATGAAAGGAAATGATGGCCAGAGGGACTTTGTGTCCGGTATGGGGACTTTATGGGCTGATCACCCGTATTGTCTGTTATGAAATAAAAACCTCCAATCAGTTTTCTTAAAGTGATGATTACTTTTTATTTACCATGAAATGAAATTGGTTTACCGATTGAAATGTCAATTACTTTACACAGTTTTGAAATATCTATTGTTATCCTGTTTATCAGATGATATCCTGTCTTTACTAAATACCAGTATTGCTTTTACCGCTTCCAGCATATTTATGTCATATCCTGAATTATTGTCATCTTCTGCGATACCCTGTTGTATTGTATTCAGTCGAGATCTTTAGTTACTTGCTGAGCGTTGGCTCATTATTATTTTTTCTAACCCTTTTGACAGTAATCTAAGAATCATGGTTCGTACAATCCAAACCGCAAGGAAGCGCACTTACAGTGGTCCTGAGTTGGTTCGTTTTGAGATAACTCCCGAGGTAGATGCAATAATAGCTCAGTGAGGAGATCTGTAGTTAGTTGTGAGAACTGGAAGTAGAACTTTTGAGAACTTTGGTTTGTAATAATAATATATTTTGAATTAAGGATTGTAATAATAATTAGATAGACGATGGCTTGCTTGTTTCATACAATTACATGTGAAAGATCTTGGATAGTAGTGTTGGGGCCAGTCAGCATGTTATATTTATATTATATTTTTAGGTTGTTTGCATCTAGAGGTGTGTCAGTGATTCTCCGATCTAGGCCCCCGGTCGGGAGGGCGTCACGGGTTGGTATCAGAGCTACGGGTTTTGGTCACTGAAACAAGCTAGGAATTTAGGATCACTAATAAAAGAAGTAGATACAATTAGGATTTGAGAGTGATAGATGTAGGGAATGATTATAGGTTTTGGTTTTCCCTTCGCGATAGATTATTAGGACTAACATAACTTAACTTGTTTATATTCTGCGTGTATATATATATATTATTACTACAGGAGATGGAGTTGGACGATGATGCCCCGTTACATCCCGATTCTGATAGCTCATCCGAGGAGTCCGATCCTTCGGAGATTATGTCTGATGCTGATGCGGAGGTCCGAGTCTGATACTTGTACGGAGAGAAGTGTGAAATTTTCACTGATCATAAAAGTTTGAAGTATATCTTTACCCAGAAAGAGTTGAATATGAGACAGAGAAGATGGTTAGAGTTAATTAAGGATTATGATTGCACGATAAGTTACCATCCCGGAAAGGCGAATGTTGTCGCTGATGCACTAAGTAGAAAGGAGAGATTGAATACATTGACAATGCCAAAGGAGTTATTTCGAGAATTCAAGAAGTTAAGTTTAGAAGTCTATGATTCAAAGGATGTAGATAAGTTTATGAGTACGATGACTTTTCAACCAAAATTATTGGAGAAGATTCGGAGATGTCAAGAGGAAGTGATGAATTGTGAGATAAATACGTTGACTGAGAAGTGATTTGTACACAGAAAGATGATCAAGGTATTTTAAGATTTGGAAGGAGAATATGGATTCCTAAAGTAGAAGAGTTGAAGAATGAGATTCTGAGTGAAGCCCATAGTTTGAGATATTCTATTCACCCTGGAAGTACAAAGATGTATCGAGATTTGAAAGAGAACTTTTGGTGGCCAGATATGAAGCGAGAAATTGCCGAATGGATAAGTAAGTGTTGTACTTGCCAGAGGATTAAAGCAGAACATCAGAAGCCAAGCGGATTGTTACAACCATTAGATATTCCTGAGTGGAAGTGGGAGCACCTTGCCTTGGATTTTGTAGTAGGATTGCCAAGAACTAAAGTGAATCATGATGCGATTTGGGTAATCATTGACCGACTGACGAAGTCTGCTCATTTCTTACCAATTAACGAAAGATTCTTATTGGATAAGTTGGTACATTTGTATTTAAAGGAGATAGTCTCACGACATGGAGTTCCTATGTCTATAGTATCTGATCGAGACCCACGGTTTAATTCGAGGTTTTGGCGACAATTTCAAGAATGCCTAGGAACCCAATTGAAGACAAGTACAGCTTACCATCCACAGACGGACGGACAAAGTGAAAGGACTATTCAGACAATAGAGGATATGCTTAGAGCTTGTGCATTGGATTTCGAGGGATGTTGGGATGAACATTTGCCATTGGTTGAGTTTTCATATAACAACAGTTATCACGCGAGTATCGGAATGCCCCCGTATGAAGCCTTGTATGGAAGAAAGTGTAGATCGCCAGTGTATTGGGAAGAAGTTGGTGGGAGAAATTTTTTAGGACCAGAGCTGCTTCAGCAGACGAAGGCGAAAGTTGAGATTATTCAGAAGAGATTAATTACTTCCCAGGATCGTCAGAGGAAGTATGCTGATTTAAAAAGGAAGGATATGAGTTTTGAGATAGGAGATCAAGTGTTATTGAAAGTGTCACCATGGAAAGGAGTTACGAGATTTGGTAAGAAGGGAAAGCTGAGTCCAAGATACGTAGGACCATTTGAGATTTTAAAGCGAATTGGAAAGGTTGCTTACGAATTGGCGTTGCCACCGCATATGCACCATATTCATAATGTGTTTCACGTATCTATGCTTAAGAAGTACAATCCCGATGCGAGTCACGTAATTGAGTATGAGCCTATTGAGATCCAGCCAGATTTATCTTATGAAGAGCAACCAGTAGAGATTCAGGATAGAAGTGATAGAAAGCTTAGAAATAAGGTTGTTAGATTGGTTAAAGTTTTGTGGAGGAATCCTAGAGTCGAAGAGTCGACTTGGGAACTTGAAAGCGAGATGCTTGCCAAGTATCCTCATTTGTTTACTTAGGTGAGATTCTGTAACAGCCCCAAATCCGGGATCAGGGATTTGGAGTAGTCACGATCCATTTACTCCTTGCCTTACTTGTATTACTTGTAATGTACACAATTCAACTGCTTGTGACCCCACAATATATATCACACACACACACAAAGGTTAGAGTCTAAGAAATGACACAATATAATAACTGCGGAATAAATAATTTTTATTACAATACCCAAATGTCTTTTGAATCTGTCACTGATAAAACTTCTGAGTAATGTTACATTACCAACTTAGCCTTCTGATGCTCACAATCCTCTCATACCATTCATATCTATACATAAGATGAATACCAAAAGCTGCAGCTTGATTCGACTGGTTCGTACTACTCTCGGGATCACTGCTAGAAACTGTTTATGGAAACGCCTTGCGGGGTATGTGCCGTCCCATTGGAATCCTGCTTCGCTGCTATATAATATATATAAAACAATAGCAAGAGTGAGCGATAGCTTAGCAAGGTAATGAAAGTATGGCATAATTCTGCCTTAAATTCAAATCCAGAATATATAGCAGGTATAAGACAATAATTGTCCAAAATATCTTGATACTGAAATCATTCCCTTAACGGAATATATTCAAAATCAGTACTATCATAGTACTTCAAATATCAATATCATAATATCTCTGCAAACCTTTATTATTCATACTATGAACAAAGTTCTAGTATAATATAAAAGATGAAGTTACAAGGTAATTTAATATAACCTTTCCGTAAATATCTGCTCTATAAAATATAAGCAGAATATCAACATATAACTTAAAAGATGAAGTTATAAGGGGAATCAATATCAACAACTTCCTTATCACAACTCATGTTGTGTAGGTATCAACAGAGTCATCAAAAATCAGATAAAAGATAAAGTTACAAGGTGATTTATTGCAACTTTAGTTTTGAACACTTTTCAAACCCTGCCAACACTTATAATGTTGCAGAAAATTTCCAACTTTGAAAGATGAACTAATACTGGAGTATGTCGCGCCAGATGACACCACCTTACGATGATCAGTCGCAGGTCGTGCATCTCAAAATTTGTTTCTCTACATGTAGAAGGAAGAACATATGGACACCACCATACGCCGGATCTCCCTAGCCATCTTTGGGCTTAGACGGGACCGGCGCCACTCAAACCCTATTTCCAGGATGGACTATCCCATAGCCTCTTATACCAGTTTCAATGATGGACTGTCCCACGGCCTCTTACACATTACACAAATACTCCTAGTTCGAGTAAATCCATGACTCTGAAATGTAAAGTTCGTCCCCCTTTCCCCAAGTATAAGACTTGTTGATAAGACTCCACAAAGTAGTCGTATCTAGTTGGAAAGGAAAATTCACCAATATTTCCCAAGCTGTTGCTTGTTAATGGATATCGACTTGTTCCAACAATCTTACCCCTCGAATGATGAGGAAGTAATACAAAGACTCAATTTGATGAATAGCAACCAAGTTGCGAGTGAAAATAATAGTTTCAAAAGATTTATGACCGGGCAATCAAACAAAATAAATAACAGCTCTCAAGTAAGGTTCACTTATAATTTGGAAGATAGATTTAAATGAAAAATAGAGTTTTGGGAACCTCCCCTTGATAAAAATAATCATAATAAGACTCAGAAATATTTTACATAATATTTGGAGATCAAAGATAATTTTTGAATAAAAATAATTTATTATTTTACATAATATTCATTAAATAAATAATATTCAAATGAATATTCACAACAATATTCATTAAAAAAATAATGGAAAAATATTTATTTAAATATTTTCCTCAGAAAATAATCACAATATATACAGAAATACTTACTCCCGGTCTATACTTGAAGAATGAGATTCATATGCCCTTCACTAAGGGTCTTAGCAATATCCGGCTTATAACCAATAAATCACATCTAACTTGTAAGCCAATATCAAGTCATAAAACAATTATCACAATAATTTTCTTGAAAACAGTTATGTCTTCCAATAGCATATATTTAACAGAAATAATATACATATAGTATTTCTCAACTGAGATAATACTCAAATAACATTCCTCGAAAGATATAGTAAGCAAATACAATTCCTCGAATGATATCATATTCAAATAACAATCCTCGAATGATTTCCAAGTAATTAATACTTAATGGAAATATAATTAACGTTTATAAATAACATTCCTCAAAATAAATAATAATCTGCCGCTGGAATCCCTCCGGGTTTCCACGACTATCTCTATATCACAAAATACCGACTCCCGATTTAGAGTCGAAAGCAATGAATATGCTCTTATATCTAGAGCTACAAGGTATACCGGTTTATAACTACTTATCTCAGAGCTAGTATATAAACCAAAATCAAATTCAAAGTCAACACGATATAACATTTATCGCAAAATAGTATAATACTATATATGGCAAAAAGTAGTATTATACAATAATACTTCAAAAGTACAAGTTTAGAAAACTTGCCTGATGCTCGAGAAGTGATATGGCTCGTGACGATGTCGGGCAATCTAGACAAAGTCAAAAACATACGGTTAATTCCCTAGACGATCCACTTATAACTCAATGCTTAAACACGTAAGTGAATCACAATCAAAGCACTTAGTGGCTTAATCTAGACTCGTACTAAGTCCATGTTAGTCAACAATTACTTAAGTCATAAGTTTGGCTCGAAATCAATCCTCGAATTCAAGTTATACTTAACCATTTGGAACATTGGTTTCTAAGTCGCGTTCTTAGTGGTTTTCACTTGCGCAACCTCTGCTGTTTTATTTTTATAAAATCGTAAAATAATCCTTTGGACTCGAAACCACTTCTCGTACTTTCCTAACTGGCCTTAGTATTTATCCTCAAAATATCACATTCAAATTCCATTTTTAAGGGTCTCAAACTTAACCTCAAAGGTGATACATTTCTGTGACATGGTTTCTCGAATCACTTTCACTAAAATGGTCATTACTCACAAACCGTAAACTCTTTTGACACGATTCTTGCGACCACATAAACTACACTCCAAAACCTACCCAATGTGGTCAGTGCTTGCAGTTTAAACATGTTTAAGGACTTGGGTAGCTACTGTCAACATGGTTCAAGAAATTTGAGCATTACGACGGCTCTAAATCGAACATTACCATTTTGTCACAACATAACCAAGCCACATCGGGCATACCATACATCCATAACATCAACCAACATTCATTTTACACTCTAAGGGCAGTGATAACATTCAAATCCAATACCCAACTCTTTTACACATCAAACAATCATAAAACTCCTTAACATGCACTTATCTCTACATATCATCAAAACTATACTAAAAACTCATATAAATTCAAAGGGTGGGTTAGGGTTTTACCTTCCTTGACACTCTAGGAACAGTAGCAGAGCTTGTCACACCTTGGTATGGTCTTGGATAGTTTCAACAAAGGCTAAAAGCTATGAACAAAACATGAAACAATCTTAAAACACTATTCATCATCACTTTTGTAAACATCATAGAAAATCGAAAAATAAGAGTTTGGCTCTCAAATTTTTACCACATCTTGTCCTCTTCATAAGCTTTCTTTTGAGTCCTAGCTCATCAAATTTGAAGCTCTCTAGCTAGGGTTTTGAGCCCCATCTTTCCGCTGGACAGAAACTGTGAAGGCAAGGCTGGTTCGGTTCTTCAACTTCGGGAGGAGATTTGACTAGGCTACACTCCTTTGTTTGCCACCAAACTTTAGACGTGTTTTCTACATATTATGGGGAGCTTTGGTTAAAATTTAGTGATTTTTGAAGCTCTAGATCTTGAGATAAGAATTTTTCTTTGAGTTTGGTTTATGGTGGCAGTTTTGGAGAGATTGGTTGTTCTTGATCTTTTCTTTTGCTAAATGACCAAGTCCAGTCACTTTTGATCTTTTATTTTGATAAGGGCCAGCTGGTGGGTTGCTTTGGGGCATGAGCCTTGATGTTTGGATGAGTACAAAGCAAGCTTGATTGATTCTAGAAATGTTTTAAGTGATTTAAATCACTTAATTCACCATTTGTTTTTGATAATTCCTTTGTTTAAATCCTTAAATCCACTTGATATAATTCTCTTGATGATTATGTAGGATATTTATTCTTGTCATAATCTCAATCCTTAATCCATAATTCGTTCGCTTGATCGCTTAATCTCGTTGTAAAGTTTCAGCGATTTCTAGAACATTTATTTCACCGTCTCAGTGGTTTTCGTTCCCGATCCTCAAATCAAATATAATAAAATTCCAAAACATTAAATCCTCAATTCCACAAATTTAATATCTCATTTCTTGATAATACTAATATATAATTCACTGTCCAGTCAAATATTACACCGAAATAGAAATTGGAATTTCTGAATTTCGATCGTCTTTACATACACTCATTTCCTTCGTGGATTACTAATATGACTTCGAAACATCCATACCACGTCCCGTACATAGAGTGACGTGAAAAGTTTTCCAACTTACAAAATCACTATTCATCCATTCAAATTACTATTCACGTATAAAAAATACTATTCATCAAAAAGGGAAAAATTCTCTCAAATCCAGAAATTAAGGTTATTACACTAACTCACTTCCCATCTCCCCTCTAGGGTCCATTAGCTCATTTCCTGGACGATAGATTATTCTTATCTATATCATCAACCATTGAATTACTCTATTCTAAAAAATACACATATGTATCGGGATCAATATCCAAAGCAATATCCATTCATCACAACCACGGCTCGTTGAAATCATTATTCACTAATGCATTTAATCGTAATAAGAAAAGTTTTAATTCTACCGAAAATCTGGGTTATTACAGATTCTGGGGACAGAATCCTTTTAAGGGGGGAAAGCTATAACGACTTAGAATTTTTCGCAATTTATTAAATGCTTATTTAATTGTTAAATGTGAAATTATGTGATTTATGTGGTGGATAAATTTTATGAAGTCAAGTTATATGTGAAATCATGTTTATGTGATTATATGATGATTGGTACGTGTCGTACATGTTCGTCGAATTTTATTTAAATTTTAAAGTATTAAAACTATTTTTTAAAATGCATTTTTAATCTTTCGAAAATCATATAAAATCATTGGAATTGATTTAAATCATGAAATCTTTTGCATTATCATATTTGAGACAAGATTTAGGTTGTAAAATTAGTGTGGATATTTAATTGTGAGTTTTGGTATTTTAAAATGATTTAAAAAGTATTATTTCTTTAAAAGAGCCTTTATTTCGTAAATTCGTATAAAATTCATTTTTGATCCAAATATTATTTTAAAAATATGGGAATGCTTCTAATTTCATAAACTTGATTTTTAAAATTTTAGTTTTATTTTTCTCCCCATTATTTATTTAATTTCGAATTTATAGTGATTTAAAATCGGATTTTTCAGCAAAGCAATTTAGTATTTGTAAAAGGACGTTTTTGCCCCTGCCATTTCAACAACACCACCGCCAGTCCATCTCTCTCATTTGTGTGCTCTGCTCTCTCTCTATCAACTCTCTCGAGTCTCTCTCGGTACTACATTCTCTCTTCCATTTCTCATCGGTTTTTGACCAATTTCATGATCTGAGACCGGATTTGTTCCTATTTTTCAATTCTCTACCCATATCTATCATTGCATGCGGTTTTTATGATGAAAGTTATAAAACCCATTTCGGTTTTGTCTCGATTATAGCTTGTGTGCAGTGATTTATACTTGATAACGATGCCCATGATTACTAGTACTTGTTTTTATGCTGGTTTTGTGTTGGTATTGTGTTGGGTTGCGATAGTTCGTATATATATATGTGTTGTCGTATGTTTATGTTCGATGTTGATGAAGAAATTTTCAAACCAACTCCGGGTGTTGCTTGATTTCGAGTTGCCTTGCTTCGATTCTTGCTGTATACATGTTTATGAGTATAATCGGAGGAATTTGAGGTTGGAAGCTCCAATAAGGAGTACCCCCGAATTCCACCGCCACCGGTGATGAACTCCGGTGAACTGGTGGTGGCCAATGATAATCTTTGAGGCCTATAAAATTTTTTATAAATTCTGCTTGTTACGATTTAGTACTTGCATGTAAACTTCGAGAATTTTTTTATGATAATTCTTTGATAATTATATTCGAATTATATGAATTCGATGAGATATTTGATTCGTTAAATTGTCAATTGTTTACTCTAATTTATTAGAATTATATGAGCTGCATATATGATTTATTTTATTTAATTATTGAAAAATTCGGATTTTTGGAGTTAATTATGAATTAATTGGAATTATTCGAATTTATATGTAATTATTATTCGATTTATTATAAATTGTGATTCTTGATTCATGCTAGATGATCTTTGATTAATTGCTAAGTGTGATTTTTAGAATTATAATTTTATGAGTTAAATTCGAATTTTGATTATAAATATGAATTAAGTGATTTTGTGATCTAGTAAATACAAGTTAGTGATTTTATTCGATAATTGATTGAATCATTAGTTATTGATATTTGATTGATGATTTCGAATTTAAAATGTATGATTGATATGATATATGTAATCCATTGGGAGTGTAGGTGGATTTTAAATCCATCGTAGGTATTTGGTTATGAATTTGAGTCGGTTATGTTCCGACGGGATAGTCTATATTATAAAGGAAACTCTGCCCGATTTTCTAGTAAGTGTATATCTAATAACATGACTGCTTATGAGTTAGGTTTATCTGCTAAATGTATAAGTGGCTTATGTGAGATGCATGTGCTATGTGCTAAGTGTTTAAATGATTATCTGTTTACAAGGTGGTTTAGTGTACTATCAGGTACGTATGATATATAATAAGTATAATGCGTTATAAAAAACGATTGGGTAGATTAGGATTAGACGATTTAGAAGTATAGTATTCTAAAGTAGTGATATGGTTTATGTAGATAAGAAGGACGTAGGACCTAGCGATAAAGGAAAGGCTAAGGTTGAGTACCAGTGACTGAGTTGTTAGCTGTTGCATTCTACCGGAGGCAAGTAACTTTGTCTTTCCTTTGAAAGTTTATATTATTGAAACTGTTATATCTTGTTGATTCAAGCATGCCTATCTTATACCATGTTGATCATAAAATGTTGTAAACCTACCTTTGCATGTATCCAAAATCTTTATTGATAAACCCTGGTTAAACACATGTAAACCCTAGACCAACATAATTCTTTTAATTGCTTCTTGACCATACTGTCACTCAGAGTTAAACAATACTAATTCTTTTTAACTGCTTCTTGACCATATATGTCTTACAGCTTACTATAATCATGTCATATTGACTGATCGATAAACCAGTGTTCCACTTGACTTATGTCTGTGTCCAGTTTAACCTATGTTGACCCTAAAACACATAAACTTCTTCATGAGCTAAACAATTATCCAAGAACTAAATTGCCTTTAATATTATACCTTAAACTTGAAATCTGATCAATTACCTTGATGCCTTTGAGTCTACATCTTCTTGATTTAGACTTGTATCCCTATTTCATTGATGTCAGAAAACTTAGTCAAACCCTCTTTTATCATTACAAATCAAAATGAGTTGTTTTCTTAAAATACTTTGAAGTTACTTAGACTGGGCTGATTTGTTATCAGAGAGTCGAAGGTACTTCGAAGTAAAGGTTTTCGAAAAGATTAAGTATTAAAATGTTTTATAAAGTTAAAAGAGTTTTACAAAGCTTAATGTTTTAAAATGAGATTTTTAATAAAAATGTTAGGAACTCCGTCTCAATGGTTTCCAGGGATTCCTGACGATTGGAGAGACGGGGCGAACGGGTAATGTTGGTTCCGTCAGTTTTTGAGATGTAGTATTGTGTAGTTCTGGTCTATCCAGTTCGACACCTTTATAGGCCAATGTGTTGCCTCTTGGGAACCCAAGCTATCCTAATGAAAGGAAATGATGGCCAGAGGGACTTTATGTCCGGTATGGGAACTTTATGGGCTGATCACCCGTATTGTCTGTTATGAAATAAAAACCTCCAATCAGTTTTCTTAAAGTGATGATTACTTTTTATTTACCATGAAATGAAATTGGTTTACCGATTGAAATGTCAATTACTTTACACAGTTTTGAAATATCTATTGTTATCCTGTTTATCAGATGATATCCTGTCTTTACTAAATACCAGTATTGCTTTTACCGCTTCTAGCATATTTATGTCATATCTTGAATTACTGTCATCTTCTGCGATACCCTGTTGTATTGTATTCAGTCGAGATCTTTAGTTACTTGCTGAGCGTTGGCTTATTATTATTTTGTCTAACCCTTTTGACAGTAATCTAAGAATCATGGTTCGTACAATCCAAACCGCAAGGAAGCGCACTTACCGTGGTCCTGAGTTGGTTCGTTTTGAGATAACTCCCGAGGTAGATGCAATAACAGCTCAGTGAGGAGATCTTTAGTTAGTTGTGAGAACTGGCAGTAGAACTTTTGAGAACTTTGGTTTGTAATAATAATATATTTTGAATTTAGGATTGTAATAATAATTAGATAGACGATGGCTTGCTTGTTTCATACCATTACCTGTGAAAGATCTTGGATAGTAGTGTTGGGGCCAGTCAGCATGTTATATTTCTTTTATATTTTTAGGTTGTTTGCATCTTGAGGTGTGTCAGTGACTCTCCGATCTTGGCCCAAGGTCGGGAGGGCGTCACACAGAGTCTAGTCCAACTAACATTATGCAGGTCTCTACAAATAAAGCTGTATCCAAGTCAGCAATTGACAATAGAGATCTTGATATTGATTCTTCATGGGAAACAACATTGACATACAGACTGGCCATGAAGGTTTTTCTGTAAAAGTAAAGCTTTCCAGGCCTGTTCTACAATTTCTGATTGAAAAAGTTCCAAGACTTTCATTTTCTGAAGAATATGGACTTCTACATCAAAGACTTTATTTAATGAAGATGCATTTGTATGTATCTGTCAGAAAGGATTTCATTGTTGAAGATGCTTCAGCTAAAGGTGAACAAAAGGAGGTAGTAGATAGTGGAATGCAGTCAATAGAAGATACTATTGCACCAGTGGTGAATAGTACAATAGATCATATCACAGTCACTGCAACACAAGAACCATCTAGTCAGAGGTTGGATGACTCAGGAACTGTGATTGCTGATGCTGAAAGGTCTTCTGTTATGACTGAAACTGCAAGTGAGATACCCTATGATATGGGAGGAATGACTTTGATTGATTTTTCTGAAGATCAAACAAATATTGTTCAGTCAGAGTCTATCCACCTTGAGGATGTGTCTTAGCAAACAACACTTAAAGATGGTAACACACAAACTGTAGTGTCTAATGAAGTATTACTGAAGGCATTAAAGTTTCGTTAGAACCTGAAAGTGGTATACTGGAGCCTGTAGTCTCTGGAAAGAGAGTAGATGATTGTGAGGGTTCAGAGACTATAGCAGCTCACTCCTTGGAGAAAACCTCAAGCCCCTTTTCAGATGAGGAACCCTCTCTCCATGTGAGTTTAGGTATAAAAACTTCTTCTAACCCCTATTTTTATGAAGGTCATGAGAGCACTTATCCAAATTTGAGTGATACACTTGAAAAGATGGACATAGATCCACAAACAGAGAGACTGGCTCCTAACCAGGCAAAAGGAGAGGTAGAAAGAGTGTTGACTTTAGATAGTCAAAGTGAGAATGAGAGTATGGATGATAAACTCCATAGTGAGGGAGAGAAAATTATGAAACCACCATCGTTTGATTTGTGGGATCAGTTTTTTTCTGAATCTTTGTCTGACAATCTTGGTATGGATGTTGGTAATTATTATTTTATCAAAATGTATGAGAAGAATGACTTAGAAAAGCACAATGCAAAGCCAGAAGTTAAAGCTCAGAAGCAAAAGGAAAGGCTTGCAGGAATCATCAACAGAAGAGGTGAAAGGCTAAGACAATCTCTTACTCCACTTATACCAGAAGAAATTCCTAATGATCCTAGAATTCCTTTGTATGTACTTCCAATATCAGCTAGAATTGAGACATCAACAATATCTGATCACTCTAAGGAAGAGTCAGAATTTGTAGATGTTAGTACACAGAATACTGGTGAAGGACAGGATGATCATATTTCAGTTTCAGATCAGAAAGGTGAAGATGCTTGTAATTCTACTCAAGTGTTATTACTTGAATATCATTCTACACAGGCAACTTCTTCTACAAGGCTTGAAGATAAGGTTATTTCTGCATCTGAGTTTGTAGATACAACAAGTACTTCCAACATTGAAGTTAGTTCTGAAGTTCTAAAGGATATTCAGAAATCTCAAATTGCTATTCAATCGAGACTTCAAATTCTTGAAGATAACCAAGTCACTATTATGGAAAATCAAGCAGTCATGATGAATCTCATTTGTTCTGTTACTGAATGTCTTGGAATTAATGTTGCTGATGTCAAAAAGGGGGAGATAAAAACAATTCAAAGGCAACAGACTAGGGGAGATAAACAGAGTGGGGGCGATACAAGAAGAACTAAGGGTGACAGAGGTGAATCTCAACAGGGAAGTGGTAAAGGAAAAGAAGCATCAAATAGTTGAATTCTTTCTTCTAAGTACTAGATACTAATTCTACATCTGAAGAAGGAGGTACTTAACTTCATGATCTTAAATTCATAAATTCTATTCTGGTTGTATTGTTATATGCTTTGACATCTACAACTTAGATTTATGCTTCAGATTCTAAAGCATAAATAGGGGGAGATTGTTAGGAATAATTCATGAGTTGTGATGTTAAGAATAGAATTTGCATATACTTCTTGTATATCCTGATCTTATAAAGGATTTAGCACTTTGTATAGGATATATGTGTTAGACAGTGATCTGTAGAGTTAAGTCAGGAACAGTGTGTCAAGGACTACATTTCAGGAACTGAGGGAAGATCCTGATATGACAAGTCAAATACTGATAGATGTCGAATCCTGATGCAAGGTGAAATCCTGATATCAGTCTTACTACTAATGACGTCATTACGGATGCTACAGAAACTGGCAAGTGATCTTTGTTTTGAAGAATAAGCAAGAAGATATCATGAAGGAAAGAATTTTCTATTAATTGAAACTATCAACTGGACGGCAGAACATTATCATGTATAGATCATTAATTTATGTTATTAGTTGATAGGTAGCATTATAAATACTCTCTCTATATCATTGTAAAAAGAGTTCGAACGTAGAGTTTGAGAACGAGAGCTTAGTATAAGGTTTGTATTCGAGAGTTCGAAACAAATAGAGAGAGAGAGAGAGAGATTTGTATTGTCAGCAGCTGCTAAAGGTATTGTACACCTTTGGTAGAGTTTGTATTTGATTTTATTAATACAAACATTTTGATTTATTCGTTTGTTCTTGTTCATCTAATCAAGCAAAAATCAGACACGATTATATCACTTGTATTCAACCCCCCTTCTACAAGTTATTCGAGTTAACAATGCGAGAGAAGCTGCGTCGGCGACTTCTCCCTCTCTCTTCGTTCACACTCTCCCGTGGTTGTTCACTGACAATATACACCCTAATAAAATCGCCTTCCTTTCCTCTACAATCCTATACTAGTTTTATTACATAGATAATGTTACAATTCGAAATCTCACGACTTACAATAAAAAACGCGATTCCGGCGATCTCTTTTTCTCTCCCTCCGTTCACCCCCCTCCCTTGCTTTTTCAGTCATCTTATACACACCATTGGAATCGCCTCTTCACCCTCTACCATACCATTTTAGTCATCGGATTTGAAACCCCCAAATTCGATTATGTCACCGGCGGGAGGCAAGAAAGCTTGGCTGCTGAGTTGCTACAGTACGTGGGATACGCCTCTCCCAATGGCGTATCCCGTGGGTATTTTGGGCAGTATTTTTGAAAATGGGTATTTTGGTAAGGGGTAGTAAAAAAGTGGGTATTTTGGGCAATTATTCAACTTTCAATTGCATTTACGTGGGTATCACAAGGCCATTTTCTAAATTGTGTTGTTTCAAATTTATTTGCTCAAAATTGTGTTTTAAAGCGCAGATACATTTTGATCTATTGTAAAGTTCTGTTTTATTGTTGAAAAATAATTAATTTTGAAAGTATATATATAAAAAATTTACCGAAAAAGGAATTTTGTGAAAGTGAAATTTCACTGTTGTTTTCCTCGAAAAAATTATTTCTCATTTTAATATTACTAGCTTAAAATGCAGGAATTTTAAGGGATATTCACAAAAATATCCAAAATTATTATTATAATCAAACTTTCAATGTTTCGGCTATAATAACATGGTAAGTATAGATGAAAAAGAAATAAAAACCAGTCGGATAAAATTTAGAGTATTTACAAAAAATACTAGTTTTAAAGTTTCTCTTTAGAAAAATACCATCTCCTTTAATTCTTTGCATATTTACTATCTTATACTTTCTTAATTGCAAAAATACTATCTTTTGTATTCAGTTGCAATGTGGTTGCATATGCAACTTTTTTAACATTTTTTTTTTAAAAAAAAAATTTTTTTAAAAAAATAATTCGGATGAACAATAACCTGCCACGTGGCAGGTTACTGTTCATCATTTTTTTTAAGGTGGGGTGATTTTGGTGGATTTGGATTGAAAAGACCCGCCAGGGATCATATTCAACTCCAAGCAACCACATGCAACTGAATGCAACCACATGCAACTTTTTTTTTTTTAAGGTGGGGTGATTTTGGTGGATTTGGGTTGCAAGGCCCCGCTAGGGGCCATATTCAAACTCAATGCAACTGAAAAACGAAAGTTGCATTCAATTGCATGTGGTTGCATTCAGTTGCATGTGGTTGCATTCAGTTGCATAAGAAAGTTCCATTTTCAGTTGTCATTTTCGACCTCTTTTTTGAAATATATATATATATATATATATATATATATATATATTTCAAAAAAGAGGTCGAAAATGAAAACTAAAAAATGGAACGTGCAATCAGAAATTCAGTTGCATGTGGTTCCATTCAGTTGCATAAGAAAGTTCCATTTTTTAATTGTCATTTTCGACCTCTTTTTTGAAATCTATATATATATATATGTATATATATATATATAGGCATTTGCTCCATACAGAACACTCTTATATAACAAACAATAAAGAATACTATAAAATCAAATTATTCCAATAGATCCATTGGCCTCGCTAGGGGCACCCAATACAAAAAGTTCTTATTTTTTTTTATCTTCTATCCATCCAGCAAAAAAAATTTTAAAATTTTTTTTTTTGAAAAAAATCACTATTCATGATGACGTCACTGCTGATAGGGCTGCACAAAGGTCTAAAACCGCACCGGACCGGACCGACCCGGACCGGACCGAAGACCGGATTTTATTGAATTCATGGACCGGGGACCGGACCGGTCATAACCGGTCTTTGGACCGGACCGGAAAAACCCGGACCGGACCGGAAAAACCCGGACCGGACCGGAACCGGACCGGTATGGACCGGTTAGTTAATATTTTATAAAAAAATTTAATTTTTATAATTTAATGTTCATTCTTTGTTGATATTTAAATTACTTGGTAAGTTAATTTAAATTTAAAAATAAGTAAATGTCATATTATTTGTAAAGTAACTGTTGTGGAATAAAAACTAGGTTGAGATTATAGCGGCTAGGGTTTGTGTATTTAATGCTAGGGTTCGTGAGCTTCGTGCTTTAATGGCTGCTTCTGCGTTCGAGACTTAAACGGTCCTCACAGAATGCCTACGTATCTCTGTAATTAGAGAATCAAGCCAATAAAACGTAGTTCTAAGATGAGGGGTCAGGCCCTTTATATAGGCTGAGAAGCCTTAGAATTATGGTAGGATTTGGAGACTTGGTGGGCAAGTCTTTGAGGAATGTTCTAGATCTATTCCTTGTAGGAATCAGTTTCCATATTGAATTGGATGCCTTATTGGATAAGTCTGAAGGGGATATTATCCTTATCCAACTCTTATTTGCTGAGCTGTTTATTACCCTTAATATTAATTACGAAATTAATACTATAATCAGGGTTTTGGGCCCAGCTGGTGGGCCCCACGTTTGGACTATTCTCGGCCTAGTTAATGCCACATTAAATGTGTCTTTAGGGCTTATTTTCAGCCCATATCATTTGCCCCCCAACTTCTAAGGAAAACTGATCAGGTTTTCATAGAAGTTATATTTGCCTTAATCGAGACTCGGGGTCATTTTTATCCCTTACCTGGGACTTCTTAATTACCCTTATATGGGAATTTTGGTTTACACTAGTGTTTCACAAGTATCGTCTTGGTTGTAAAGTGTGGAGCGACCTACACATTTACGACGATTTGCCTTATTCGAGGCTTTAATTTGTGCTTGCTTTTAGCAATTTCGGCACTTTCATAGAGTTTTCATGCATTATTAGCATAAATTATTGCTCAATTTGTCAAGAAAATGTTTCTATAATTTTCCTCGTATTTTTCTGTACTTTTCCTAATATTTTAGGAATTTTTATGTACTCACAGGTATTTTTCGTAATTTTTCCTAATAATTTAGGAATTTTTATGTACCAACAGGTATTTTAATTATTTTTTGGGAATTATTTTTCAATTTCCCAACATTATTTTCAGAATTTTTTAAAGGATTAACTCTAAAAAAGTCATCCTGGCAAAAAATGCTTCCTGGGCGTGGGTACCCCCGCCAAGGAGACACCCTCCTTAGGCACACCTAGGGGGTTTGGTCTCCTGGGCGTGGGTGTATCTTTGCCCTTTGAAATGCTTCCTGGGCGTGGGTACCCCCGCCAAGGAGACACTTTCCTTAGGCACGCCTAGGAAGTTTGGTCTCCTGGGCGTGGGTGTACCTGCGTTCCTTGAAATGCTTTCTGGGCGTGGGTACCCCCGCCAAGGAGACACTTTCCTTAGGCACGCCTAGGAAGTTTGGTCTCCTGGGCGTGGGTATGCCCTTTTCTAAGAAAAGTCAAGTTAGGCGTGGGTACCCCCGCCAAGGAGACACCTTCCCTAGGCACGCCTAGGAGGTTTGGTCTCCTGGGCGTGGGTATAGCCTTCTTCAAAGAAAATCAAGTTGGGCGTGGGTACCCCCGCCAAGGAGACACCTTCCTTAGGCACGCCTAGGAGGTTTGGTCTCCTGGGCGTGGGTATAGCCTTCTTTTAAAGAAAATCAAGTTGGGCGTGGGTACCCCCGCCAAGGAGACACCTTCCTTAGGCACGCCTAGGAGGTTTGGTCTCCTGGGCGTGGGTATGCCCTTTTAGTTGGGCCTCCTGCCTTTAAATTCTGATGGGCTTTTATCCTATTTTCTAAAAATGTCGTAAAACATTCTAGAATTATTTCAAAATTTGAATTTCATGGGCTTCCCGCCTATTCAAAGGCCCAGTCACCTGTTGATAGCCCATTTACTGGATATAACCGGTTGAGTGACCAACCATGAACTCTATAAAAGAGTAGTGTGCATCCCTCATTTCTCATCTCACTATTCAGCAAAAATTATCTCTCCTTTACCACAAATACTTTTCAAAAAGCTCTGCTAGGGTTCTGTCGCGAGGCGATTTCCGGCGTCTTTCCTCCGCCCTGTTTTCCAGTTTCTGTTTGAAGATCGTTGAATCTTCATCTTCTTCAACTTCTTTTTTTCAACATTTCTGGGTTTCAAGCCTTCAAGGGAAGCATTTCAATGGAGGATTCTAGCTCTTCAGGCCAGTCTCAACTTGCTAACACTTCCACCACCGCTCCACGGCTTACAAGGGGTAAGAACCCTAAAACATCTCTTGTCCATGCCAGTGTTTTTTCCCTTAGAGATCTTTTAAATGAATTTGGTCAAGCTTTTCCAAATATGCTTCATTTAGATGCTTATGAGTATAAATCGAAATACAAACAACATAGGGTAGATATTCTAGCCCAACTTTTTCATATTAATGGGCCTTATAGGGCCGTTGTTCCGGCCTCAAATGAAAGGGCTTGTCACCCAAAGCCTGGGGCCATTAGGATTTATAAAGAGACTTTTTATGCTGGTTTTCGCCTTCCTCCTCCTCCTTTTGTTTATCGTCTTTTGGCCGAAGCCAGGGTTTGTCCAACCCAACTTATGCCAAATGCGTGGCGTTTTATCTATTGTTTCTTGGTCCAATGTAAGAAACATTGGCTTGAGCCCAGTATTTCTGTTTTTTGATATTTATTCAAATTTGTCAATTCTTCTGACAATTCGGGCTGGGTCAAAATCCAACATCGTTCTTTAGCCCGTTCTTGTTTTGTTTCGGATTCCGCTCCTGATTCCCTTCCTAATTGGAAGAGGGAATGGTTTTATATCTTTTTGGATGGGGATGACTGGGACAACTATTTTCGGCCCAACTTCTGCAGAGCCGTTGATGGGCCTGTCAGGAGCTTAAAATTGGGCGTGGAAGAAGAGGCTGCCATAACTTTGTTAACATCCAATAATTTGCATCAATGTGCAAATTTGATTTCTGAAGATTCGTTGCAGGCCCATGGGCTAAGCGATTTGGGCCCTGAGGGTAATTCTCACCTCTTGCTTTGTTAACATTTTATGCTAGATATAATTTTCTAACTTTCTTGTAATCATTTTGCAGCCAAAGCTGCTCTGGGAGCAATTTTTAAGCAGAGGAAGACTGCTGCCACTGCTAGGGTGGTAACAGAGAACCCTAGGGCCAAAAGGGCCAGGACAGATGAGGCTTCTCCCGCGGTGGAGCGTGTTCCTGCTTTTCTTCAAGAAAAGCCAGTTCCTATTGAGGAAGACCTCACTCCCTTTACAGTGGGATGGGGTTTATGCAATAGGGACACAGCTGTAGGTGATTCTAGGGCTGCAGCTGAGTGGTCCAGGAGCGTGGTTACTCCACGAGATAGGATTCACATTGTGGAGTCCTCTGATGACTTGCAGATTGAGCTTCTTGGGGCTCAAGCTGTTGCTTCGGTAATTTATTATTCAACTTCTTTAATTTAATTGTATTTACTTTTCTCTTATTCACTTGTTTTCTTTGCAGATGAACGCCTACCTTCAGGCCGCTGTTCATAACCTGAAGGAGGTTCGTGCTGATAAGACTATTGCTGAGAGGGACAGAGACAGATACTTTGATTCCTCCGAGGCAAAATTTGCTCGTTTTAGGGAGGTGGAGAAGGAGCTGGCTGCTGAGAAGGAGAAGAACAGGAAGCTACAGCTGGAGGTGTAGCAGAACAGAGAACACATCATTGCTGATTACAAGGCTTCTAAGGACTTTCAAGATGTCCTGAATGCCGAGTACGATGCAAACTTTCCTGGTACCTTCAAGGAGTGTTGGGAGGGGATCATCGAGGAGCTGAGTGGGAAGATTGAGGGGGTATCCCTGGAGAGGTTCCCGGTACCTGCTATCCCTGGATTGACAGATACTTTGGAGGTTGCTACAGAGACAGCTGTGGATGGGGACTCTCAGCCCACTCAGGATTTACCTTCTTCTCCCGGGATAGAGACAGCAGATCCTTCTTCTACCCAGGGAGATGTTGTTGTTGAGGACTTAGATGCATAGATGGCCCTGCGTGGCTTATTTCTGTTTTTTATCTTTATTTATTCTGAACTTTTGCCCTTCGGGGCTTATGACTTAACTTATCTATGTAGTAGTTTCTTTTGTTTCCATGTTCTCATTTTTTGCTTATAGTTCGTTAAACTTTAGAATTTCTCAAGTACTTGGCCTCCTGGCTGGTACTAAACTCACAAGCTAGTTCAACGTTTGCCTTTCGTGTTTGTTTTAACAAAGAGAAATAACTCATAGAGAAAATAGTATAAATTCCATTATGCTGTCAAAGGATATCAATAGAATGGGTTCAACCCTTACATAAATATTCTATCTTCTACTGGGAGCAACATGCTCTAAAATGGTTTCATTCGAACCTTATTTCTAATAAATAGATAAAAGTCCAAGCCTTTGTCAAAAGAACTTAGACATAATAAACTTTGAGGTTCACAGCATGCCAAGTTCGGGGCACCTCAACCCTGTCCAAGGTTTCTAACTTGTAGGATCCTTGCCCTAACACCTTTCTGACTAGATATGGTCCTTCCCAATTTGGTGCTAACTTTCCTTTCTGGCCAACTCCTGAGGCTTCAATCTTCCTTAAAACCATGTCACCTTGTCGAAAGAATCTTTCCTTAACTCTCTGGTTGTAGTGAAAAGAGGCTCTCTTCTGATATTCAGCGTTCTTTGCATTAGCTCCATCTCTAACTTCATCAATTAAGTCGAGGGCAAGTCTCATTCCTTCGTCATTAGTTTCTGGCTCATATGCCTCAACTCGAGGTGATGCTTGCATGATCTCTAAAGGCACAACTGCCTCGGCTCCATAAGCCAGCAAAAATGGGGTTGCTCCAGTTGTTACCTTACAAGTGGTACGATATGCCCAAAGTATGGGCAACAATTCATCTACCCAAGTGTTCCTAGAGCGTTCGACCCTCTTTTTCAGTCCATCAAGGATAATTCGATTAGCTACCTCAGCTTGCCCATTGGCTTGAGGGTGTGCCACCGAGGTAAAACGGAGCTCAATCGCATTCTCTTCACAATACTTCTTGAACTCTTCATTATTGAACTGCGTCCCATTGTCTGTTACAAGGATTCGTGGGATTCCGTATCTGCAAATTATGTTCTCCCAAAAGAACTGGGAAACTTGCTTGGTGGTTATCTTAGCCAGAGGTTTAGCCTCAATCCACTTAGTGAAGTAATCGATGGCCACTATTAGGAATTTCCTTTGCGCAGAAGCCATGGGAAAAGGCCCAAGTATATCCATCCCCCACATTGCAAATGGAATGGGAGAGTTAATTGAAGTTAAGATCTCAGGCGGTTGCCTCACAATTGGGGCATGCTTCTGGCATCTCTCACATCTCTTGACATAGTTTTGTGCATCAGCCAACATCTCCGGCCAATAGAACCCTAAACGAATTATCTTGTGAGCTAGGGCTCTGCCCCCCAAGTGTTGGCCACAGATCCCTTCATGAACTTCTTCCAATGCTTCTCTTGCCTCTTGAGGCCTTAAACATTTCAAGTATGGGATGACAAACGACCTCTTATACAAAATGCCTTGAATCAAAGTGTATCTCAATGCTCTTACTGAAAGTTTTCGTGCCTCCAAGGCATTGTCTGGGAGCCATCCGGTCTCGAGGTGTGCCTTGATAGGGTCTATCCAAGAGCCTCCTATATCGATTGGTGCCAATAACTTTGAGTTAACGGTCGGGGCCTTCAAGACCTGAAAATAGACACTCCCAGCATAATTTTCTATCTCGGAAGAAGCAAATTTAGATAGGGCATCGGCCTTAATGTTTTCCTCTCTTGGAATGTGCTCAACATAGCACTCCTCAAACTGGGACATAACAGCCTTTACTACTCTCAAGTATTTTGCCATAGTCTCATCCTTAGCCTCGAATTCACCATTTACTTGTGATACCACAAGCCTTGAATCTCCACAAACTTTGAGATTTTTGACCCTCATGATTCTGGCCAAACCCAAACCAGCTATTAATGCCTCATACTCCGCCTCGTTGTTGGTAGTAGGGAAATCCAACTTTAAAGCGTACTCAACTGTGAACCCATCGGGGCTTTGCAAAACCAAACCTGCACCACTAGATTTTGTTTTTGATGCTCCATCAAAATAGAGCACCCAATATTCCTTCAGATCAGGTGTAAGTTCTTCTTCTTTTTCCTCTTGCCCAGGGGTAGTCATTATCTCTTGCCCCCCGACTTCTTGGTTGTTAATAGTGCATTCAACCACGAAGTCAGCTAATGCCTGAGCTTTGATAGCTGTCCGAGGCTTGTATGTGATGTCAAACTCTCCTAACTCAATCGCCCATTTGATTAGCCTTCCACTGGCCTTAGGGCTATGCAATATGTTCCTCAACTGCTGGTTTGTCAGAACTTGAATCTTATGTGCCTGAAAGTAAGGCCGCAACTTTCTTGAGGCAGTTACTAATGCCAAAGCAAACTTTTCTATGGGTGAGTAATTCAACTCAGCCCCATGCAACACTTTGCTCACATAGTAGATAGGTTTCTGGACCTTCTCCTCTTCCCGAATAAGGATAGCACTCAGGGCTTGTTCGGATACCGCCAGGTATAAACTAAGAATCTCCCCAGGACTTGGTTTGGTCAACAACGGGGCTTCAACCATGTACTTCTTCAGTTGCTCAAAGGCCTCTTGGCTCTCAGGTGTCCACTCAAAATCTTTCACCTTTTTTAACGCTTGGAAGAAAGGCAAGCATTTGTCCCCGGACTTGGAGATGAATCTTCCTAAAGCTGCAACTCGGCCTGTCAACCTCTGCACATCTCTTATAGAGCGTGGTGGCTCCATGTCTAAAATTGCCTTGATCTTGTCAGGATTGGCCTCAATGCCTCTCTTTGAAACCATCAGTCCTAAAAACTTTCCAGATCCAACGCCAAAAGCACACTTGGCGGGATTCAACATCATTTTATGGTGCCTCAGCACTTCAAATGCCTCTCTGAGGTGTTTGATATGATCAGCCTTGAGTAGGCTCTTAACTAACATGTCATCAACATATACCTCCATGGTTTTTCCAATCAGATGGGCGAATATCTTGTTCACCAATCGTTGGTAAGTAGCTCATGCATTCTTTAGACCAAAAGCCATGACAAGATAACAGAAGACACCAAAGTCAGTTATGAAAGATACCTTAGGTGTGTCATCCTTGTGCATCTTAATCTGATTATAGCCGCTGAATCCATCCATGAAGCTTAACATCTCATGTCCAGCTGTGGCATCTATCAACATATCAATCCTTGGGAGGGGAAAACAATCTTTTGGGCATGCATCATTTAGGTCAGTGAAGTCTATACACATCCTCCACTTCCCATTCGCTTTCTTGACCATGACTGGGTTCGCTAACCATTCGGGAAACTGAATCTCTTCAATAAAACCAGCTTCCAAGAGCTTATCCACTTCTTGCCTAATGGCCTCTTGCTTTTCCGGAGCAAAGTTTCTCTTCTTCTGCTTTATTGCCTTCCTTTTGGGATCAACATTTAACTTGTGAGTTATGAGTTGGGGGTCAATCCCTGGCATATCAGCTGCTGTCCAAGCGAACACGTCGCTATTCTTCTGTAAGAATTCTATTAACTTGCCCTTCAGGGGTTCTTTCAGAGATGCTCCAACATAAGTAACTTTTTCAGGATCATTAGGCTCTAGAGGTACGGGAATCAAATCCTCTGCTGGCTTCCCTCTATGTTCTTCATCATCGCGAACATCCATGTCTTCAATCGGAAGGACCTGCCCCCCGACTCCATCGGCCCTCAGTGCGGCTACATAGCAACTTCTTGCCATCTTCTGATCACCCTTTTGTTCTCCGACACCATTCCGTGTTGGAAACTTAATCTTCATATGATAGGAAGAGGCCACAGCCTTAAACGCATGAAGTCCAGCCCTTCCAAGGATTGCGTTGTATGTTGAGGCTGCCTTGATCACCAAAAAGTTCAGCATCTGAGTCGCTTCTTTAGGCTCTTGCCCAATAGTCACGGGTAACTGAATAGTCCCTTCAACGTTGGACTCCACTCCGTTAAACCCATATATAGGCATGTTTGTAGGGGTTAACTGAGAGTCGTTGTATCCCATCTTCACAAATGCATCATGAAATAAAATATCTACAGAAGCCCCATTGTCTATCAAGACTCGTTTTACTTCTGAGTTTCCAATCACGGGAGTTATGACCAGCGGGTCGTCATGGGGGAATTTCACCCCTTCCAAGTCTGAATCATCGAAACCAATTACCATCTCGGTTTTAGCACGCTTCGGGGCTTCTCCCACAATGTGCATTACTTCTCTAGCATAAGCCTTTCGAGAATTCTTAGTCATACCAGCTGCTGTCGGGCCTCCCCAGATCATGTTGATAACTGCCCTTCGGGGCTGTGGATTGCGATCATGGTTGTCATCCCTCCTGTTATTATCTTTCCTTTCATTGTCCCTTCTTTGGTTCCCACGGTCATCACCCTTGGTGAACTGACTTAGTTTTCCTCTTCGTATCAAGAACTCAATCTCATCCTTGAGTTGCCTACAATCGTCGGTGTCATGTCCCACATCTTTGTGGAACCTGCAGTATTGCTCCTTATTTCGCTTAGCTGGGTCTCCTCTAAGTGGCTTCGGCCATCGGAAGTCCTTTTCCTTTTCAATGTCCAACAGGATTTGGCTTCTTGGAGCATTAAGTCTGGCATACTCGAAAAACCTTGGACCCGAGTTCTTTTTTGGAGCAGATTCAGAGTCTCTGCTAGCTCGGGGATACTTGTCCCTAGCATCGTACTCTTGTTCTTGTTTCCGCTTGTTGTTCCCTCCATTGCCTAATGCGGCTTCTTTCTTGATGCTGTCCTCAGCTTTTATATACTTGTCCGCCCTTCGTTGAAGTTCATCCATGCTTTCAGGGGGGTGTTTTGCCAACGACCTCTTAAAAAAGAGATCCGTGGTTCCATGCTGCAAGGCTACCATGGCCACCTTATTTTCCAAATCAGTGATATTCAGGGTCTCCTTAGTGAATCGCTTGATATAATCTCTTAAGTTCTCATTCTTTCCCTGTGTTACATACATAAGGGATGCAGAGCTTTTCTCATGAATTCTTCCGCTAATGAATTGACTGACAAAAGCGGTACTCAACTCCTTGAAAGAGCTAATCGAGTTTGGAGGTAAACGACTATACCAACGTTGCGCCATGCCCGACAGGGTTTGGGGGAACGCCCTACACTTAAAGGCATCGTTAGCAGGCTGCAGTAACAATGCGCTTGTAAACGTTCTCACATGAGTTGCGGGATCCCCCGTTCCATCGTAAGCTTTGATTGTGGGCATCTTAAACTTTCGGGAGATATGTGCGTTCATCACCTCCTCCGTGAATGGAGGGGTCGGATCATCAAGATCTCCTTGTAGCATCAAATCTTTAGGATTATTCTTGGGGAGTTCCACCCTGGTAGTTCCTCTGGTTGGGGCTTCAGCCCTTCGGTGTCTCCTTGAAGACCTCTCCAGATCTATGAAGGGAATCCCTCCTGAAGTCGGAGGAGGTTGAGTCCGATTAGGGTTCTGTCTCTCTAGCTCCCTTGCTTGGTCGTCCTTCAACTTCTGAATCTCGGCTTCATAAGCCTTAATTCTCTCTGCAATTGTTAAAGGACCATCACGGTTTGATGGATTCCTCCTCAGAGGTTCCTTACTAGCACGTCGCCTCCTTGGGGCTTCGTCTCGATCATCGTCTTCAGATGACGAGTCTTCAGTATAAGGACCAGAGTAATCATAGTATCCTGGTTCATGAGGGGCCGGGCCTCTAAGATAAGGGGATTGTTGTTGCCCATGGATCAGCCGAGCATGACCGCTTGGTCCTGGATCCCTTGGATCTTGGGGGTAATTAGGCAGCCCATACAGTGGGTTGGTGTTGACAGGGAGCGAAGAAGTGGAGAGACTGTGAAGCGGCGGGCAGCTACTCAGAGGGAGAGGAGAGACCACCATCTGGAGCGGGTTTGTCTCATGTCCTAGAGGGACGATTACAGGTTGAGATCTTTCAGCGGGGGGATCCGTCCCTTGTGGTTGAGAGGCCTTAATACGAGGGTTTGTTTCCGTCAATGGGGGTACAGACCCTGGCTCTGTACCAACAGGAGGAGCAGTGATTGGTGGAACGATGGTTCCAGAGGTAGCCTCGGTTGAGACCGGTGTTGTTCTTCGAGTGGTAACCATGGTTGATGTCTTCGTCCCACAGACGGCGCCAAATGTTGTGGAATAAAAACTAGGTTGAGATTATAGCGGCTAGGGTTTGTGTATTTAATGCTAGGGTTCGTGAGCTTCGTGCTTTAATGGTTGCTTCTGCGTTCGAGACTTAAACGGTCCTCACAGAATGCCTACGTATCTCTGTAATTAGAGAATCAAGCCAATAAAACGTAGTTCTAAGATGAGGGGTCAGGCCCTTTATATAGGCTGAGAAGCCTTAGAATTATGGTAGGATTTGGAGACTTGGTGGGCAAGTCTTTGAGGAATGTTCTAGATCTATTCCTTGTAGGAATCAGTTTCCATATTGAATTGGATGCCTTATTGGATAAGTCTGAAGGGGATATTATCCTTATCCAACTCTTATTTGCTGAGCTGTTTATTACCCTTAATATTAATTACGAAATTAATACTATAATCAGGGTTTTGGGCCCAGCTGGTGGGCCCCACGTTTGGACTATTCTCGGCCTAGTTAATGCCACATTAAATGTGTCTTTAGGGCTTATTTTCAGCCCATATCAGTAACATTAATTTGTAAACGTAATTATAAATTATATATAGTATGGAATATGAAATTTAATCATTTATATTATAGTGTTTATATATACTATTTCATAAATTTATTATTTACCAATTTGGATCACTAAAATATGTCATTTGTTAATATTTAATCATTAAACTATATAATTTAAAAGACAAAATAGTGTTAAATTAACTATATACATAAAATCCGGTCCGATCCGGTCCGGATTGGGTGTTTTCAGGGTTTGGACCGGACCGGATCGAAGACCGGATTTTTTTTGATTTTATGGACCGGGGACCTGACCGGTTATATTCGGTCCGGTCCGGTCCTTGGACCGGTAGACCCGGTCCGGTCTAATTTACCGGTCCAAACCGGAAAATTGTGCAGCCCTAACTGCTGATGTCATCATGAACAACGATTTTTCCAAAAAAAAAAATATTTTAATTTTTTTTTTTGTTAAATGGATAGAAGATAAAAAAAATAAGAACTTTTTGTATTGGGTGTCATGACGGAACTCTTATATTGAATTAAATATGAGGTGTTCTTTATATAAGGTGTTCTTCATGGAGTGCAACTATATATATATATATATAGGCAAGTGCTCAAACACAAACCATTTTTAAAATACAAACCTACAAACCAACACTAAATTAATTATATTTCATTTATTCTAAGGTTCCCGCCAAGGGTACCTTCACAAGAAATGCTTAAAATAATTGGCTCTATCCATAAAAAATAAAAAATAAATAAAAAAAAAACTTGCCGTGGAAATGCGAAGCATTTAATACAGTAAACGGATGAGTTAGGTAGTCATGAGGGCCGAAGGCTCTCGACACACCCGTCAATCGTCTATTGCCTTTACCATTGATTGTCATTCCTTACAACTTTAGAATGATAAAGGCGCGAAGCGCCGTACAAGAAGGTGCGAAGCACCGTTAACCAGTGAAATCCACTGCCACGTCATCACGTGAACAGTGAAATTTTTTTATTTTTTTATTTTTTTTGTTGGATAGAGCCAATTATTTTAAGCATTTTTTGTATTGGGGTACCCCTAGTTTGGTCATTAGATTAGCTTGAAATATTAGATTATGCTTGGTTTGTAGGTTTTTATTTTAAGGAGGTTTGTATTGGAGTAGATATATATAGGGTCTTGTTCTAATAGACACTAACTTAGAATAGAAACTAGAAACTAAACCTAAATTAAATATTTCAAGCTAATCTAATGACCAAATTAGGGGTACTCCAATACAAAAAACGTTTAAAATTATTGTCTCTATTCAACAAAAATATAAAAAAATAAAAAAATTTAAAAAAAAAGTTACTGTTCACGTGATGACGTGGCACGTGAACAGTAATTTTTTTAAATTTTTTTTTATTTTTTTTTATATTTTTGTTGAATAGAGACAAGAATTTTAAACGTTTTTTGTGAAGGTGCCCCTAGCGGGGCCATTAAAATAAATGAAATATAATTTATTTAGTGTAGGTTTCTAGTTTCTATTCTAAGTTTGGTTTCTATTTGAACGCTAGCCTATATATATATATATATATATATATATATATATATATATATATATATATATATATTTCAAATAGCTATTCTTTCAAGTAAGATAGTATTTTTGCAAATAGCTATTCTTAACAAAAGTAAATGTGCAAAAATTTATTTTTATCAATTTATTTTTCAAAAAAGCCCTAAAATTTAATTAGAAAAATATTTTCCTATTTTGTAAGTGAAAATTACTTTCCTAATATTTACAACGTTTACCCCAAAAAATGTCTTTCATTGAACAATACCTAGTTTTACTGAAATAAAACAAGTTTAAAAAAGAATATTTTTCAGAACTTTTGATTTTACTGCATTTATCTGAATTCTTGAGTTTCTTTTTCTATAAACCTAAACAAACACCGAAAACTGGTCCAAACTCCAACGCCACATTCTCAGTTATTTGTACCGTAGCAGGCCGCATTTTATTGGGCCGTTCTCAAAGGAAAGTTAAACAACGAAACATATTCATTTGTTTTTAATTTAACATACGTACATCACCAGAAATTGGAGGGCTTGAATTAATCAGTTAATTCGAAAAACTGTTTTGCCTGTTTACTAGCTGCCCATTATTTTGCGAGTTCAAACTCGCTAATAGCATACATATATTAGACAAGATGATTTTAGTAATCACTTCTGATTGAATTGATTCATCACCATTAATTTTTGCCACTCAAAATATACAAAGCATTATTAGTTGTAGCAAGCATTTTGAAAGACTGGGAATATAATTCTGAACCAGAAAACTTAGCAAGCACCCCAAGTTCTCCTGCAAAACTTACATTTGATTACAGGCGTGAACAAGAACAAGATGTTCGAGAAGATTCACAAAGTCACATGGTGTACAAGACAAGATATTAGAAAGGATTTACAGTTGGCTTCAGTTTTCGTTTATACTAATTTGTCAAGCCTAAATAGGGGACGCAGACCTAGTATTATCATTCGTCACCATCGCTCCCAGCAAGTTGAGCATCTGGAACTACTGGGTAGCCAGTTCCATCAGGACCCAACACCTTAAACCTGAGTCACTCGATGGATACATTGACTTAACGTTCATACATTTAAAACAAAATGGCCAGGTCCATAATGTACAGTTTATTATTAGTTTTACATACCTTTCAAGAATATATTTCCCCTCTTTGTACTTTTGGCTCTTCTCATATGCAGACTCCTACAATAAAGTTTACAAATTACAACTAATATTACCAGTAGTTTGTTTGATGGGGAAACAAACTTGGTTAATAAAGATTTAAGAATCGATAAAATAGGGCTTCTTACATATTTCCACCCCACAATTGAGCCACAAGTAACACAGAAAATGTCAACCACAATATGCATTCCAGTCATCATCATCCTTTGTTCTTTCTCTCCAACAGTAACATTTTCTCTGTGCAGATTCAAGAACGCGGCATTTATTTTATTGTTCACTGTAAGAAAACATGAAAAATACAAGTTCCAAAGCTATATTTATATATATAAACTATATGGTTTGGGCATCAAGTAATGAAGGTGATACTTAAGGAGGAGCAGTTGTGGCTGGCAGAACCGAACACAACATATGCGCCGAAAAATGAAACACACGAGTGCACGTAAGCAGCAAATGCTTTCTAGCGTGTTGAAACTACCAGGCACTAATTAAAGAACAGAATATGCATATGATCATAATATCCAGTTTTAATATGATCTTATGCCTTGCAACATTGACTTGTAACAAAAATAACACAAATAACTTACACTTTATCAAAGAGATAAGCTTTACCATGCCTGCAGTGGAAAGACTACAAAAATTGCAAAAGAATGGTTAGAAATATGTCATTCAAAGACATATAAATGCACACCATATATACATTATAGAAAGCCTAATAACAGAGCCACACAGCGAAACTAGCTTCAAAAATTTGATTAGATTCAATCACATCAGGCAAATCATAAGAAATTCAATTGATACCTGAAGTCCGTCTAAAATTAAAAAACACTTAACTTCTATCACTGCAGTTTCACTTATCAATCAACTTTTTCACTTGTACTTCTGACAATCTAAGAATGAAGTTTACTGACAAAAAACTAAACAATGAAGTTTCCATAATGTCGTCTGCAATTTTCTCCCGCAACTCCAATGGTATATATTCACTTCTTTCAATTTCAGACATGTACTCAATGCCTCCTCAGCACTCATGGAAAAATGTTCTCTCTCCTTTTTTGTGCCTAAAAATTCCTAAAAATACTAACTTTCGATATGTTTATCTACTGGTATAGTAAGCCAAGAGGAAACTGGGCCTGCTTGGACCCTTTTATTTCATGTGCAGTGTCACTCTGCGCCTTGGACTTAATAAAGTCAAGAGCATATTCAAGAACTGTTTACATAATTCCATCTATAATTGGGAAAAACGTTCGTTCACTTTATTCTGTGCATTGTGTGTACGGCTGCACAGCAAGATGAGGAGGGAGCTCTAGTACTGTTTATACACTGGTAAATATGAAAATTGCTAAGAAAGCTCTAGTACTGTTTATACACTGGTAAATATGAAAATTGCTAAACTTAATATGCGTAGTGTGAAATTTCAATCAAGAGTAGTTCATAGTGGGTTATAGATATGGGTGGTTAACAATCGCTTTTACAACTCAACTTCTATGTCAAATAGTTTAACCTTTTTTTACCCTTTCTTTTTAATCTAGTGAATAGTTCAATAACAATAATTGAATACATGCAGTGTTAGTAACTTGAAACTCTAACCAAAACATAAAAACTATAGCAGAGATAAGCGAAATGGAAGCCTTGCTTAAATTCCCAATTCCTGGAACTAGCAAATAGCTAAACAAAGAATATGATGCATTAATCATAAGAGGCGAGCATTACAACAATCTAGTTATTACGAAAATCCTGAATGGCATCACCATCAAGGAGTTAATACTGAGTTTTCAAAGAGACTGTCTCGATATCAATAGGTGTACTTACTAAACATGACATGACTTAGCAACAAGTAAGCGACAACATCGTTAAAACACACCAATTCTAACAGCATTAATCGATCACACAGGATGATCAAGATGAAACAAATAATAAACCAAAGTATGCAAACTCGAGTACGTAACATCATAATCTTTTCATCAAATCAAACAATGCCTCCTGCATTTGGCAGCAAACATAGAGTATCTCACAGAAAAATCATCCATTACATGCACACAAATTCACACATACATTCCTACAAAAGTAGGCACAATGAAGAAAGTAATCAAAGACCTTAGAGATGATATCATCGGCAACAGCCAAATGGGTTCTGCAATGCTTGCAAGAATAGATGTTCCCTTCAAGGGTGACCCTAAAAATCCTTCCCATTTCTCCCAAACAATTCTGTGTTTCGAAAAGCGATCACCTTTGCCAAAAACAGAACATACCCCATTTGGGTGTTTGAGAGAAATAAAAAGAATTAAACTTGAAAAATCACACACAAATTATAAAAGATGATGTAATGCAAGAAAGTGAGGGGGATAATAAAGAAATGTGAATGAAATTAGTATGAAAAGAACATGGAAGATTGAGGATGATACCAGGTGATTGAATTAAGAAACAGAACAAACCCCCTTTTGATATAATTATGATTAAAGCAGCAGCAAGAAAGAGGAGTTATATCAATACAACAACAAGAAGAAGAAAGTGGAGAAAGCAAACGCAAATAAAGAAGCGTCATGTCTCCTTCTTCCTTAACCGACTTATTTTTGTATTTTTCTCTCTTTTTTTCGTTTTTGGGTGTTGGCTCCCAATAACGCAATTTGAAAGAAAATGACTCCAAATATCATAATCTGAAAAGTTAGCCCCATATATCACTCCAAAATACTACATCATTTAGCGTTTTCATTTTTTTTATGAAAATGTTACATCGTGTAGCATTTTGAATTTTTTTTTTTTTTTTTTACTGTAAACGCTACTTTAAGTTTGGTTTTGGGCTTGTAACACTACTTTAAGTTTGGTTTTGGTCTAGTAACGCTACTTTAAGTTTGGTTTTGGATAATTTTTTTTTTAAATGTTACTTTAAGTTTGGTTTTGGATAATTTCTAAAACCCAAAATGGAAACGTTAAACCCCAAAAGTTAATTTTTGAACCCCTAAATTTAATTAAAATTGTATTTTTAAATTTTCAAATTTTAATTACAAAATTTAATCCGGCGATCTGATTTTTAAATGCTAACACGTTTAAAAATCAGGATAAGTTAGGGTTTAGGGTCTAGGGTTTAGGGTTGTTTACAACCCTAAACCCTAAGTTCGTATACGGTTTATTCGTCATTTCGAATATTTCTAAAACCCAAAATGGAAACATTGAACCCCAAAAATTAATTGTTGAATCCCTAAATTTAATTAAATTGTAATTTTTAAATTAAAAAAATTCAATTTTAATTGAAAATTTGATTATAATTTTTTTAATATTGTTTGCAAATATAAATTTTAGGAGAAAAAAAAACTAACGTTAACACTAAGCACTTTCTAAACTAGCGTTAACACAGAAGACACATTCTAAACTAATGTCTTAACACAGAAGACACATTCTAAACTAGTGTCTCCACTCCCAAAACACAACATAATCTAGCGTTACTAAAAAAAAAAAAAAAATTTCTCCCCTACAAAACGCTAAACGCAGTAGCGTTTTTAAAAAAAAAAATAAAACGCTACACGAAGTAGCGTTTTTACTAAAAAAATTAAAACGCTAGACGAAACAGTGTTTTGAAGTGATATTTGGGACAAAATTTTTGAATTGTAATATTTGGGACCGTTTAATTCAAAATTATGATATTGGGAACCTTTTCTCTCATTTTTGTAATTTTATGACACGCTACGGCTTTGCTTATGAAAGCATTGTTTTTAACTTTTAAAAAAAAAAATTACAACAAGGTTTTTTTCATACTTTCTGAATGCAATTCAATATTACTAGATGCAGGTTATCGTAATTACAATTTTAACCTTAAATTGTTTTATGTGCATTACATTAAATTTATTGTTTAAATTTTAGTGCTCCATAAGTATTCTAGTCACCTTTTTTTTCTTTTTTTTCCAAGAAGAGCTATAGTTTTTGTACGTATGTTTACTGTTAAGTTCATTTAACTAGATCACTTTTAACATTTAACGTTAAAAAATCTTTTTTAATATTAGGCTAAATTAAGGCGTGAACGACAATTTTTTTTTTTTTTCCAATTTTTTTTGGTTCCTCTTTTATTTATCCTACTTAAAGCAATTCCAACAATCTTAACATATTTCTTAAAAATATTAATACAATACCTACTCTAGTTATTTAAAATATTTTATTGTAGATCAATTTCAATAATATTATTTACATTTACATCCTAATGTTATTATTTTATTTTATTTAAACTCTAATTATATAATTGAAGTGAAAAATGAGGGAAAAGTGAATATTTCATTATCAAAAATAAGATAGGAAATGACTTTTGAATACTTATGAATAAGGCATGAGAGAAAAATATTTACATTATTAAAGCCATTGTACCATATTTTTTTATATTTTAGCATAGAATCTCATGAATCTCATATAAATTACTTATTGGAGATGCAAAAATGGATCCCAAATTATACATGATGTGTTTTTGTTGGTGAGATTTATATTAATACATAGAATTTGGTACATTTATGAGAAAAAACTAATAAAATATGACAACTCGTGTTTAGGAAAATTTTTCAGCCGTTCTAGAATTATTCCATTCGAATTGCTTTTAGCCTCGAACTTCTTTTTCTTTTGAAATTAATGTTGGACTGAATCAATATTATATTATTTTTCAAATGTCTAATATATGGACATTTTTCAAAATAGAATATAATTTTCATTTGATATTAACTTAAAATCCACTTATTAGCTAAACACTTTATTTAGCATATATAAATATTTCTAATTTTCCTAAAATTTGATAATTTATAACTAATAATTTTATTAAACACTTCACCGAATATATATGTAAATTAATAATCACAAAATTATTTATAAATTTAATTGTTATAAAAGTAAATATTGTACAATGAAAACCGACCGTGCAATATTGGTTGATTACGTTTGTTAATAAACATTGAAAAACACAGCAACAAGTAACCTAGTAAATAGTAAACCTCGTTTAATAGATCGTGTAACATTTAATAGATAAAAGGCTATTCAAGTAATTTCAATGAAATTTTTACTTCTTTCTTTCATTCAAGAATAAAGATCATTCATTATTATAATACCCGAGTCTACCACACTACACTATGCTGTTAACCAATTAGAAAAGAGAAATTATTTTATGATTGATGTCATTCCTAAATCTTAGACCAATCATATTATATTAAATTTTTTTTTCCATATTTACCATTCTCAACCTATTATACTAACCATGGTTAGTTAACAATTCCAATTAAAATATTGTACTTACTTGATTTAACATATCCATATATTACTTACTTTTCAATGTCAAAAAATAATTATAATAAATTAATATTTTAAATCAAAATCAATCAGAATTATATAAATATATAATATTAAGCAATTGTTGCAATATTAATTTTCTACACTTATGATTTATAGTTAATCATAATTACATTATTATATATTACAGATTAATTTTCATAATCGTATCATTCTCATCCTTTACTTATCATGGTTACTTAACAATTTTTTTGTAAGACAAAATTTGTTTTATTTAGTACATGCATAAATTACAAATTTTTTAAACTGATTAATTTTTAACTAACTTATCAATCTTTTAATTTAAAGTCAATCAAAATTATACTACTATATGTTACGATTTAATTTTGATAAATATCAAATACAATCATACTATAACATATAGTTATATATTACAGATTAATTTTCATAAATACTTATTAACTAATTCATCATAATTTTTAATTTAAAATCAATCACAATTATATTGTTATATATATGCATATCTATTTATGAAGGGCTATACAAGCGCCTAGATACCAAGGAAGGAGCGAATGCCATCTTTAAGCTAGCTAAAGCTAGGGAGAGAGGGCGGCGCGACCTGGTTTCTGTTAAGTTTGTTAAGGACGATGCAGGCCAAGTGTTATTGAATGAAGATGCTATTAAGGAGAGGTGGAGTTCGTATTTTCTTAATCTTTTCAACGAGGCTAGGAGGAGTGGTGTCGGGGTGGAGCGAGAGGTCTCTCTTTCGCCTGTGCTCTCTTTCGATTCCTGTGAGCGCTTTAGCAAGGCTGAAGTCAAGGGTGCCCTGCAGAAGATGGCGAAAGGGAAGGCGGTTGGCCCGGATCTTATCCCGATCGAGGTTTGGCTTTGTCTTGGTGAGGTTGGCGTCCAATGGTTAACAGATCTGTTCAATGTTCTTCTCTTGGGTGATAAGATGCCAACTGAATGGAGGCATAGTGTTGTGGTCCCTTTTTTCAAGAATAAAGGCGATGCTCAGAGTTGTAGTAACTACCGGGGTATTAAATTACTCAGTCATACTATGAAACTTTGGGAGAGAGTGGTCGATAGTCGGATTAGAAGAGTAGTTGAAGTCTCGGAGAATCAATTTGGATTTATGCCTGGGAGATCGACGACCGAGGCTATTCATCTCGTTAGACGCCTTATGGAGAAGTTCAGGGATCGTCGCAAAGACCTCCATATGGTGTTCATTGATCTTGAGAAGGCTTATGATAGCATTCCCCGTGAAGCTATCTGGAAGAGCCTTGAGGAGAGGGGAGTGCCGTCGGCGTACGTTAGGGTGATTCAAGACATGTACTCCCAAGCTAGTTCGTGCGTTCGGACCCCAGTGGGGGACTCCCGTTTCTTCCCTGTTGAGATGGGGCTTCATCAGGGGTCGGCCCTGAGTCCTTTTCTTTTCGCCCTTATCCTTGATGTCATGACGCGGGGGATTCAAGATGCTGTCCCTTGGTGCATGCTCTTCGCGGATGATATCGTGCTAGTGGCGGAATCGAGGAGGGAGGTGAACGACAAATTGGAGCTCTGGAGATCTACTTTGGAGTCCCAAGGGTTACGTATGAGCCGTTCTAAAACCGAGTATCTCTGGTGTAACTTCAGTGGTGAGGCCAGCGAAGAAGGGGTGGAGGTTAGGATTGAAGACCAGATCGTCCCGCAGACGGACAAGTTCAAGTATTTAGGTTCGATCATTCAGAAGGAAGGTGAGATTGAAGCCGATGTCACGCATCGTATCAAGGCGGGGTGGTTAAGATGGAGGGCAGCGTCAGGGGTGATGTGCGATAAGAAAGTCCCTTTAAAGCTGAAAGGGAAATTCTATAGAGCGGCTATCCGTCCTGCGATGTTATATGGTTCGGAGTGTTGGGCGGAGAAGAAGGCCCTAGTGAGGAAGTTGGAAGCGGCTGAAATGAGGATGTTGCGGTGGTCTTGTGGGCGCTCGATGTTGGACAGAATCCCAAATTCGGTGTTTAGGAGCGAGCTTGAAGTGGCGCCTTTTTCTGCGAAACTTAGGGAAGGTAGGTTGAGATGGTTCGGCCACGTCCGTAGGAGGCTGGTTGAAGCCCCAGTGAGGAGGGTCGAGAGTCTTTCGGTTGGTGGGGCGAGGAGGAGAGGCAGGCCGAGGAAGTCGTGGGAAGAGCAGATCAGGCTGGATTTGAAGGCCTTAGACCTAAATGAGACCATGTCTGCGGATAGGTCTGCTTGGAGGCGGCGTATCAGAGTGGTGGATTCTCTTTTAGGGTGCGGATCGGTCGTCGAGAACCTCAGAATTGGGTTGTCTCGGTTAGCGATTTTGTAGTAGTTCGACTTTAGCGTCCTCACTTTGCGTTTTTAGTGTCTTCTGTTTGCTGATTTTGCAGTTACAGGGATCCTGGCTCGGGGCTGTCTCACTGCAGGATTTTCGTGTGATTGGAGCGCTTCAAGGTGTGAGTATCATAAAACCTCGCAGATAGGTATGTCCCATGTGGAGAACGCCATGGGCTCAGGTATGGCATTGATCATTTCCGTATCAGCTGGTTTCCTTTGTATTTACCACACTCTTTGTTTGTCGTGCACTTAGCCGAGGGTCTACACGGAAACAGCCTCCCCGCTCTAAAAGTGGGGGTATGGTCTGCGTACATCCTACCCTCCCCAGACCCTGCTCTGAGCGGGATATACTGGGTATGTTTGGTTTGGTTTGGTTTTATTATTTGCGCCCCTTTATATGCATAGAGCCATTTTCGAAAATTGTTTATTTATTAATTAATTTTAATTTATATATATTATTTTAGTACACGAGCCTATTTTATCTATATTCTAATATTTTAATATGTCAAACTCTCGATCTACAATTATAAGGTGCAATCAAATTTGAATAAATTTACTATTACTGAATTAAAATTTTTGAAAATTATAAAAAATTTACCACAATATTCTAAATACACATTCAAAATCAAGGTTATACAAACTTTTAAATTAATTAATTATATTAAAAAAAGTTAGATTCAAGCAATTAAAATAATAGAATTATTTTAAACTAATTATCTTTAACATTTTACTTATCAGTATTTTTTAGTTATGCAATAATTAACGGGACAAATAAATTTATCTAACCATATATTTGAATTATTCAAAATACTAAATATATTCTCAAATAGTATTAGACATTATTTGGTGTATAAATCATCAATCAAATAATAAAATACATTACAAAGTCAATGAAAATATTATTAGTGAAATTTTCATATCAAATTGGTTAACTCATCACAAAAATATAAAAAAATATACAAATTTCAAATTTTCTTATAAATCACTATTTTTTATAGGTAATTAATTCATCAAGAAAAGATTATACAATATCTACAAAAATAATCAAGGTTTGACTAATATATATTAAAATTGATCATATCAAGGTTTCCTTCATCCAAACTACGATCGTTGATCAGATCTTAAATTGTGTACATCCCTCGCTTATATCACTAAAATATATAGCCTTTTTGTCGAGATAATCCAAAAATTTATTATAATTGTGAGGAAAATATTTATTTGATTTGTCAAAACATTTTCGAACAATTGACCATAACTACGATTCTATACTATCCAAATCAATGAACCAATATAACAAAATCCCGTAGATCTAAGATCCCGAATTCCAAAATAAAAGAACCTACTCTCATAAAGAGAAAGGACGAAACCTAATATATGGGTAGACAAAATCCACTAAAGGGGTAATATACTTTCAAGAAAGAGATATATTTATTGAAAAACAAAGTAAAATCAAGAAAAAGAAACGAGATTTATCATTCATAAGGAGAAAATACAAAATCCAATATATCAGTAGATAAAACCCACCAACAGGGTACTAAACTCTCAATAAAGAGAAATATTTATTGAAAAACAAAGCAAAATCAAGGAATAATAAAAGGAGGTCTTATCATCAACCAAAATGCTGATGTCAGCCCATAAATTTTAGTTTAGTATTTTTTGGGAGAGGAGGAGAGAGAGAAACAGTTACAGTCTTCGTTTTAAAAATCACTATTATTGATACGCAGATAGGTTGAAACATAAAAAATTATATGTTTCTAATAAAATGTGCTCTTTTTTATTTTGAATTTTTGAATTAAAGTAATAGTATTTGATTCCCATATCCTAATCTAAGAGCAGACATGTCAAATTTTCTTGGTTGGCTGATAATATTTATTTTTTAATATCAACAAAACCTTAAATATAGGTTAAAAAAAACTTAATAACTTGGTAGATAGATTCTAAATAAACAGAGATATCTATTTTTTAACAACAAACAAAATTAAAAAAAAAAAAGAGGGCTTCATTTTATGTACTGTAATCTTAATTTTGTTTTATAGAATCTCAATGTTATTTTCAGTTATATAGTAACATACTTAGATAACCCGGGTCGAGAGTAACATTACATGCATGTAACTTTCAATTTTTTCCTTTTTGCGTATTATTTTCGTTTCGTATATAAAAAAAAAATAGTGTAGTTTAGTATAATTTTGTGTTCGAATTTTAGGTACAAAAAAAAAATTTAATGTCATTTTCATGCAAGACTTCGAAGACACATGACATAAATGTACACAACACAAACGATTTGTCAGGTCTACGTAAGCGCTTTCTTCTAATATATGTCGGAAAAATATACTCACTGTTAAAGAAAAACTAATTTCATGTTTTTTTTAACCAGATAAGTAAATTACAAGGACACATATATAATATTGTGATTACATGTTTATATATTACACATTTGATTTTAGTTTCATGTACAGTTTTCTATTCTAACATGATAGTCAAATAAAAAAAGATAGGTGATGCTCATTTTCAAATATCTTATTTCACGCGTAGGGATGACAACCGGTTGGATTCGATCCGAATTTTGTAAAATTCAAACCCACATCCAAATATTTTCGGGTTTTTAAAAATAAATCCAAATTCAAAACCAAATCCGTCGGGTTTCAGATTAGATCTGGTTTTTCGGCTATCCAAATTAGTAATAACGCAGTCAAATTTTAAATAATTGATACATGCAAACAATATTAATTATATTTGTACAATAATTAAAAATTTAAATGATTACATTAAGTAAGTAGTCAAATATAACATATTGCACGAATTGACATATTAAATAAATTTAAAATTAATATGTTAAAAAAATATTTTTTTCATATATAACACAAATAAAAATGTTATGTAAAGTAAAGAAATCTACATCTCAAATATTTCAATGAAACTTGGGATTGAGAAATAGAAGTTCTAATTATTAATTAGTATTGAAAATTTCTAATGAAATATTTAAAGAATTTAAATAAATTATATATCTTACATCTAAAATATTACATATAATAATTTCAAATTATGATATTATATTATATATGTATCGGGTGGGGGCAATCATCATAAACTCTTTCAGTCATATCATACTCTAAGAACGGAATATATTGGATATGTTTAGTTGATTGATAATGTTTATTTTTCTATAGTAAATCCATTCACTAATAAAAAACAAACAATTTGTAAAAATAACATTGAACAAACACATTGGAAAGTAGATTAGATTAAAGTTTTCTTTATAATAATTACGTTCGTTTAACGGATCTTACACAGTAGAGATCCTTTCGCATATCACTGAAATATGCAACCTCTTTTTAGAGACAATATAATGATTTATAATTGTCGTGAGAAATAAGTATTTATGAATTTTTAATATATATTCGAAAAATTGATCGCGAACCGTACAAATTTTTTAGATAAATTAATATAATATTAATTCTAAAAACATATGGTACTGCACATTTAAATATACAAAATTTCCAAAAAAGTAAAACTTAAAATATGGTTAAAAATTTATGAATTTGGTAGAACGATTCTCAAAAAAATGAGAAATCAAGTGAGAAAACAAAATTAACAAAAAAACATAAAGAGGTGCTTATAACGTTTCAGCGGGGTATGTGAGTGATTGTTATAATAATTGTTTGATAATACTGATAATATTAATGCAATTGGTATAAGTTGGCGAATAAGTAATTTTATACTTAAATTAATTACATATGAATGAAATTATTTTTTTTAAATATTCATATTAATTAATTTGAAAAATTTTACCATTCGGTGTGTCGCATGATCTCGTCGAATAATAAATTTAATTTTTTTAGAAAATACATATTCACCTAAAATTATTTTTACTCACAATTTTTTTTTTAAATTTAACAGTGCCAGAAGCATTGTGTCACAAGAAAAAGGAATAAAACTAGAGCAATGCTACGTACCCCGAATATTTTTCCAAAAATATTTCCGAATGACATGGTATAACACATATTTTAATTTGTTGGCGCATATGAATACACGCGGGATCCCATATTATTATCGGAAAATTCCCAATTATAAAAGTGCCACATCATCATTTGGGAAAGAATTTGGGAACCGTTTCGGGGTAGCTAGCATTTTCCATAAAACTATGAGTAGTGCTAGAGGTACCAAATTGGGTAACAAAATTTGTTACCAAATGACATGACACTAATTACTTGGCATTTTGGGATGTTTTAATTGGTGGAAATTCATGTGAATACATGGGAGTCCATAATCATTATTTGCATAGTAACCAATCAGTCCATGACACGTAGCATTTAGGATCCATTTTGGGTATCAATTTGGGGCCTTTAGCATTTTCCTAAAACTATATGTATACCTTTTACTTCATTGTTTTAATTACCCTATAATCAACTACAAACATCCCCTTATCAAATTCGATCAGGAAGGAAATTTCGAAAAAATCAACACAATTATGTTTTCTACCATCCCATTTACTATAAACTACGATATTAATTGATCAAAGAATTGATTTTAACTTTCTCAAACGGGAATTAATTACCTGAAATTCTCGTCTTCCAAAATACATCATTTAATATAAGGGTTTGTCTAGTGTGTGTCCAACGGCACATGCTAAGAATCCATATTTGATGAGTTAGAAATTTTTGATTGGTGGAGATTTTTGTGCATGCAGGGGGTCCATCATTATTAATCAAATTTCTACCAATCAAAATTCGACAATTAAACGAGTACGGATTCTTAGTATTTGTCCTTGGACACACGTTAAAAAAACTGTTAATATAATACTAACTATATCATATAAATATTTGAACTCTTGGTTCTGCCAACGCACATCATACTCTCCCAATATATTTATGCGAGTTAGGCATAAAAGACAAAGTGCATTATTTAAAAATAAGAAATCATTAGACTAAAATCATTTGGTATTTTGATGGTGTGATGCATTGTAACAAACCTTTTATAAGAATAGCCAAAAGGAAATGTTGAGCATGCTGGGAAATTTTCAAACTTGGTGTGTAGGTTTTTACAAACATCGTCGTGCACTAATTTTAAAGGGATAAACCCTTTAGAGGTTAATTGTGCCAAATGCAAATCTGAGAGTATTATCTGTAGAGATTTCAGTGACGAAACAAATCATTCTTCAATAGAAACTACATCACACTCCCACAAAATATGATTATGTAAATCAATGGACTGAATCCTAGAAGTCACAAAAGCAAATAATTTAGCATTACAGCATATACATCCAAGCCACCTCTTTAGATTAGTAGTGTTGCTAGTTTTCACCAAATTCAAGTTCTATAGACATCACAATATTATCTAATACCTATCGGAAAGCGGTGTCAAATTGAGCTGAAACTTTTTTAAAATATTGTGACGGATAATTACGCACATCATAATAACATTAACTAAGATCCGTGCAAGCTCTAAGGAGTACAAGCTCATATATATAAAGGATCATTAAATTGCTTCAACATATTCATAAGCTCTATAGATTTAGATATATTAGAAAAATCTTCAAAAAAATTAACATCCATGCTTATAATTCCACCAAGAATTTTGACACACCATTTTTAGGTCTATTAATGTCAGCAGGAAAGAGTACATCTTCGGAAATATATGGATTACATAACAAGTCAAAAAACCTCTATCTTTGAAACATTCAATTCTTACCCAACTTCTTGTTTGAAAATTAATAATTAATTGAGATTAATCCTAGATTAAATATTAGAGGATGATTGATCAATGTAATATCCCGTTATTTTAGAATAATAATAATAATAATAATAATAATAATAATAATAATAATAATAATAATAATAATAATAATAATAATAATAAAAGAATAATAGAAAAAGAATGAATAAAAAATTACTAAAAAGTTAGGTATTAAAATTGAATTTGAAGATATTAGTCTAAAATATAGATGAGATTCTAAAACTAGGATAATTAGTAAAATTGGAATTAGTGTTTTAAAAATATACTAGATTAATTCTTATTTAGAGCATTAATTTATTTTTGTACAAGTTAGTTAATCAAAGATAAAATTTGTTATTATGGGAAAGAAGCGTGAGAAAATTTTAGAAGATTGATATCATAAATAGGATATTTTATTTTAAGAATTACTTGGGGAGGTTGTAAAATTATTAGGATTAATTTTTAGAATTACCTTATTTAATTAGGGTTTGTAAGACATTATAAATACATCATATTCTCCTTCTCCATCTTTTATAACAAAATTCGTAGGTCTCCTTCACACATAATTCAGCAGTTTTGTAAAATTTGTAGAAAATTAATCGTATGTCGGAATTCATTGATTCTGGACTTTCCGGAAAGATCTTTTCGTGCTCTACAACTTTCGTGTTTTGAGTTTTCCAAGGAAACATCGTTTAGAGGGTCAAAAAGGCTAAATACAGATCTGATCAGAATTGTAATCATGGAGTCTTTCAAGATTTTAGATGTTTTGCTTCTGAGGGGTTGCTACATGTGTTCTTATGTGATTATGTGAATTCTTGATTTGCGTAATTGAGGTAAGTAACTATTCGTTGCTCCGTATTATTGTAAGTAACTATTCGTTGCTCCGTATTATTGTAAGTAACTGTTCGTTGCTCCGTATTAATTTGAAACATGTTTTATATTATTTGATTACATGTTAGATATTTGTTTTAGTTATTGAATATATGATATTGATATGTGATTGATAAGATAAGAACTTTGTTTTGATTCCCCAGTTTTAGTTGCGTATCGAATCATAGACTCCGGTCACTGGATAGTGTGGCATATAGAACTAGTTTACGCACGTTCCGGAACACATAGATACCTTGTTGAGTTTGACTTAACGAGGGACGTAAACTGGCCCCCATCGAACCATCGAATTATAGAAGCCGTGTCACCGGCATAGTGTGACCGTAATTTAGAACTGTGGGAATTGAAAGAAGAATTTGATGTTAAGATTTATTTGTTCGATTCAGATTTAGATTATGTGAGTTATTGAAAATATGGTGTACATCGATTTGATACTTGTTATAGACTATATTTTGTGAATTTTTATCGTAATTGTTATCGAGTATGTTGTGTGAAACTATGTGATAGATGTTATGTGCTACATGTGGAAATCGTGTTTTTTTGAAAATTATAAAAATATTATTTTGAGCCGTCGGACGGTAGTTGCTTGCTGGACTTCGTAGCTCATTCTTTTAAAATTTCAGGTTCGGTGTACGATTGAGTTTGCTAGCGTCGGAGTTCGAGGACCTTAGAATTGGGCTAGATTGACTTTTCGATAGATGTTAGCTGCGCTTTTGTAATAAGTACCTTTGTAATTGACTTTTGGTTCAATAAATTGTAATTTGTTTTAGTTTTCGATTTAGAATTAATAGTCCAAAAAGTCGGGCTGTTACAATCAAGTACAAAATCATCTTTTATGAAAATCAGTTAATAACCGATAAAAATTGTTCAAATTGACGCAATTGAAAAAAATAAGTAAAGTACGTAGAAATATAATTAGAAAACTAGCGTTCTTCCCGTGCTATGCACCGAATGTTAATATTAATTAATTAATTAATATAAACATATTATTTTTAGTCATAATTTAGGAAAAAAGATAATTTCATTAAAATTTAAGTTTTAAATAATCTTTAATTTATACCAATTGCATTAATATCAATATTATCAAATAATTATCATAACATTCACATCCCCGCTCAAACATACTAAGCCCCTCTTTATTATTTTTTCTTAATATTATTTTTCATTCAATTTCTCTCATTTTTTTTTGACGAAAATGAGGAAATTTTATTAATTCTTCAAATCATCCACAATACAGTTTCTTACTACGATAGGAACAGACCTCCCATCGAAATTACGATCAGGATAGCTATATGACGCCCTAGCAAGCTCATGGGCCGTCATATTTGCAGACCGTTTAATAAAATACAATTCAAAATTGTTTAAACTCTGGATATATTTCCTACATCCCTCAATAATCTCACCAAACCGAGAGCACATCGGAGTTTTGCTTCTAATGGCCTGCACCACAACCAAGCAGTCCGATTCCATGATCACCTTCGACCACCCCATCTGCATAACCCAGCTCAGTGCTTCTTTAATTGCTATTGCCTCCGTGAATACAGGTTCAACATGAAGTTGCGTCTTAGCTTGTATAAGCGGTCCTGCATCATCCCTCGCTACTATGCCCACACCAAAAGCTTCTTGATCTTCGAAAATAGCTGCATCCACCATAACCTTAACTGTATTCTGCTGAGGCTTTACCCAAGCAATAGCTCCATCTCCTTCAAACAAAGGTTGGAGAGGAACCTTAGTAGATCTGTCTTGGGTAAGAATTTCTCTCATTTTTTAGAATCTTTCAACCAAGTTCATAAGTTTTTTTTACCCATATTTAAGTTTTGTTGTTTAGAAAATTTGGTATATTTAAATGTGTAGTGCAGTGGGTTTCTATATTTTTATTATATTAATACATTCAAAATATTTGCATGGGTCGTGATCAATTTTTCGAATATATATTAAAAATTCATAAAGACTTATTTCTAACGACCATTATAAATTATTAGATTGTCTCTCTGCGATATGAGAAAGGATCACTATTGTGCAAATCCATTAAACGAACGTAGTTATGATAAAGAAAAACTTTCATCTAATCTAGTTTCCTATGTGTTTGTTCAATATCATTTTTACAAATTTTATGTTCTTTTATTAGTGAAGTGATTTTATATAGAAAAATAAACATTATCAATTAAACAAACAAATCCAATATATATCATTCTTTGAGACTTTGAGTAAGATATGACTGTTAGAGTTTACGGTTATAATTTGTAATTATTTTATGTAATATTTTAGATGTAAGACATATAATTTATTTATTTTTATACAAATATTTCATAAAAAATAATCAATACTAATTTAGTAATTAGAACTTCTATTTCTCAATTTCAAATTTTATTGATATATTTACGATTTGATTTTCTTTACTTTACATAGATTTTTCATTTATGTTGTATACAAAGAAATATTTTTTTAACATATATTAATTTTTTTTACTGTGGGAACTGGCAGCCACTACCCTTTTAACATATATTAAATTTTACTTAGTATGTTAAATAATATGTTATATTTGACTACTTAATTTAATCATTTTAATTTTTAATTAATGTATAAATAAAATTAATACTGTTTGTGTGTAGCAATTATTTTAATTTTGGCTACAATATTACTAATTTTGGATACAAAAAAAAAAACTAGATCTAATCCGAAATCCAACGAATTTGGTTTTGGATATTGAGTTTTGGATTTGGAATGGGTTTGGACTTTACAGAATTCGGATCAAACCCAAACCGTTGTCATCCCTATGCGTAAAATAAGATATTCGAAAATGAGTTTCACCTATCTTTTTTCTATTTGACTAACATGTTAAAAATAGAAAACTGTACATGAAACTAAAATCAAATATGTAATATATAAACACGTAATCACATTATTATATATATGTTCTTATAATTTAATTATCGGGTTAAAAACGTTTTTCGACATATATTAAAAGAAAGTGCTTACGTAAATCTGGAAAATCGTTTATGTTGTGTACATACATGCCATATGTTTTTGGGATTTTGCATGAAAATGACATGAAATTATTTTGTGTACCCAAAATTCGAACACAAATTGCTACTCCCTCCGTCCCTTTAGGTTCTTTACATTATGGATGGGCACGGAGACCAAGACAATGCATAAAAAATGAGTAAAGTTAGATGAAAAGTGGGTAAAGTGGTGGAACCTATCAATATTTAATAATAGATTTGAGATAGTGGAGGAAAGTAGTGGGTGTAATAGTATTTTTTATTATTAAATATGAGATAGTGGGGTAAAGTAGTAGGTGTAATAGTGGGGGAAACATACTATTGATGGTAACGTAAAGAAATGAGAGGGACATCCCAAAATAGTAACTGTAAAGAAATGGGAGGGACAGAGGGAGTACTAAATTACAAATTTTTTTTTTTGTACACGAAACGAAAATAATATGCGAAAAGAAAAAATATGACAATTACATGTAATGTCACTCTTTGCCAAAGTTATCTAAGTATTCTACTATGTAATTGAAAACAACATTGAGATGCTACAAAATAAAACAAAGAGTAGAGTACATAAAAATGAAGCCCTCCTGCCTTTTTTTAATTTTGTTTATTGTTAATATATTTCTCTGTTTTTTTAGAATCTATCTACCAACTTATTAAATTTTTTACCTATATTTAAGATTTTGTTGATATTAAAAATAAATATTATTAACCAACCAAGCACATTAGATATGTCTTAGATTAGGATATGAGAATTGAATACTATTACTTGAATTCAAGAATACAAAATTAAAATGGGCACCTTTTATTGGAAACTATATATAATTTATATGTATCGACCTATCTAGTTATCAATAATAGTGATTTTTAAATGATTTCTATAGCCGTTTCTTTCTCTCCTCCACTCCCAAATACTAAACTAAAGTTTAGGGGCTAACATCTGCACTTTGGTTGATGGTAGGCCCCTTTTTATTATTTTTCTTGATTTTACTTTGTTTTTCAATAATTATCTCTCTTAATTGAGAGTCTAGTACCACGTTGGTGGGTTTTATCTACTGATATATTGGCTTTTGTACTTACTCCCGTTTCTTTTCCTTGATTTTACTTTGTTTTTCAATATATATATATATATATATATATATATATATATATATATATATATATATATATATAGTTGCACTCCATTAAGAACACCTTATATAAAGAACAATAAAGAACACCTCATATTTAATTCAATATAAGAGTTCCGTCATGACACCCAATACAAAAAGTTCTTATTTTTTTATCTTCTATCCATTTAGCAAAAAAAAATTAAAATATTTTTTTTTGGAAAAATCACTGTTCATGATGACATCAGCAGTGACGTCATCATGAATAGTGATTTTTATCAAAAAAAATTTTAAAATTTTTTTTTTGCTGGATGGATAGAAGATAAAAAAATAAGAACTTTTTGTATTGGGTGCCCCTGGCGGGGCCAATGGATCTATTGGAATAATTGATTTTATAGTGTTCTTTATTGTTTGTTATATAAGAGTGTTCTGTATGGAGCAAAGGCCTATATATATCTTTCTTGAGGGTCTAGTGCCCCGTTAGTGGATTTTGTTTATCTATATATTGGGTTTTGTCCTTTCTCTTTGTGAGAGTAGGATCAATAAAAATATGGATATGTTAAATCAAGTTATTACTATATTTAAATTAGAATTGTTAACTAACCATGGTTAGTATAATAGGATAAGAATGGTAATTAGGGAAAACTTTTAGTATTATAACATGATTGGTCTAAAATTTAGGAATGATCTTTGATTGATCCTAAAATAATTCATAATTTTCTAATTGGTTAACTGCATTTAACTATATACTTGGGTAGACTCAGGTATTATAATAAAGGATATTGGTACCTTGCTACTTTCTATGCTAATGTTTCCATGTTGGTTGAGTTATTACCAAAATTAGCGTAATTCCGTAGATATATAGTTGTTATTTAATTAAAGTGAAAATAAATTATATGAGAAATTTATTATCGAATATTTTTTGAATAAAAATATATCTAATATATAAGCCTGTTAAATTAATTAGTTATTATATTTTAATTAGAATTGTTAACTAACTACAGTTAGTAAAGTATTTATGAAAATTAGTTCGTAATATATAATAGTCCAATTTTGATTGACTTCAAATTAAAAGATTGATCAAGTTAGTAAACATTTAATCACTTTAAAAAATATGTAATTTATGCATGTTCTAAAGAATATAATTTTTGTATTTCAAAAAAAAATTGTTAAATAACCAAGATAAGTAAATTAGGATGAGAATGATGTGATTTATTTAATTTTAGTGGTAAATTCTGATTGACTCTTATATATATTTATGAAAATTAATCCGTAATTTATAATAATGTAATTAAGATTAATTGTAAATCAAAAGAGTGGAAATTATATTGCAAAAATTGATGAATATTATATATTTGTATAAATCCTGAAAGATTTTAATTTAAGTATTAATTTATTATAATATTTTTTTCATTAAAAAATATGTAATATATGGATATGTTAAATCAAGTAACTACTATATTTAAATTAGAATTGTTAAATAACCACAGTTAGTATAATAGGATGAGAATGGTAAATATGGAAAACTTTTAATATAATATGAATGGTCTAAAATTTAGGAATCACCTCTGATTGATTTTAAAATAATTCATAATTTTGTGATTGCCTAACTGCATCTAACTGTATACCTGGAATAAAAGAATATTTGTTATATTAGTAATCTTTGTAGCATTTATATTTTTATATTATGAAGTATGGGTAACAAATTAGTGTATATTTAAGCTAATTTATTAGTAGACAATTAGATAATGGCTAGAGGGCACGACATGTGACTTGTTATTTAAAAGTAATTTTGATGAATACGGATTACTAATCTTCAATTTTATAACTGGATTATGAGATTGAATTGTTATTGGGTTCAAATAAAATAAAATTATCACACATGATGGAATCCCATAAAAATTAATGGGGAGGTGTAACGCCCTCCCGATCTGGGGTCATGATCGGGGTGTCACTACTCAAAACCAAATACATAAACCCTGCTGACAATAATAATAAAACATAATATATTGACCCCACTATAAACCTGGATCTTTAAAAGGTAGTGGTATTAAACAAGCAACTACACTAAACTAAGTTATTACATTACAATACCAAATCCTTCATCAAAGGTTATTACATCCCACAAATATAAATACAACTAACTAGAAATATTTCTACAAGTCTTGACTGTTGCTCAAAAGTCCAAACTGCTACCAACTCAAAACTAGTGTGCCTAGGGTCCACAACACGCGCTTCTCCTGATATAGCTCTTAAGACGTATCCTCTTCTTTCTTAACTGAAAAAGGGTTAGAAACAATAACAAGAAATGAGCCAAATGCTCAGCAAGTGACAAAATGGAGATAAGAATCCACAACTGAATACTGAATACTGAATACGACAATATAAAGGTACCAAACGTAATTCAGGATATTCTGATTTAGTTCATAATCTCAAGGGTAAGCCTGTCTGGCAGTCAAATATTATGTTCCTGACATTTTAAAATCATCCTTTGAAATTTTCTAAAATCTATTCATTTGAGAAATAAAACAATCAATTCTCTTTTTAAATCAATCTCATTTTTAAAACATTTAAATTTGATTAGAGGTTTTTCCCGACTCCGGACAATGCGGGTGATCAACCACGTAAAGTCCCCATACCGGATACGAAGTCCCTCTGGACATAAAATTGGGTTCCCAATTAGGCAACACATTGGCCTTTAAAGGTGCTGTACTGGTCCCACCAGAACTACATCACAAAATAAAACATGCTAGACCGGCGTCACCCGGCCTCTTACGCTCTCCAATCTGAAGGAATCCGTAGAAAACATTTTTGACGGAAAACCTCACTATAAAACCTTTAAAATCATTTAAAACATTTCACTTTTCGGTCCTTAAACTCACTGATAATAGATCATCCCAGCTTAAGGAATTTTAACATTTTTAAATAAATAAGTCATTTTGATTTGCATTTATAAAAGATTAAGGGCTAGGGAAGCATTTAGGAGTAATTGCGTAAGGTACACAAGATACGGTTCAAGTATGATTCACAGGTATTTAATAATAAGTGTTGTCAAGCTCATAAAAATATAAGGAGGTGATGTGAAAGAAATATTTAATTAACTCTGGTTGGTTTCAGAAAACGGGATTTAATAAAAAAAGTCATGAGCTAATAAGGAATAAAGTAATTTTTAAGGTTTTAGAATTAAGGTTCCAGGGATTATAAGTAGGGTTTTATTTGTGTGGTTTAGGAAATAAGCGTAAAGAAAAGGTTTATGACAGAGCGAGGCATGAATTATAAATTAAGGTTATAGTTTAACAAAATTTAGTGTGACAATAGAGTACAAAAGTTTAAACAATTATTCATGGCATCAACGATAAGGTACGAGGGTTTAAGCAATCAATTCTTAAGAATATATAACAGGATACAGGGGTTAAACAACAATTTATAAGAATAAATAACAGGGTACAAGAGTTAAGCAACAATTAATAAGGATCAACATTAAGGTACAAGAGATTCAACATTAATTTAAAAGGAACAACAATAAGTTATAAAAATTTAACAGAAATTCACAAGTTGTTGATGGAATCTGAACTTCAACATAAGGATCGAGTCACTTGCCTTAACAAAGTACTTTTACTCTAATCACTTAGTTCCACAAGTCCTCAGCCTTTGCCTTTCCTTTACCCCTTGAGTCTACGTCATTCGGATCTACACATAAAAACACTACTTCAGAATTCTATACAATATTCGACATTCGTCTTCAAATGTCTAACCTTAATCTACCCTTGCGATAATCCTTAAATTTATTTACTTTAATCATTTTATCTCAACCACATACCACTGACATAAACACATAATTATAACCGATACATATTTAACAAATAATCACGTAAATAAAATATAATCCAAATACCACTCCATATTAGTAGTACATACATATATACATAGACTCGAGAAAATACAATTAAGATTTTTAGAAAATTTTGACGGCATCCCCTTTATACGGGTGACTGCCAGTCGGAACATAACCGACACAACCAACCAAAATATCCACATTCCAAATGATATTTACAACCAAGTCATGAACTAAACAATTGAAGCTACTATAATTCCCTTCCGGATAATCCAATACAAATTAAATAAATTATATCAATCGACATACAATTCGGAACTTACAAATTAAAATTAAATTAAAATTTATTTCGTAAATATTAAAATTAATTTTTGGCTCACATTTCATCATCGCCAATTTACCCTCGACTCAAATTAAATCATCATCGAGGGGGCAAAATCCCGAGGGTACCCTAATTTGGGTTTCTGTTGGAATATTGATTCAAAATTGTAACCATAATATCAATTATTTGATTGTGTTTTTAATGTTGCTTGATTGTAAAAGATATTTCATTGATTAGGCTTTATATGTGGCACTAATCATGCACATTTGTCTTGTATTAGCTCTATATAAAGAGCCTTATGATAAATAAAAGTATAAGCTTCCATCCAAATATTTATCTCTCTCACTCTTGTATCAAAAGGCCAACATGGTATCATAGCCAAAATGATCTTAAGAGGCCTGTGAGAATTTGAGAGAAAATATAGCCATGACCTCAAACAACACATCAAACCTTTCTCCTCCAATTTTTAATGGTGAAAATTACCAAGTATGGGCTGTTAAGATGAAAGCTCATTTGAGAGGTTTGGGTTTATGGAAGTGGGTTGAAAGTGAGACGGTGATACAACCACTTGCCAACAATCCAACACTAAATCAAATCAGGGCTCACGAAGATGAATTAAGCAAGGCTCCAAGGGCTTTATCAGTAATTCATGCTGCAGTGTCGGAATCAATGTTTACAAGAATCATGACTTGTGAAATAGGAAAAGAGGCTTGGGATAAACTAAAAGATTTGTATGAAGGTAATGCAAGAGCAAAGAAGATGCAAGTCTTAAATCTCAAAAGGGATTTTGAGATTTTAACCATGAAAGAAAGAGACAATATACAAGATTATTATGACAAATTGATGGTTGTGTTCAACAAAATATGGCTAATGGGAGAGGATCTACCCGATAGCAAAGTTGTAGAGAAGCTGTTTGTGAGTTTGCCTGAAAGATTTGAGGCAAAACTTTCATCTCTTGAAGATTCAAAGGATATAAGTGAATTAGGTTTATCCGAGCTAATTAATTCTTTGCAAGCCCAGGAACAAAGAAGAGCAATGAGAAACAAGGAAACTGGAAATGCGGTTGAAGGAGCTTTTTTAACCAAAACTTCAAAAGAAAAAATTAGATTTACTACGTGGGGTCATTGCAAGACGAATGGGCATGAAGAAAAGGATTGTTGGCATACGGGAAAGCCTCAATGCTTTAAATGTAAAAGGTTTGGACATGTGCAAAAGTATTGTAGAAACAAAATTGAAGAAAGTGTCAACAAGACACAACAAGTTGACGAAGGCTATTTATTTTGATTTTAGAGAGAGGTGCTCCAAGTGTGTAAATTGGTGAGAAGTGCATCAACATAGAATTGGTGAGAAGTGCACCAAGAAAAATGTTTATGGAGAGAAGTGCTCCATGGTTGTGAAGAGAAGTGCTCCATGTTTGGGTGATGATGGGAAGTACATCGCCGTTTTAAATTTCTCAATAAGTTTTACAATTTCGAATCAAGAGGGAGTGTTGGAATATTGATTCAAAATTGTAACCATAATATCAATTATTTGATTGTGTTTTTAATGTTGCTTGATTGTAAAAGATATGTCATTGATTAGGCTTTATATGTGGCACTAATCATGCACGTTTGTCTTGTATTAGCTCTATATAAAGAGTCTTATGATAAATAAAAGTATAAGCTTCCATCCAAATATTTATCTCTCTCATATCAAAAAGCCAACAGTTTCCTACTCGGAACTCCGCACCCGAAACTTATACCAATAATTGAAAATTTCAGTGAATAAATCAATAAGGCTTCGATTTTTGAGAATTTAGCATCACAGACAAATATTAGCAGTCAATGAACATCACCATCGAAACCAATCATATACCAGCGGAACCACAAGCATCACATCTCCACAACACAGAATACAACATAATCATGTACTCACGGACCCAACACACACGGTTACATCACCGTTACTCATGCACACCTCGTGACACACACATACTCACCCACACATCAATCACTCGCTTTGCACTACACAAGCACACACTCACTTCTCTAATTAAACACACACTAACAGACGCAACTCTTCCCTTTAACACACACACACCACAGTATATTCACACATACACGAAAAATATATGTATATATACACATAGTAGGAACACACGGAAGGAAAGAGGAATGAGTCGATTTTTTTTGCAGCAGTAATCAATAGAATCGCAACTTACAATAGCTATGAGTGAGTGAATCGAGGGTAAAAGGAGAGAGGTGTATACGGGTAGGGCTGGCAATTTCGGGTTTCGGGTCGGGTTCGTGTCGTGTCAGCAGACTCGGGTCACAAATTTTACCCAACCCGACCCGAAAATTTAATGGGTCCAGGTGCTCAATCCGAACCCGACACGAATGGGTTTCGGGTAACCCGACCCGAAAATTTAATTTTTTAAAATTTTAAAAATAATATATATATATTAAAAATAATATATATTAAAAATAATATATATATTAAAAATAATATAAATAATATAATATATATTAAAAATAATTATATATATATATATTCGGGTCAGTTTCGGGTTACCCGAACCCAACCCGATTTTTTCGGGTCAAGTTAGGGTCAACCCGAAACCGATCCAAACCCGAAAATTATAAATCTGAAACCGACCCATGCGGGTTGGGTTTGTGTAGGGTTCGTGTCGCGGGTCCAAAATTGCCAGCCCTATATACGGGAGAGCGATAACCTCGAGAGAGAGAGGGAGAGATTTTGCTGGAGGGTTCGAGAGAGTGATGTTTGATTTGGGGAAAAATGATTTAGGGATTGGGAGTTAAAAGGAAAGAAATAATTTAGTTTAGGAATTTTATAAACATTTTATGATTAACAGTTTAAAAATTCTATCTCGTAAAAAAACAAATAAATAGGTAACAATTGGGAAAAAAAATCAAAATTTCATTTTTAAAACGTAGAGGATGAAATTATCTACCTCCCCGTATTTTGAAAATATTTTTTAGGATCAAAAATGAATTAAATATCAATTTTACAAGATTAAATCAATAAAACAAGAATCAATTCATAAAATCATTTTAAAATCCTTAAAATCAAAATAAATCCATCTAGTATTTTTAAAACTCAAATAAACTAATATGGTTAATAATGCAAAAGATTTCATGATTTTACTAACCCCGATAATTTTATAAAATTCTCAGAAGATAAATAATACATGCTTTAAATAGGATTTAATCACCAAAAAAATAAAATAAAAATACGTAGATTTATCTGACACATTTAAATCATCATATAAACCCATAAACACGATGTCACACATACTTTTCCTCCTCAACAATATTCACGTCACATAATTCATATTTAATATTAAATTAATAATTATAAATACCAAAAATTTCTAAGGCGTTATAGGAGGGGAGCGTGATTTTTTTTCCCATTTATTAGGACATGATTTGCTATTTAAATATTGATACTTTGCTACTTTCTATGCTAATGTTTCCATGTTGGTTGAGTTATTACCATAATTAAAAATTAATGGGGAGGGGAGCGTGATTTTTTTCCCGTTTATTAGGACGTGAGTTGCTATTTAAATGTTGATACCTTGCTACTTTTTATGCTAATGTTTCCATGTTGGTTGAGTTATTACCATAATTAGCGTAATTTCGTAAATATATAGTTGTTATTTAATAAAAGAGAAAATAAATTATATAAGAAATTTATTATCGAATAATTTTTGATTAAAAGTATATATAATATATAAGCATGTTAAATTAAATAGTTATTATATTTAAATTAGAATTGTTAACTAACTATAGTTAGTAACGTGGGTATAGAAAGATAAATAAGGAAAACTTTTAATATGATATGATTGGTCTAAAATTGGGGAATGGAATCTGATTGGTCATAAAATAATTCCTCATTTTTGATTGGTTAATCGCACGGTGTGGTAAACTCAGGTATTATAATAAAGGATTTAGAAGTATAAATTTGAATTAAAAGATGAGGTAATTATTTGTTGAGTATGAAATACACACTGAGATAATACAGAGTGGGGGTGAATGTATTATCAATTTTTCTTGATTTTCTTGTTGGTGGAAAACTGTTTGAATCTGTTTAATCTTCGTAACTTGAGTATGTCTGTTTGAACAATGAATAATACAAAATTTAAATGATACACAAACTAACTTTAAATTTAATATTTTATTAGATTCAAAGGTTGCACAAACAGTGAATACAAATTTATATTCTCAGCTTTGTTTTTCTCAGATATTCAGAGTAATACAATGAAAAACTTGACAATTAAACATATGAGTCTATGTATTTATAGATTATGTACACAACTCATTATTGTAAAACTAATAACAGACAAACTGATTTTCTAAGATTGCCTATACTATTTTGGTGAATCTTGGTATCATGTGATTTCTTCTTGTTTTGCATACTGACCAGATCCACTTCTTTGGCTATTTTTCCTTGAATTTCTCTTCAAACTTCTTTGAAGTCTTGCCAAGTGCACACTGCAACAATTGGACCACTGCAGGTTCCTTGGTTTGTTTAGATTTTCTAATTTTAGAATCTTCAGTAATTTGTTTTTTGAAGCATTCAAGAATTGGTTAAGTACTTGATTCGAGAACTAATTGAATAACTAGACATTTCTGAGTTCTCGAACAAGTTCTTCTGCGATATTGAATACTCTTCTCGAATGAGTCTTTTATTCCTGAAATTCTTGAGATATCGAATTTCTCTTATGATTTGTGGAATTATTGAGATATCGAATATACTTTTTTACTGATGAAGTTCTTGAAATAAATTATTTGATTTGACTAAAGTTGGAACTCAAAATTTTAAAGCGACGAATATGAACTTTTTAAAATTCCCACGTATTAATTGTTCAAAAAAAAAAAAGAACTACATTTTTTATATTGTCCCTTATATATTGTTTCTATAGTTTACCTAAATTTTTTTTCTAAATAATTAGACTTATATATATTACAAATGAGAACTTTAAATAATTCATGTTTTTAATTTATGTAGGGACCATATTGCAAGTTTTCAAACTAGTGTACTATTGAATAGAACTTGTTTATTAGCGCTTGAATCATCTGTGCTAAACAGATGACCTTTTCAATTTCAAGATAAACCATGAGAACTGAAAGCTGGGGGCAGATTCTTTGAAGTTGGAATTGAATTAGGGTATAAATAGGATCACAACTAAACGTAGTCCTACAAGTAGCAGTTGCAACACAGGATTCGGTATCCACAATGCAATGCTTACAATTTCCCTTAAATCACTACAAGGAAAACTGAATCATACAACGGTTTTTGCCCATTGTTTGATACCCTCGTGTAACAGCCCCAAATCCGGGGTTAGGGATTTAGAGTAGTCACGATCCATTTACTCCTTACCTTACCTGTATTACTTGCCATGTACACAATTCATCTGCTTGTGACCCCAAAATATATGTCTCACACACACACACACACACAGAGGTTAGAGTCTCAAAAACGACACCATATAACAACTGCGGAATAAATAATTTTTATTACAATACCCAAATGTCTTTTGAATCTGTCACTGATACAACTTCTAAGTAATGTTACATTACCAACTTAGCCTTCTGATGCTCACAATCCTCTCATACCATTCATATCTATACATATGGTGAATACCAAATGTTGCAGCCTGATTCGACTGGTTCGTACTACTCTCGGGATCACTGCTAGAAACTGTTTATGGAAATGCCTTGCGGGGTATGTGCCGTCCCATTGGCATCCTGCTTCGCTGCTATATAATATATATAAAACAATAGCAAGAGTGAGTATAACGACCTAGAAAATTACGATTTTTTTAATAATATTTATTTATTATAAATTATATTATGTGAATATTGTTGTAAAGGTGAAATGTGTGTGAGATGCTGTTTATGCGATTATTTGATGATTTGGGTAAGCTGTGAAGATTGGTGTATTTTATTTTTATTTTTATTTTTGAGGATTTAAATATATTTAAATCATGCATTTTTGGATCCTCTGTAAATTTTATAAAATTATCAGAGGAATTAAAAATCATGAAATCTTTTGTAATATTATCTTTATAATATTATTTAGTTTTTAAAATGGTTGGGTGAATTAATTTGGGTGTTTTAGTATTTTAAAATGATTTTAAGAGTTTTATGGTATTAAAGGATCAAAACTTGCAAAATCCATATTTAATTCGTTTTTGATCCGAAAAATATTTTAAAAGTGAAAATTTTAATTTTCACAATTTTCTATTTAATTTCTATTTATAAGAGTCGTTTAGTAGTGTTATTATTGGGCCGAATGAGTTGTAGTAGTAATACAATGTTATTAGGCCTAGCCCATTAAGCAAAAGAAAATAGACCAGCAGCAGAACTATCGAGAGAGGTCGGGAAAGAGAGAAAAAAAAAGAAGAAGAAGAGATTGGGGGAAAAGAGGGGAGAAATTAGGGATTTGGAAAGGAGAAATTGGGGGTTTTGATAACACATATATATCTATATATACATACGCGTGTGTGTATATGTGCGTTAGTGTGTGCGTGTGTATATGAGCGCAGCAGCGTGTGTATGTTTGGTGTGTGTGTTCGGTGGTGATGGCGGCAAGGAGACAAAGAGAGAGATGATGTTGTGGTGTGGGTTCTGGCGCCTGTATGCGTATTGGCAAGGTGGAGGCTGCTGTGCTGCAAGGAGGAGGAAGAGAGAGAGAGAGAGAGAGAGAGAGAGAGAGAGAGAGAGAGAGAGAGAGAGAGAGAGAGAGAGAGAGAGAGAGAGAGAGAGAGAGAGAGAGAGAGATAGGGAGAGAGAGAGATAGGGGGAGAGAGAGATAGGGGGAGAGAGATTTTGGGGAGAAATCGGAATCGGAGGTATTCTCTTTTCGTTTATTTTATTTTATTTCCGATGTAATTATTTAATTTTCATTCTAGTTGTAAATTTTGATTTAATTATTTAATTGTTGTAAGTTAATTAGATTTAGATTGTGAGATTTAGTTGTTAATTTCGTAATTAGATTAATATTGTAAATTATGAATATTGTTTTATTTTCGTGATTTAATTCAGTGGTTTATAGTAAATCATAATTGTTGGAATAAGTTTTGGAATCCGAAATATATGCGAGTTTAATAATTGATAAACTTAATTATGAGCTCTATTAAATGTTTGAATTAGTAAATGTTAATTAGTTAAGTGTTGTAATTTAATTAAATTCAAATTGTGAGTTTAATGTGTTAATGGTTGTTGATGGGTCAATGTGGTAATTATGAATATTATCCGAATTCTATATTTAATTTGAAGGGCATAGTAATGATTAATTATTATTGGTTAAGTGCTAGTAGTAATTTATAATTTTGGGAACTTGAATAATATTCAAGTTTAATAATGGATGGTTTAATTGTGGATTTAATTGGGAATCCGATTATATGCTTTTGTGATTTCGGTGGATAATTATTATTATCGTGTACTAATTAGAATTGTAATTCCGGGAGATATGTAGAGTTTATGCGATTTTACAAATTGTAAATGTTTATATGTTAGATGGTATAAATTGAGTCATAGTATTTGACGGTGTTACTTTGTATAAATGGTTATATGCTAAATGCCATAGGCTGAGTTATAAGTAATTGTGGAATGTATAATTGTAAATTACTTCTTGTTGGTTCATATGGATTAAATGATGTGGTTGAGTCATTATAATTGATAAATGCTAAGTGTAAATCGTTGTCATATCAAGTGTAAATAGAAGGGTTGGCTAAATTGTAAAGGTCTATGTACTAAATGTTATAGGTCGAGTTATAGTATTTGTCAGATATTATGCTTGTCGAGTACTTGGTGGTAAATTATATGTGGTGGTGAGCTATTTGTATGGTTTTAAAATGTGATTTATATCAAAGATTAATTGTTAGATTTATTTGATTATGTGATTATCTGCGAGGAGTTGCAGTGAGATCACAAGTCTTAAATGTCAATATTTAAAGACTTATGTAATTTTCTTCAACTAGTTCCTCGGGCTTACGAATATCCATGATTAGCTATCACGAGTATAATTAATATACTTGAGTGATGTGATCATCGATATAGCGTAAGTAATAGTTAGTGCTAGGGGTTGTTCCCTAGGGCTTACGAACATCAATGATTGATTGTCACGTGTATCATTAAAATGCGTGAGAAATACGATCATTGGTGTAGCGTAAGTAGTAGTGTAATGTAAATTTCTTATGTGCTAGTTGCCGCATGTTCGGGCGGATACTTTTCATTAATTGTTTACTTTTATGTTGCTGCAAGTTGAGGCAGCTTTATTTTTGTAAAAGCAGGGTTGAATTGTTTTTGATTGATATTGAGGGGCTGTGCCCATAGTCCGATAAACGAATACCTCATGCCGAAATTTTCTAAAAATCCCCTCCAAATCTATTTAAAACCTATTTAACTTATTTAATTTCAATGCTTGAAGGTGTGTTATGATTACTAAGGGATAAGTATATGTATCAGTGGTTTATTTCGAGAATATATCGTGGTTTAAATATTAAGTGGCTGTGTTGTTTTGAAATGGTTATGTGATGTGTTTATGTGACTTGGCTGATTATAGTAAGACTATTATGTGAATATGAATGAATATGTCCATATGTGTTGTATATGTAAGCGTTATAGGACGCGCATGGGTAGAATAGAGCAAACGATAAGGTTTTGCTTGAATTAGTACTGAAACCGTATTTGACCTTGTAAAGGTTCGAGTAGGAGACCTGGCCAAAGAGCAGTGCACGGGTAATCGGAAAGTCGAGCAGAAGGATAATTATCAGTCGATGAGTATATTGACATGGAAGTTAGTGGAGTATGAAGGAAAGACTGAAGTAGAGCCGAGTAAGAGGCCAACATGTAAAGAAAGAAAGATTGACATGAGATTGAGTTGAGGATCAATATCAGGATCAAGAACTCCGTAAGTTGAGGCAAGTGTTCTTGCTAATCACTTATTGTTCAAGTGATGCAATTATGTTCTGTTTATTTATCAATTGTGTCTGTCAAGTTATGTTTACAAAGTGACGTCTTTCTTTACATGACGTGCAAATGTTTATTTTCCCTACCTATAGTTCAAGTGCGAATTTTTAAATGGTTTTTCAAGACCCTTTTTCTAATCAGAGGAAATCCAAGATTTTAAATCCTTATAAAAATCTTTTAACGTATTCTCTGGTTGTAACATATTTTACCCGATACACCCTCTTTAGGGGATGTTTTCTTCAAACTAATTTACAAATAATCATCACGGAATTATCTTACAAATGTTCATTTTGAACCACCTAACTTATCCAATTTAGTCCAAGCTTTTCAAGATATTGGAGAAATTTTATTAAATGTTTAGCACTTGACTATATCCTTGTTTATCTAATATCTTCAATTGTTGATAATTAAGTTGCCAGTAAATTCTTCCTTAGATTGATTTAATGATGTTTAGACCCCAATTGTTTCTATTTATCTTATTAATACATGTTATCCCTATTGTTTATCCGTTTACACCCCATTTATTGTATCGAACTCGTCGATACTTGTTGATGGTCTCGATTATTCAGTTATTACCCTTTATTGTATCGAACTTGTCGATACTAGATGATGTGGTTGTTCTTATTAACTCTTAATCTTGAGTTATTATTCTAGACGTGAGTTTTCCAGTTATTGGTTGGCAAAGGTTGTCGATTGTTCCGACACCTAGTGTGGATGATTTAGAATTGGAAATGTTTTTAAAAGTGGCCCTTGGGGCGTGAAACCCTTCGGGGTGGGACCTTATTATGGTCGGAAGTTAAGGCCAATTTGTGCCATGGATCCAAATTAAGGACATTGTTGTGTGCGTTTGTCCGGGGTTAGTGCTGACTAATCAGCAGCCTAACCTTGATGTTTTTTTTAATAAATAAAAAAGTTCCAATTCTAATCTATACTCTGAGATTGAGATGTTTAATTCTTGACTCCTTGAAAGTCTGTTTTAATAATACCTTGATATCAAAATTCTTGTTAGTTATATTTCTTGATGTACCTTATGAATGGTGAGTTATTGGCCCTCGTGGCAATGGAAAAGTTGATATAATTGTTTCCTTCATAAAATGAGATGAAACTCTGTTGCTTATCAAAATTGTCGTCACTATTTACACTTGCCGAGCATTGTTGGCTCACTCTTGCTTCTGTTTATTTCTCCAGTTGTTAGAGATGATCAGAGAACCTAGTGGTCAGTTGGTATAGCTCTATAGACAGCGAGAGGAGACGTTCGAGTTAAGGACTTTTCAAAGAATGGATTGGGAATTGTTAAGGTTGGATATTTAGTTAGACAGTGATTTTGTACATTCATAAAATTGCATAATATTCTTTTATTCTGAGAGCAATTATAAATTTATAATTCGATAGTTGTTTCATACCACAACCTGTAAGCGATCTTGGTTTAAGGGGTTTTTATTATTTTATGTTGTTTAAATTCAGAATTGTATATTATTGTTTGTGGTTAGTAGCTCCAGATTTGTACCCCGGATTTTGGGATGCTACAAGTTGGTATCAGAGCTGCAGGTTATGGTGACTGAAACAGATTTGGAGGGTTAGGGTACGAGTATAAGATAGACGTCGGGTAGAACGCTTTAGGATAAGGATCGCGTTAGGATACTTCGGCAAGCGTCGCGACGTTAATCGGTCTTTCGGCATATCGCGCGAGTAGAAGTTCGAATCGTTTAAGGATTGGGCTATGAGCGAAACCGCGAACCCGAAGCGGCATAAGCTAAGTGGGCAGCTGAAGCTATCAGTTCGGGGGACGTTACCTCGAATTTTTTGCGTAGAATCTAGAATTTTCAACGATATTAGTTTCGATGCGAACGTTTCGGAGATGGTATGAGAAGGTTAAGAATGCAAAGTGGGAAGCGATTATATGCAAGAATTGGAAGTTGAGCGTAGTTGTGTATCCTTAATCGTCGATTCATTCAAATTCATTGCTTAAGAAATTTCTTATTCTTTCTTTGAATTATCGTCCTAAGTTAATTCCCGGTTGGTATCGTTGCTGAGGCATTCGTTGCACAGTAACGGTTCAAAAATCGAGAATGAATTGAGATCTTCTTATTTATTCAACTCATTATGGTCAGGCCGGTTTGGCAGCTAAGTATATTAGTGCTTAGTCGACAAGAGTGAGATTATGAATAATTAAGAATTTCTTGAATGTTTGCTTGATCAATCCTTGAAGTATCTATTGAAAAGTCTTTTATACATCAAACGATGATGAGTTTGGTATGTCAGATTTATTCGAATTCAATTCCATTCTTTTAGAAATATCTATATCTTTCAAAGGATAATTGATCCGACTTTACTTTAAATTTTTGAAACTCTTGAATCCCTTCCATTTTCATGAATACTTGATTTTTCTCTATTCTAACCGAGATGAACAACCTATGCAGATAGGGGATTCAGAGACATCTTATCTTTGTGGTAGGAGTCCAGTGGGACGCCACTGATTGTGTTTGTCATGAAGTACTAAAGACTGGCCATCTTTATGTACTATGGTGGTTAACCAAGTGACAAACGCAACCTGATAATAGTTCAAAAAGATCATATTGATCTCTCGATTAAACTCCTTTATAAAAGCTTTATCAAATAAACCCAGTGTATATTCGTACTTGATGCCCCATTCATTTTATTGATCTCCTTTGTCAGAAATTAGATATTTTCAAAAAATTCTTAATGATAAAGAGATGCAAACATAGATGTGACAACGTCTTGAAGGATTAAAACTACAACTGCATTGACGAAGAAGTGGTGATGCAAGTTTAAGAATTTGGTGATTAAGACAGATATGTCATGTCAAGTTAGAACATTTATTGGACCGATAAGACATGGACAAGGTCTGAGGCTAATAAGAATTGAATACAGGAAGGACAGTAAATAAGAGTGCATGATTACAGATATTGGTAAAGGGCGAAAAGAGAATGGAAATGGAGATGTTGGATATGAGATGTTCGATGCCGAAGGAAGATTGTTTTGGACATTTATTGAAGGGCAAAGATAGTAGATAAAATATTATAAGATTTTGAATGTTTGAGCCGTTGTTGGACATGAGATGTTAGAAACAAGAAGGATGATTTGGATGGAGCAGAATGAAGTGAAGCAGAATGGTTTGTAAGAATTATTAAAAACTAAGACTGAATAAGGGGTAAGGTGATTACGTGAAGTAAATAATTTATGAAAGCTAGTGTAGAAAGTCATGATTATTAAGGATGGTGAAAAGTTGACCAAGATATAATGAAATGTCAATAAGGAGGAAGGCAGAGAAACCAAAAAGTTTCCAGGAGTGATTAAATAGTAGACATATAAAATTTAGTCAAGAAAAGAATGTGGAATCCGGAAGATGTGGAGTTCGAAGAGAAAAGGGGCACCGTAGTTGCCTATAGAATGAGAATTAGCAGAAATTAACGAGATCCCATGATCAGAAAATAAGATGTCGGGAGTAGAATCCCTAGAGATTTTATTAAGATAAATGTGGAAAGTTGTGGCTGTAGCCAGAAGGGAAGTGTGGTAACAAGTAACAAAGTCAGAAATTAAAGCTATGAGTTATAAGCTTGGAAAGATGGGAATTTTGCCAAAAATAGTATTACATTAACTTTAGCCGAAGTTTGAAAAGAGTGACAAGACTGCTTTTATGATTATTAAGAACATGAAATTTAATATGATTGTAGATCACATAACAAGATGATCGAAGATTTAGGAAGCGTATGCAAATCAATCGAGAGTGATTATAGGAGTTTACAAGAAAAGGAAGAAAATTTTGCATAAGAGTTCTAGTGTGAATTTCGAATGTTATGATTCTGTGGTTAATGATAGTGATGTTAAACGTTGGAGTCGTAATAGGAAGAGTCAAATTCGAGGACTCGCCAAGTATGCAAAGTTATGATTTGGAAGGAACTCTGAGGACGCAAGGCAGTGAAGTCGTAAGCAAGTTTTAAATATGTTGTACCATAAGGAATTAGGTCGAAGCCAAGGTCATGGTTTGCTAATTGATTTTTTTTTAAATTTTCAAAAATATTTTGGTTCCAAAAGGCTTTTTGATTAAAACCCTATTATTTTAAATGTTTTCTCTTAAAATGATTTTCTAAAATATCTTTCAAAAGGATTTTCAGTTGGTTCAAATGGTTTTTAAATTGTTTTAAATCAACAAAATATTTGAGGCTTTCTTTTAAATGTTTTAGCAAACCGATGTTGTATGAAGGTAGAAATTAAGTATTAAACCGAATGGTGGTTGGCGCAAATGCCATGCGATAAGAGTTGAGCGTGTTGTTCGCGTTCAAATTGCAATTGGGAATAGATGATATAAGGTTAATATTCCAGGATAAGTACTCAGTGAAACAATGAGATGAAGGATGGATAGAAGTTTCCGATTATTCCCTTCTCAAGTAACATTGCACGTGAAAGAGGAGTAAGAACGATCGGGGAATTTCTTGATGTTCCTTTTCTCAAAGTTTTAATTGAGGAAGATTTTGTTTTAAGATATATCAATAAGTGATGATGCGTATTAAGTTGTATATGCGTGTTGTTAAAGCGGGAGCTTGTTGAGAATTGTTAAAGAATTGTATCATGATTGGTATCAAGTGGAGTTGTGACCTCAGGAATTGTTCTTGTATAAAGTGAAGTTACAGTCAAGGTGACGGGTATAATAGCTTCCAAAGGCTACAAATATTCGAGGCTATGTTTCAAAAGATTGAGCAACGCAGACTATTTTATATGATTGAGAATCGGGTCGTTAATTAAATTATGTTTGATGTGCATCTAGGACGTATGTGTTTGGTTATAGTATTCGATTTCGAGAATGCGACTAAGAATGGACAAAATGATGTTAAGTTTCCGATTGGGTACTCGGTAAAATTTTAGGACTAAAGAAAGAAAGAAACTTTTTAATTATTCCCTTCTCGATTAACACAGTACTTGAAAAGTGGATTGGAAGCGATCAGAGGATTTCTTGAGATTCTTTTCTCGAAATTCTATTTGAAATCGTGTGGTTATAAGTAAAGCGTGGGAAACTATACCAAGTGTAGGTCGTTATAAATAGAGGCAAATTGCACGGTCGTATTATTACGAGGGGTTGGCGCGGTAATATAGTTTTGACGCAGAGTATAGTTCATTATGCGGAAAAGACATATTGATTTTCGCGGAAAGTTATTCGTTCACGTGTGATGAACGTTAGAGGTTCGAAAACCAAAGCTTAAGGTTATTACGGGAATTGAAGGCTCATGGAAAGAGCTTATAAAAGTATGAGAGGTTGTGATGGAATCCTAGAGTTGAAAGTGCAACCTGGGAAGTGGAAGTAAGATGTTTAACGGGAATTGTTACTCGTGTCCTTAAGATTGATTCTGAGGACAGAATCCTATTAATGGGGGAAGGATATAACGACCTAGAAAATTTTGATTTTTTTAATAATATTTATTTATTATAAATTATATTATGCGAATATTGTTGTAAAGGTGAAATGTGTGTGAGATGCTGTTTATGTGATTATTTGATGATTTGGGTAAGCTGTGAAGATTGGTGTATTTTATTTTTATTTTTATTTTTGAGGATTTAAATATATTTAAATCATGCATTTTTGGATCCTCTGTAAATTTTATAAAATTATCGGAGGAATTAAAAATCATGAAATCTTTTGTAATATTATCTTTATAATATTATCTAGTTTTTAAAATGGTTGGGTGAATTAATTTGGGTGTTTTAGTATTTTAAAATGATTTTAAGAGTTTTATGGTATTTAAAGGATCAAAACTTGCAAAATCCATATTTAATTCATTTTTGATCCGAAAAATATTTTAAAAATATGTGTGTGATCGTAATTTTATATTCTTTATTTTTAAAAGTGAAAATTTTAATTTTCACAATTTTCTATTTAATTTCTATCTATAAGAGTCGTTTAGTAGTGTTTTTATTGGGTCGAATGAGTTGTAGTAGTACTACAATGTTATTGGGCCTAGCCCATTAAGCAAAAGAAAACAGACCAGCAGCAGAACTATCGAGAGAGGTCGGGAAAGAGAGAAAAAAAGAAGAAGAAGAGATTGGGGGAAAAGAGGGGAGAAATTAGGGATTTAGAAAGGAGAAATTGGGGGGTTTTGATAACACACATATATATATATATATATATATATATATATCTATATATACATACGCGTGTGTGTATATGTGCGTTAGTGTGTGCGTGTGTATATGAGCGCAGCAGCGTGTGTGTGTTTGGTGTGTGTGTTCGGTGGTGATGGCGACAAGGAGACAAAGAGAGAGATGATGTTGAGGTGTGGGTTCTGGCGCTTGTATGCGTATTGGTAAGGTGGAGGCTGCTGTGCTGCAAGGAGGAGGAATAGAGAGAGAGAGAGAGAGAGAGAGGGGGGGGAGAGATTTTGGGGAGAAATCGGAATCGGAGGTATTCTCTTTTCGTTTATTTTATTTTATTTCCGATGTAATTATTTAATTTTCATTCTAGCTGTAAATTGTGATTTAATTATTTAATTGTTGTAAGTTAATTAGATTTAGATTGTGAGATTTAGTTGTTAATTTCGTAATTAGATTAATATTGTAAATTATGAATATTGTTTCATTTCCGTGATTTAATTCAGAGGTTTATAGTAAATCATAATTGTTGGAATAAGTTTTGGAATCCGAAATATATGCGAGTTTAATAATTGATAAACTTAATTATGAGCTCGACTAAATGTTTGAATTAGTAAATGTTAATTAGTTAAGTGTTGTAATTTAATTAAATTCAAATTGTGAGTTTAATGTGTTAATGGTTGTTGATGGGTCAATGTGGTAATTATGAATATTATCCGAATTCTATATTTAATTTGAAGGGCATAGTAATGATTAATTATTATTGGTTAAGTGCTAGTAGTAATTTATAATTTTGGGAACTTGAATAATATTCAAGTTTAATAATGGATGGTTTAATTGTGGATTTAATTGGGAATCCGATTATATGCTTTTGTGATTTCGGTGGATAATTATTATTATCTTGTACTAATTAGAATTGTAATTCCGGAAGATATGTAAAGTTTATGCGATTTTACAAATTGTAAAATGTTTATATGTTAGATGGTATAAATTGAGTCATAGTATTTGACGGTGTTACTTTGTATAAATGGTTATATGCTAAATGCCATAAGCTGAGTTATAAGTAATTGTGGAATGTATAATTGTAAATTACTTCTTGTTGGTTTATCTAGATTAAATGATGTGGTTGAGTCATTATAATTGATAAATGCTAAGTGTAAATCGTTGTTGTCATATCAAGTGTAAATAGAAGGGTTGGCTAAATTGTAAAGGTCTATGTACTAAATGTTATAGGTCGAGTTATAGTATTTGTCAGATATTATGCTTGTCGAGTACTTGGTGGTAAATTATATGTGGTGGTGAGCTATTTGTATGGTTTTAAAATGTGATTTATATCAAAGATTAATTGTTAGATTTATTTGATTATGTGATTATCTGCGAGGAGTTGCAGTGAGATCACAAGTCTTAAATGTCAATATTTAAAGACTTATGTAATTTTCTTCAACTAGTTCCTCGGGCTTACGAATATCCATGATTAGCTATCACGAGTATAATTAATATACTTGAGTGATGTGATCATCGATATAGCGTAAGTAATAGTTAGTGCTAGGGGTTGTTCCCTAGGGCTTACGAACATCAATGATTGATTGTCACGTGTATCATTAAAATGCGGGAGAATTACGATCATTGGTGTAGCGTAAGTAGTAGTGTAATGTAAATTTCTTATGTGCTAGTTGCCGCATGTTCGGGCGGATACTTTTCATTAATTGTTTACTTTTATGTTGCTGCAAGTTGAGGCAGCTTTATTTTTGTAAAAGCAGGGTTGAATTGTTTTTGATTGATATTGAGGGGCTGTGCCCATAGTCCGATAAACGAATACCTCATGCCGAAATTTTCTAAAAATCCCCTGCAAATCTATTTAAAACCTATTTAATTTCAATGCTTGGAGGTGTGTTATGATTACTAAGGGATAAGTATATGTATCAGTGGTTTATTTCGAGAATATATCGTGGTTTAAATATTAAGTGGCTGTGTTGTTTTGAAATGGTTATGTGATGTGTTTATGTGACTTGGCTGATTATAGTAAGACTATTATGTGAATATGAATGAATATGTCCATATGTGTTGTATATGTAAGCGTTATAGGACGCGCATGGGTAGAATAGAGCAAACGATAAGGTTTTGCTTGAATTAGTACTGAAACCGTATTTGACCTTGTAAAGGTTCGAGTACGAGACCTGGCCAAAGAGCAGTGCACGGGTAATCGGAAAGTCGAGCAGAGGGATAATTATCAGTCGATGAGTATATTGACATGGAAGTTAGTGGAGTATGAAGGAAAGACTGAAGTAGAGCCGAGTAAGAGGCCAACATGTAAAGAAAGAAAGATTGACATGAGATTGAGTTGAGGATCAATATCAGGATCAAGAACTCCGTAATTTGAGGCAAGTGTTCTTGCTAATCACTTATTGTTCAAGTGATGCAATTATGTTCTGTTTATTTATCAATTGTGTCTGTCAAGTTATGTTTACAAAGTGACGTCTTTCTTCACATGACGTGCAAATGTTTATTTTCCCTACCTATAGTTCAAGTGCGAATTTTTAAATGGTTTTTCAAGACCCTTTTTCTAAGCAGAGGAAATCCAAGATTTTAAATCCTTATAAAAATCTTTTAACATATTCTCTGGTTGTAACATATTTTACCCGATACACCCTCTTTAGGGGATGTTTTCTTCAAACTAATTTACAAATAATCATCACGGAATTATCTTACAAATGTTCATTTTGAACCACCTAACTTATCCAATTTAGTCCAAGCTTTTCAAGATATTGGAGAAATTTTATTAAATGTTTAGCACTTGACTATATCCTTGTTTATCTAATATCTTCAATTGTTGATAATTATGTTGCCAGTAAATTCTTCCTTAGATTCATTTAATGATGTTTAGACCCCAATTGTTTCTATTTATCTTGTTGATACATGTTATCCCTATTGTGTATCCGTTTACACCCCACTTATTGTATCGAACTCGTCGATACTTGTTGATGATCTCGATTATTCAGTTATTACCCTTTATTGTATCGAACTTGTCGATACTAGATGATGTGGTTGTTCTTATTAACTCTTAATCTTGAGTTATTATTCTGGACGTGAGTTTTCCAGTTATTGGTTGGAAAAGGTTGTCGATTGTTCCGACACCTAGTGTGGATGATTTAGAATTGGAAATGTTTTTAAAAGTGGCCCTTGGGGAGTGAAACCCTTCGGGGTGGGACCTTATTATGGTCGGAAGTTAAGGCCAATGTGTACCATGGATCTAAATTAAGGACATTGTTGTGTGCGTTTGTTCGGGGTTAGTGCTGACTGATCAGCAGCCTAACCTTGATGTTTTTTTAATAAATAAAAAAATTCCAATTCTAATCTATACTCTGAGATTGAGATGTTTAATTCTTGACTCCTTGAAAGTCTGTTTTAATAATACCTTGATATCAGAATTCTTGTTAGTTATATTTCTTGATGCACCTTATGAATGGTGAGTTATTGGCCCTCGTGGCAATGGAAAAGTTGATATAATTGTTTCCTTCATAAAATGAGATGAAACTCTGTTGCTTATCAAAATTGTCGTCACTATTTACACTTGCTGAGCATTGTTGGCTCACTCTTGCTTCTGTTTATTTCTCCAGTTGTTAGAGATGATTAGAGAACCTAGTGGTCAGTTGGTATAGCTCTATAGACAGCGAGAGGAGACGTTCGAGTTAAGGACTTTTCAAAGAATGGATTGGGAATTGTTAAGGTTGGATATTTAGTTAGACAATGATTTTGTACATTCATAAAATTGCATAATATTCTTTTATTCTGAGAGCAATTGTAAATTTATAATTCGATAGTTGTTTCTTACCACAACCTGTAAGCGATCTTGGTTTAAGGGGTTTTTATTATTTTATGTTGTTTAAATTCAGAATTGTATATTATTGTTTGTGGTTAGTAGCTCCAGATCTGTACCCCGGATTTTGGGATGCTACAGTGAGCGATAGCTCAACAAGGTAATGAAAGTATGGCATAATTCTGCCTTTAATTCGAACCCATAATATATAGCGGGTATAAGACAATAATTGTCCAAAATATCTTAATACTTAAATTATTCCTTAAACGGAATATATTCAAAATCAGTACTATCATAGTACTTCAAATGTCATTATCATAATATCTCTGCAAACTTTTGTTATTCATACTATGAACAAAGTTCTAGTACAATAGAAAAGATGGAGTTACAAGGTAATTCAATATAACCTTTCCATAAAATATCTGCTATATAAAATATAAGCAGAATATCAACATATAACTTAAAAGATGAAGTTATAAGATGATCCAATATCAAAAACCTCCTTATCACAACTCATGTTATGTATGGTATTATCAGAGTCATAAAATATAAGATAAAAGATGAAGTTACAAGGTGATTCATTGTAACATCAGTTTTGAACACTTTTCAAACCCCTGCCAACCTGATCGGAAGTCTCTTCGATACGTGTTGCAGGAAATACCCATCAACCTGATCGGAAGTCTTTTCGATACATGTTGCAGGAAATATCAAAATTTGGATAATGAACTAATACTGGAGTATTCACCGCGCCAATTGTCCCAGATATGGTTTTACTATCGGTATAAGGAAGAACTGACGGATTTACTTGTCTACCGCCTTCTAGTAACTCCCTGGCCAACGGTTGGGCCTTGAGATGGACCGGCGCTACTCGGTCTCTTACACGACTCCTAGTTCGAATAGAATCCATGACTCTGAAATGTAAAGTTAGTCCTCCTTTCCCCAAGTATGATACTTGTTGATTGGACTCCACAAAGTAGTCGTATCTAATTGGAAAGGAAAATTCACCAATATTTCCCAAGCTGTTGCTTGTTAATGGATATCAACTTGTTCCATCAATCTTACTCCTCGAGTGTTGAGGAAGTAACAAAGATGCATTTTGATGTATAGCAACCAAATGAAAATAGTACTTTCAAAAGTTTATGTCCGGGCAGTCACCCATAATAAATAACAGTCTCACAAGTAAAGTTCCCTATATTTTGGAAATTTGAGCAACCATTTAAATCTTCTTAGAGTATAGATTTAAATGGAAAATAGAGTTTGGGAACCTCCCCTTAATAAAATAATCATAATAATGCTCAGAAATATTCTTCATAATTATTGAAGGTCAAATATAAATTTCAAATAAACCATTTTTAAAACTAGTTTAAAAGTATTTAATAAATATTCAAATAGTATTTATTGAATCATAAATATTCAAATATTATTTTTAGTCAAAATAACTGCTCATAATTAACCCTCGAGAGAATATATAAAATAATATTCACTAAATAAATCCTTAAATGAATATTTCAAATAATATCTATTAAATAAATAACTTTTAAATGAATATTCAAAATAATATTCATTAAATAAATAATCCTTAAATGAATATTCAAAAGTAATATTCATTTAATAAATAATAAATGAATAATATTTATTCGATATTTTATTAGAAAATAATCTCAAGAAATATGGAAATATCGACTCCTGATCTATATTAAAGCATATGAATCATACGCCCTACACTAAGGGCCTTCGCAAAACCCGGCTTATAACTAATATCTCATATCTAGCTTATAAGCCAAATATCAAATCATATTCAAATAATAACCTTCAAATGAGGTAATATTCAAATAACATTCCTCAAATCATTTCCAAATAATTAATACTTTCAGGAAATATAAATAATGTTTAGTAATAACAATCCTCAAAATACATAGTATTCTGCCACTGGAATCCCTCCGGGTTTCCACGGCTATCTACATATCTCAAAATACCGACTCCTGGTTTAGAGTCGAAAACAATGAATATGCTCTTATATCTAGAGCTACAAGGTATACCGGTTCATAAATACTTAACTCAAAAGATCGTATATAATCCAAGGTCGAATTCTATTTCAATAGGAAATAAGATATATCGCAAAATTGTACAACTTTATTCATGTTAAATGCAGTATTATACAACAATATTTCGAAAGTATAGGTTTTGAAAACTTGCCTGATGCTCGAGAAGTGATAGGGGTTCGCGACAATGTTGGATAATCTAGACAAGGTAAAAGAAAACATACGATTAATCCCCTGGATAATCCACTTATACATCAACGCTTAAACACGCAAGCGAAACACAACAAAGGCATTACTAGCTGGCTTTAGGCTCATACTAAGTCCATGTTATCGACAATCACTTAAGTCGAAGATTCGCTTTAGAAAACGGATCTCGTTTTGCCCGCTTTACTAATTGGTTTTCAAAGTTATAACCAAGTACTTCTCTAAGGGGTTCCGTCGCACTTAACCTTGATTCAGACATTTTTATAAAATCGAAATTAATCCTTTCGACATGAGGTCTTCTCTCATATCTTCATTGTAACCTCTCGTAATTAATTACCAAGATTCGTAACCGAATATCTCATTTTAAGGGGTTCAATGGAAGTTACGAACTCACACTTGCGTCTACGAACCACTTTCACTAAAACTTGCATAACTCTTAAACCGTAAACTCTTTTAATGCGATTCTTACGGCAAAATAAACTAGACAACCATATCTTTACAACCACAGGCAGTGGTAATGCTAAAAATGACTTTATGGTCTCGGACATTAACTATTTTTAAGGGTTAACGAAATTTCGCCATTACGACGGCTATAACTCGGACGTTTCCATTTTGTTACAAGATAACCAAGCCACACCGGGCATACCATACATTCACAACCTCAAAAAATAACCTTCACAAGTCTCTAAAGTCAGTGGTGTGGCTACAATCCAACACCCACCATTTTTCCTATTAAAACAAAGCCAAACAATCACTAAGTACACTAACATGAACACATCTTGAAACCATTTTAAAACTTAGCATATAACTCATAATATAACAAAGTAAGTGTAACATCCCGCACTTTTTCGGAATGTTAGTTCGAGCCAAAATTACAATACAAAAATTTTAATCTCGAAATTTCTAACAGAAAACTATTACAATTCTATTACAAGTTAAGTCATAAAACAGAAGCACAGCTACCCAAAATATGTGACACGATCTACATAAAAATCCAACTAACACCCTCCTCGTAAATCCAACAAACCGAACAAAACCTGAAATATTAAAAGAATAAGCTAAAAAGCCCAGCAAGCAAACTAACTAAACAAACCAGCGGGTCAAATCCAATAAATAAAATACAGTATAAAACGATAATAAATTTCAGAAATTCACAACTTACGAAACTTTTAACCACCAGTCTAACTAAGGTCACTACAAACCGGTGACACGGTCCAGAAGTTCAGAAGTCATTATAAACTGGTGACGTGGTCCAGAATTTAGTATTGCGTCCCTCACTAAGGTCGTTGCACCTAAGTGCGCCCTAGAGAGGTATCAGAATTTAGTTCCGGAACTATGCGCAAATACTAAGGGGTTCAGATCATAGACTAAACTGGGGTCTTAAAGTTCGTACTTTCGTACTAGATCGAAAATCTAAAATCATATAATTTCAAAATAATTGCACTTGACCCAAATTTTCATAACAATTAAATAGAGAGATGACATAATAAAATAAAATTTCAGAATTTAAAATGTATAAATATAATTTTGAAATTACTAGAAAGTTCAGATAGAAAACTTACCATATTTTTACCGAATAAATCAAAATTCTTGGCATCACATAATCACAAAATCCAAGCTAATAACACAATCAAACCCTTGTAACTAACACCAAAGAAAGGAAGAATTCGGGTAATTTTTGAACAAATCACCAATAGTAAAAAAAACTGGACAACTGATGGTAGTAGATATTCTCATGCATATATATATAGTACCAAATTTGGACATGTTGCAACTAAAAAGGTGATCATGTGTCAAATTTACAGAATCCATATAAAGAGTGTTTTGATAAGAGAGGATACAGTATCATAAGACTCATGGGTTGAAAACATTTATGCATATAAGTACAATCTAATTCGTTACCATTCTGAAAATTAAAAATTATATAAATACATTTTTACAAACAAAGTTTAGATATTAATAGAATTAATAATGTTTAAATACATATAAGTACAATTTATATAACGCGTAACACTTTTTCCAAAAACAACAAACTACGGGGGTGTTTGGGGAAACTTTTTTCCAGAATAAGTCAACTTATTTTAAGACAAAGTTAGAGATTCCTAACATTCCAACTTATTTTTCAACTTATTTTTGCAACTTATTGAATCTCAAACATACATTAAATACTTGTATAAAAAAAATTATCAAAATATAAAATTTTTACCCGAAAATAAGTCCATAAATCCTAGAAAAAAGTTTTGGCAAACGGGCACTACATCCATTTACAAATTATAAGATAATAATAAGGTGCATGTAATAAACAAAAGAAAAGGAGAGATAAAATCATGCAAGCATACACATAATTTCGTATTCACACACAACAATGCAGGGATCTTAATTAATATAGGTTAATGGGGCACATTAAATTCCATTTAACAAAACAAATAAGTAGCTAGGCAGTTACCAAATGATTATCAAGAGGTTAAACAATATGATACATATACACACATTTTTTCGAGTAACAAAACAATGACTAAAAAAAAAGACCAAAATTAGCTCTCTGTAGAATTTAGAATAGTTCATGGGATTTTCGGTTAAAAACAAAATCATGACATCTTTAAAACTAGTTCATTAATAAATTTTTTTAATATTATTGACATAAAAATATAGGGGTGTTACAGTAAGCTCGAGGTTTATACCTTCCTTGATGCTCTAATAACACTAATAAAGCTTCATGATCCTTCAATAAGCCTTAGATAGTCCTTAGGAAGCTAAATCTTGATCATCAAAACAAGAACACAACTTGAAGTTACTATTCATCCCCATCTTGTAAAATTCATAACAAATTGAAAAATAAGGTTTTGGTGCTCAAATTTTTACCACACCTTGTACTCTTCATAAGTTTTCTTTTGAGTCCTAACTCATCACCAGGGGATGCTTGAAGCTCTACTCATTGGCATCTAAAAGTCGGTCCAGAAACTGCAAAGTAGCAGGGCAGTTCGGATTCTTCAACTTGGGGGAGGGATTTGGCTAGGCTACACTCTTTTGTTAGCCATGAAATTTTGAACGAATGTTCTACACATATTGAGGAAGCTATGGTTCAAATTTGGTGATTTATGAATGGGCAGAAGTGGAGATATGGATTTTTCTTTGAGTGGTGTTCCTGCTGGCCAGTTTGGGAGAGTGTTGTGTTTTGCTTTGTTTTCTCTTGGATAAAGATGTATATCCCTTGCTTCTATCCTATTTACATCAGTTGTTATCTTTTAATTAGGATGCTTTGGAGTCCACCAATCAAAACACTTCTTGTTTAGCTTCTTTTGGAAGATTTATCCACTTGGTTGTGTGTTTACTAGTCTACCCTTGCCTTTTCACTCTATTTGCTCTTCTAGCCTTCCCCCTTCAATATATCCATGAGCCACTCACTTAATTTACTTTAAATAAAAGCTCCATGAAGTCTTGGGCCGAGCATGGCTTATTTATAAGGCCTTATGGCTTTTGGATGGTCTTTGTGCAAGTTCTCTCGCCGTTTGCTTCATCGAATGATCTCTGTGACCGTCTCAGTGGTTTCTCCTCTATAAATCTCTTGGATATATATTATCCCCTTCCAAATCATATATTAGTGTGTTGGGGTGGTTCTCGTTCTCAAGTAGATATTAAATCCAATATCCTTGGTATACTTTCTTTATCTCAGAATTTGCTCTCCCGGTTTCTCAAGCGTTCTCGAACTCGTTTGCATTCTCTTTGCTCTAGGATTATATTCTCAATTCTTTTTTCCCTTTCATAATATATCCTCCCCTTGGACTTCTAAAATTTGATATCCTCAACTTATAATACAATTATTATATTCCTGACTCCTCTGTCAATTACGGAATAAAATAAAGTTTGGATTCTTTGAATTCTGTCCTCGTTTACATACACTCATTCTTTCTATACTTCACTAGCACATACTTGCTCTTTCCGTTTTGTAATTACTATTGTGAGTACTCTAACTCACTTCTCATCTCCCTTCTAGGGTACATTAGCTCATTTCCTAGACGATAGATTATTCTTATCTATGTCATCAACCGTTGAATTACTTATTCTTGAAATACACATATGTATCGGGATCATTATCCAAAGCAACATCCATTCATTACAACCATGGTTCGTTGAAATCGTTATTCACTAATGCACTTAATCATAATAAGAAAAGTTTTAATTCTACCAAAAATTTGGGTTATTACACCTCGTTTCTTGTTGTCTATTGAGGCGCCGTATGTTACGCGCCTCAGACAACGGTACACAAACTGTTGTCTAATATCAGTAACAACACACCATGCTTCTTAAAACGTTGTAGCATACCCAGAAACAACAACACAATCATTTAAATCCATTGTTAGAAAATGAGGAATACAATGGTTCCTAAAAAATAAAACATTGTTCATTCGTTATGTTAACAACGATTTCTTAAAATATAACCATTGTTGGATAGCTGAGCATACAAATGTTTTTGTTTCTTAAATGCTTATTTTTGTTATTTTCACACAATGGTTTTACAATTTTTATACAGTGGTCAACTCTTTTTGGTACAATGCTTTCTTGAAACTTATCCATTGTCTGATGATATTTTTTAACAACTTTTTATCAAAGATGATAACATTGGCTAATGATAAATGAAACAACACTTTTATTTACAACAAAAGTCAAAGTTTATACAGTACTAGCAACTAACTATTATAATCAAAACAAATATTCATCTAAATAGAAACTACCATCAATATTAATCACAATAAAGCTACTACCGATACAAAATTCTTTAGACCACTTGGTGGGTTGCCTCCAGCCTCATTTCCAGGTTTCTGAAACTTGTTAATTTCTTCTATGCTAACTCATCTGCCACCGAATCTACAGTTTTATATGAACTTAAGGTGAGGGTAAATAGATATCTTGTTTTTATAATAAAAGAGGAATCAACAAACTTAATGTGTACCTCGACAAATGGCTCAGAGATTGCCAGATTTTCTTAATCAGAAATCTACAAGATTCATCATGGGGCTAGTCTTAAAGACAGCATCTTTATGTGGAATTCCTACTAGCACAGCAACACCCCAGCCCTGTCAATGTGGTTGATTTGAGTTAAGAATTATAAATACGATAATTTGTAAGAACTTATCAGAGCACATGGTCATATCATAAGAAGTGGAATAATTTGGAGATCCACTAAAGATCACATACAACATGTACACATTCAAATGCTTAAATCATGGCATCTATGTGCCCGGTACACATCATGTACTCTCCTCTTCATAGTTCTGTATGTGATCAAATACCCCATGAAAAAATTCTTTGAAATTACATAAATGTGACTGAAGTTACATAAGTCAACCATAAAAACATTGTAAAAGTGATACCTTATTTCTTCATTACACAACCATTGAAGTAGTGTGGGACTACCACTGTCAGCTGGATGCAAAAAGCTATAATATCAACCAAAAAATTTCAATATTGAAAGATGTAGCTAATAAAAGAAGCATGAATAAGTGAACAGGGGTTATCCCATACTGTCTAATTATGTAAAATTTAACACAACTATGCTTACTTGTTAAATTCTGTTAAGTTTAAGAGTCCATCACCATCTCCATCTGATGCTTTGAAATGATCCTCTTTCCACCAACCCATATTATATCCAAAAGAATCATTGTCTGGTAAGAGAAATGGTCCACTCCTCCATTGGTCATTTCAGCAATAACCTAGACAATTCGATAGATATGATTTTTTAATTAGACATATAAATATAAACATGAGCTTTGTAGGCAAAATATTGTATGACCAACCTCTTAAACTGGTCTTTTGAGGGTAAAACTATACGAAAATAGAACAGTGAATTAGCCTAAAACTGCAGATACTTTTAGACATAAACATGTTGCCAAAATTTAGACATAAACATGTTGCCGAAGTTACATGCATAAGGTATACTGATAGAGCTTTGAAATATCAAACACATTCAAACTTAAACCTGGTGTAACGCGATAAAGTCTATTTATCGCTAAATTATAGAGCCAAGTTTATCAGCTTTCTTTTCATCAGCAGACTTAGATTGCTTTGCTGCAGCTTTAGCATACTTGTCTTTTGTAGCCTTGGCATGTATCTCATCCCTCTCCCTGAAATACCTCTCAAATGCTCTTGGCAGGAATCACTGAATAAGGTACACAAGCAGATTGATTGAAAAATACATCAGATTGGCTTCAGCTAAGCCCCTCCCAAACCAATACCATGATACATCATAATCCATCAGCGGCAGGATTAGTAATTCAGAAGAGATAATAAAACAGCAAGCAAACAAAAAAGGAACAACAATGATATTGAAGTAAAAATATTGCCAGGGAGAAAAGACTTGCCTTGAAGTGGGCGTCTGCTGGCAGAGTTTTGTTCAACCATACTTCTTGTAGCCAATCAAAATCATATATGCGCAAAAGACAATGGAACAAAATTAAAAGGATTTTACATATTCAAGTAAAAATATATATTAAGGTAAATGCTCAATAATTCTGATGTTGATAGACACGTTTAAGAGCTCAAAGCAAATAAAATGTTAATGCTAAAATAGCTATAACTATTTCTTCATTTTGGCACAAAAAAGTGGTTTTAGTTTAATAAAATAGTAAAATGGAACTTGGACTGCAATGCTCGACTTAAATTTGCATTTGTTCTATTTGTCCGTTTTTATCTGGCTATGGTCACTGGATTAAACAAACAACTAGGGGCCACAAATTGACATCTTCCATCAAAATTCTAAAAAATGCAAACAACTTTGAAATTTCAATTACCAAACTATCACAGAACCATCAAAAACTAAACTCATATCAAGAATCAAATTGCACAAGAAACAAATCAAATCTTTAACCCCCAGAAAAAAATAATCAAAATAAGCAAATGGGTATTTCATAAAATTCATAAACGGTAGAATGAGAGAGAGAGAGAGAGAGAGGAGAGAGAGAGAGAGAGAGAGAGAGAGAGAGAGAGAGAGAGAGAGAGAGAGAGAGAGATATTTACTATTAAGCTCATCCAGCCAGCGTTTGATACCAAAAACTCTGATTCAAAATCCCAAAAACTTTGAGAGCCGTCGACTTTCCAAGATTTGGCAACAGGACTTCTTAGATGGAAGCTCTGATTGAATACCAAAAATGTAATATAATATTTGAGTTTACATCTCGTGAGATATGGTTTGTTTATGTTTGAAGATGGTGAAACCTGATTTGTTTGCCTTCTGTGTGTATGTGTTTTGCATTTTGTTGGATAAGGTTTTGGTTTTTTGGTTTTTAAACTGAGAAGGGGATATGAAATTTTGAATTGGGGGGAACAAATTATTGGTTACGTGGGAAATCGAATTTTGATATGGGGGAAAATGAAAGTGTAAGAGGGAAATAAAATTCTGTGTTTTGATTGTTTGGTGATAAAGGGGAGAAGTGAAATTTTAGTAAAGAGAGGGAAGTGAAATTTTAACAAGTGGTAATATGAATTAGATGAAGGGAGGGAAGTGCAATTTGAGATTTTGGATCATGAAATTTTAAGAAATTTCAGAAATTTGATTCGAAAAAAAAAATCTCAAATTTTTGAAATATCAATATTAGTGTTGATATAAGATCATAACAAAAACGTAGTAAAAGTGCTGCTTCCTGTAATAAACACTCATTTTAATATTTCTCGAAATTTTCAGAAATTTGTTTGAATGATTTCTTCGACGATCGAACCGTACGAAATTTAATAAACACTCATTTTAGTGTTGGGAAATAATAATCGAAAATAAAAAGGGTTGTACGAGATTTTGACAAAAAGGTAGTAAAAGTGTTGCTTCCTGTAACGGGGCACGATCCAGATTCATTGAATAATTTGTTCGAATGATTTCTTCAACGATCGAACCGTAGGAAAGTTAATAAACACTCATTTTAGCATTGGGAAAAAATAATCAAAAAATAAAAAGGTCGGGTTGTACGAGATTTTAACATAAACGTACTAAACGTGCTGCATCCGATAACGACGCACGATCCAGATTCACTGAATAATTTTTTTGAATGATTTCTTCGACAATCGAACCGTACAAAATTTAATAAACACTAATTTTATTGTTGTAAAAAAATAATCGAAAATTAAAAAGGTAGGGTCGTAAGAGATTTTGAGAAAAACGTAGTAAAAGTGCTGATTCCTGTAACGGGGCACGATCCAGATTCATTGAATAATTTGTTCGAATGATTTTTTCGACGATTGAACCGTATGAAAGTTAATAAACACACATTTTAGTGTTGGAAAAAAATAATCAAAAAAATAAAAAGGTCTGGTTGTACGAGATTTTAACAAAAACGTAGTAAAAGTGCTGCATCCTATAACGGGGCACGATCCAGATTCACTGAATAATTTTTTTGAATGATTTCTTCGACGATCGAACCGTACGAAAGATAACAAACACTCATTTTAGTGTCGAGAAAAAATATTCAAAAAATAAAAAGGTCGGGTTGTACGAGATTTTAACAAAAACGTAGTAAAAGTGCTACTTCCCGTAACGGGGCACGATCCAGATTCACTGAATAATCTTTTTAAATGATTTCTTCGATGATCGAACTGTAGGAAAGTTAATAAACACTCATTTTAGTGTTGGGAAAAAATAATAAAAAAATAAAAAGGTCGGGTTGTACGAGATTTTAACAGAAACGTAGTAAAAGTGATGCTTCCTGTAATGGGGCACGATCCAGATTTACTGAATAATTTTTTCGAATGATTTCTTTGACGATCGAACCGTATGAAAGTTAATAAACACTCATTGTAGTGTTGGGAAAAATTAATCAAAAAATAAAAAGGTCGGGTTGTACGAGATTTTAACAAAAACGTAGTAAAAGTGCTGCTTCTTGTAACGGGGCACGATCCGGATTCACTGAATAATTTTTTTGAATGATTTCTTCGACGATCGAACCGTACAAAAGTTAATAAACAATTATTTTAGTGTTGGGAAAAAAAAATCAAGAAATAAAAAGGTCGGGTTGTACGAGATTTTGATAAAAACGTAGTAAAAGTGTTACTTCCTGTAACGGGGCACGATCCAGATTCACTGAATAATTTTTTTGAATGATTTCTTCGACGATCGAACCGTACGAAAGTTAATGAACACTGACTTTAGTGTCTGGAAAAAATAATCAAAAAATAAAAAGGTCGGGTTGTACGAGATTTTAACAAAAACGTAGTAAACGTGCTGCTTCCTGTAACGGGGCACGATCCAGATTCACTGAATAATTTTTTTCAATGATTTCTTCAATGATCGAACCGTACAAAAGTTAATAAACACTCATTTTAGTGTTGGGAAAAAATAATTAAAAAATTAAAAGGTCGGGTTGTACGAGATTTTAACAAAAACGTAGTAAAAGTGCTGCTTCCTGTAATGGCGCACGATCCAGATTCACTGAATAATTTTTTTGAATGCTTTCTTTGACAATCAAACCGTACGAAAGTTAATAAACACTCATTTTAGTGTTGGGAAAAAATAATCAAAAAATAAAACGGTAGGGTTGTACGAGATTTTAACAAAAATGTAGTGAAAGTGTTGCTTCCTATAACGGGGCACGATCCAGATTCAGTGAATAATTTTTTTGAATGATTTATTCGACGATCGAACCGTACGAAAGTTAATAAACACTCATTTTAGTGTTGGGAAAAAATAATCAAAAAATAAAAATGTCGGGTTGTACGAGATTTTAACAATAACGTACTAAAAGTGCTGCTTCCATGGAAATAATGTGATTTTAACCTTGGAAATTTACCATGGCAGTTATTTCTTAAAGTAAATAAAAAATAGTTACTTTTACCTTTTTGTAAAAATATTAATTACTTTTGATAATTTGGGTTCTTTTATTAAGTTTTAAAAGATTTAAATTTCTTTTAAAATCTGAAAATTGTTTTAAAAATTGAAGTTAAATTCAGATTTGTTTTCTGAATTTATTATTTAGATATCTAAAGTTAAAAATCATTTTATTTATCTATTTATTTAAATTAATTAATTTTAAAACTAATTAAGAATTAAATACTTTAATTAATTTAATTAATTTCAATTAATGGTTAATTGATTTAATTATTTAATAAATGTTATTAGTTGATTGAAGTCTGATTATTTTATTATTTCCCACAAAGTCTAATTCAATTTTTTCATTATTTTCCACCAAATTCAGTTCAAATTATTTCATTATTTCCCACCAAATTCAATTCAAAATTTTTCGTAGTTCAGATAACGGTTTCATAAAAACAATTGTCTAGTAAGACGACATTTCAGACAACTCTTCAATAAAAATCGTTGTCTATTGACAACTCTTCAGACAACGATCATAAATAAAATGCTAAAATACCGTAAATAGCCATAATTTAATTAAAGTAACTTTAGTTACATACATATATAAGCATAAAGTCTGCATAAAAAACCATCAGTAACTACCATCAATTACTATCATTAGTACTACCATCAGTTCTTCACAAAAAACCCTAGGGAAACTAAAATTTCCAAAAGCAGATTAAGTTCTTGATAAACCAGTAAGCTGAAAAACCAGCAAAGCCTAGGATAGAGGATAAAGGTGTGCAAGTGGATCTTCGTCGGCATTGTTGTTTATGTCGTCGTTCACCACCACAGCCTCCGTGCCGCCCAACATCATCATATCCTTCTTTGGCAGATTCTCCTGGAAAAATTAAAATCAATTTTCAAAACTTTGAATTCAGACCAGAGGAAATAAATTAAGCAAAGTTACTCAGTATAGACAAAAACAAGCATTTGCTTATCAGTAAATTAACTCAATAATTATTGTTTTTTACATTGTATATCATCATTTTGATATTATTTAAAAATTTGTTCTTTTTATAGCTGCTTTATGCATAATTAATTCAATATTTTATAATTTTTCACTTCTTTCCCATACAACCCCGTACTGATTTCTTTCTCCTAATTGCAGTTTTTTCTGATCTTCTTTGGACTAGGTTGTCATGAGAAAAGCCATAGTTTTTGGTTGTAAGAGTAACTGTATGTTGGACCTTTAATAGTTAATACCAATCAGATGCAGCACAAGGTCATAAAATGGTTTCAAATAACACGGAACCAATAAAAGCACAACTAGATCATGACATATAATATTCTTCAATAATATCCAAAGTGTACGAAAAATATAATCTAATTTCATATCATTACACATGAATAAAAAACCTCCACTACGTAATTAAAAACTAATCCTGATACTTATTAATAGATACCTATAATCATACATTTAAATTCTAGAGTATTCATGATATATGATGCATATACTTAATTAGAGTACACTCATATCTAAATTGCACCAAGTATCTCGAAAACACGAGCTTACATCTAAGTGAATTCAGTAGAGTATGCAACAATAATAATTTGACACTACACTGTAATATACGTGATTTTAATAATAATAATAATAATAATAATAATAATAATAATAATTCTTTTAAAAAGTATTGACTATATAATTTAATTACTAATTAGAAAAGAAATGGGCCTTAGGGTCCTATTTGTATTGGGTGATATGTCGTCATATTTAAATAACGCACGTATGTCTTATTATTAAACCCTAAAAAAGTTACGAGAGAGAGAGCCGTAATAGGGAAGCAGGGGGCGATACAGTGGGACCGTTTTGTGTATTTGCAGCAAAGTATAGGCAAAAGAGGTATTCATTATATACTGTCTTTTCATATAATTAAGTCATGCTCGTACTTTTGTATATTTTATAGTATTTGATTTATATTGATTCGTAAGTCTGTCTCTGTGTATATGTGTTAGAGTATGTTGTTCAAGTTGTAAAATCAAGCATGTGATCCATGAATCATTTGTAGACTGTATGGCCTTAAATCAAGTTCTTGAACCATAATTGTTTATACTCGAGTTTATTATATATACATGCTTATGATTTGATAATTAATTAATACATACCGTATTTCGTGTAAACTGATTTTATGGCCAGGCTTTTGAATTCACAGTGATTTTATTTTAATGTTATTATATATTGTCGAGATTGATTCATGTATTTAACATATTTTATATTAATTTATTTATTCACATGCTTATGTTAAGATTTGAAAGTTATGAATTTATGTTACACTCTAATAGTTTCATGACCTCATTTTTATACATGTACATGATTTTAACCAAGTTTTATATTATAATATTATTGTAAAATTCATGCATGAACACCACCTATTTGTTATTATTATATTATGATTATTTGATTTGTTAAACTAGTTCACTGGTTCATGTTTCTGGCTTGGTTTTGGAGTCAAAATGCATTGTACATGTAGTATAAACTTTAGTGCTGAGAATGGTTTAATAAATTGCTATTTATATAATTAGTTATTTGTTCGGTTATTACAAATAGTTTAGTTAATTTCATTTATAATTATACCAACTGAGTCACACAAATTTTTGTTGTCATATGTACTGTGAATATATATATTTTGAATAATAATTATATTTTGTAATTAGATCGGGAGCGGGGGAATTAGCGGATCATTTGTGGATATCGTGATTGTTGAAATCGTTATTCTCGAGCGCGACTCCTCTTAAGAATATTTAAATTAAGTTCATTTTGACTTCATATCTGTTCATTTGGTTTTAAATCATTTTGATTCTGAAAATTTATTTTGACCTTGAAAAATATTTTTGAATCTGTTTCGAATTATTTAAATATCTGTTTCTGCGATTCTTCTGATAATGCGTACATTTTATATCTGCTGGAAATATTGAAAATATCTTGTTCATGTGATTTTAAAAGTTTTGCGAAATATTTTATTTGAACCCTTAGCGATATAGGGTATACCGAGTTAACCAGCTGTAGGGGTACTATAGCCGTGTCATTGCGGCACTAGTGACATGACACTTCCGTGGCAGTGTGATTGGTCACGGCGTATCCTTCTGATAGCTCAGGTGGCGAGCTTTTGCGCATTTTGATATTTGTTTCAGGATACGTGGGTGCACCCAGTTTTGATTTGATCTGTGATTTGATTTTGGCGGTGACGTTGTATATGCGGTACACATTATCCGATTTGTTGCACACATTAGGTACCCTATGATGTGTGTATTTGTATATGTTCTGTTCTGATCTCGGTATAAAATATCCTAACCCCTCGTTGCTTCAGCCATGAATATTTTTAAAATAAATGTTTTATTATAACTGTCAAATATTCATATCTGTTTTCTGTTTTATAGATTGTATTCCAAATCCGTACTGGGCATTTGGCTCATGTCATATTCTTTTTCGGCAGGTGCTTAGGAGGATCTCGGACTGTGTGATGGAGTGCTACCCATTATTGCGTTTCTTAGGATTTATGGACTTCTAGAACTATTTAGACTGGATTATTTATTTACAGATTTTGGTTTTTCGTATTTATTGGTTTGAATTGTAATTTTGGAGGTTAAAACTATTCGAAGATTATTCGACTGTTTAATCGTTATTTAGATATTATTTTAGTGCTCTGTTTACAGGTTTATGGATTTTAAGTAATATCTCCTCCCATTTTAGGAAGGGGGTGTTACAAAGATGGTATCAGAGCTTAGGTTCTTTCTTGTAGAAAACCTATTTAGGTTGACCTGTGAGTTTGGGTAGACGTTAGGATGGGTATTCTATTTCAAATTCATATCATCTTGCTTTACGCTTTCGACATATATTTTTAATTGCTTCTGATTATCTATTCTTGTGATCTTCATTCGTTTGCTAATCTTATATTGTAGATGCCTCCTAAGAAAAATCAAAATCAAACTACCCTGAATGTTAGCCTGGCTCAGCTAGCTAATATGTTAGGAGAAGCAATGGCGAACGGTATACAACAAGCTATGGCAAATATGAATAATCAGAATAATCAGAATGGTCAAGGCAATCAGAATGGCCAAGGCAATAAGAATGGTCAGGGAAATCAGAATGGTCAGGGAAATCAGGATGGCCAGGGTAATCATTTGGAGCCATTTGCATGGTTGGAGAGGTTTTTTAAGTAGAAACCAGATTCTTTTCATTCAGCGTCGACTCCTATTGATGTTGAAAATTGGATTGTTCATCTTGAGAAGATTTTTGATGCCTTGGGTTGTGATGAGCTTCAGAAGGTCAAGTTAGCTGTGTACAAGTTGGTGGGGGGTGCTCATAGGTGGTGGAGAGGAGTGAAAGCTACTAGAGGAGGGGAATTTAAAGAGACATTGGTATGGCAGGGATTCAAGGAGGTGTTCTATGAGCAGTACTTTTTTAATGCAGACAGAGAGGGTTATTTGAGGGAGCAACATTCGATCGCACAGAATTTTGATGAGAGCATTACTGACTATATGGCGAGGTTTATCAGGTTGGCTGGATTTGCTGGGACAGTTGCAGGGACTGCTGCACAGCAGGCTGAGAAATTTAAATGGGGGTTGAGGCCTAATTTGAGGGGTGGTATCATTTCACTGAGGTTTCCTAATGTGGCTGAGGTGGCAGATGCAGCTAAGGATATTGAGAAGGAGCGCACTAAGTATAGAGCTTACAGGTTCCAGAATGATCGCAAGCGGAATAGAGATGATCAGAGATTGGTACAGGGTAAGCAGTGGAATGGAGGTCAGGGTACTCAGCAGGGACAGTGGCGTGGAAAATATCAGAATATGAGGACTCGGTCAGCTTATAGTCAGAATCAGTATGGTGGTCAGAAACAGAATCAGAATCAGCGATTTCAGCAGCAGCAGCCTAGGCAGTGGCAGGGTCGTCAACAGGGGCAGAGTCGTTATTCAGTTTATGGGGGCAACCCCAATATGATTCCAGTGGCTCTTTGTACCACTTGTGGTGGACATCACCTAGGGAGAGCTTGTTATAAATAGACCGGGGCTTGTTTCTTGTGTGGTAGCATGTCACATAGGGCAAACGATTGTACATCGACACGTAACACTGGTGGAGGAGCAGGTGGTAGTGGTAGTCAGCAGAATACTTCAGGCAGAGTGTTTGCATTGACTGCTAACCAGGCAGCAGCTAATTCAGGTACCGTTTCAGGAACACTTCTTGTTGGTAGACGTGATGCTTATGTGTTATTTGATACTGGTTCGACTCATTCTGTTGTGTCTTTATCGTTTGTTCATCATCTTGGTGTTGTACCTTCATTACTATATCCTCGTATGTCTATTGCTACCCCGATGGGGAATTCTGTTATTATTTCTGATGTGTACTGAGAGTGTCCGATAGCTGTTGGGGAGAGAAATTGTAAGTTTAACTTGCTTCCGATAGAGATGCATGACTTTGACATTATTATGGGTATGGATTGGTTGAGTGAACATCGAGCTACAATTGATTGTCAGGGGAAGAGGGTGATCTTTGGAGATGTAGATAAACCAGAATTTGTATACCAGGGTTCTCAACCGAAAGGAGAGGTTAAAATGATTTCAGCTCTAAAGGCGAGTGAACTTTTGTCTAAGGGTTGTGATGGCTATCTTGATTTCGTGAAGGATACTTCTAAGGATGAGCCTCGCATCGAGGATTATCCAATTGTTAATGAATTTGCAGATGTGTTTCCCGATGAACTACCAGGTTTGCCACCACAGAGAGAAGTGGAGTTTACTATTGAACTTGTTCTAGGGGCAGAGCCTATTTCTAAGGCGCCATACAGAATGGCACCGCTAGAGTTGCAGGAATTGAAAGTGCAGTTGCAAGAGATGTTGGATAGAGGATTTATCAGGCCAAGTGTATCTCCATGGGGTGCTCTGGTGTTGTTTGTGAAGAAATAGGACAGTTCTATGAGATTGTGAATCGATTACAGGGAGTTGAATAAGGTGACTATCAGAAACAGGTATCCTTTGCCACGCATTGATGACCTGTTTGATCAGTTACAAGGGGCGATATTCTTTTCGAAGATAGATTTGAGATCGGGTTACCACCAGTTACGAGTAAGGGAGGAAGATATTCCGAAGACTGCATTTCGTACTCGTTATGGTCATTACGAGTTTCTTTTGATGTCCTTTGGCTTGACGAATGCAATAGCGGTGTTTATGGATTTGATGAATCGGGTCTTTCATGATTACTTGGATAAGTTTGTTGTGGTCTTCATTGATGATATATTGATTTACTCGAGGAGCAGGGAGGAGCATGAGGAACATTTACGTATTGTGCTTGAGATCTTGAGGGAGAAGAAGTTATTTGTAAAATTTTAAAAATGTGAGTTATGGTTAGAGCAGGTGGCATTTTTGGGGCATATTGTGTCTTCTAGAGGGATTGAGTTGGATCCTGCGAAAGTTGAGGCTATCACTAACTGGCCGAGACCTAGCAATGTGACAGAGGTTAGGAGTTTCTTGGGCTTGGCAGGTTACTACAGGCGCTTTGTGGAAGGTTTCTCATCCATAGCTTTGCCATTGACTCAACTAATGAGGAAGGGTGTTAAGTTCGAGTGGAATGATGATCGTAAGCAGAGTTTTCAAGAGTTGAAGAAGAGATTGGTGTCAGCTCCTATTCTTGTATTGCCATCAGGGAGTGGAGGATTTCAGGTTTATAGTGATGCTTCTAAGAGAGGATTGGGGTGTGTTCTTATGCATCATGGGAAGGTGATTTCTTACGCTTCTAGGCAGCTTAAACCTTATGAGGTAAATTATCCTACTCATGACTTGGAGTTAGCAGCAGTGGTCTTTGCTTTGAAGATTTGGAGGCATTATCTGTATGGAGAGACTTGTGATATCTTTATTGATCATAATAGTCTTAAATACATTTTTACTCAGAAGGAGCTTAACATGAGGCAGCGAAGATGGCTTGAACTTCTTAAGGATTATGATGCTAATATCCAGTACCATCCAGGGAAGGCGAATGTTGTGGCAGACGCTCTAGGTTGGAAGAACTTGGGGAGTGTTGCATCTCTCATTACTCAGCCGCATCTTATTTCAGACATGGAGCGCTTTGGTATTGAGCTGTATGTTAGAGGATCAAATGGTAGCATTGCGAGTTTGAGAGTGGAACCAAATCTGGTTTCAAGGGTTAAGGAAGCTCAGAAGAATGATACAGGATTGGAAGGTATTAGATCAGAGGTGGCAGAAGGTAAGCAAAAATATTTTTGTGTTGATGATGAGGGTGTGATATGGTTGGGTAGTAAATTGTGTGTGCCCGCGGATGTGGCGATTCGTGAAGAGATTTTGACCGAGGCTCATAGTTCTTCATTCTCTATTCATCCAGGTTCCACCAAGATGTATAGAGATTTGAAGAAGCACTTTTGGTGGAGTGGAATGAAGGGAGACATAGCAGAGTTTGTGGGAAAATGTCTTATATGTCAACAGGTGAAGATAGATCATCAGAGGCCTAGTGGATTGTTGCAGCAATTGGATATTCCAGTTTGGAAGTGGGAGAACATTACTATGGATTTTGTGACTCATTTGTCGAGGACCTTTAGAAAGAATGATGTTATATGGGTGGTGGTTGATAGACTTACTAAGTCTGCTCATTTCTTGCCTATTAGAGAGACTACTCCTGTTCATAAGTTGGCAGAGATCTTTCAACAGAATATTGTTAGACTTCATGGTGTGCCTGTGTCGATAGTTTCTGACAGGGATACGAGGTTTACATCACATTTTTAGAAGGGATTTTAGCAAGCTTGCGGTACGAGGCTTAATTTTAGTACTGCTTATCATCCACAGACCGATGGATAGTCAGAGAGGACGATTCAGACATTGGAGGATATGCTGAAGGCTTGTGCTTTGGAGTGGACTGGTGATTGGGATAAGTATCTGTATCTTGTTGAGTTTGCGTACAATAATAGCTGGCACGCGAGTATTGGTATGCCACCATTTGAGGCTTTGTATGGTCGGAGGTGTAGGGCACCATCTTGTTGGGATGAGGTTGGTGAGAGAGTCATTGAAGGACCAGAACTAGTTAGAGTCACTAATGAGAAGGTAGAGAAGGCTAAGGCAAGCTTGAAGGAAGCTCGGTCACGTCAAAAGAGTTATGCAGATCAACATAGGAAGTTTGGTGGATTTGAACCAGGTGATCATGTGTTCTTGAAGGTTTGCAAGGGTGTTAAGCGTTTTGGTATGAAAGGGAAGCTTAGTCCGAGATATGTTGGCCCGTTTGACGTTATAGAGAAAGTGGGAGAAGTGTCTTACAGAGTTGCGTTGCCACCACAGTTATCGCATGTGCATAATGTCTTTCATGTGTCACTTTTGAGGGGTTATAAGTATCATCTGTTTCACATAGTTCAGTATCCGTTGCATATTATTCGAGAGGATCTTTCTTGTGGGGAGGAAGCAAAAGCTATCTTAGCTCGAGATGAGCGAGTTTTGAGGAAGAATACAATACCATTTGTGAAGGTTTTTTGGAAAAATCATTCTGAGAGAGAGGCTACTTGGGAACTAGAGGAATCTATTCGCGAGAGATATCCGCATTTATTCGATTCAGGTACGAGTTTTAGTTTCGTTTGATTCCGGGGACGGAATCCTTTTTAAGGGGGTATATATGTAATATACGTGAGTTTAATAATAATAATAATAATAATAATAATAATAATAATAATAATAATAATAATAATAATAATAATTCTTTTAAAAAGTATTATTTTTTTAATTTAATTACTAATTAGAAAAGAAATGGGCCTTAGGGTCCTATTTGTATTGGGTGATATGTGGTTATATTTAAATAACTCACGTATGTCTTATTATTAAACCCTAAACAAGTTACGAGAGAGATAGAGAGAGCCGTAGTAGGGAAGCAGGGGGCGATACAGTGAGACTGTTTTGTGTATTTGCAGCAAAGTATAGGCAAAAGAAGTATTCATTATATACTGTTTTTTCATATAATTAAGTCATGCTCGTACTTTTGTATATTTTATAGTATTTGATTTATATTGATTTGTAAGTCTGTCTCAGTGTATATGTGTTAGAGTATGTTGTTCAAGTTGTGAAATCAAGCATGTGATCCATGACTCATTTGTAGACTGTATGGCCTTAAATCAAGTTCTTGAACCATAATTGTTTATATTCGAGTTTATTATATATATACATGATTATGATTTGATAATTAATTAATACATACTGTATTTCGTGTAAACTGATTTTATGGCCAGGCTTTTGAATTCACAGTGATTTTATTTTAATGTTATTATATATTGTCGAGATTGATTCATGTATTTAACATATTTTATATTAATTTATTTATTCACATGCTTATGTTAAGATTTGAAAGTTATGAATTTATGTTACACTCTAATAGTTTCATGACCTCATTTTTATACATGTACATGATTTTAACCAAGTTTTATATTATAATATTATTGTAAAATTCATGCACGAACACCACCTATTTGTTATTATTATATTATGATTATTTGATTTGTTGAACTAGTTCACTGGTTCATGTTTCTGGCTTGGTTTTGGAGTCAGAATGCATTGTACATGTAGTGTAAACTTTAGTGCTGAGAATGGTTTAATAAATTGCTATTTATATAATTAGTTATTTGTTCGGTTATTACAAATAGTTTAGTTAATTTCATTTATAATTATACCAATTGAGTCACACAAATTTTTGTTGTCTTATGTACTGTTAAAATATATATTTTGAATAATAATTATATTTTGTAATTAGATCGGGAGCGGGGGAATTATCGGATCATTTGTGGATATCGTGAGTGTTAAGATCGTTATTCTCGAGGTACGGATTCTATTCTATTTTATTCAGCGCTACTCCTCTTAAGAATATTTAAATTAAGTTCATTTTGACCTCATATCTGTTCATTTGGTTTTAAATCATTTTGATTCTAAAAATTTATTTTGACCTTGAAAAATATTTTTGAATCTGTTTCGAATTATTTAAATATCTGTTTCTGCGATTCTTCTGATAATGCGTACATTTTATATCTGCTGGAAATATTGAAAATATCTTGTTCATGTGATTTTAAATGTTTTACGAAATATTTTATTTGAACCCTTAGCGATATACGGTATACCGAGTTAACCAGTTGTAGGGGTACTACAGCCATGTCATTGCGGCACCAGTGACATGACACTTCCGTGGCAGTGTGATTGGTCACGGCGTATCCTTCTGATAGCTCAGGTGGCGAGCTTTTGCGCATTTTGATATTTGTTTCAGGATACGTGGGTGCACCCAGTTTTGATTTGATCTGTGATTTGATTTGGCGGTGACGTTGTATATGCCGTACACGTTATCTGATTTGTTGCACACATTAGGTACCCTATGATGTGTGTATTTGTATCTGTTCTGTTCTGATCTCGGTATAAAATATCCTAACCCCTCGTTGCTTCAGCCATGAATATTTTTAAAATAAATGTTTTATTATAACTGTCAAATATTCATATCTGTTTTTCTGTTTTATAAATTGTATTCCAAATCCGTACTGGGCATTTGGCTCATGCAGTAATCTTTTTCTGGCAGGTGCTTAGGGGGATCTGGGACTGTGTGATGGAGTGCTACCCATTATTTCATTGTTTAGGATTTATGTACTTCTAGAACTATTTAGACTGGATTATTTATTTACTGATTTTGGTTTTTCGTATTTATTGGTTTAAATTGTAATTTTGGAGGTTAAAACTATTCGAAGATTATTCGACTGTTTAATCGTTATTTAGATATTATTTTATTGCTCTGTTTACAGGTTTATGGATTTTAAGTAATATCTCCTCCCATTTTAGGAAGGGGGTGTTACAACACAATAATTATACATAATTTGACACTACTACACACTAAGTACACAATCTATGACACTACTACACAGTACACAATCTATGATAATAATTATACATAATTTTTAATAGTGTAAAACTTAAAATAACTATTTATGCGTGTTAATTTATGTTCGAAAAAATAGTCCACTGGTGCTATGCAGTGCCTAATTAGCTTATTTCAAAATTTGTATTAATTAGTGACAAAATCAGCATATATTTGTGGTTACACTACAACATAACTCGGCTAAATTTGACCAACATGAAACGGTCGAATTTAGCTGTTTTCAAGATGAACATAAATTAACATAGATTAACAATACTTCTACACACTACTTGAAAAACAGATTGCATAAGAGTACAAAACTTGGAAACTTACTTTAAAACTTTTAATACAACTGATATAAAAAGCTTCCCATTTAGATCCCTTTGAATTCAGGGTATTTTCATCCCATTTCATACGAACTATGTGGCCCAAAGTGTGTTTGGCTTCAGGCTCTTTCATTCTGTAACAACATAATGAAAGAAGTTGTATTGACTGGTTAACAAGGTAGAAAACTTAGAATAAGCTGTCAGTAAAAAAACTCCAAAAAAAAAAGAAGCACATTTATCTTCTGGTCAATTAACCGTGTATAAACCGATACAGAATGTAAGAACCCAGATTTTGGGTGGAATTAAAACTTTTATGTATTTAATGATGTAAGAATGAATAGTGGATATGGCTACAATGTAATAATTGATATTTGGGAAAGAATGAATGGAATTCGACTTTATTATGTTTATGTCTTGAAGAATGCTAAAGGGTGACAACATAGGTAAGAATAATCTATCTTCTAAGGGAATAAGATATGGCAACTTCAAGCAAGAGAATACTCTCATGTCATCCAGATCGATAACGATTAATCCAGTAGCTCCGTAAAAAGGTTAAGGAACGATCGAAAGAGAATACGGACAATTATACAACCCTAAGAGAACAAGTAAAGAATACAGAATGAATAGTGTTTTGGTGGGAGTATATAATAATATGAGACGACACTATATAGAAGTATTCGGAACGGATTTCCGAGTTCGTATTAGTGATCCAGGGGGAAAATAAGTGTATGTAAAAGCTGTCGGATTCTGAAAAACCGCACTTTTATTTTCTCCGAGAGTTCCCTGGACACTGATAGCCTTAAGTAATTAACGAATGGATTAAAGGAATATAAAATGGAAAGTTAGAATGAAAGATGGAGAATGAAAGTATTAATATTAAAGAGGATTCCCGGTAAACCCTAATTAGAAATCCGTGAAATATTCTCACGAACGATAAATCGAAACGGGTAATAACCGGACACAGAAACAAGCAGAGGAAGCAAGAGTCTTGTGCAAGCTACTAGTATAAATATCTAGTAACTAAACTAGAAGCAAGGAACTAGCACCTTAGAGGAAGAACCAAGTACTTAGCAAGTAACTACCTAGTTAAGCATTAACCACCACAAAACCAACACATGTCTTGCCATTTGAGCATCCAACACCTCACCACTTTATTAAAGTGACTTTTACAAGATATTATGTTGTAAGTGGATGAGAGTAAAGGAGATTAAAACACAAAATCAAAAGAAACCAAGCAACTCTCTCCCCCCCCATAAACAACCATTCGGCCCTTTCCATTAATTCCAAATCCAAACTCAACCTTCCCACCATTGTTTGTTCTTGAAATAATTAAGGTGAGTCTTACATTTCATAAAACTTATCTCCTCAAAATCTTAGCTTCAAACTCATCCATTTCCATTTTCAAATAAATCATTCAAGAGGAGCATGAATAGTGTTCTTCTTGAACTAACTTGGTTTTCTTGATTTTTCATGGTTGATATAGCAAGCATAACCACTCCTAAGGACCATACAAGGCTTAGTAAGGCTATATCACTATCTAAGGAAGGTATAAAGCTCTTGAAACCCTAACCCTTGTTTGAGATTTAAGCATGTTTTTGATAGTTATAACTTAGTTATGGTTATGTTAAAGTTATAAGCATGATTATGTATGGATTTTGGATTAATGATGTAAATAGCTAGATGAACGGAAAGGCATTGCTTGGCCTCAGTTCATGTGTATAAGTCATGTATATGTTGTTTGGGTTGGATGCTATGTTTATGGGAAGATTCAAAATTGATAGATATTCGATTTACAGCCGTTATAATGCCCGATTTTACAATACCATGTTTTGTATGCCATTTTCCATGTCAAACCCCTACTGTCCAGAGACCTTATCTGCCATGATAGGATAGGTAATGTTCTAAGCTTTGTTTTGATATAAAGATCACGTGAAACGGACTTACGGTTTAGGATTTATGACCAAATTACTAAAAGTAGTTCGAATCCGTAAACGAAAGTTCGTAACTGAAATTGAACCCTCGTAAGCTATGTAACGTCATGGCGAATCTTGGTAAATAAATACTAGGGGTAAGAAGGAAGGTGTGAAAGAAAACCGTATGTCAAAAAGAGCATTTTACGATTTATTAAAAATGTTCGAGTCAAGGTTAAACGCGAACGAACCCCTAAAAGACGACTCTTTTATAACTTTGGTAAAACACTTAGAAAACGGGCGATAAAACTCGGAGTAAAATATTGGTTCGTAGCGATCGACCTTAGAACTCATATGACTTAAGTATGTCCCAAGTATAAGTGCAGTGACATGTCGTATTAACGAACGAATGTCGGGTCGGATCAGCGATAATAAGTAGTCCACTAAAAGGGGTATAACGAGATAACTCGAGAACGTGTTTCGATTTAAGTATAACTTAACTTTTAATATGTTAAGTGATTAATCCCGAATGCCTTGGCTATTTATAGATCACCAGGCTGAACCGGGACCCGCTACCACCACCCCTTACCGTACTCGACTACCAGGCAAGTTTCAATTCCCTTCTTTTAGGCTGTTGTTGTGATTGAATAAATATATATATATATGATTGCTGTTATACATATGCCATTGCATGCATGCCTACTTTCAAGTTGAATTGATATACTTGTTCCCTGAATGTTATTGTTGGCTTATAAGCTAGATAGTTATATATCAGTTATAAGCCGGTTATTATAAGACCCTCATAGAAGGGCGTATACATCTTTATTCGTCAAATATAGACCGGGAGTCAATATTTCTTGATATATCGAGATTACCTCGGGAGAAAATATTTAAGTAAATATTTTCTATTATTTGGGCGACGAATATTATTTGAATATTCGTTCGAGACTAATTATTTTAACGATCCTTACTTCAAATAATTATTTGAATTTAACTATTCAACGAATAATACTTCTCAATATTCATTCAGAGTCGAATTGATTATCGACTGTTATTTCAAATATTCTTCTAAAGATGAGACTGTTAAATGAATATTATTTGGATATTCTTTTAGATTATTATTTTATTAAATAAATATTACTTTTGAATATTCATTTAAGATATTAAATACTTGATGAATATTATTTTAATATTCATCTGAAGCTTGATTTAATTATCGAATATTATCTCGAATATTCCTTAAGGCTTGGATTACTAAATGAATATTACTTGATATTCATTTAGGATATTATTCATTAAATGAATATTACTTTTGAATATTCATTTAAATTCCTAATTAATTATGAATATTACCTTAAATATTCTTTTCAGGTCTTATTAATTAATGAATATTGTTTTGAATATTCATTTAAATATTTATTTATTCAATAAATATTCCCCTGATATTTCTTCAGGGATTATTTTGAGAAATACTCTGATTAAAGATATTCTTTCATATTCCCAAATATTCGTTAAATATTTTAACTCATTAAATATTCTCTGAATATTTATTCCATACTTAGAATAATCTCGATAAGGTTTATCTTCTTCGATTATTACAGAAAATATTTCGAAGTCATATTATTATTAATCTTATATCAAGAAAGGTTCTCAGACATCATTCTTCTTTGAGTGTATCTCCTTAATAATAAGGGAACCTTACTTGGAAAATGTTATTTATCTTGTCGACTTCCCGGTCATAAAGTATTCCCTTCACCCGCAACTCGGGTGCTGTTGACTTATTAAGTCGTTGCTTACCTTCTCATCTTTCGAGGGGTAAGATTACTGGAACAAGTTGATATCCGTTACCAAGTAATAGCTTGGGAGATATTGGTAAATTTTCCTTTCCAACTAGATACGACTACTTTGTGGAGTCTTATCAACAAGTCTTATACTTGGGGAAAGGGGGACGAACGTTACATTCAGAATCATGAATTCTATTTGAACTAGGAGTCGTGTAAGAGGCCGAGTAGCACCGGTCCATCCCCTTGGCCCAACCGTTGGCCGGGGAGAGCTAGCAAGGCGGTATACAAGTAAAGCCGTCAGTTCTTCCTTCTACCGGTAGTAAATCTAAATTGAGCTGTACGATCTCGACTGATCATCAAGATTGGAACAGCGGGCGCGGTGAATACTCCATCATTGGTTCATCATCCAAATTTATTTATTTCCTGCAACATGATTACTGTTGGCAGAGTTGGAAAAGTGTCATAACTGGAATTGCAACCTTTTCTTGCAAGTTCCTCTTCTTAATAACAATAAGAATATCTCGCTTACTTTGATGTAGCAGATATTTCTTCAAACAAATACTTTCAGTTACCTTGTAACTTCATCGTTCATATTATACTGGCATCATTTCCGTAAATGCATGGCATATGGTTTAAAAGATAGCTTTGAACTGTTTTAAATTATCGTTCAGTTATATATTTGTTGGTGGGCTTTCGCTCACCCTTGCTTTGTTTATATTATGTCACAACAACAGCTAGGACAGATGGCTCGCGTCAGGCGCACTCGGCGCAAGCAGGTTACCCGACCCACCGGACTACCCGCTGAGATGCTAGCCGCCATTGCTGAGGTAGCATAGTTAGACAGCTTTTGTTTCCTGTTTAACTATATGTATAATTAATGTAATCAACGGCAAAACTTTTAAACCTATGATGTTATCCTTTTGGGATTGTAATAACTTTTATTCGTAAACCCCTTTAATGTAAGACTTATTTCAATTTCATCTCTGGGACTATAACTGTTGGGTGTGTGAGTGGTAATTATTGTGGGGTCACAGCATGTGATTTATTTATTGTGGACTCAAGTCAAGTATTATGAATGGATGTAAGACCGTAACCACCAGATCCCTGACCCCGGATCTGGGGGTGTTACAGAGATGGTATCAGAGCGAGAGTTATATATCCCAAGAGATGATACGACGTTATATAATAATAAATTCAATAATATAATGAGAACCCTTGCCAGGTTCACCTAAAACCCTTACGGGAACTTTTTAAGTATCATGATAGTAACATAGTTCGTCTTGTGTAGGCGAGCGACTTGTCGGCCCAGGAGGCAGCTGCGAGACAGCATGATGAGGACATGTTCCGGACTAGGGACCCATACTATGAGCACTTGCCTGAGGAGGATACTGAGCCTGAGGAGGAGGACGCTGAGGAGGTCCAGGTTGAGGCTGATACTGATGTGATCGAGTCTAAGGAGGAGGACCCTGAGGAGGTCCAGGATGATGCTGACACAGATGTTGTTGAGACTGAGGGGGAGGAGGACCCGGAGGGGATCCAGACAGGACAGGATGCTGAGTTAGTGGTTGAGGATGATGATTATTGGGTTGTGACTGAGTTCAGGACTATGGGAGATGACACTGACATGACCACGAATCAGGTGGTGCCGGTATATGAGGGTGTTGAGGGAGATATAGATGAGCCAGTAGTTGGTGCTGTAGGGAGTTCTGGACTTTTTGTGCCACTCCTCCCTGTTGAGAGAGCCCCTACCCCACCACCACTACCTGTGAGCCCCTACCCCGACAAGTTTGAGGAGCTTACCCCAGAGCCCCAGCAGACAGAGACTGCCGCTCCAGCTGAGCCATCCACCCCACCTCATGCCCCGATAGGAGGAGTCCCAGTATGTGTTCACAACTTGATTGTGAACGGGTTTTATAGAGAGTTGTCTGTGGCAGATGCCAGGTTGGCAGAGTCTAGGAGTGAGTTAGCAGCAGAGAGAGCCGCCCGGATGAGGGTGCAGGGCAGGAGGACTATCAGTGACAGAGTTAGGTATAGGGCTGTGACCCGCATCGAGCTGAGGGCTCGGGTGAGGGTGCGACAGTTGCCTACTGATGGGCATGGTAGGGTAGACAGAGCAGAGGCTGAGGAGGTTTTCCGCATCGCCATGGGGAGGGTTCGGAGGATGTTTCGTCGTGGCGGCTGATTTCAGATGTAGTGATGCAGTGGTCTAGTTGTCTAGTCATGTACGGATATAGTAGTGCCGGCTTTTGTAGGGATGGTTTTCTTGTACTTGTTTTCCCTTTTTGTAGACTAGACAGATAGACAGCATATTTCACTTTTGACTTGTTGTTGTTGTTAGGATGGCTGTACTTTAAACTATCGTTGTAACTCGGATGTTGTACCTTTTCGGTACCTGGTATATATTTGTTTCCATTTCAGTCATTACAATTTTGTTGGGAAGTGATCACGAGTTTATTAGCATATGTATTACTTTTCGATTAAGTTGCCATGAGATATAAAACTGTGGGATTTTAAACCCAATCATGTAAAGAATTGTGCAAAAAAAAAAAATCCTTTAAAACAGATCAGTGAACCTAATGTATAACTTTCCAAATTTTCAGTAAAATGCCTCCAAGACGAATGGGCACTAGGGCTAACCCCCGCGAATCTACTGACCAAGAGAGTCACAACCAACACGAGGAAAACCGTGAAAGTAGTGAGGAACAAGATCAGGACTATAATGAGCAAGAAGATTCCCAGTATGGAGCAGAGGATGAACCCCTGTACTCTGAAGAATTTGAAAGGGAAATAGAGGGTGGAGAAACTGAAGTAGAACAGGAAGGGGAGAACCAGGGCGGAAACCCCATGGGCCAGTTTATGGATCTACTTAGGCAGAATTTGAACCAATACCCCCAACCACCACCAAGCAACAACGCTTCAGTGGCAAATTCCTTTAGGGCCTTTAAGTCCCTTAAGCCCCCAGAGTTCCACGGATCGGCTGATCCCGTTGAGGCGAGGGCCTGGATCAAAGAAATGGAAAAGTCTTTTGAGATTCTGAGTATCAATGAGGCTCAGAAGACTGTTTTTGCTACTTACCTACTAAAGGGAGAGGCCAATTATTGGTGGGAAGCCAAGAAAAACATGGAGACTGATGCTGTCATAGCCTGGGAAAGGTTCAAACAATTATTCCTGGAGAAGTACTTCCCGAAGTTCATGAAAACCCAGATGGAACTTAAGTTCTTGGAACTGAAACAGAACAATATGTCAGTGGCTGACTATGAGGCTAAATTTACTGAGCTATCAAGATTTGTGCCAGAGTTTGTAGACACAGAAGAGAAGAAAGCTAACAGGTTTCAACAAGGGCTGAAACAGTGGATCCAGAATAGGGTGGCTGTTTTAGAGATTACAGATTATGCCACCTTGGTGCAGAAGGCAACCATTGTGGAGGCTGGTAGTGATCAGATGCAGAGAGAGAGAGAGAGAAAGGGGGGATAAAGAGAAAGCAGGTTAGTATGGGCGGAAGATCCGCTGGAGGAAAACCCCCAACCAAGTTTAATCGAGGAGCGGTTTCCCTACCAGGGAGGAGTGTAGGGTTTAAACCATCTGCGAGTGTGAGTGTGAGCCAGGGCGGCCACAAATCAGGAATGTCCCGTTCCAACCCTTCTCGACCTCCATTGCCATTGTGTGCCACTTGTGGGAAGAGGCACTCCGGGGTGTGCAACCTGAAGCATATAAACTGTTATAAGTGTGGGCGAGCTGGGCATTATGCTACCGCTTGCACCACGGTCATCCCTAACAGCACAACCTGTTTCCAGTGTGGACAGCGAGGGCACATGAGGAAGGATTGCCCAAAGAACAAACCAGCAGCATCAGGAGCAAGCAAGGTTGCCTCAAATAGGCCACCAACTGCTAGGACTTTCAATATGTCAGTACAAGATGCCGTGAGGGACACAGATGTGATAGCAGGTACTTTTTCTCTCAATTCAGTCAGTGCAAATGTCTTATTTGATTCAGGAGCAACTAAGTCTTTTATATCTAGAGATTTTGCGCATAAGTTGAAACTTAAAACCCAGCAACTAAGAGATTCCTTACTAGTAGAAATAGCTAATCAGGAAATCGTACCGGTTAATCAAATTCACCCCGATTGTAAGCTAGAAATAGGAGGACGATCCTTCTATGTCGATTTAATTCCTTTTAAGCTAGGGGAATTCGATGTCATTTTGGGTATGGATTGGTTGTCTCGCAATGATGCGCAGATAGATTGTAAAGGGAAAAAGGTTAAGTTGAAAACCCCAGGGAAGAAAGAAATAGTGTTTAAGGGGATGCGACAGGCCCAGAAAATTCTGACCATGGCGCAAACCAAGAGATTGTTACGAAAAGGGAACGAGGCTTATTTAGCCTACGTTATAGATACTCAGAAGGAAGTGCCAAGATTACAAGACATTCTGGTAGTTAATGAGTTCGAGGACGTGTTCCCACAAGATCTTCCCGGACTACCACCTGATAGGGTAATTGAGTTTGCCATCGAGTTAGCCCCGGGGACGGCGCCAGTTTCGAAGGCCCCGTACTGATTAGCCCCAGTAGAAATGAAGGAGCTAGCTGAACAATTACAGGAATTGTTGGATAAGGGCATGATAAGGCCCAGTGTGTCACCTTGGGGCGCACCAGTGTTGTTTGTTAAGAAAAAAGATGGAAGTATGAGGTTATGCATCGACTACAGAGAATTGAACAAGCTAACCATAAAGAATAAGTATCCATTGCCCAGGATAGACGATTTGTTTGACCAGCTAAGAGGAGCTGAATACTTCTCTAAGATTGATTTGAGAACGGGATATCACCAACTGAAAATCAAACCTGAGGATATCCCGAAGACTGCATTCCGCACCAGATATGGACATTATGAGTTCCTAGTTATGTCATTTGGATTGACCAACGCCCCAGCAGCCTTCATGGACCTAATGAATAGGGTGTTCAAGGAATATTTGGACAAATTCGTGATAGTTTTCATTGATGATATTCTCATCTACTCAAAGACAGAGGCAGAACACGCTGAACATTTAAGGATAACCTTAGAAATACTCAGGAAGGAGCAGTTATATGCCAAGTTCTCCAAGTGTGAGTTTTGGAAAAATGAGGTACAATTCTTAGGGCACGTGATCAATAGAGAAGGAGTGTTGGTTGACCCCTCCAAGATAGAAGCAGTTTCAAACTGGGAACGGCCAACTACTCCAACCGAGGTGAGGAGTTTCATTGGACTGGCCGGATATTACAGGAGATTTGTCCAAGACTTTGCGAAACTCGCAGCTCCATTAACTCGACTTACCCGTAAAACCGAGAAATTTGAATGGACTGAGAAATGCGAGAATAGTTTCCAAGAGTTAAAGAAGAGGCTGGTGACAGCCCCAGTGCTGGCATTACCTGATGGAAAAGGAGATTTCGTGATTTACAGTGATGCTTCGCATAAAGGACTGGGATGCGTGCTTATGCAGCACGGCAAGGTAATAGCATATGCGTCTAGGCAATTGAAGGATTATGAAGTCAGATATCCCACGCATGATCTAGAACTAGCAGCCATAGTCTTCGCTTTAAAGATTTGGAGACACTACCTGTATGGGGAAAAATGCGAGATTTACACAGACCATAAGAGCCTCAAATACATTTTCACTCAGAAAGAGCTTAACATGCGCCAGAGGAGGTGGTTAGAGTTAATCAAGGATTACGACTGTGAAATTCGCTATCACCCGGGCAAAGCCAATGTGGTGGCTGACGCCCTTAGTCGGAAAGAGAAGCTCAAGATGATAACTTCAGAGAAAGAGCTAGTGAAGGATTTTGAGAAGTTGGAAATCGAGGTTAAGTTACCTGGAGAGGGCCAAGAAAAGTTGATGGAAATTAGAATCCAACCTCTATTGCTAGAAAAGATTAGACTGTGCCAGGAACGGATGATGGAGGAAGAAAAGAACTCCACAGAAGAGCTAATGACCGGGGAGGAAATTAAGTGCGAAAGAAACAAGGAAGGGATCATGAGGTACACATACAGGATATGGATCCCAAATGTTCAGGAGCTCAAGGATGAGATTTTAAATGAGGCACACAGCTCAAGATACTCAGTGCACCCCGGTAGCACTAAAATGTATAGGGATTTGAAGGAGTATTACTGGTGGCCCAATATGAAAAAGGACGTAGCCGAGTGGGTAAGCAGATGCTTGACCTGCCAACGAGTGAAGGCAGAGCACCAGAAACCCAGCGGACTTCTACATCCCTTAGAGATTCCAGAATGGAAATGGGAACATATAGCCATGGATTTCGTAGTAGGTTTACCCAGGACCAAGGCTAATCATGACACCATATGGGTAGTTGTAGATCGACTGACGAAATCGGCTCACTTCCTCCCGATCAACGAAAGGTACACGGTCGATAGACTAGTGGACATCTACTTAAAAGAGATAGTGGCGCGACATGGAGTCCCAGTCGCAATAGTATCCGATCGAGATCCTAGATTTAACTCCAGGTTTTGGAGAAGTTTTCAAGAATGTGTAGGGACCCGGCTGAACATGAGCACAGCCTACCACCCCCAGACAGATGGGCAAAGTGAAAGGACCATCCAAACGCTAGAGGATATGTTGAGAGTCTGCGCGATAGACTTCAAAGGAAGTTGGGATGATCACTTGCCATTGGTTGAGTTCTCCTATAATAACAGTTATCATTCAAGCATTGGGATGCCACCGTATGAGGCCCTTTATGGAAGAAAATGTCGATCTCCCTTGTATTGGGATGAAGTTGGAGAGCGAAAGATGCTCGGGCCCGAAGTGGTCCAACGAACTAAAGATGCAGTAGATCTAATCAGAGGACGGTTGGTAGCAGCCCAGGATCGACAAAAGAAATATGCCGACTTAGCTCGGAAAGGCAAGGAATACGAGGTAGGGGACCTAGTGTTCTTGAAAGTGTCACCTTGGAAAGGTTTAATGAGATTTGGGAAGAAAGGAAAGCTGAGTCCCAGATACATTGGACCATTTGAGATCTTGAGACGGATTGGGGAACTAGCTTATGAACTCGCATTGCCCCCGAATCTACAGCAGGTGCACAATGTGTTCCATGTTTCGATGCTGAGGAAGTATAATCCGGATGCAAAGCATATTGTAGAGTATGAGCAAGTGGACATGCAACCAGACCTGACCTATGTGGAGCAACCTGTGGAAATCATAGACCGGAAAGAACAAGTGCTCCGAAACAAGGTCATTCAGCTAGTCAGAGTTTTGTGGCAGAACCACAATGTAGAAGAATCCACCTGGGAACTTGAAAGCGCAATGCAAGAGAAGTACCCCCACTTGTTTTCAAACTGATTCCGGGACGGAATCCTTTTAAGGAGGGGAGACTGTAAGAACCCAGATTTTGGGTGGAATTAAAACTTTTATGTATTTAATGATGTAAGAATGAATAGTGGATATGGCTACAATGTAATAATTGATATTTGGGAAAGAATGAATGGAATTCGACTTTATTATGTTTATGTCTTGAAGAATGCTAAAGGGTGACAACATAGGTAAGAATAATCTATCTTCTAAGGGAATAAGATATGGCAACTTCAAGCAAGAGAATACTCTCATGTCATCCAGATCGATAACGATTAATCCAGTAGCTCCGTAAAAAGGTTAAGGAACGATCGAAAGAGAATACGGACAATTATACAACCCTAAGAGAACAAGTAAAGAATACAGAATGAATAGTGTTTTGGTGGGAGTATATAATAATATGAGACGACACTATATAGAAGTATTCGGAACGGATTTCCGAGTTCGTATTAGTGATCCAGGGGGAAAATAAGTGTATGTAAAAGCTGTCGGATTCTGAAAAACCGCACTTTTATTTTCTCCGAGAGTTCCCTGGACACTGATAGCCTTAAGTAATTAACGAATGGATTAAAGGAATATAAAATGGAAAGTTAGAATGAAAGATGGAGAATGAAAGTATTAATATTAAAGAGGATTCCCGGTAAACCCTAATTAGAAATCCGTGAAATATTCTCACGAACGATAAATCGAAACGGGTAATAACCGGACACAGAAACAAGCAGAGGAAGCAAGAGTCTTGTGCAAGCTACTAGTATAAATATCTAGTAACTAAACTAGAAGCAAGGAACTAGCACCTTAGAGGAAGAACCAAGTACTTAGCAAGTAACTACCTAGTTAAGCATTAACCACCACAAAACCAACACATGTCTTGCCATTTGAGCATCCAACACCTCACCACTTTATTAAAGTGAATTTTACAAGATATTATGTTGTAAGTGGATGAGAGTAAAGGAGATTAAAACACAAAATCAAAAGAAACCAAGCAACTCTCTCCCCCCCCCCATAAACAACCATTCGGCCCTTTCCATTAATTCCAAATCCAAACTCAACCTTCCCACCATTGTTTGTTCTTGAAATAATTAAGGTGAGTCTTACATTTCATAAAACTTATCTCCTCAAAATCTTAGCTTCAAACTCATCCATTTCCATTTTCAAATAAATCATTCAAGAGGAGCATGAATAGTGTTCTTCTTGAACTAACTTGGTTTTCTTGATTTTTCATGGTTGATATAGCAAGCATAACCACTCCTAAGGACCATACAAGGCTTAGTAAGGCTATATCACTATCTAAGGAAGGTATAAAGCTCTTGAAACCCTAACCCTTGTGTGAGATTTAGGCATGTTTTTGATAGTTATAACTTAGTTATGGTTATGTTAAAGTTATAAGCATGATTATGTATGGATTTTGGATTAATGATGTAAATAGCTAGATGAACGGAAAGGCATTGCTTGGCCTCAGTTCATGTGTATAAGTCATGTATATGTTGTTTGGGTTGGATGCTATGTTTATGGGAAGATTCGAAATTGATAGATATTCGATTTACAGCCGTTATAATGCCCGATTTTACAATACCATGTTTTGTATGCCATTTTCCATGTCAAACCCCTACTGTCCAGAGACCTTATCTGCCATGATAGGATAGGTAATTTTCTAATCTTTGTTTTGATATAAAGATCACGTGAAACGGACTTACGGTTTAGGATTTATGACCAAATTACTAAAAGTAGTTCGAATCCGTAAACGAAAGTTCGTAACTGAAATTGAACCCTCGTAAGCTATGTAACGTCATGGAGAATCTTGGTAAATAAATACTAGGGGTAAGAAGGAAGGTGTGAAAGAAAACCGTATGTCAAAAAGAGCATTTTTCGATTTATTAAAAATGTTCGAGTCAAGGTTAAACGCGAACGAACCCCTAAAAGACGACTCTTTTATAACTTTGGTAAAACACTTAGAAAACGGGCGATAAAACTCGGAGTAAAATATTGGTTCGTAGCGATCGATCTTAGAACTCATATGACTTAAGTATGTCCCAAGTATAAGTGCAGTGACATGTCGTATTAACGAACGAATGTCGGGTCGGATCAGCGATAATAAGTAGTCCACTAAAAGGGGTATAACGAGATAACTCGAGAACGTGTTTCGATTTAAGTATAACTTAACTTTTAATATGTTAAGTGATTAATCCCGAATGCCTTGGCTATTTATAGATCACCAGGCTGAACCGGGACCCGCTACCACCACCCCTTACCGTACTCGACTACCAGGCAAGTTTCAATTCCCTTCTTTTAGGCTGTTGTTGTGATTGAATAAATATATATATATGATTGCTGTTATACATATGCCATTGCATGCATGCCTACTTTCAAGTTGAATTGATATACTTGTTCCCTGAATGTTATTGTTGGCTTATAAGCTAGATAGTTATATATCAGTTATAAGCCGGTTATTATAAGACCCTCATAGAAGGGCGTATACATCTTTATTCGTCAAATATAGACCGGGAGTCAATATTTCTTGATATATCGAGATTACCTCGGGAGAAAATATTTAAGTAAATATTTTCTATTATTTGGGCGACGAATATTATTTGAATATTCGTTCGAGACTAATTATTTTAACGATCCTTACTTCAAATAATTATTTGAATTTAACTATTCAACGAATAATACTTCTCAATATTCATTCAGAGTCGAATTGATTATCGACTGTTATTTCAAATATTCTTCTAAAGATGAGACTGTTAAATGAATATTATTTGGATATTCTTTTAGATTATTATTTTATTAAATAAATATTACTTTTGAATATTCATTTAAGATATTAAATACTTGATGAATATTATTTTAATATTCATCTGAAGCTTGATTTAATTATCGAATATTATCTCGAATATTCCTTAAGGCTTGGATTACTAAATGAATATTACTTGATATTCATTTAGGATATTATTCATTAAATGAATATTACTATTGAATATTCATTTAAATTCCTAATTAATTATGAATATTACCTTAAATATTCTTTTCAGGTCTTATTAATTAATGAATATTGTTTTGAATATTCATTTAAATATTTATTTATTCAATAAATATTCCCCTGATATTTCTTCAGGAATTATTTTGAGAAATACTCTGATTAAAGATATTCTTTCATATTCCCAAATATTCGTTAAATATTTTAACTCATTAAATATTCTCTGAATATTTATTCCATACTTAGAATAATCTCGATAAGGTTTATCTTCTTCGATTATTACAGAAAATATTTCGAAGTCATATTATTATTAATCTTATATCAAGAAAGGTTCTCAGACATCATTCTTCTTTGAGTGTATCTCCTTAATAATAAGGGAACCTTACTTGGAAAATGTTATTTATCTTGTCGACTTCCCGGTCATAAAGTATTCCCTTCACCCGCAACTCGGGTGCTGTTGACTTATTAAGTCGTTGCTTACCTTCTCATCTTTCGAGGGGTAAGATTACTGGAACAAGTTGATATCCGTTACCAAGTAATAGCTTGGGAGATATTGGTAAATTTTCCTTTCCAACTAGATACGACTACTTTGTGGAGTCTTATCAACAAGTCTTATACTTGGGGAAAGGGGGACGAACGTTACATTCAGAATCATGAATTCTATTTGAACTAGGAGTCGTGTAAGAGGCCGAGTAGCGCCGGTCCATCCCCTTGGCCCAACCGTTGGCCGGGGAGAGCTAGCAAGGCGGTATACAAGTAAAGCCGTCAGTTCTTCCTTCTACCGGTAGTAAATCTAAATTGAGCTGTACGATCTCGACTGATCATCAAGATTGGAACAGCGGGCGCGGTGAATACTCCATCATTGGTTCATCATCCAAATTTATTTATTTCCTGCAACATGATTACTGTTGGCATAGTTGGAAAAGTGTCATAACTGGAATTGCAACCTTTTCTTGCAAGTTCCTCTTCTTAATAACAATAAGAATATCTCGCTTACTTTGATGTAGCAGATATTTCTTCAAACAAATACTTTCAGTTACCTTGTAACTTCATCGTTCATATTATACTGGCATCATTTCCGTAAATGCATGGCATATGGTTTAAAAGATAGCTTTGAACTGTTTTAAATTATCGTTCAGTTATATATTTGTTGGTGGGCTTTCGCTCACCCTTGCTTTGTTTATATTATGTCACAACAATAGCTAGGACAGATGGCTCGCGTCAGGCGCACTCGGCGCAAGCAGGTTACCCGACCCACCGGACTACCCGCTGAGATGCTAGCCGCCATTGCTGAGGTAGCATAGTTAGACAGCTTTTGTTTCCTGTTTAACTATATGTATAATTAATGTAATCAACGGCAAAACTTTTAAACCTATGATGTTATCCTTTTGGGATTGTAATAACTTTTATTCGTAAACCCCTTTAATGTAAGACTTATTTCAATTTCATCTCTGGGACTATAACTGTTGGGTGTGTGAGTGGTAATTATTGTGGGGTCACAGCATGTGATTTATTTATTGTGGACTCAAGTCAAGTATTATGAATGGATGTAAGACCGTAACCACCAGATCCCTGACCCCGGATCTGGGGGTGTTACACAGAATATAAACCGTGTATCCTACATTTGATAAGTTAACAAGTTGAGGTGTTCTAGGTTTTAACATACCCTTTTCCGGTATTGAGAAAATTTACTGTTGGCTTCGCATCCTCGGGTGGTTTCCTTGAGTAAATACCTTTAGAACAGCTGCGACTTTTCCTCTCATATGTTATTTTCTGCGAAAATTGTTCCAACTCTGCTCCTTCCACATAGCTCTCTTCCTCATTGACATTGCGGCCTTCACCATCCCCTCCATTGATCCTAACCTTCCCGCCTCCCTTACGCTTCTTTGAATTCGGACCACCCCATGCCACCTATAAAACAGAAAACTAAATATTAGTGAACCTCCCCTAATAATTAAAGTTTGGATAAGTGTATACATATAGAACATTGAAGGGCATGTACAAAGACTGCAAAAGTTATAATTTGATATAATTTTACATCGAGTATACTAACACTTATATATAGTAACACTTATATAGTCAAGCATCTATAGCAGCTAATGTGTTAGGCCTAAATTTAATGTAATAATATAGACTTAATCGACAACTCTATTATGCTATTTCTAGACTTAATCCACCGATTTTAAAAACCAGAATTATTTTTAAACAGCCTAGGCACATAGTGTGTAAATTGTAAACATCTCATTTCAGTTTCTTTGTTGAAGCAAACACACTAAATTGAAGTCACTACTCTGTCTTATAATGACATTATGACATTAAACAAACAAAGTATAATTGAAGACCACAGCTTTCCCACACATACACATATTAAACAAATCTGACAAGATTTGTTTAATTAAACAAGCCCAAACTGAAATTAAACAAATTTGACAAAAGAAGGAACAAATTAAATTAACCCTAATTGTGAACCCTAACTAAAATTAAACATCTAACTCAATTAAACTAACCCTAACTATATTCAATAAAAAAAAGAAATACAATTAAACTAACCCTAACTCTGAGAGCGAGAGAGAGAGAGAGAGAGAGAGAGAGAGAGAGAGAGAGAGAGAGTAGAAGAAGAGAGAGAGAGATACTTCTGAATTCCTCAGGTAATTAAACCCTAATTGTCGCTTGAGCTCTCACCTTGAGCCATCGACAATGGAGAAAAGTAGATTCTACGCTAATATACGCTGAAATTAAACCTATACTGAATAACCTTAATTTTGGAGAGAAAGATATAAATGAAAACACATACCCTTCTTTCAAACCAATCTCGAAAATGTCCTTTTTGATATTGTTCTTTTTCAACATCATTGAGATGGGGGTAATGTTGCACCAACTTTTGGAATCCACTACATATTTACATTGAACAATAAAAAAAAATAATTTGTAAACTAAATTCATAATTATTGAAGTAAAGATGGTTAAAAAAATCTTACCATAAGTACTTTCCAACTTCCGGCGAATTAATAAGAACATAGTATGTCACAAGTCAATGTTCACATTACTCAAAATTCTATCTTTACTCCGTAGACTAGGATGTGTCGGATACGTGTAAACTTCTAACAAACCGACATCATGAACCTTTCGAGGTACCTCTTTTCGATGTAACCGATCACGCACTCTTTCCTTTTTAGAATAAAAAAACATTAAACAAAAGTGTACACATTCCTCTTCAATGTAGCGTTGTGCCATTGAACCTTCGGCTCGAGCTTTGTTTCCAACTTTCAATTTCAAGTTGTGCAAGTATCTCTAAAGAAAATACATCCAACGCCAATTAGCCGGACCACCCAACTTTGCCTCGGTAGCTAAATGTAGTGGCAAATGCTCCATCGGATCAAACCAACCCGGAATGAAGACGGTTTTAAGCTTGGACATTATCCTCACTATATCTTTCTCCATTTTCTGAAAATCTATGTATTTGAGACTCGACGAGCATAAATCTTGAAAGAAGTTGCATAACTCAATAATAGGATCAGCTACATGCTTTGGAAGTAAGTCACGTCATACAATAGGCAACAACTTTTGCATAAAAACATGACAGTCATGTGATTTCATCCCATGAATGGAATTTGTCTTCCAATTCCTGCACCTAGATATGTTCGAGGCATACCCATCTGGAAGTTTCAATGCCTTAATCCACTTGAACAACTTATGAATTTGTTCTCTCAAGAGCACAAATGGTGCATGTGGTTCCGTGTCATCACCTTGAATCCACAACTCACGGTGTACACCAAATTCTTTACAATCCTTTCTTGCTTTTGTGTTATCTTTGGACTTGTTCGCATCACCAAGAATTGGGAAGAATATGTACAACGACCTAGAATTTTTCGCGATTTATAAATGCTTATTTAATTATTAAATGTGGAAATTATGTGAATTATGTGAGAGATAAATTTTGTGAAGTCAATGTATATGTGAAATCATGTTTATGTGATTATGTGATGTTTGGTATGTGTCGTATATGCTCGTAGAATTTTATTTATATTTTTGGAGCATTAAAACTATTTTTAAAGTGCGTTTTTAATCTTTCGAAAATCATATAAAATCATTGGAGTTGTTTTAAATCATGAAATCTTTTACATTATCATCTTTGTGATATTATGGAGTTATGAAAATTAGTGTGGATATTTAATTATGTGATTTGGTATTTTAAAATGATTTTAAAAGCATTATTTCTTTTAAAGAGCCTTTATTTCAGAAATTCATATAAAATTCATTTTTGAGCCTAAAATTATTTTAAAAATATGGGGAGCCTTGTAATTTTATAGACTTTGATTTAAAATTTTAAAAATTATGTTTATATTAATTTTCCAATTTATTTCGATTTAAAATGATTAAAAATGAATTTATAAAAGAAAATAGATTTCAGCTTGTTGCCAAATTACTGTTTTGCCCCTATCTTCATATAAACAGCACCCACCCCATTTTCATCTTCTTGCTCGCAAAGTACAACTGCTGGTACTCTCCTCCTTCATTCCTTTTCGTTTTCTTTCGATTTTCATCACCAAACCATGCTGCAAACTCCGTTTTAATTACTTATAACCTGTTTTCTTGCTTAGTTCTTGAATTGGTAAGGTTTTGTGTGAGTTTGCATGTATGTATGTGCGACTGTGTGTATGTATATGTGCCAAAGTTGACATGCAAGCACTGTTAAGTATTTGTTTGATGATTAAACAATCTTGTGATGATAATTAAAGCTAGAAACTAAGTTTTTATGAAGTTTAGTGCAAGTTCTTAGATGTCCGATCAAACCCTCGCCGCCGAAGACGGATTCCGGCGAGGTCATGGTGTCCAGTGGCGCTCTATTGCCTCTAGGATGTTGTTAAATTAGTTTAAGTGTTAATTGATAATTATAAATGGTTGCATGCAAATATTTTTGTGTTTTTGAGTTTTATTCGAATTAATTATATATATGTATGAGACTTTCTAAATTGATCCTTGTACTTAGATGATGCTCTTGATGATTATTTGCTAGATACAAATTTTTAAATATGTGTAAGATGATTATACGAAGATGCATGCGATTTTTGGTGAATTATTTATATGTAATTCGATTTAATTCGAATTATTTGTGAAATTATAATTTAGATAAATGATCATGTATGAGATATATTGAAGGACAAATAAGAAGTAATAGCACTGATATCGTGCTCACTAGTGGCCCAGTGGAGAGTTCAAAGAATAAAATCTTGGAACAGGGGAAAGTGCTACTAGAGCATGGGAATATTACGAGGAAAGCACATGGGCTGTCATTTTCACCTACATCTCCACAGTCTCCAACCTCTTCTGACACAACCATATTAACCAAAAACGATTACAAAAACACAAACAAATGGAAGAGGACCACAAGAAACCCAGAGAGGAAGAGTGTCGAGCTGGAGTCAAAGGAAGAAAAGACAGGAGAAAATCATGAGATCTCTAGGAAAAGGGTTGCAAATATCACCCCCTCTGCAACTGCAGATTCTGATACAAACAAAAGGGAGAATAGAAATACGACCCCCTTTTCTCAGAGTTCAGACATCAACACAGAAAAAGTAGTGGGATTTGGCTTTGACCAGTCCCGTGAACAGAAATGAAAATTTTATGTTGGAACTGCCGAGGGATTGGCAACCCTCGGACAGTTCGAGCGCTCCGTCACTGGAGCAGCAAACTGTGCCCCGACATGATCTTCCTGTCGGAGACTATGATCAGTAGGAAAAGAGTAGAAGTTCTTAGTTCAAAGTTTAGATGTGACATGGCAATTGGGGTGGATAGTGTAGGTAGGTCTGGAGGCTTATGCATTTTCTGGAAGAATGATGTCGACTTTAGTCTTGTGTCCCTTTCTGATCATCATATTTGCGGTGACATTAAAGAAACGGGCGGGAATATTTGGAGATTTGTTGGGATTTATGGGTGGCCCGATGCTGCTAGTAAATTCAGGACCTGGGACCATGTCGCCAATCTGCACTCCTCGTCTCCCTACCCAATTATGCTAAGGGGTGACTTCAATGAGATTCTCAGTAGCAACGAAAAAGCAGGGGGACCAACCAGGGACCAAAGAATGATGGAGAGTTTCCGAGAAGTCCTAGAGTCTTGTTCTCTGAGGGACTTGGGTTTTGAAGGCCACTGGGTAACTTGGGAGCGAGGTCTGACTCCAGAAACCCTAGTCCAAGAGCGCCTAGATAGATTCATTGCATCGCCGGGGTGGTGTTCCTTATTTCCAAATTATCGGGTCCAGCACCTCACCAGGTACCAATCTGATCATGCTGGAATTCTGCTAAACACAGACCATAAAAAGAAGGTTATGAGTCAAAAAAGGAAAAAATTCACAAAATTCGAAACTTGTTGGTTCCTAGAGGAAGGGGTTGAGGAGGTGGTGAGAGACTCTTGGGCTCACTTTTCCCAAATGGACACCTGCAAACAAACTAAATTGGTAATGGAAAACCTCACCTTATGGAGTAGAGATAGGTTTGAGAATATTGGAGAAGAAATTGACAAAGCGGAACGATCCCTTCGTGATCTTCGTCATAAGGCTACTTCTGTAAGAGAATTGGAGGAATGCAAGGCACTAGAGAAGCATCTAGATGACCTGTTAGAGAAGAACGAAGCTTACTGGTATATACGATCTAGAGTGGCTGACATTAAAGATGGGGATAGAAACACAAAGTATTTTCACCACAAGGCGTCTCAGAGAAAAAGAAGAAATTATATCCAAGGTTTGCAAGATTCCAATGGTTCATGGAAATCTGAGCAGAAAGACCTTGAGGAGATTGTCATCTCCTTCTACAGTGACCTATTTTCTTCCACAAATAGCTCATTTCCTAATATAGATGAGGCCCTCGAAGGCATCACCAACAAGGTAACTGACGAGACAAACCAGAAGCTCCTGCGACCCTTTTCGAGAGAAGAAGTTCATGTGGCACTTTCTCAAATGGACCCTTGCAAGGCTCCGGGTCCTGACGGTCTTCACGCCATTTTTTATCAGAAATTCTGGCATATAGTGGGGAACGATGTGACCTGTTTTGTTAACAACATCATCAGCGGAAGAACACCTCCTGCAGAGGTAAATAAGACATCAGTGGCTCTCATCCCCAAGGTAAAAAACCCAACAAGTATGTCTGAGTTCAGGCCCATCTCGTTATGCAACGTACTGTACAAGATTGCCTCCAAATCCATTGCTAATAGACTCAAACCATTACTCCAAGATTTAGTCTCTGAAAATCAGAGTGCTTTTGTGCCCAAAAGACTTATCACAGATAATGCAATTATCGCCTTGGAGTTGTTTCACTCCATGAAGAAGAGATCAAAAGGTAAGAAAGGTTGGATGGCAATGAAGCTTGACATGAGTAAAGCTTACGATAGAGTAGAATGGAGCTTCTTGAGAAGGTTTCTAGTTAAGTTGGGTTTTGCAGGTGCATGGGTGGACACGGTGATGTCTTTTGTGTCCACGGTTTCATATTCTTTCGTAATCAACGGAACTCCGTCAGAGGAGTTGCAACCAACAAGGGGTCTCCGCCAAGGGGATCCCATATCCCCCTACCTCTTTATATTGGTAGCTGATGCTCTCTCTGCAATGTTGAAACTAGCATCTGATAGGAAAGCTATTCATGGAGTCCGGGCAAGTAGAAGAGGTCCAGAAATAACTCACTTATTCTTTGCAGACGACAGCCTTTTGTTCACTAGAGCCAACCGACAGGAAAGTACAGTCATTGTTAACATTCTTAACAAATACGAAGCTGCTTCCGGTCAAAAAATTAACATTGATAAGTCGGAGGTTTCTTTTAGTAAGGGAGTCTGCACTAACACCTCACGTGAGATTGGTTCGATTTTGGGAATGAATGTTGTTGAGGATCATGTAAAATACCTTGGACTGCCGACCATTCTTGGTAGGTCAAAAAAATCCATTTTTTCAATGATCAAAGATAGGATGTGGAAAAAAACCAAAGGATGGAAGGAACAACTTATAGAACGGGCAGGTAAAGAAGTACTATTAAAGGCTGTAATACAAGCTATTTCGACTTATTATATGGGGGTCTATAAATTTCCGACAACTCTAATCCAAGAACTCCACTCTCTTATGGCTCGATTCTGGTGGGGGTCGAAGAGCAGCTAAAAAAAAGTCCACTGGAAAAGTTGGCAATTCCTATGTCAACCAAAATGTCTTGGAGGAATGGGGTTCCGGGATTTAGCTACATTTAACGATGCGCTGCTAGGCAAACAAATATGGCGTCTAATTCATAATGAAAACTCTCTCATGGCAAGAGTCCTCAAAGCAAAGTACTACCCAAATCATACAGTTTTGGAATCAGCATTGGGACCGTGCCCAAGCTATTCGTGGCGTAGTATCTGGAGTGCAAAGGCCCTAGTTAAAGAGGGTCTCCTATGGAGGGTTGGTAACGGGAAAAAAAATACAAATCTGGTCTGACCCTTGGTTTAAAGATGAACACGGGTGCCTTCCGACTTCTGTCAAAAGTCTAACTCACCAGTGTGAATTGGTCTCAGAACTAATTATCGAGGAAGACAGATGCTGGAAAGAAGAGTTGGTTAATCAAATTTTCAAGGACAGAGACAGGAAACTGGTGCTTTCCATTCCCATTAGCGAGCGTCTTCCCGAAGACAAATTAGTCTGGGCATGGGCTAAGGATGGTCTCTACAAAGTAGCATCTGCATATTCCCTCGGTAAATCCCATGATTTGAGTAACTATCAACAATGCTGGCTTGACATTTGGAAGACAGATGCTACCCCGAAAGTCCGACATTTTATGTGGAGATGTTGTACAACCACTCTTCCAACCCGTGCTGTCCTCAAGCACAGACATTTAATAGAGGAGGACAGGTGCCCTCTGTGCTTATCGGACCCCGAAACCATAATCCACGCTTTATTCACATGCCCATGTGTTCGTGTAATATGGGACCGTTCTCCATGTAGTATTGCAGCAGAAGTGGAGAACGCAAGCAGCTTCAGTGAAGTTTTAGAGGTATGGAAAAAGAACTTGAATGCAGACCAGAGGCAATGGAGTTCCTTTATGATTTGGACGTTATTGTACCGTAGAAACCAATTGGTGTTCGAACAATGTAGCTTACCAGATGACCTGATCCTGGAAAGGGCCAACAGATCAGTCCAAGAATTCGGGACTTACTCACAACGCATCTACGGGAGTACGACACCTCAACAAACGACTCATCCTGGCAATACCTCATCTTGGAGGGCCCCCCCAGAGGGAGTAATCAAAATCAATGTAGATGCTTCCACGGCAGTCGCAGGATGGATTGGGATGGGGGTAGTGGCGTGTTCAGAACGTGGCACGGTCTGCTTTGCCGCAATCAAAAGATGCAGAGTGCGTTGGAGCCCCCTTGTAGCTGAATGCAAAGCAGCACTATTTGGATTAAAAAAGGCGAAACAGTTCGGCTATGACAACATCATCCTAGAATCGGATTGTCAAACGCTGGTGTGCAAGATGAAGAATGACAGATTCAGTTTTTCAGAGGTTGACTTGGTTCTGAATGATATTGCTTACACAGGTGCTAGTTTTAGTTCCTTAGTTTGGTCCCATGTAAGAAGAGATTGTAACAGTGTTGCCCATCACTTAGCTAGAATAGTACCTTTTGGTTATGAACAATGTTGGGCAAACCACACTCCAAGTGAGCTATGCTCCTTTGTAAGCAGGGATGCTCCCCTTCTTTGATTTATACAATTCACTTGGCCCTCAAAAAAAAAAAAGATAAATGATTATGTATTTGATTCTTGTCACTTAAAGATGAAATCAAGATTAGGATGTTAAGTAATTGCTAATTAGCATTCATATAGAATTTTTCAGAATATTAAAGTAATTGATTCGAGTTCTTATGAATTATTATGCTTTGTGCGGATTTTTGTAAAATAATTATGATTTACTCGAATTATTGTGAATTATTAATAAGAAATTAAAAGATTAATTTGGATGATTATTTGTTAAGTGTAAATTTCAGATTTATCATGAATTAATATTCAAATTTATAATGTAATGATTTATATGTTTTAGTGATTATACTTGATGGATTGTTAAAGTTCTATTTGACACTATTGGTGGTTAAATTCGGATTTAGAGAATATGGTAAAGTGTAAGTAGTGTAATTATGAGTTATTATATAATCCATTGGGAGTGTAGGTGGATTTTAAATCCATCGTAGGTATTTGGTTGTGATTTGAGTCGGCTATATTCCGACGGAATAGTCCTATTTACAGAGGAAACTCTGCCCGATTTTTGTCAGAAATATAAGTTGTAAAACCTATAGTATATTTTTATAAGTTGATTACAAGTCAAGATGACACTACGTGTTAAATGCTTAAGTGACTTATGTGCTTTTATGCTATAAATGCTATTTGATTATGTGCCTACATGATCTTAGTGAGGTACGTAATAAGAATGCGATATATATGTTAAATGGTAATGCGATATAGGAATCGATTGGGTAGATTAGGATAAGTCGTATTAGAAGTATAGTATTCTAAAGTAGTGATATGGTTTATGTAGATAAGAAGGACGTAAGACCTAGCGATAAAGGAAAGGCTAAGGTTGAGTTTCAGTAAGCTGAGCTGTTGAGCTGTTGCATTCTACCGGAGGCAAGTAACTCTGTCTTTCCTCTGAAAGTTCATATTATTGAGACTATTATATCTTGTTGATTCAAGCATGCCTATTCTATACCCTGTTGATCATACTTCTGTTATAAACTTACCTTTGCATGTATCGAAAATCTTTATTGATAAACCCTGGTTCAACACATGTAAACCCTAGACCAGCATAATTCCTTTTTCATTGCTTCTTGACCATACTGTCACCCAGAGATAAACAATACTAATTCTTTTTAATTGCTTCTTGACCATATATGTCCTACAATTTACTATAATCAAATCATATTGACTGCCCGATAAACCAGTGTTTCACTTGACTTATGTCCGTAACCCGGATACCCTGTGTTGATTTTAAAATACTTATCAAATATCATATTGCTCTAAACACTGTTTTAAAAACTTGTTATCCTTTATCGATGACTTTTAAACTTTACCACCTGATCAAATTATTTGAAAACTAAACCTAATTGATATCTTTGACCTTTGACTTGGACTGTTCCGTTATACCCTAATTGAAATCCAGATTTCCACTTGAGTCAATATCTTCTTGATTCAGACTTGTACCCTCTTTCATTGATGTCAGAACACTTAGTCAAACCCTTTGACTTTTATCATTGCGAATCAAAATGAGTTGTTTTCTTAAAATACTTTGAAGTTAATTAGACTGGGCTGATCTGTTATAAGAGAGTTGAAGGTACTTCGAAGTAAAGGTTTTCGAAAAGATTAAGTATTAAAATGTTTTATAAAGTTTAAAAGAGTTAGCCTAATGTTCTAAAATAAGATTTCTAATAAAAATGTTAGGAACTCCGTCTAAATGGTTTCCACGGATTCCTGACGATTGGAGAGACGGGGCGAACGGGTAATGCTGGTTCCGTCAGTTTTTGAGATGTAGTATTGTGTAGTTCTGGTCTGTCCAGTTCGAAACCTTTATAGGCCAATGTGTTGCCTCTTGGGAACCCAAGCTATCCTAATGAAAGGAAATGATGGCCAGAGGGACTTTGTGTCTGGCATGGGGATTTTATGGGCTGATCACCCGTATTGTCTATTATAAAATAAAAAAACTCCAATCAGTTTTCTTAAAGTGATGATTACGTTTTATTTACTATGAAATGAAATTGGTTTACCGATTGAAATGTCAATTACTTTACACAGTTTTGAAATATCTATTGTTATTCTATTTATCTGATGATATCCTGTCTTTACTAAATACCAGTATTGCTTTTACCGCTTCCAGCATATTTATGTCATATCTTGAATTACTGTCATCTTCTGCGATACCCTGTTGTATTATATTTAGTTGAGATCGTTAGTTACTTGCTAAGCGTTAGCTCATTATTATTTTGTCTAACCCTTTTGACAGTAATCTAAGAATCATGGTTCGTATAATCCAAACCGCAAGGAAGCGCACCTACCATGGCCCTGAGTTGGTCCGTTTTGAGATAGCTCCCGAGGTAGATGCAGTAACAGCTCAGTGAGGAGATCTTTAGTTAGTTGTGAGAACTGGCAATAGAACTTTTGAGAACTTTGGTTTGTAATAATAATATATTTTGAATTCAGGTTTGTAATAGTAATTAGTTAGACGATGGCTTGCTTGTTTCATACCATTACCTGTGAAAGATCTTGGATAGTAGTGTTGGGGCCAGTCAGCATGTTATATTTATATTATATTTTAGGTTGTTTGCATCTAGATGTGTGTCAGTGACTCTTCGATCTAGGCCCCTGATCGGGAGGGCGTCACAGGTTGGTATCAGAGCTACGGGTTTTGGTCACTGAAACAAGCCAGGAATTTAGGATCATTAATAAAATAAGTAGATACAATTAGGATTTGAGAGTGATAGATGTTGGGAGTGATGATAGGTTTAGGTTTTCCCTTCGCGATAGATCATTAGGACTAACATAATTTAACTCGTTTATATTCTGCATGTATATATATATTATTACTACAGGAGATGGAGTTGGACGATGATGCCCCGTTACATCCCGATCCTGATAGTTCATCTGAGGAGTCCGACCCTTCGGAGGCGATGTCTGATGCTGATGCAGAGGTCGAGTCTGATTCTGAGGTTATATCCGATTCTGAGTTTGAGAGTCCCATGGCCCGTGCCAACATTCCTGTCCCTACCACTGAGTCTACACCTGTGTTTGAGGCTATTACCGATACCGTGCCTGTTCCAGTCCCAGTACCAGTTGTGACCCCATCTGTCACCGATCATGGTGAGTCCTTTATCGGATCTTTTTCAGTTCCCGAGCCAGTACCTGAGCCTACCTTTGAGGATATGGTCCGTAGGTGTGAGAGTTTAGGAGGTCAGAATGCAGAATTGAAGGAACTTATCGAGAAAATGAAAGTGGAGGCGCAACTTCGAGTAGATCTGACCACTATTGACTGGAGGGGACGTATCAGGATGTTGGAGGATGTTGTTAGGTACCGTTTACACCGGGACCCTGTTACACATGATGTACTAGCCGAGGCCTGTAGACTTTCGAGTGCGATTTGCTGGACGTTGTGTGAGTTTCGCGAGACCGGAGGTTCCTGATCTTGTACGATGTTTGATCGTTTCGTCTTAGTGACGTATGCATATTTCGTATATCCCTGTGTTCATTGCTTTACTTATCACTTTTTACATACTGTCTTTACATACCGTATTTCCATGACTTATTAACTTGTTCATATAAACCCTGTTGCATAATTTACAACTGTACCCAAATCATATTGTCTTATCGGAACCGATCGTCTATTGGTACCAGAAGGAGGAACCCTATTTCTTTTGAATATAGACCTACTTGTTATTTACCAACCGTTTACCTTCTTATCAGAAAGATGCCTCCCAGAAGAACCCGTCAAGCTACCAACAATGATAACCAAGACCAGCATAATCAAGATAACCCTACTATGGCCAAGATGTTCCAATTACTTCATGTTAGGCCGAATACACAATTAATAATCAACTTTGTATGAGAGATTAATAAGTAAAAGCGTTTATACACTTAAAAACTTCTTGTATTTCAAACCCTCTTCGTGATGTAAAATATCACAAAGAGCTGCTAGGTTACAATAATGATAATTCGTTATCGATACCCTTCTAGGGTTAACCTATCTGTATTTATATAACATACAGCTACGATACAATCTCTAATTGATATTCCTAATAATCAGCTATACAATGATATCAATTACAGATTGTCACACGTCTCCTATGTCAACTCGATCTCTTTGATAGCTATCCAATCTTCAAAGATATCGCTTCCATAATTAATCTTTAATCACTGTTGAACAGTAGACGCGCTTCCTTCAGACAGAGTTTAACAAACTCTGTCGAGCTTCCAACTGTCAGAGTTTACCCAAACTCTGACTGCTTCCAGCTAAACTCTGATAACTCCCTGTAACAATTAAACACTGATTAAAACACATCAATTATATTTAACAATCTCCCCCAACCTGTTCATTAGCAAAAATGTACAAGTTAATGACAGTAATTGATGATGTCAAAACAAATAGACAAATACAGTGTTTATACAGATTCAGAGTTTAAGCTTAAAAACTATAGAGAATAAGAAAATTCTTACAGAACTTAATCTCTAATCATTTCAAGATCTGGCATGGTTCTGAGATAATCAATCAGCAATCTTCTTTCTGCATTTTCAAGTTCAATCTTCATTGCTTCTTTGATTTCTCTGAGTTGAGGATCACTTTCATCTGTTTGGTAAATAGCAGCCCTAAGATCATAAATCTTGTTCCTTCTCATTTCATTACCCAGTCTGATAAATCTAACTTTTTCTGCCTGTGTATTGAAATCAAGTACTGTGATTCCCAAATCAGTTTTTAACTTTGCAGTACCTTTCTTCATTTCAATGAGATTGCCTTGATAATCCCTGTACTTAGGAATATATCTGCTATTGTATTTCTGTCCTCTAATTGCCAGATTCTGAGTCATTTTCTGTCTGAGTACATTAGCAACTGACTGAGTCCTTCGACTATTCACCTTGAGAAGATATAGAACATACTCTAGTTCTTCCCAACATTTCAAGCCAATATCATCCTCACCAACTTTGAATACTGTCCCATCAGCCATGAAGTATAAAAGAAAATCCTTGTCTAAACTCTTCTGATGAACCAACTGCACTGATTCCAGTCTGTCCAAACTCTCTTGAGGAACACCACGACCTGGAACAGCCAGTGAAGAAGGATCTCTAGGACCAGTATATTGCCTTCTGTCTCTATGTGAACCTAATCCACCCTTATTATTACCAATCTTGCCAGATAAAGCTTTTCCATCAGAAACATTCATTGAGACTCCAGATAACACATTTGGATCAGAAATTGTTCCTTTTCCAAAAACAGATTTCAACTGTGAAGATTGTAAAGGTGTGATCATTGATTGAGATGCAACAGAAGTTGTAACTTTCTTCTGTGAACTTTCACCTTCAATGCCTTTTAGCTTGAGTTTAGCCTCTGCTGCAATTTCTTCCTTTGAGAACCGAGAACTTTGACTAACATCAGTCTTTTCTCTGATCACAACACCTTTAACAACAGGTCTAGGAGCTTTTCCTCTTTGTACCTTATCAGACTTTAAAGCTTTAAGATGTTTTTCTTGTAAACTCTTTTCCTCAGCTTCAATGTCCTCAATCGTTACTCCTTCCTCATTCTCTTCAATGAACAGCTTAGCAGCCAATTCTTCATCAGTTTGTGGATTAGAAGATAACAGCAAACTCTTGGTCCTTGAAGTTCCTTGAGTATCAGTATTTCTCCCAACAGACTGTGATTTTGATGACTTGCTAGTTCTCAGAGTTTGAATCTCTTCAGCCTTATTCTTCCCTTTGTTACTTGCCCCTCCATCTCCAGCACTATCCCTTCTGACAACTCTCTCCCCCTTTTTGACATCATCAGGCATAAGAATAGAAGTAATTAACTCCAGGGAGGTAGCAATAGAATCAATTTTAGCAGATAAGTCAGACTGGTTTTCTTCAACTTTACTCAGCCTGGCAAAGATATTGTCTTGAGCTTTAGAGAATTTTGTAGTCACTAGTTTCGATTCTCTTTCCATCTTCATCTCTCTAGCTACAACCTCATTTTGCAAAGCAGTGATTGCCAAATTAGTATCATCAAATCGTCTATCCAGAGTTTTAACTTGAACTATAGTTGCTTTCAAGCAAGAAAGTATCTCTGGATTGGAGATAGTATCAGCACTTTGCTTAACAAACTTAGCTGCTCTTTCCGGTGGAAAAATAAAATCTTCTTTGTACCATTCAGCAGCATTCTTGGCAAATTGTGCTCTCTCAACTTCATGAGAAGTACAAGGTTGAGGAAAAGGTGTATGTTTATTGTCAGTTTGTACTGGTGCACTCAGAGAAGCATCAGAGTTTGCACTACTGTCACCTTCAGCTTCAACACTTGTAGCTTTAACTGGCTCATCTTCAGCCATAGGTTTAGCAATTTCTTCTGTAGCCTTGTCAAGATTTTCTCCATGTTTCTCAGGCTCAGCAACAGGCATTGACTGAGAAGTAACTTTGGTTGCCTGATCAATTTCTTCACCTTCTTCAACAGTTTGGTGAGCATCAGATATTAACTCAGTATGAGATGCCACAGCTTCAGAAAGAACATCCGTAGGTTGATCAGCTACACCAATATCAGAGATAGGATCAGAGAATGGCATAAATGAATCAGGAATATCATTTATTGGAGAAACACCATCTCTTGCATCCTCTTCTGCAGGCATTTTATCCTCTGCAGGCATTTTGTCCTCTGCAGGTATTTCATCCTCTGCAGGTATTTCATCTTTCTCAACCTCAACAGGAGGTGTTTACTGTGAAACAACCTCTGGAGCTTCAATATCTTCATCCACAGAATCAGAGAATATCACTTTTCTTCGTTTTGCTAGAGGTACATTATCTGAATCCTCTTCACTGGTTGGTGGAGTTTGTTCTACCACTGAGAGTGACTTAGGTATGTTTGCCCGAGCTTTCATTCTTTTCCCCCTTCTAGTATAAACAGCTTCAGGAGATTTCCGGTTTGATTTTCTTTGTGTCTCTTCTGCCTGCTTTAGACTTGCACGTCGTTTAGTAATTGCCTTCTAAACTCTTTGCATTCTAGACTGTGATGCTGGTGGAGATTGTGACGAATCAGAGTTTGTGTTTGAAGTGGGTGAAGGTTGCTTTGTTGGTGCTGACTGAGCAGTTGATTCAGTGTGTGGTTCTGGTTGAGGTTCCTGGTGTGATTCAGGTTGTTGTGGTTCTTGTTCAAGTTCATCTTGTTGTGGTATATCTTGTTGTGGTTCCTGTTGATCTTGTTGTGGTTCTTGTGGTTGATTTAGAAAATTTCGTAGAGCAAGAGGCATGACAAAAGCAGGGAGATTTGCTTTACCAACATCCTTGTTAGTCATATCAGAGAATATTCGCTTATTGACTCTAAAAGGATCAATTTCATCAGTTTCATCAATTTCAAGACCAGGTACACATGCATTGAACAACATTTGACAGAAACGAGCATAATAAACAGTAGTAGATTCTGACAATTTATCACCTAAGCTCATCAGAACATGTCGACCAAAATCAAAATTAGTACCATAGAGCAGAGAATACCCGATTTGGAGACTGTCTATAGGAATGGCATCCCAGTTTGTGACTTTCTTCTGGAACGTCCTTGTTATGCAATCAAAGAAGAAGTTCCATTCCTTTCTGAGATTTGGTCTCTTTATGCCGCCAATCTTGTCAAGAGATTCCATGTAACCAATCTCTCGTAGCATCTCTCTCAGATAAGTTTCATTAACCAGAGTATAAGAAGTATGTGTCTCAAACCCCATTGTATCTCGTACAGTCTGTGGAGTAATCACATAATCTTGGTCTTCATAAGTGAAGATAATGGTAGGAGTTCCACTTTCTCCTCCATCCTCATAAACTGAATTCTGCCAGAATGAAGCAATTTGAGACGCAGAAAGAGTAGCAGGTCCAATCAGAGCCTGTCCAATCTCTGAATCCCTCAAGAAGTTCTGCATGAGATGAAACGATTCTGGAATGCGTTGATGATAGAGTGGAGCTTCATAGTTGTTAGGAACAAACCGTAAGCCAAGAGCAGTGAATGCTTTAGATGCCATTGAGTTAAGAAATTTGCAAGAATTTCCAAAAGATATGTATGTAGAAAAGGTGTTTGCGTGAGTGCCCAAGAGAAAAATAAGAAAACTGTGAGAGTAAGAATAAAGCAAACTCGTTTGGACACAAAAGTGATTAAATTAATGAAAAACTCAATCTCTTATGTAACAAACACTCAATCAGTTCCTTGATTAATGTGTAGTGGGACACGATAATAGGTAAGTGGGACACATTAAAGAGCGAGTGGGTCACGTGTGCCTATTTTTAAGAAAAGTATATTAAAGAATTAAAACATTAAAATATTTGATTTAAACAAAAATCAAATAATACTCTTTTAAAAATATCTTGACCCAAGTAAGACTAGAATTGGAACCGTTTACCTGTTGCCTTTAATAACCAGAATACGAAGCGATTAAGAACTTCGTTCTTACCCATCTCTATTTAAGGCCTAGAGACTTGCTCAGATTATTTCATTAAGTCTTTAACCTTTCAGTCTCCCCTGTAAAATCACAAACCCTTCAAACCAAATACCCTTGAAAAACAATGGCCAACCTTACCATCAAAGAGAAAAACCTTCATCTTGTCGAGAATAGGGACATCTTCAGCTATACGCGTGAAGAATTTGAAGCGTTCGAGTGGGAAAGGCAGCTTGAGACGCTGTGGCTGCAAATGGATGCTGGTCTGGAAGAGCTCGAGAGAGAGAAACCTGCAAGGGTGATCGACATCGATGCTGCCCTCCAAGCAACATTTGCATGGCTCTCCTCGAAGGCATCCTCATCCACCACCACCAACCATTGTTAATGAATATGTCAGCAAAAATAACCTTATCCCTTCAACTTCCACCCAAACAAAGTGGCAAAGATGGGATCTGGGAATTTTTTGCTAACAATGGAGTGGTGTGGACGGACCTTTTACTTTCCTGTTGAATAGATTAGCAGATAGAGAGAACAAAAAGATGTAATATTTGCTTGTAATCTCTTTCATATTATCAATGAAAATTTTGTTTCTCTAATCATATTCATTGTGTTCTGCAACTGTTATTTATGCTATATGAACTGTTCTTTAATAAAATAAATCAAGAAGAGAATATGAAAACTAATTAAAGTAATCATATAAAGAACACATTCATCAACTATCCACTGATTAACAGTTATCAAAAACCCTACTTACTCCAAGACTTTCAAATTGTCCAAGTGAAAATTTACCTTAGAGTACAAAACACGAATCAACAGCGTTTGTCAATTCTCCAACTTTATCATCGAAACCCTTTCATAAATTGCACAGTTGTGAATATTTGTGTGTGTGAAGCAGAGTTTACTAAGTCAATTTTTAGAGCATCTAATTTTTCATAAAATCCATAAAGTAAATCAATAAACACTGGATGCACAAACTGTCATAGTAAACACTGACTGTATGATGAAAGCTAAACTCTGAAGTAATCGAACTGTATACAGTAATTTTTATTTTATACCCCCTTTATATACACACATTTTTTTTTTATTTTCATCATTTTTTTTTTTTTATTTTTTTTTTATTTTTCATTCCAGTAATCAGAGGTTGGAACCAGTCACCAAAAATTCAAAAATTTTAGCCCGTATCATTTTGATAAGTTCCTGGGTCATCCTAGTATTTAACTAGTCACCAAAAATCAGAGAATTTTAGCACATATTATATACCAATAGGTTCCTAGGTCATCCTAGTATCCAACATGATCTCAAAGGAGTATAACAACCTCTATACATTTTCTTTGGGGTATTGCAGTAAACATTTTATTCTATCAGAGTATAACTAACATAGTTTAGAGTTCATCAACATCAGTAGTTCTTAATGAAAGGTAATGCACACAGTTTTTATAGACTCAGAGTTTAGGACAAAATAAACTAAGAGATGCTATAAATATGAGCCAGTATCATGCTGTGTTAACTTTCTGCACAATCTAAGATTAGATCACAATAACTCAGAAAGATTCATGATTAATTGCTGAGAATCATGCTTCATACATATTTCTTCATTGGTGTTTTCATTCAGACAAAAATCAACTCAAAGTTCACAGAGTTTATCAAACTTATTAACAGTGTATGACATACAGACATGCTGACAGAGTTTAACATAGTATGCATAACAGAGTTTAATCAACAGAGCTCACTCAACATTTAACCAATCAGGAAATATGATTAATACATCACATAAGTAAAGTTTGAATCTAACCAACATTTCTAGTCAGAACCAGAGACCATTCCTAGTTCATTAACCAGCCTTGTAAATGTAGCTTCACTCAATGGTTTAGTGAAGATATCTGCAAGCTGTTGTTCTGTAGAGACAAAATGTAGTTCAATATTTCCTTCTTCCACATGTTCTCTGATGAAGTGGTACCTTATGCTGATGTGCTTGGTCATTGAATGCTGTACTGGATTACCTGTCATAGCAATAGCACTTTGGTTATCACAGTAAATATGTATATTACTGTACCTCAATCCATAATCCAGCAATTGATTCTTCATCCATAAGATCTGTGCACAACAGCTACCAGCTGCAATATACTCTGCTTCAGCTGTAGATGTGGAGATTGATTTCTGTTTCTTACTGTACCAGGAGACAAGTCTGTCACCAAGAAATTGACAACTTCCACTAGTGCTCTTTCTGTCTACCTTGCAGCCTGCAAAGTCTGCATCAGAATATCCAAGTAGCTTGAAATCTGATTCTCTGGGGTACCACAGACCTAATGATATGGTGCCCTTGAGATACTTGAAGATTCTTTTCACAGCTGTCAAATGTGGCTCTCTAGGATCTGCCTGAAACCTTGCACAAAGACAGGTTGCATACATGATGTCAGGCCTACTTGCTGTCAAGTATAGAAGAGAACCTATCATGCCCCTGTAGTTTGTCATATCCACTGAAACTCCTGTGTCTTTGTCCAATTTAGTTGCTGTTGCCATGGGAGTTGATGCAGATGAACAGTCAAGCATACCAAATTTCTTGAGAAGATTTCTGGTGTATTTTTCTTGGTTAATGAAAATTCCATCTTCTGTTTGTTTCACCTGTAGGCCTAGAAAGTAACTAAGCTCTCCCATCATGCTCATTTGATATCTGGACTGCATGAGCTTGGCAAACTTCTTACAGAGTTTATCATTAGTAGACCCAAAGATGATGTCATCAACATAAATTTGAACTAAAAGGAGATCACTTCCTTGATTGAAGTAAAACAGAGTTTTATCAATTGTTCCTCTGTTGAATCCACTTTCTAGAAGAAACTGAGCAAGTGTCTCATACCATGCTCTTGGTGCCTGCTTAAGTCCATATAGTGCCTTATCTAGCCTGTAGACATAATCTGGATATTTGGGGTCCACAAATCCTGGTGGTTGTTCAACAAACACTTCTTCTTCAAGTTTTCCATTCAGAAAAGCACTTTTCACATCCATCTGGAACACTTTGAATTTCTTGTGAGAGGCATATGCTAGAAAAATTCTGATTTCCTCCAATCTTGCAACTAGAGCAAATGTTTCATCATAGTCTATTCCTTCCTGCCGTGAATAGCCTTTTGCTACCAGTCTAGCCTTGTTCCTTGTGATAACACCTTCACCGTCAGTCTTGTTTCTGAAAACCCATTTAGTACCCACAATAGATCTGTTCTTTGGTCTTGGTACAAGGGTCCAAACTTCATTCCTTTCAAATTCATTTAACTCTTCCTGCATTGCTGTTATCCAGTCTGCATCTTGAAGAGCTTCTTCCACTTTCTTTGGTTCATTTATATACAAGAATGCATGAAACAGACATTCACTTGCAGTAGCACTTCTTGTCTTTACTTTTGCATCTGGATCACCAATTATCAAATCAGGTGTATGTGATTTAGTCCATTTCCTAGCAGAAGGGAAATGACTTCTATCAGCATGTGATCCTCCCCCTTGATCCATGCTCTCCTGATTCTGTTGTGATCTAACTTCGTTTTCTGAGACTCCCCCTGAACTTGACTGCCCAGAGTCAGAATTTGAATTTTCAGAGTTTGATGCATCAGAGTTTGATCCAGATTTTTCAGTTGACTCAGTATCAGTGTTTGAGTCTTCATCTTGATCATGCTCCCCCTCAACTGGTTCTCCCCTTTGTTGAGACTGAGAAGTTTCTCCAGAATTTACCAGTAGAGGTTCAGAGTTTGTTTCAACAGAGTCTGTCAGAATTGTTTCATCAGAGTTTCCTTCATCAGAGTTTAAAACTTCATTTTCAAAGTTCAGTTGATCATATTCGTCTTTGTCTTCAAGTCCAGTTATCTTCTTATCATCAAAAGAAACATGTATAGATTCCATGATCACTTTAGTTCTCAGATTGTAAACTCTGAATGCCTTTGTTGACAGTGGATAGCCAACAAAAATTCCTTCATCTGCCTTTAACTCAAACTTGGTCAACTGTTCTGGATGAGTCTTCAAAACAAAACATTTGCACCCGAAAATATGAAAGTATTTCAGGTTAGGCTTCTTTTTCTTCACCATCTCATATGGTGTCTTTCCATGCTTATTGATCAGTGTTGCATTTTGAGTAAAACAAGCAGTTTGAACAGCTTCTGCCCAGAAATAAGTTGGCAGTTTTGCTTCATCAAGCATAGTTCTGGCAGCTTCAATTAAGGTTCTATTTTTCCTTTCAACTACACCATTTTGTTGTGGTGTACCAGGTGCTGAAAATTCTTGTTTCACTCCATTGTCCTTGTAGAATTCTTCCATAGTTGCATTTCTGAACTCAGTTCCATTATCACTTCTGATGATTCTGACTTTGTTGCTTGATCCTTTGTCTAGAAGCTTCACATGCTCCATCAGAGTTAATGCAGTTTCATCCTTCTTTGCTAGAAAATACACCCAGGTGAATCTAGTGTATTCATCAACAATGACTAAAGCATATTTCTTCCTTGCAATAGACATAACATTTACTGGACCAAAGAGATCAACATGCAAAAGATGATAGGGATCAGTGATAGAAAATTCTGTCTTGCTCTTGAAAGATGACTTCCTTTGTTTAGCCTTCTGACATGAGTCACATAGGCCATCAACATTTAACAGGGTCTTTGGGAGTCCTCTTACAAGATCCTTTCTGATCAAATCATTGATGTTGTTCAAGTTCAAATGTGAGAGTTTCTTGTGCCACTTCCAACTCTCTTCACTAGACATTCTTGTAGACAGGCAAACAGCTTTTCCAACAGAGTCTATCAAAAGCTTGATTTCATAAATGTTGTTTTGCATGTGACCAACTAGAACAACCTTTCCTGTAGATTTGCTGATAACTTCACAATATTCAGGTTGAAAATCTACATGATATCCCTTGTCACAGATTTGACTCACAGATAGCAAGTCATGCTTGAGTCCTGGGACATGAGCTACATTGTTGATGATGACATTTCCAAGATTGATATTGCCATATCCCAATGTTCTTCCTATATTGCCATCACCATATGAAACTTTTGGGCCAACCTTCTCCTCATATTCTGATAGCAGGGCTTTATTTCCAGTCATGTGTCCTGAACATCCACTATCCACGACTAGGGTTGCCTCCCTGTTACCCTGCAATCACAAACAATTACTGAGGATTAGTTTTAAGGATCCAGACTTGCTTGGATCCTTTGGCATTCTTAACTTTGTTAGCTTTTGCAGCGGAATTAAAATTATCAGAGTTTGAGCTAACAGTATCAGTATTTACACTTGCAGTATCAACTTTAACCCATTTTAGATTGGGTTTCAGTTCATAGTAATTATGATAGATAGCATGATATTTTCTGCAAGTATAGATGGAATGCCAAGTGCTTCCACAGTGTGTGCATAGAGTCTGTGGCTTAGTTCTAGCAAAATCCTTCTTTACCTCAGACTTTGTAGGTAAAGAATTTATATTTTTATTTTTCTTGCAGAAATTTGCAAGATGCTTAGTACTACCACAGTTATGACATGTCTTTCTTGGAGCATAACTAGCAAGCATTGGTTTATTTCCTGAAGTGATGCCTACTTTTCCATTTCTGTTCTTGTTTGACACTTTCTTTTTCTCAACAGATTTTAACTCCTTCAGTTTATGTTTGAGTTGTTTATCTGTCATTGAACCAATATTAACCTGTTTAACACTAGTTTTTACTGGTTTTGTTTTGACAGCTTCTTTTTCATTCTCAGACAAAAATTTACTGGTTCCATGAACAAATTTAGTTCTGACTTTAACTTGATTTTGAAATCTAAGTTCATCTCCCTCATTATAACCTAGACCAACAGTGTCTGTTTGAAAAATCTGTTGAGTGTCCTTTCCAGAATTAGTCCAAGTCCTAATTTTCTTATTTGCTTCCTCCAACTCAGATTCTAGTTGTTTATATTTCTGAAGCAAATCCTGTTCTATAGAAACAGCATCATCTCTCTCTTTCTGAACTTGTTGCATGTTTTCAAGTTTCTCTTCAACAAGTTTATTTCTTTCTTTAAGTTCAAAATTTTCAGCTTTTATCCTCTCATTTTCTAAAGTCTGATCCCTATAACTTATATGCAATGACTTAAGAAAAATTCTTAATTGAGCAATGTCATCAATATTATAAGCATAGGTAGTTAAAGGTACCTGATTTTCAGAGGATTCTGATTCAGTAGTAGCCATGAGAGCATAGTTTATTTCTTCATCAGAATCTGAAGTATCTGCCCAATCTCTGCCTTTAGTGTAGAGTACCTTTCCAGTTTTACCCTTCTTGCACTCAGGAGCATAGTGGCCCATCTCCTTACACTTGTAGCATTGAATTTCAGACTTATCCTTCTTTCCTTTAGAATCTCTCTTATCAGACTTCCTGTAGCTTTTCCTGTCTTCATTTGAATCCCTAGAAAACCTTTTTCCTTTCTTGAAATTCTTGAAGCCCATTTTCTTGAAAGTCTTCACCATTAACACAGCCATTTTTCTCATTTCTTCTTCATCATCCTCAGAGTCAGATGATTCAGAAGAGTTTGAATCATAATCAGAGTTTGGTGAATCACTTTCTGAATGTATGACCAAAGCTTTTCCCTTCATTTTCCTTCTTGTTGCCTCTTTCTTCTGAGGCTTCTCTTCAACATTGAGAGCAACAGACTTTCCTTTTCTGCTTGATCTCCTGTTTCTCTGCTCCATTTCCAATTCATGAGTTTTGAGCAGTCCATAGATTTCATCAATCTCTGTTTCAGCAAGATCATAGTTGTCTCTAATAGTGGTTGTTTTCACATCCCACTTTTCAGGTAGAGAAAGAAGAAACTTGAGATTCGAGTCTTCTAGATCATACTCTTTGTTGACCAATGACAGATCATTAATCAGTTTACAGAATCTATCAAATGTTTCTGTCATGGTCTCTTCAGGTTTAGCCTCAAAATGCTCATACTCTTGTGTGAGTATGTTTCTCCTATTCTTCTTAATAGCTGCAGTTCCTTGACACCTGACTTCAAGAGCATCCCATATCTCTTTTGCAGTGGTGCAGTTAATGACTTTGTTAGACATAACATTGTCTAAAGCACTATGCAGTAAATGCCTAACTTTTGCATCCTTAGCAATTGATGATAGATCTTCAGGAGTCATGTCCTTCTTTTCCTTTGGAACCATTTTTGCTGCTTCACCAGCAACTGCAACAGATAGCTTTGTAGGATTGTGAGGGCCTTCATAAATCCTGTCAAGATATTCTGGATCTGTAGCCTCCAGAAACATAGTCATCTTGACCTTCCACATAGCATACTCTAATGGCCTCAGAATAGGAACCCTGATTGGTTCATAACGACTCACAGTAGTAGGAGCCTTTTCAGAAACAGTAGGTGTTGGTGGAGGAATTTCTGACATGATTATTGTTGTGTTTGGATCTTAACCTGTAATAAAGTAACAGATTGGCTCTGATACCACTTGTTAGGCCGAATACATAATTAATAATCAACTTTGTATGAGAGATTAGTAAGTAAAAGCGTTTATACACTTAAAAACTTCTTGTATTTCAAACCCTCTTCGTGATGTAAAATATCACAAAGAGCTGCTAGGTTATAATAATGATAATTCGTTATCGATACCCTTCTAGGGTTAACCTATCTGTATTTATATAACATACGGCTACGATACAATCTCTAATTGATATTCCTAATAATCAGCTATACAATGATATCAATTACAGATTGTCACACGTCTCCTATGTCAACTCGATCTCTTTGATAGCTATCCAATCTTCAAAGATATCGCTTCCATAATTAATCTTTAATCACTGTTGAACAGTAGACGCGCTTCCTTCAGACAGAGTTTAACAAACTCTGTCGAGCTTCCAACTGTCAGAGTTTACCCAAACTCTGACTGCTTCCAGCTAAACTCTGATAACTCCCTGTAACACTTAAACACTGATTAAAACACATCAATTATATTTAATACTTCAACAACAAACTGTTGCATTTGTTCAACACCAACAACACCAAGCTGCCCAATATGCTACAACTTTTAAATCTTTCCAAGCCGTTCACCCACCTGAGTTTAAAGGTACCTTGAGCCCTGTTGAAGCTAAATCTTGGTTGATGGATATCGAGAAGTCTTTCATGTAAGTTAGGGTTGATGAAATTCAGAAGGTGGAGTTTGCTAGTTTTTATTTGAGTACGGAAGTGAATTTTTGGTGGGAGTTTGTTAAGGCCGCGGAAGGAAATGCGATTACATGGCCAAGGTTCGTAGAATTGTTTAATTAAAAATATCTGCCAGGTTATTTACAAGATCAGTTGGAGATTTAGTTTATGGAATTGTAACAAGAAAGGATGACTGTTGCGGAGTATGAGGCCAAGTTTACTGAGTTATCTAGGTTTACACCCTAGTATGTAGGAAATGAAGCTAGTAAGGCTAAGAAGTTTCAGCATGGATTAAAGCCTTGGTTAAGGAGTAGAGTTGCTGCATTCGAGTTGAGAACCTATTATGCTGTTGTGCAAAAGGCGATGATTATAGAAAGAGAAAGTGAGTTGAATCAGAAGGAGAAAGCTGGTAAAAAGAGAAAGTTTGATAAAGTGGAAAAGAGTCAAGAGACAGAAGGTCAAAGGAGTTTTCAGAACAGAGGAAGGTTTGGAAATCGACCAGGAGGACATAGAAATTTTCAGAAGTTTGGAGGTGGTAATGGAGGACAAAACCGTAGACCCCAAGGAGTAAATCCTCAGGCTATAACAAGACCCGTACTACTAGATGGCAAAATTTATGGAAGAAAGCACCCTGGTATCTGTAATAAGCCTAACATAGTTTGCTACAAGTGTGGGAAGAAAGGACACTATGCTCAAGAATGTCCGGAAGTAAAGTCAGTAGGATTTACTTGTTATAGGTGTGGCAAGATTGGCCATATTGCTAAGAACTACAAGGAGCCTGTCCAGACTGCTAATGTTTTGAGGATAACCGCACCACCAGCACCGCGACAAGTGCCGTATCAAGCACCTCAGCCTAGAGCCCGTAATTTCAATATATCTGTCAAAGAAGCTGTTAATGATGCCGATGTGGTTGCAGGTACGCTTCCTGTCAACTCTTTTGAAGCTAAAGTTTTAATTGATTCTGGAGCAACTAGATCCTTTATATCTGAAAGATTTCTTGATAAATTGTACTATGAGATTCGTCCATTAGAAAAGGCATTAGTAGTAGAAGTTGTTAATCAAGATAAGATTTCCATAGACCAGGAGTGTCCTAACTGTAATATTGAGATTGGAGGATTTCTTTTCTACGTGAATTTATTACCATTTAAGTTGGGAGAGTTTGATGCTATTTTAGGAATGGATTGGTTGTCCGCGAGTGATGCGTAGATTGAGTGTAAGAAGAAGTAAATTAAGTTGCATACTAAAGATGGTAGTGAAGTAGTATTTCAAGGACAGAAGCAAGATAAGAAATTTCTAACATTTATGCAAGCGAAGAGATTGTTAAATCATGGATGTGAAGCTTATTTAGCACATGTAGTTGATACAGAGAAATAAGTCCCTAAGATGGAACACATTCCAGTTGTAAATGAGTTTCCTGATGTATTTTCCGATGAATTTCCCGGATTACCTCCAGATAGAGAGATTGAATTCCCAACTGAATTGGCAACAGGAACTGAACCTGTATCTAAAGCACCGTATCGAATGACACCTGCTGAGATGAAGGAGTTAGCTACTCAATTACGAGATTTATTAGATAAAGGAGTTATAAGGCCGAGTGTGTCCCCGTGGGGAGCGCCAGTGTTGTTTGTTAAGAAGAAGGATGGAAGCATGAGGTTGTGTATTGATTATAGAGAACTCAATAAATTGACTATCAAGAATGAGTATCCATTGCCAAGGATTGATGATTTGTTTGACCAACTGAAGGATGCTGCCTACTTTTCTAAGATTGATTTGAGATCAGGTTATCACCAATTGAAGATCAAACCAGAAGATATTCCAAAGACTGCATTTCGCACGAGATATGGACATTATGAGTTTTTAGTGATGGCTTTCGGATTGATGAATGCGCCAGCTGTGTTTATGGATTTAATGAATAGAGTGTTCAAGAGATAATTGGATAAATTCGTAATTGTATTTATTGATGACATCCTTATATACTCGAGAAACCCTGAAGAGCATGCCGAGCATTTGAGAATAGCATTGGAAAACCTGAGAAAGGAAAGATTATACGCCAAGTTTTCTAAGTGTGAGTTTTGGTTGCAAGAAGTGCAATTTTTAGGTCATGTGATTAGTAAAGAAGGAATTCGAGTGGATCCTTCTAAGATTGAAGCTGTGGTGAGTTGGAGTAGACCAAGAACTCCTACTAAGGTGAGAAGTTTTCTAGGATTGGCTGGTTATTATCGAAGATTTGTACAAGATTTCTTAAAGATTGCTACCCCGTTGACAAAGTTGACCCGAAAGAATGAGAAGTTTATTTGGAACGAAAAGTGTGAAGAAAGCTTTCAAGAGCTAAAGAAAAGATTAGTTTCAGCACCAGTGTTAGTATTGCCAGATGATAAAGGAAATTTTGTAATCTATAGTGATGCTTCGCACAAAGGATTAGGATGCATTTTGATGCAACACGGGAATTTTATTGCGTTCGCTTCGAGACAACTTAAGCCGCACGAACAAAAGTATCCGACACATGATTTGGAGTTAGCTGCAATTGTATTCGCGTTGAAAATATGGAGACATTATTTGTATGGAGAAAAGTGTGAAATTTTCACCGATCATAAAAGTTTAAAGTATATCTTTACCCAGAAAGAGTTGAATATGAGAAAAAGAAGATGGTTGGAGTTGATTAAGGATTATGATTGCACGATAAGTTACCATCCCGGAATGGTGAATGTTGTCGCTGATGCGTTAAGTAGAAAGGAGAGGTTGAATACATTGACTATGCCAAAGGAGTTATTCCGAGAATTTGAGAAGTTAAGTTTAGCAGTTTATGATTCAAAAGATGCAGATGAGTTTTTGAGTACAATGACTTTTCAACCAGAGTTGTTGGAGAAGATTCGGAGATGTCAAGAGGAAGTGATGAATTGTGAGATGAATACGTTGATTGTAGAAGAGATTTGTACACAGAAAGATGATCAAGGTATTTTATGATTTGGAAGAAGAATATGGATTCCTAAAGTAGAAGAATTGAAGAATGGGATTCTGAGTGAAGCCCATAGTTCGAGATATTCTATTCACCCTGGAAGTACAAAGGTATCGAGATTTGAAAGAGAAATTTTGGTGGCCAGATATGAAGCGTGAGATAGCCGAATGGATAAGTAAGTGTTATACCTGTTAGAGGATTAAAGCAGAGCATCAGAAACCAAGCGGATTGTTACAACCGTTAGATATTCCCGAGTGGAAATGGGAGCACCTTGCTATGGATTTTGTAGTGGGATTGCCAAGAACTAAGGCAAATCATGATGCGATTTGGGTAATCATTGATCGATCGACAAAGTCTGCTCATTTCTTACCGATTAACGAAAGATTTTCCTTGGACAAGTTGGTACATTTGTATTTGAAGGAAATAGTGTCACGACATGGAGTTCCTGTTTCGATAGTATCTGATCGAGACCCACGGTTTAATTCGAGGTTTTGGCGACAATTTCAAGAATGCCTAGGAACCTAATTAAAGATGAGTACAGCTTACCATCCACAGACGGATGGACAAAGTGAAAGGACTATTCAGACAATAGAGGATATGCTTAGAGCTTGTGCATTGGATTTTGAAGGAACTTGGGACGAACATTTGCCATTGATTGAGTTTTCATATAACAACAGTTATCACGCAAGTATAGGAATGCCCCCGTATGAAACCTTGAATGGGGGAAAGTGTAGATCGCCAGTATATTGGGAAGAAGTTGGTGAGAGGAAAATTTTAGGACCAGAGCTGCTTCAGCAGACGAAGGAGAAAGTTGAGATTATTCAAAAGAGATTAATTACTGCCCAGGATCGTCAAAGAAAGTACGCTGATTTGAAAAGAAAGGACAGTAGTTTTGAAATTGGAGATCAAGTGTTATTGAAAGTGTCACCATGGAAAGGAGTTACAAGATTTGGTAAGAAAGGAAAGCTGAGTCCAAGATACGTAGGACCATTTGAGATATTGAAGCGAGTTGGAAAAGTTGCTTACGAGTTGGCGTTGCCACCGCTTATGCACCATATACACAATGTGTTTCACGTATCTATGCTTAAGAAGTACAATCCCGATGCAAGTCACGTAATTGAATATGAGCCTATTGAGATCCAGCCAGACTTATCTTACGAAGAGCAACCAGTAGAGATTCAGGATAGAAGTGATAGAAAACTTAGAAATAAAGTTGTTAGATTGGTTAAAGTTTTGTGGAGGAATCCTAGAGTCGAAGAGTCGACTTGGGAACTTGAAAGCGAGATGCTTGCCAAGTACCCTCATCTGTTTACTTAGGTAAGATTCTGGGGACAGAATCCTTTTAAGGGGGGAAGGCTATAACGACCTAGAATTTTTCGCGATTTATAAATGTTTATTTAATTATTAAATGTGGAAATTATGTGAATTACGTGAGAGATAAATTTTTTGAAGTCAAGGTATATGTGAAATCATGTTTATGTGATTATGTGATGTTTGGTATGTGTCGTATATGCTCGTAGAATTTTATTTATATTTTTGGAGCATTAAAACTATTTTTAATCTTTCGAAAATCATATAAAATCATTGGAGTTGTTTTAAATCATGAAATCTTTTACATTATCATCTTTGTGATATTATGGAGTTATGAAAATTAGTGTGGATATTTAATTATGTGATTTGGTATTTTAAAATGATTTTAAAAGCATTATTTCTTTTAAAGAGCCTTTATTTCAGAAATTCATATAAAATTCATTTTTGAGCCTAAAATTATTTTAAAAATATGGGGAGCCTTGTAATTTTATAGACTTTGATTTAAAATTTTTAAAATTATTTTTATATTAATTTTCTAATTTATTTCGATTTAAAATGATTAAAAACGAATTTATAAAAGAAAATAGACTTCAGCTTGTTGCCAAATTACTGTTTTGCCCCTGGCTTCATAAAAACAGCACCCACCCCATTTTCTTCTTCTTGCTCGCAAAGTACAACTGCTGGTACTCTCATCCTTCATTCCTTTTCGTTTTCTTTCGATTTTCATCACCAAACCATGCTGCAAACTCCGTTTTAATTACTTATAACCTGCTTTCTTGCTTAGTTCTTGACTTGGTAAGGTTTTGTGTGAGTTTGTATGTATGTATGTGTGACTGTGTGTATGTATATGTGCCAAAGTTGACATGCAAGCACTATTAAGTATTTGTTTGATGATTAAACAATCTTGTGATGATAATTAAAGCTAGAAACTAAGTTTTTATGAAGTTTAGTGCAAGTTCTTAGATGTCCGATCAAACCCTCGCCGCCGATGACGGATTCCGGCGAGGTCATGGTGTCCAGTGGCGATCTATTGCCTCTATGATGTTGTTAAATTAGTTTAAATGTGAATTGATAATTATAAATGATTGCATGCAAATAGTTTTGTGTTTTTGAGTTTTATTCGAATTAATTATATATATGTATGAGACTTTCTAAATTGATCCTTGTACTTAGATGATGCTCTTGATGATTAATTGCTAGATACCAATTTTTAAATATGTGTAAGATGATTATACGAAGATGCATGCGATTTTTGGTGAATTATTTATATGTAATTCGATTTAATTCGAATTATTTGTGAAATTATAATTTAGATAAATGATTATGTATTTGATTCTTGTCACTTAAAGATGAAATCATGATTAGGATGTTAAGTAATTGCTAATTAGCATTCGTATAGAATTTTTCAGATTATTAAAGTAATTGATTCGAGTTCTTATGAATTATTATGCTTTGTGCGGATTTTTGTAAAATAATTATGATTTACTTGAATTATTGTGAATTATTAATAAGAAATTAAAAGATTAATTTGAATGATTATTTGTTAAGTGTAAATTTGGTTGTGAATGAATTATTTGAATGAATTATTTGGTTGTGATTATTTGTTAATTTGAATGATTATTTGTTAAGTGTAATTTGAATGATTATGTATTTGAATGATTAATTTGAATGAATTATTTGGTTGTGATTTGAGTCGGCTATATTCCGACGAATAGTCCTATTTACAAAGGAAACTCTTCCCGATTTTCGTCAGAAATATTAGTTGTAAAACCTATAGTATATTTTTATAAGTTGATTACAAGTCAAGATGACACTACGTGTTAAATGCGTAAGTGACTTATGTGCTTTTATGCTATAAATGCTATTTGATTATGTGCCTAAATGATCTTAGTGAGGTACGTAATAATAATGGGATATATATGTTAAATGGTAATACGATATAGGAATCGATTGGGTAGATTAGGATAAGTCGTATTAGAAGTATAGTATTCTAAAGTAGTGATATGGTTTATGTAGATAAGAAGGACGTAGGTCCTAGCGATATAGGAAAGGCTAAGGTTGAGTTTCAGTAAGCTGAGCTGTTGAGCTGTTGCATTCTACCGGAGGCAAGTAACTCTGTCTTTCCTCTGAAAGTTCATATTATTGAAACTGTTATATCTTGTTGATTCAAGCATGCCTATTCTATACCCTGTTAATCATACTTCTGTTATAAACTACCTTTGCATGTATCCAAAATCTTTATTGATAAACCCTGGTTCAACACATGTAAACCCTAGACCAGCATAATTCCTTTTTCATTGCTTTTTGACCATACTGTCACCCAGAGATAAACAATACTAATTCTTTTTAATTGCTTCTTGACCATATATGTCCTACAATTTACTATAATCAAATCATATTGACTGCCCGATAAACCAGTGTTTCACTTGACTTATGTCCATAACCCGGATACCTTGTGTTGATTTTAAAATACTTATCAAATATCATATTTCTCTAAACACTGTTTTACAAACTTGTTATCCTTTATCGATGACTTTTAAACTTTACCACTTGATCAAATGATTTCAAAACTAAACCTAATTGATATCTTTGACCTTTGACTTGGACTGTTCCCTTATACCCTGATTGAAATCCAGATTTCCACTTGAGTCTATATCTTCTTGATTTAGACTTGTACCCTCTTTCATTGATGTCAGAACACTTAGTCAAACCCTTTGACTTTTATCATTGCGAATCAAAATGAATTGTTTTCTTAAAATACTTTGAAGTTAATTAGACTGGGCTGATCTGTTATCAAAGAGTCGAAGGTACTTCGAAGTAAAGGTTTTCGAAAAGATTAAGTATTAAAATGTTTTATAAAGTTAAAAAAAGAGTTTTGTAAAGCCTAATGTTCTAAAATAAGATTTATAATAAAAATGTTAGGAACTCCGTCTAAATGGTTTCCACGGATTCCTGACGATTGGAGAGACGGGGCGAACGGGTAATGCTGGTTCCGTTAGTTTTTGAGATGTAGTATTGTGTAGTTCTGGTCTGTCCAGTTCGAAACCTTTATAGGCCAATGTGTTGCCTCTTGGGAACCCAAGCTATCCTAATGAAAGGAAATGCTGGCCAGAGGCACTTTGTGTCCGGCATGGGGATTTATGGGCTGATCACCCGTATTGTCTATTATAAAATAAAAACCTCCAATCAGTTTTCTTAAATTGATGATTACGTTTTATTTACTTTGAAATGAAATTGGTTTACCGATTGAAATGTCAATTACTTTACACAGTTTTGAAACATCTATTGTTATTCTATTTATCAGATGATATCCTGTCTTTATTAAATACCAGTATTGCTTTTACCGCTTCCAGCATATTTATGTCATATCTTGATTTATTGTCATCTTCGGCGATACCCTGTTGTATTATATTCAGTTGAGATCTTTAGTTACTTGCTGAGCGTTAGATCATTATTATTTTGTCTAACCATTTTGACAGTAATCTAAGAATCATGGTTCGTACAATCCAAACCGCAAGGAAGCGCACCTACCGTGGTCCTGAGTTGGTCCATTTTGAGTTAGCTCCCGAGGTAGATGCAATAACAGCCCAGTGAGGAGATCTTTAGTTAGTTGTGAGAACTGGCAATAGAACTTTTGAGAACTTTGGTTTGTAATAATAGTATATTTTGAATTCAGGTTTGTAATAATAATTAGTTAGACGATGGCTTGCTTGTTTCATACCATTACCTGTGAAAGATCTTGGATAGTAGTGTTGGGGCCAGTCAGCATGTTATATTTATATTATATTTTAGGTTGTTTGCATCTAGATGTGTGTCAGTGACTCTCCGATCTAGGCCCCTGATCGGGAGGGCGTCACAATATGTTGTCAAAGATATTCTTTTTAGTGTGCATAATGTCAATGTTGTGACGAAGACTGAGTGTCTCCCAATATGGAAGCTCAAAAAATGGAGAGCTGTGAGTATAACGCCCTAGAAAAATTTCGTATTTTATAAATATTTGTTTATTTAAAGTATGAATTTTATTATGTGGATATTGTTGGAAAGGTGGAATATATGTGAAATTGTGTTTATGTACTCCCGTGATGATTTGTGTATGCCGTGTAAGTCGGTGTATTTTTATTTGTATTTTTGAGGGTTTAAATATATTTAAATCATGCATTCCCTAAACCTCTGCAGCCAAAATACCTCCGCGTACGGCTGAAACGGCGTAGGGGCCACATCAGAGGTCTCAGTTCGAGTTCCGATAATATCTCCAGCCAAGTTCTTGGCTAAGTTTTGGTCCAACTCATCCAAATCAAACTGCAAATACTCCGCAGGCTTTCCCAAACCAAAAGGATCGAACCCATGTGTGACATTTGCTCTCCGATCTAGGCCCTTGATCGGGAGGGCATCACAATATGTTGTGAAAGATATTCTTTTCAGTGTGCATAATGTCAATGTTGTGACGAAGACTGAGTGTCTCCCAATATGGAAGCTCAAAAAATGGAGAGCTGTGAGTATAACGCCCTAGAAAAATTTCGTATTTTATAAATATTTGTTTGTTTAAAGTATGAATTTTATTATGTGGATATTGTTGGAAAGGTGGAATATATGAGAAATTGTGTTTATGTGCTCCCGTGATGATTTGTGTATGCCGTGTAAGTCGGTGTATTTTTATTTGTATTTTTGAGGGTTTAAATATATTTAAATCATGCATTTTTGACCCTCTTACAATTTTATAAAATTATTAGAGTGATTAAAAATCATGAAATCTTTTGTGATATTATCTTTATAATATTGTCTAGTTTTTAAAATTATTGGGAGAATTAATTTGGATGTTTGAGTGTATTAAAATTATTTTAAGAGTTTTATCGTATTTAAAGGATCAAAACTTGTAATTTAATTCATTTTGATCCAAAAAATATTTTAAAAATATGTGCGTGCTCGTAATTTTATATTCTTTATTTTAAAAGTGAAAAGATTAATCTTCGCAATGTTCTATTTAATTTCGATTTATTAAAGTTGTTAGTTTTAAAAGACGAATCGATAGAATTTTATTTGGGCCCGTGTTGTGGAATAAAAATCGAGTTATCGAATTGCGATTAGGGTTTGTGCGTATTTAATGCTAAGGGATGGTGAGCTTCAAGGTTTAATGGCTGTTTCCGTGTTCGAGACTAATCGGTCCTCACAGAGTGCCTACGTATCTCGTTATTGAGAATCAAGCCAAAAAACGTAGTTCTGAGATGAGGGGTATGGCCCTTTATATAGGATGTAGGAGCCTTAGAATCGTAGTAGGATTCGGATACTTGGTGGGCAAGCCACCGCCTTGAAGAAGGTTCTAGACTCCTTCCTTGTAGGAGTCTGTTTCCATATTGAATTGGGTACCTTGGAGGGTAAGTCTGGTAGGAATAGTATCCTTATATGATTACTATTGCTGAGCTGTTTATTACCCTTAATATTAATTACGAAATTAATATTAAAATAGGGATTCTGACCTCATCAATGGGCCCCACGTCTGGACCATGATGGGTCTAATTAATGCCATATTAAATGTGTCTTTATGGCATATTTTCAGGCCATATCATTTGCCCCCCAACTTCTAGGAAAACTGATCAGGTTTTCCTTGAAGTTTTAACGGCCTTTTCGAGAATTGGGTCAGGGTTTATTTCTTTTACGTGAGTATTCAACAATATCGTCTTAATGTAAGGCGTGGAGCGACCGACGCATTTACAACGATATTAAACGACACTAACAGTGTTAAACGTCCCTAAACAGCACTAATCGACACTAAACAACGCTAATCAGCCTCAAACAACGTTTAAACAATGTTAAACGATGTTAGACGGCATAAAACGGCACTAACGACGCTAATCGGCACTAAACGGTGCTTAATCGGCACTAAACAACGCTAATCGGCTCTAATCGGTGCTAATTCTAAATTTCAACTTCCACTTGATTATTTTGTTCAAAACAATCTCAATAGTGATCTTGAACATCAAGACGGAAAAACAAAAGATGTGAAATCCCGACTCGATCACCACTGTCAGTTGGCCGGGTCGAAAAATGCATACCGACAACCAATGTCAGTCGGCCGGGAGGTCACCGGTGTGCCGGTCGGCCGGTACCCGGTCGGCCAAAGCAAAAACTCATACCGACGGTCGACGTCGGTCGGCCGATTTTTTTTTTTGGCATCGAAGCAAAATATTGATACCGACAACCAATGTCGATCGGCCGAGGCTTCACCAGTGAGCCAGTCGGCCACTCCTTGATCGGCCAATTTTTTTTTTTGTCGATCGAAGAAAAATATCGATACCGACAACCAATGTCGGTCGGCCGATGAGTCCCCGGGAGGCCGGTCGGCCGAGAGGCAATCGGCTGACAAAAAAACTCGACTCGAAGGTCGATGTCGGTCGGCCGAAGGGTTCAATTTTGCCTCAGTCGGCCTCGTCTCGGTCGGCCGTCGCGCCCCGCGTACCTCGGTCGGCTGGGGTGTGGTCGGTTGAAGCTTCTCCGAGGCCTCGGTCGGCCGTGCTTCAGTCGGACGGTGCCCTCGTGGGTGCTTTGTTCGGCTGGTTCATGGTCTGCGAGTTTTGATTTTCAATATCGACCTCGATCATCAATATTAACATTCGCACATCGGCTTTCAAAAGCTAATCAACTAGGCCACACATGGCTTTTATTTAAGGTTTTACTTAAAACCTCGATCAGCATTATTAATCCCGTATTTAGGACTAATTTCTTGATTATCCTCTCTTAAGCACGCTTAGCTTCCAAAGCTCAACCGACTACTCTGGTGAAATGTCTTCTCGGATATTCATTTAAATTCTCCGTTTTTTCATCTATAATAGATAGTTTTTGCTCCTTTTTCATATTTTATCGATACTTGACCTGTAAACGCGAACCGGGTTGCATTTCAACCTGAGGTAGCAGGTCATCCTTTTCTTATAAAAGGAGGGGAGTATCCTTCATTTTTATTCAGTTCTTCATTTCTCAAACTTTTCTCAAGTCTTCAACTTCTCTAGTTTTCAAGCTTCCAAGTTCAAGCTTCAAGTTCAGTATGGCCGACAAGCATGCATCTGCCCCTTAAATCTCCATGGAGGAAGCCTTCAGGAAGAGGAGCATGGCGAGAACCATGAAAGGTAAACTAAAACTCATGCCTCCTAAATATATTGAGCGTAGATTCGAGTCTACATTAGATTTGTTAAATACTATGGGCGAGTCATTCCCCAATAGGTCAGATTTAGATGCCTTTCATAGTCCTTGCAAGTTAAGGAGAAAAGATGTAGAGAAGATTGAAAGCATGTAAGGTTTTCCAAATGTGATCAAAGTTTGCCTTCCCAGCCTTGGGGATAGAACTTGCAATTGGCATCCTGAAAGGATCTGCGTTTTCAAAGGCGCTTTAGAAGCGGGGTTGAGGTTCGCCGTCCATCCATTCATTATCAGGTTCTTAGCGGAGCTCCAAGTTCATCCTTTCCAGCTCTACCCAAATTCATGGAGGTTCCTTATTATTTTCATGTTGAGGTACCGGGAATTGGAGATCCCTCTGAGCACAACAATGTTTAGGAGCATCTTCTCAGTGAAAAACTCTTCTGATTCTAAGGCAGGGCGAATTAACTTCCAACTTCGAAGTAATCTTCCTCATATAGTAAACTCTTTCTCCTTTCCTGGCTCCCATCATCTCTGGGATAGAGAGTTTGTTGTTTTGGAATGGCAAGGCGGTGACTGGGGTCAGTTTTTCGTTAAGAGGTTTGGATATGTGGAGGATAGTTCGCACTTCGTGTGTGATCTTAGCCATGAAGAATTGCTAAACAGAGACAGATTGCTTGCTGATGATGGTCCTACCCATTACAAAACTATTCTGACAGGGAAGAAGCTTATCGAAGCCGGCTTAAGCATTCTTTCTTTTGAGGGTAATTTTCCTTTGTTACTTTATCACGAACTATGTTTGTTCTTATTCCGCTATTGATGTGCCGAAAATGTGACAATTAAAATCGCAAGCGCACGATCTCGTTTTAGTATTTTAGATTCGATCCACAGGGAATAATATTTTCTCAAATCCTTAATTCTAATTTAATCGAACTAGAAGAATTTGGGATTTTTATAAAATTTGGATTTTTTTATTTAATTCCTAAAAGAAAATTTTCTATTCTTAAAAAAAAAAATTTCTAAACTAATTAATAAAAATGATAAAAGTGAAATTTATCTAAATTCGAATTAAAACTAAAATTTAAAAGTGAAATTGGATTATTATTATTATTATTATTTAAAATTCAGTTTTACACTATTTAATTTCTAAAAGAAGATTTAAACTATTTAAAAGAAATTATAAAAATTATTTCTATTTAAAAATGAAAAGAGCAAAAATAAATTATTCTAAAAATTATTCCATAAATCCTAAATTCGAATTAAAACTAACTTTCATTTTAAAACTCTTTTTTTTAATTTAAAATTTATTTACATAGAATTTGAGAAAAAAATTGAGCATGTTGTTTTCGTAAATTAAACTAGCAAAAACCAACCAACACAAACTTTCTGATTCAACATCAAGACTCGGAAATAATCATCAAAGCACTGAACTAGAAACAACAATTAAATTACTACACACTACTCGACCAAAACGAACAAACAACTAGACTAAAACCGGGAACAAAACGACTCGACTAGACTCAGCACTTAAACTCGAAAAGTACAAATAGACTATCAACACAATCTCTGCATAAGAAACTCCCAGGAACTTTAGACCAAACGAAATTGAAATCTGAAGTAAACACGCAATGAAAACGCAGCAGGATGAGACTCAACAAGAAACAACAGATACTCGGCCCAGGAAAAGTGGTTCGACTTCACCATGGAACTTAACAACTCGGTCATAATAACAGATTATCAATCAAGAACACAGACGCAACCCACGGTAATCAACAAACCCAGTAAACTCAGGACACTTGATTAACAACGCGAAATCAGCATTCAAACAATAACACCGGGAGTTGGCATTGCTTAATAACTCGCTATTCAAACACAAATTCGCTATTCAGAAAACAATAACTCGAAAAAAAAAAATAGGCAGCGAACGAAACCACAAAACTCAATAAAAAATTCCGCAACATTAGTGACTCGGCAAACCAGTTGTACAATCACCGTACAAAACCAGTCAACTCGCCACTACAAGGAACACAAGAACGCAGCAACAACTCGAACTAAATTAGCATTATTCGATCCTTAACCTTAACCCAACATTTAATCCATTGAAAAAAACTCTTACTTATCTATCACAGCGAGAAAACCAAAGAAAAAGAAAGGGGTATGGATGTTGGTGATGGACAGAGAAAGAGAAAAAGACCAAGAGATAGATAGATAGAGAGAGAGAGAGAGAGAGCGAGAGAGAGATGTTCAGCGACGGGGAATGGGTTTAATCGATTGAAGAAGGAAAGGGGCTGGTGGGAAGGAGCTTGAATCGGAAAGGAGGAGGGAGAGAGGAGTGATGTGTTCGAAGGAAACAAAGGGATGACAGGGGAGATTACAGTTTGATAAGAAGAGAAAATAGAGCAAATGATCTATAAAAACAGAGCAAACAGGCTTCGAATTATTAGTAAAAAAAACAGGCAATTAAAACTGAAAATTTTAAGAAATCTAATATTTTTGAGGTTTTTTTTAAATTAAATACGAAATTAGCTATAAAATCAAAACTATACCAAAATAAAATGAGGATTTGGAATTAAAATTGTCCACAATAAAATGGAAATTTAAATGGACAAAATTAAAATTAATAACTAAGAACAAGAATTAAAATGAAACTTGAAATTGCATATAAATAAAAAGTGTTTACAAAAAAAAAAAAAATTACAACTATAATTTGGGAGTGAACTAGAACTAACCTAATTCTAAGATGATTTTAGAAATGAAGGATGAGGCTATTTATAGAAAATAATTAGGGTTTTTGGTAGGTATGGGCTAATATTAGCCATTGATTTAATTTTGGTTGGCTAAATCTTGGCCATTCATTTTGGTGGGCTACAAAGATGCACCACCCTCCCTAGCTTTTCATTTTTCTTCCATTTTGGTCCTTCTTTTCCTTCTTTTGCCATTTATTTCTTTATTTTGTCATTTCTTCATTTTTCTCGAATTTTCCTGAAATGCAACAAAATAATTTATTAAAATACGATTTCAAACAATAAATAGGCAATAAAAATATGCAAAAATATGCACTTATCAAATGCCCCCATACCTATCTTTTGCTCGTCCTCGAGTAAAACAAAAAGAAAAATGCAGAATTAAAAACCTATACTCACTGTCGTAGGAATCACGGGTAATTTTAGGTTTACCAACCCGTTAAACCTATAGACGATCTCTACAGGAGGAGTGTTGTCTCCTAAGGTTTACAGAAGATATACCCATAAAATCTTTCAGATAAATCAGCCAGTATCCAACTTTCCTCTTTTACTCTAGCTTTCATTGGTGTCAACAAAACAATTTAGTAGGAAAATATATGCCTTAAAGATTATTCTAATAATAGCCAAGTTATAGGTTCCCACAATCCACTTGATTAGACTCTAAAAATTTACAAAAAATCCCAAGGTGTGTAGTGAATTTAAGGCCTATGATGGATAAGGTGCATACGAACATTTTCTCTTTTTCAACCAATATTGAACTGACCCAATCTCTATTAAAACAAGTATCTAGCCAAACTTCACGTTCTTAGTAGTTAGACCGACCGTGCAATGGTTGAGGTCCCAAAAGACTTTTGCATCAATACCCATTTAGCGAGTTTTAGGTCAACAATCCCAGACCACAAAGGACCTTAGGTTGCTAGGCACAAAGTCCCCTCGGACTTACTTACTCGGGTTATTAATGAGCCCAACCTAGCCGACTTCCCTACCAAGAATTTATTATTACAAAATTACACTAGCACTCAACAATTACAAACATTTATTGACTCGTTTTATTTTCTTTTTTTTTTTCTTTTTTATTTTTTTTTTGATTTTTTTGATTTTTTTTTTGACACTATAGGAACCAAATTTCGCAAAGGTTTGATTCGACATTGTTCTAACATGTGGGTTCTCTCTCAGGTATCGAATAACATTCCTATACAATTTTTCCATCAAAAGTCTTGTGCAAATGTGTCGTCTTGGTCTTTTAAGCAAAAATTTGTTCGACACAAGTTTCATGAGGAAAAACCTTACCTGACTACGTTCAAATCATCTAAAGGCATTATACATATAATTTTCGAAAAATAGTCAACACCAACTAGTTCTAGAATTTAAAGAGTGGGAAGGAAAACTATGCTAAAATATCTCTATTTTTGGATTTTTAAAATTTTTTCAATTTTTTTGGATTTTTCAATTTTATGTACTTACTTCAATTTTTTTGGATTTTTTTCAATTTTATGTATTTACACTAAAACTCCCCCCATACCTAAATCATGCATTGTCCTCAATGTATGCAAAATGAACGAGAATAAAATAGAGAGGAGGAAATACCTAATAAGGAATGACGGAGAATGACAAACTGCTGAAAAACTACGAAAGAAAACAACTCACACACGCACACAAATCCTCCCCCATACCTACATTCTACTATGGGAGATACAAAACAAATATTTACTAACCAATACCTGCTCTCGGAAAAACTATTTTTGTTACACAACCAACATATTTCAGAAACTCACCCACAAAAATAGCATAGACCACTCGAACGATCTGATTAGGCGCAAGAATAAAACTCATATTCCTAACTTCATCCATAGACCACGAAGATGCTTCTTTTTGTTGTTTAAGAAAATTAATTACGATAAGATGTTGGTCATGAATATCATGAGTTTCGATGAAAGATGGAGCACGAGTGGAAAATGAAGAAATAGAAACGGGTGGGGGTGGCTCTTCGAAAAATGTTTTACCAACAGAATTAGGATCACAAGAACTATTCTTATGTTGGGTTTCCCATTTGGAACAAATATTCATCATCTCTCCAAACATCTCTTCCGAGGTCAAATCCTTAAAAGATTCGTGAAGCTCTCGATTGGTCTCGTAATGCAATTGAAAATCTTGTTTAAGAAGAGACTCAATCTCATGATCGTCCAAATTTGACCTTGAAACAACCTCCTTAACTAGATCAGCTCCTATTGGTTGAGTATGAAGTTCTTTGGGTTTTTCGGGAAGAGGTTTGGAAGATGAAATGAAAAGTTCACCAGAAGAAGATGATGGTTGTCTAGGTGAAGCCACAAACTCAGAATCATCGGGATTCTTCGTTTGACCTAGAGAAAGAATGATGTCAGCATTAGAATCTTTTTCGTGTGAATCACCACCGAAAGGAGTGTCAACTTGAACATTAGACCTAGGAGAAATGATATCATCGAAAGTATCGATAGGTCTTTGAGTGATAAGAAATTCAGGGTTGACCTCTGGTGGATTCGGAGTGGTTATCGTCTCACGCTCGGACATGGTGGCTAATTGATTCACTTAAAATTCTAACTTAGATAAGACTTGAGCATTAGAGTTCAAAATTTGCCTATCAGAAGTTATGGTTTGCATGAAGTTTGCTTGAGAAACCAATAAAGCCCCGATACTCTTTTCTAAGGTGTCAAGTTGCCTACTCGAATCATGAAATCCGGGTGGGTGGGCGGTTGTTTGAATTGAACTCGAATAAGGAACTTGACTCGGAATTGGATAAGAGTTCAGTTCTTGAAATTGTGGAGGCGGAGTTTGATAGCAATGACCTTGGTTCCATGAGAGATCGGGATAATCTCTCCAACCAGAATTAGAAGACGATGTAAAATGGTCATTTCGAGAGGTTGTGTGAAACATGGCGTTGACATGTTGAAAATCGAGACTCGGAGAGTTGAAATTTGGGTGCCGAGACGTGTGTGAAGGGCCTCTAAGGGTTTCTAAGGCTTCGAGTCGTCTAGTAAGAGCATCTAATTCGGAGTCGATTGCAATATCGTTTTCACTATAATGCAAATCACTAAAAGAACTGTACGACTCGTTATATACACTAGGTTCCCTAGTTGACTCACACCACATCGTATTATCCGCTAATTCCTCGTCAAAATCCCAACCTTGGTAATAACGCTCCCTAAATGCTACGGACATGGTAAAGATTGATCAAGGATAAAACCACGTAGCAAGTAAGTGCGAAAATGAAACACACAAAATAAATGGTGAAAAATCAAAAGAAAAATCTAACCTAGGTTCCCTAAATAAAATAACTAGACATTGCTCATAACGTTAAGACACATTAAAATTTCCGTAAATTAAGAATTATTCAGACCGATTCGGCCAGATTAGAGCAGGCATTGCCAAGAGGCCAAACTCGTCACTTAGACACCGAATCTTAACAGCCAGGCGAACCTTAGACACTGAAGGTCGTGAATAAGTCTTAATTACGTTTATTTAATGCAACAAACAACGAGATATATACAAAAACGATAAACAATTATGGATGCTCTACACTATGTGTTCTAAACTAAAGAAAAGAAGAATTTAACGTACCTCGGTCCGCCAGCGATCACCACAATTTACTAGGTACGAAAAATTAAAAACAAGAAAAAAATAATCTAGATGATGTGCCCTAAGTGATGAATGCATGATGCAACAAATATGTATTTATAAATAATTTTTTTGATTTTTCAATATTCAATTTTTTTTGTGATTTTTGATTTTTTTTTTGTGATTATATAAAAATAAAAAGGCGAAAAGAGTAAGATACGGGTTACCAAAGCACGCTTCCAAGAATTCCAATTTTTCCAAGCTCCGTGAAAAGATTCCCGAAATTCCAAACTTTCCTAAAAAAAAAATAAAAATAAGGCAAGCGAAAGAAAACTAATCCCAAAAATTAAAAATTAAGGTGCGAAAAATAATTACTCCCCGGCAGCGGCGCCAAAAACTTGATGTGCCGAAAATGTGACAATTAAAATCGCAAGCGCACGATCTCGTTTTAGTATTTTAGATTCGATCCACAGGGAATAATATTTTCACAAATCCTTAATTCTAATTTAATCGAACTAGAACAATTTGAGATTTTTGTAAAATTTGGATTTTTTTATTTAATTCCTAAAAGAAAATTTTCTATTCTTAAGAAAATAAATAAATTTCTAAACTAATTAATAAAAATGATAAAAGTGAAATTTATCTAAATTCGAATTAAAACTAAAATTTAAAAGTGAAATTGGATTATTATTATTATTATTATTATTATTATTATTTAAAATTCAGTTTTACACTATTTCATTTCTAAAAGAAGATTTAAACTATTTAAATGAAATTATAAAAATTATTTCTATTTAAAAATGAAAAGAGCAAAAATAAATTATTCTAAAAATTATTCCATAAATCCTAAATTCGAATTAAAACTAACTTTCATTTTAAAACTCTTTTTTTTTAATTTAAAATTTATTTACATAGAATTTTAGAAAAAAATTGAGCATGTTGTTTTCGTAAATTAAACTAGCAAAAACCAACCAACACAAACTTTCTGATTCAACATCAAGACTCGGAAATAATCATCAAAGCACTGAACTAGCAACAACAATTAAATTACTACACACTACTCGACCAAAACGAACAAACAACTAGACTAAAACCGGGAACAAAACGACTCGACTAGACTCAGCACTTAAACTCGAAAAGTACAAATAGACTATCAACACAATCTCTGCATAAGAAACTCCCAGGAACTTTAGACCAAACGAAATTGAAATCTGAAGTAAACACGCAATGAAAACGCAGCAGGATGAGACTCAACAAGCAACAACAGATACTCGGCCCAGGAAAAGTGGTTCGACTTCACCATGGAACTTAACAACTCGGTCATAATAACAGATTATCAATCAAGAACACAGACGCAACCCACGGTAATCAACAAACCCAGTAAACTCAGGACACTTGATTAACAACGCGAAATCAGCATTCAAACAATAACACCGGGAGTTGGCATTACTTAATAACTCGCTATTCAAACACAAATTCGCTATTCAGAAAACAATAACTCGAAAAAAAAAACAGGCAGCGAACAAAACCACAAAACTCAATCAAAAATTCCGCAACATTAGTGACTCGGCAAACCAGTTGTACAATCACCGTACAAAACCAGTCAACTCGCCACTACAAGGAACACAAGAACGCAGCAACAACTCGAACTAAATTAGCATTATTCGATCCTTAACCTTAACCCAACATTTAATCAATTGAAAAAAACTCTTACTTATCTATCACAGCGAGAAAACCAAAGAAAAAGAAAGGGGTATGGATGTTGGTGATGGACAGAGAAAGAGAAAAAGACCGAGAGATAGAGAGAGAGAGAGAGAGAGAGAGAGAGAGAGAGAGAGAGAGAGAGAGATGTTCAGCGACGGGGAATGGGTTTAATCGATTGAAGAAGGAAAGGGGCTGGTGGGAAGGAGCTTGAATCGGAAAGGAGGAGGGAGAGAGGAGTGATGTGTTCGAAGGAAACAAAGGGATGACAGGGGAGATTACAGTTTGACAAGAAGAGAAAATAGAGCAAATGATCTATAAAAACAGAGCAAACAGGCTTCGAATTATTAGTAAAAAAAACAGGCAATTAAAACTGAAAATTTTAAGAAATCTAATATTTTTGAGGTTTTTTTTAAATTAAATACGAAATTAACTATAAAATCAAAACTATACCAAAATAAAACGAGGATTTGGAATTAAAATTGTCCACAATAAAATGGAAATTTAAAGGGACAAAATTAAAATTAATAACTAAGAACAAGAATTAAAATGAAACTTGAAATTGCATATAAATAAAAAGTGTTTACAAAAAAAAAAAAAATTACAACTATAATTTGGGAGTGAACTAGAACTAACCTAATTCTAAGATGTTTTTAGAAATGAAGGATGAGGCTATTTATAGAAAATAATTAGGGTTTTTGGTAGGTATGGGCTAATATTAGCCATTGATTTAATTTTGGTTGGCTAAATCTTGGCCATTCATTTTGGTGGGCTACAAAGATGCACCACCCTCCCTAGCTTTTCATTTTTCTTCCATTTTGGTCCTTCTTTTCCTTCTTTTGCCATTTATTTCTTTATTTTGTCATTTCTTCATTTTTCTCGAATTTTCCTGAAATGCAACAAAATAATTTATTAAAATACGATTTCAAACAATAAATAGGCAATAAAAATATGCAAAAATATGCACTTATCAGCTATCTCTTTCTTTTTTGTTTCAGCTGCAGAGGAGTTGGACAGTCACCCCGAGAATCATCCACATGTTACCAAACGAATGGCAAAGAAAGCGGAAGAGCAACTGAATCTTACTGGTTGAAAAGTTCCTACGTTCTTGGAGGGATGTTCCCAAGGGGGGAAGGGGTCCCGGAACGTCGCTGAAGGTACTCGAGTCCCATTCACTCCGGATTGGGGTATTTGTGAGTAGGATTCTATCTTGGGAAGTTCTTCCTTAGCCTTGGCCTGGTCCAGGCTCTCTATCACTGCTCCTGATCTCCTGATAGTTACTGCGGGAGATAAGATCGACGAATCTGAGCGCCTTGGAGCTCAGGCTCTTTATCAGGTACCAAATTATGCACTTGATGTTCTCGTTTGCCCAAATTTTTGTTAAGTGCCTTACCTATCTCCTTATTGCAGGAAAATGCTTATCTTCAATCCGCCACCCGTCAAGGCCGAGCCCATAGGGATAGCAACGTGGAACTGCTAAATGAGCAAGCACGGTTCAAAGAACAAATTCAAGACCTAAACTCCAAGGTTGCTCGAGCTCAGGCAAGTAGCCTGTCTTACCAAAAGAAACTTCACTCACTTGCCAAGAAGAAATCCTCCGATGCTGACATGGTGATTGATGCCTACCATAGGTCGGAAGCTTTTACAAAGTTTATAGATGATCATGATGATGAGATGCGGCCCTTTAACATGTCAGTTGGGTGGAACAAAGCTGTTGGCGCTGTTAGCCACAAGTATCCTTCGATGGTGAATCCAGCAGACTTCCCTTGCCCTAACTGGGCTGCTGCTGTCGGAAGTCACGGGGATCATGCATTGGGCTCCGGGGATAGTCGCTGCCCTTCTGGTTCTGGTTTGAGGAAGGCGGCCAATGTTGTTAGTTCACGTTCGACCTCTTCCCGTTCAGCTGGGAAAAAGGCCATGTCGGAGAGGGAGGCGACCGTGAGACGATCTTTTCCTGGCAAAAAACTTCGGATTAGACCCAACTCCTCGATTGAGACTTCAGACGAAGAAGGGGACGTGGTGAAGAGGGGAGTGGCGCAACCTATAGAAACAGATGCCAAAGATGATGACGATGAGGGCTCCGAAGAGGAGGGAGATGAAGAAGAGGGAGACGGAGAGGAGGAGGGAGAAGGGCAAGAAGTGGTGGAGGAGTCCTCCGAGGAGTATATGTCTTTGATCAAGGGGCTTGCATGGCCTTCACAGCCATATGTGGCTTTGTCTTTTTAGTTTTAAATCAAGGTCCTTCGGGACTTAACTTTTATTCGCGGTTTGTAATTTAAAACTTAGCCCTTCGGGGCACTTTATTTATGCATTTTCTTTCCTCATTCATATGTTCAATTATTTCCGGTACTTGATTTTTCTAAACTCACACTCAACAGGTGCTTGGTACATAATCAAAATCATAGAATGGAAGACAAACTTGCATTAATAAATCAAAGTGGGTTTAACACTTACATATGTAATACTACCGTCCTACTCGGGGCACTAGGCCCTGTAATGGTTTCATCGAACCTTATTTCTACTTCTCTTAATAAATAGATAGAAAGCTGAATCCGTACAAGGATAGCTCACACATAATAAATCTTCAGGTTCAAAGCATGCCAAGTTCGTGGCACTTCGTTCCCATCTAATGTCTCCAACTTGTAGGATCCTCGTCCTAGTGTCTTCTTGACTCGATATGGCCCTTCCCAGTTAGGGGCTAGCTTTCCTTTCTGTCCAACTCCTGAAGCTTCTATTTTCCTTAGAACCAAGTCACCTTGTCGAAAGAACCTCTCCTTAACCCTTAAATTGTAGTAGAAAGACGCTCTCTCTTGATGCTCTGCATTCCTGGCATTTGCTTCATCCCTAACCTCATCAATTAGGTCAAGGGCGAGTCTCATGCCCTCTTCATTAACTTCTGGTTCATATGCTTCAACACGAGGTGATGCATGCATAATCTCGAGGGGCACAACTGCCTCGGCCCCGTAAGCCAACAAGAACGGGGTTGCTCCAGTTGATACTTTGCAGGTGGTACGATACGCCCGTAGTATAGGCAATAGCTTGTCCACCCAAGTGTTCCTAGAACGTTCGACCCTCTTCTTCAGTCCATCAAGGATGATTCGATTGGCGACCTCTGCCTGTCCATTTGCTTGCGGATGTGCTACTGAAGTAAAACGAAGCTCAATGGTATTTTCCTCGCAGTACTTCTTAAATTCTTCATTGTTAAACTGTGTCCCATTATCCGTCATAAGGACTCGAGGGATCCCATATCTGCAAATGATGTTCTCCCAAAAGAACTGGGAAACTTGCTTGGTGGTTATTTTGGCCAAAGTCCTAGCCTCAATCCACTTAGTGAAGTAGTCGATGGCAACTATCAGAAACTTCCTTTATGCTGAAGCTACGGGGAAAGGACCAAGTATATCCATTCCCCACATTGCGAATGGAATAGGGGAGCTAATCGACGTTAACATCTCAGGCGGCTGCCTTACTATCGGAGCGTGCTTCTGGCATCTATCGCACCGCTTGACATAGCTCTGTGCATCAGCCAACATCTCTAGCCAGTAGAATCCCAAACGAGTTATTTTGTGAGCTAGGGCTTTGCCCCCCAAGTGCTGCCCACAGATACCTTCATGAACTTCTTCCAAAGCTTCCCTTGCCTCTTGGGGCCTCAGACACTTCAAGTATGGGATGACAAAAGACCTTTTGTAAAGGAAGCCTTCAATCAAGGCATATCTCAATGCTCTCACTGACAGCTTTCGTGCCTCCAAGGCATTGTCAGGGAGCCATCCTATTTCGAGGTGAGCTTTGATAGGATCTATCCAATAGCTTCCTACATCAATCGGTGCCACCAATTTTGAGTTGATGGTCGGGGCCTTCAAGACCTGGAAGTAAACACTTCCTGCGTAATTTTCTATTTCAGAAGAAGTGAACTTGAACAGGGCATCGGCCTTAACGTTCTTCTCTCTCGGAATATGTTCCACATAACACTCATTAAACTGAGTCATCACTGCCTTCACAACTCTCAAATACTTTGCCATAGTTTCATCCTTGGCCTCGAATTCACCATTTACTTGTGATACCACTAGTCTTGAATCCCCACATACTTTGAGATTTTTGATCCTCATGATTCTGGCCAAGCCTAAACCGGCTATCAAGGATTCATACTCAGCTTCGTTGTTGGTTGTCAGAAAGTCCAACTTCAAAGCATACTCCACCATAAACCCATCGGGGCTTTGTAAAACCACACCTGCACCACTAGATTTTGTTTTTGATGCTCCATCAAAATAGAGCACCCAATACTCCTTCAGATCAGGCCTAAGCTCTTCATCTTTATCCTCTTTCCCAGGGGTAGTTATCATCTCCTGCCCCCCGACTTATTGGTTGCTAATGGTGCATTCAACCACGAAGTCATCCAATGCCTGAGCCTTAATGGCTGTTCAAGGTTTATACGTGATGTCAAATTCTCCAAGTTCAATCGCCCACTTGATTAGCCTTCCACTAGCCTTCGGGCTATGCAATATGTTCCTCAACTGTTGGTCCGTCAGGACTTCAATCTTATGTGCCTGGAAGTACGGGTGTAGCTTCCTCGAGGCTGTTATCAATGCCAAGGCGAACTTCTCAATGGGAGAGTAATTCAACCCCGTGCAACACCTTGCTCACATAATAGATAGGTTTCTAGACCTTCTTCTCTTCTCGAATGAGAACGGTGCTCAACGCTTGCTCAGATACCGCCAGGTATAGATAAAGAGTCTCCCCGGGACTAGGTTTGGCCAGCAACGGGGCTTCAGCCATGTACTTTGTAAGAACCCTAATTTTTGGTAATATTTCCTTTTATTTAATATCATGTGACATTGTCAATTTGGAACCTTTCTAGTCATCCCTGTTGTTTAATGGAATTGATTGTCTCAGAAACTATGTTGTTACATTCACTATGTAAGATAAAGAGAAGATTGTTGAGGGCAAGAGTCTTATTGTTAGTAAGATTTATAAAACTTGGGATTTGAGAATGATTAGAGTATTAAAAGATTTATTAAGGATTATGACGAGGAATTATGGATATTCGAGGAAATTACACAATTAAGTACTTAAGGAATTATAGGGGAAATCTCTACGCGACAAAATATTATTACGAGAGATTAATTAAGATACGATACGAATTGAAGTTTAAGTGACAAGCATTGGTGGAAGAATAATGATACAAGGAGTAGTATTGCATGCAAGTCCCATGCAACCAAGTAGTTAGGAGAAAGCAAACTAGTTAAACCAAATGGTAAGAGGAATAGTAACTAGTTACATTTCTTTTTCCAAGGAGGGGACAAGAGTACAAGAGGCCATACCTAGGTTGTACCATGCATATACTTACACTGATATGTATCACCCAAGCACTTTATCATTTATTCAACCAAACAACAAAAATCAAAAACACAAAGCTCTCCCCCCCTTGAACACAAAGCTCTCGGCCAAGACCATACAAGGAAGAAAACATTTTTCTTTCTCCCATTTCTCCTCACTCATAAATCAAGGCATAATTCCTAGGCTATCTCCATCATCTAAGAAAGGTATACTAAGAATTTCAAGTCCTTTCATCCATTCAATTTCAAGATATTAATTGTTGAAGATATTGTGAATAGTAACCATGTTGAGTTTTTCTTATATATCTTGGATTATAAGGGTTGTAGGAGATCATTCAAGGTGTTCTTGAATTTTGTAAGGCTTACCCAAGGCTCCTAGGTACTCAAGAAGGTATAAAAATCATAAACCCTTTTGGCCATGTAGTGTTTATGATGTCTGGTGATAGATCCATGTATTTTTGTGTTAATCTTGGATGTTCAAGTGGTGGATGATATGGATCTTGAGTTTTAGTGTTGTGATTGTGATTTTTATGATTATGGTTAGTATATGTATCTCCATGAATGTTATAAAGCATGAACTAAGTGAATTAGATGTTGGTTGTGTTATGGAAGTAAGAATATTGGTTGATCTAAGTGAAACATACATGCTGAATTTTCCCAGAAACTTGACCTGTCTTGTAACATGGTTTTGAACCCCCAAATCTTGTCCCCTGAGGTCCTACCATATATTGTTGGAAAGATAGTTGAATGTAGTTTCTGGAAATGTAAGGTTCATGACTAGGTGATGTATAGATTTTAAGTTATGGCCGGAGAAGTAAAATGTGTTTCTGGATTCCGGACTGCACTAAGTGAGCCCCTTGTGAACCTTGTTTAAACCCCTAAATATTTATGTGGGATCATGGAAAAATTTGAGAAACTAGGAAATGCAGTGGTGAACGCTACCCAAAAAGAATTTGATTAAAATATGAATTTTTCAAATTTATAAAAATGCTAGAGTAAAATTCGCGCAAAGGAAAAAGTCGGTAAGTGGAGTATAATTCTAGGGGTAATGATTATGACTCGGATATGGTAACTAAATTAAGTCGAATAAGTGACGAGCGTAATTGAGTGATGACATGAACCTATAACGGGGCTAGAGTGTCATAAGACGAAGTCGTTAAGTTAATTTCGTACCCCCTAAAACCCCGTAATTAAAGAGATATTGTTAAGGTACTAACGAGCGGTTATTGCTTATGTATAGATCGTTCCACTCCGCACGCTCGACCACCCCAACCAAACCAAGGCAAGTTTACTTTTCAAAACTTATACATATACAAGGACTTTCACTGTTGTGTTTGTAGTTTTCAACCATATCAAATGCTATGTTTATCGAAGTATTGATGCAATTGAGAATGTATAAGTACATATATGTTTGTACCCCTTGAACTTAGATTGAAATGTTTTCTTCGGACAACGACTCTAGCAATAGAGGTCGTAGTGGTCCATATATACTATTGACCGGGGAGCGGTATATTATTATATCGTAACTAGATTGCGAAAACCCGAAGGGTCATTCGGGGAGTATCGTATACTCAAGTATTATTTTCGTATCTTCGTAAATACTCGAAACCCTATCTTGGATTAAAAGTTAATTTTATCGAATAATTATTTTATTAATTATTAATATTAAATCTTAAAATATCATTTATTAATTATTGTTCATTATTTTAAAGACAAAGTCAATCCAAGATACATTTAATACCTTCAAACTCGAACTCTTTCGAACTCAAAACATTTTCGAAAACCCCCGGTCAGGTTCCGCTTCTTGTATGATTTCAAGAATCATCGGTCGACTAATGTCGGACCTCAATTACTCTGTTTTCAATCAAAAATCAAGTTTTCAAAAGAAAAAGAAAAAGGGACTCTGGCAGGTGTGGGAACCGTTGACGAACGATTCCCGGGATGTGTAAGCGGCCGTGAGCCAGGCGGTCCATCAATTATTATTCCGGCCCAGGTGTTGCCGAAGGATGATTACGGATGTAGTTTTCATCGAGGGTGATTACGGATGTAGTTTTCACCCGGGGATAGTTACGGATGTAGTTTCTATCCTTCTACCGGTAGAGAAGACCCGCAGATTATTGGACTTGGATGTGGCGACTGATCATCGTCAATCCCTGTCAGGTTTTTATGTTTTCTTCCAGTCCCATCCTCCACTTTGGAAAAATACTCAAACACTGCTTCTTGGGCCTAAGTGCCAAGTTGCTGATAGTGTGGTTTTTGATGAGAAATATTGACATCGTGCAGTATCTAGAACTGCAAGATTTTCTATAAAGATTGGCACGTGTTAGTGCACTCTTGCAATTGTTTCAAAGAATGAAATGTTTTTGTATGAGAAACCTTCTAAGCTAATGGAAGGAAAGAGGTTTGCAATGATGTATTCCTTGTACAGTATGTTAATCGTAGAGTCTTTTGCCAAAAATGATATACTCATATGTATATATATGTATATATTTTCAAACTTGAGATATATTGAAATGGGAACCTTATAAACGGTTCATATGTTATTCTTAAAGCTCCTTAGTGAGTATAGATGTTTTATTCAAACTCGGACATATACATTGTCCAATTATGTTTTGAAATCTGAGATATATACCCATATAGTTGGGAATGTTTTCGAAATAAACCACATCATTATTTTGCAAAATGGTGAACTTGTTGAGCATTATGTAGCTCATTCTTGCTTTATAAAAACTTTTTAGAAAGGGAAGAATCTGGCCGATTAACTCCGCACCAGCAGAAGAGGAGTAGAAGATTTACCACGGAGATGATTTAGTTCCTGATAAATACTACAGAGTAGTCTGATAGGTTTTCAACTGTAATAGTAAGACTTGTCTTCAAGTATAGTTGTATAAGTGGAATTGCGTAAGACTCTGATTTGTACAAATGAATTGTAATATTTAGTGGCACTTTTGATTATTGTTTCTGAGGCTCTAACTTGTTTGTGCTTAAGATTGAGGTCTGGAAGGATGTATTGTGGAGTTGTGCAGTTAATACAGGTATGATATGGTTGGATGGTGATGTGACGACCTGAATCTTTGACCTCAGATTTGGGGGCGTTATAGAAATTGTATCAGAGCGATAAGTTACAGTACTCAGAAACGAGAGTGTTGAGAGTTAAGTCTAAGTAGGAGAATGACATAAGAGTTCGTAGTAAACTTATGATTGGACTACCGGAAGAGGTACCGGTGAGTGGAATGGACTGGAGTGTTACTGGAGGTATTATACTAGGGTCGATAGAATCCTTAGAGACCTTCAGAATGATGAATAGAGGTTTGAGAGTCGTACATGACTTATCATGGATAATGATATAGGAAGCAGAGCGAAATCTCGAGAGCAGCTGAGGTAGAGGCGATATTGCCAATATGATCGGATGACTAGGCTGGCATAAATTTTGTGGCCCATATTCCTCCACAGTTCAGGAGGCGGCATTTTAAGAATCAAGAAGTTTGGACTTCCCTACATAATTAAGGGTACTTAGTACTTGGATTAATGAAAGTCTTTTACTTTGGTTATAAGATCCGATTTTCGATAAGTAACGGGTTTACCTGAAGGTTGGTCACTATGTCGTTGTGGATTCAATTACCCTTGATGGCGAATTTTACATGTGTTATACGAGAATGTTATCATAAGACGAGCGTGCTAGATAATTCCACGCATGATTCGAACGCTGGAACATGGTAGTTCAACTTAGAGAACATACAAGTAGAATTAACAAAGGGACTCGAGAGAAGTTGAATATGGTTGCAACGAGCGATATAGTGATCTCAGAGTCTACCAAAAGAAAAGACCAGCGCGTCTAGAGTGGGATCCTTTGATAGAGATGTTAGCAGGGACTACGTATATACGTATTGTAGACCTCAATATTTTTTGTATATGTTCACATACACACACCCGCCACTGAACCTATGGACTGCACTGAGATCCCTGAGAGATCTCTTTGATCTGTTCCCAGGGGGAACTGGCCACTTGTGATTCTTGTCGGAAGGCATGAAGTAGGACCCTATAGACTTAACAGGTGTCCCCGGAATGATGTGAAGCTTGGTCTTCAAGATAAAGCACGGAAATGATAGATATATTGGTGAAACCCTAACTCGATAAATGACTTTAAAATGATGATTGAGAGACGCACTAGTTGGTGTCTTGTATTACGAAGACGAAGAGATGAACTTACCCTCATAGTGGTGATAATGAGATGCACGAATGATTATTAACTTATTTTGATAACTACCGGCTGGTGCACTACTTCATTTTAAACTGTTCACTAACCATGTTACCTCGATTATCTTATATCAGGTAACCCTCCTAGCTTTCTACTTCAAACTTGTGGAATAACAACCAGTGATATACTTTCTCTAAACCGGGACTCATCCAAAGTATCTTAATTGAGCCCGAGCATTCTATTTGAAGTTTATAATTATTTCTGCTCAGGACTATTTACACTCTCTTTCAATTATCCAAGGAATGTTCCACAAATATTTCCTTAATTAATCGACGAATACTACTTAACGAATATCGATATTTGATTGCTTCTTTCATACTTGCATTCTTCAGTTGAGCTCATAAATATTCAACAAATTACTGAGGACAGGGATGATCTAATGTCCAGACATCCCTCATGAATTCTTTTCATCTATTCAAGATGAGATTGTACACCGTACATTGAAATCATAGTAAGGATATCATCTTGATATTGGTATTCCGAATTTAATTCTATTGTCGGATCTAATAAAGCAGGTGTATGAAGGCACCCTTTGGTGGACCATTTCACTGATAAGTAATATTTGATGAGAGGTTATCGATTGTTCCGATACCTAGAACATTCTCTTCAGATTTTATAGTTTTCTTTTTTTTTTCAAACTTAATAACTTCTTATTTTCATTCGTTGTCCGAGAAGCCTAAAGTTTCTTCAGTGGCTACGATGCTGAAATTCCGTTCTATCCAATTGAAACTGGCTAGTCGTTATGTCAATATGAATGACTAGTTGATCGTTCCAACTACTCAAAATTGTAATGTTGTGAAGAACACCTAGCTAATTGTCCTAGCTGGTGGTGATGTCTCAAACAGGTGAACTAGCAAATTTTGTCTAGCTAGCCGCTAGTGTTTCTTGAAAAGGACTAGTTATTGTTTCACTGGTCCAACTCCCAATTTAATTCATTCCGCAATGCATTTTGCATGTGGTAAAGTATGATGATGAAAGTTTGGACGAATAACTTGATTGAGACCTAGTGAGGTCGCCCACTCGACTTGAACTCTTACCCATCTTCGTATCAGACTTTATATCACTTGAATATTTTATTCTTTCATTCAATACAATGAGAATTCATTTGAAACCATTGATTACTTGAGTGACAAACTACTTCATTCTTTAATTGTCATGGAGTAGAATTGCTTTCTATTGGCTGACCTTCATCAATGCGACTTTAGATTTCCTCTTATTATTCAGGAGGAAAAGTATCCACCCGATGTAAGAATTGTATAAAGACCGTCTTTATGACTTTTGTACCCAACAATCATTGCCCTTGTGCAACATTCTCTATGGTGTCATATTACAGAATTATCAGGACGGGAAGGAATAAACCTTGATGTATTCTTTCTGTCCATCCTTACATCTCCAAAAATCGAGACTCCTAGTATTTGGAACCATCAACATTCTTGGAACATCCAATGTGGAATTCTTATTGAGGTTATCTATTGGACCTTGTTATTTTGAAACCATTCCTTTCAAAGTGATTACTATAAGGTGAACGGGAGGTACAATTGTGAACCGTTACACCAATATGAGATCAAAAACCAAATGTTGTAATTGTGCAGCCAGAGCGTTATGCCGAGTAATTATTGAAGTAGAGATAACATGTCAGGGCATACCACAAGACCTTTAATATTGGTGTGGGGAAAGTTATAAGAAATGATGAGGTGGTTGGGAGCACGCTCCTACCAACCGTTGTCAGGATGTTATATTAATGAATTCTGGAGTTACCAAGCCTTTTCCTGATCCAAGAAATGCAAATCGATTGCGATGTAAAACATATCCTTAGAGGAAACTACCTGGAAGTGAGATGGACAAGAAAGGAAGAAATATCGTGGCAAGAATGTGAAGCTTTATTTAGCTTAAAGGGATTGATGCACATAGAGAGACATAAAGTTTAACAGGCCCCTAATAGCAAATGGATGCATGGATATATGACAATGATCCATTGAGATTACCACCTAATAAAGTTTATTGGGAATCGCAGTAGCGTGCAGGCCTCAAGCTGATTGGCGCCAGTTATGAAGGAGGACGAGCGTACGACATCTTACATATACCATCGAGAACTGATACCCTTATCGGAAATGGAGGAATTGTTGACTAGTTAAAATGAGTAGTTGTTTTTCAAAGATAAGGTTGAAGAGAAGGTTTTACCAACTCAAGATCGACCTCTGTACTGTGCCAAAGTTGGCATTTCACACTAATATAAACGTTATAAAATTGTGGTAGTATCGTTTGAATGGATTAATGAGTCAGAAGCCTTTATGGATTAATGAACAAAGTTTTTGGATGAAATGAGATATTAGCAACAACCTCGTTGTTAGCTATACTTGATGATAAAAAGAGGACTTTGAGAGTCACGATGATGCGTCTTTCGAGAGTTTAAGAGGTGTGCTGATGCAGTAGAAAAAGGATGATAGCCTATACTTCTAAACAACATAAAGGTTATGAGATAGCACTAACCGTGAGTCTGGAATTAGTCATGATGACGTTCACGCATAAAACTGAGACGTGAACCTTATGAGAAAAGTGTGAAAATTTCTCCACAAGTGCCATAAATATATCTTCATATTAGAACTAAACATAAGAAAGAGAAGGTGACGAGAGGGAGCAGGGTGTATAATGGAGAAATTTGTTATTACCTAGGGAAGGCCAGTGTGGTGGCCGATACCTATAGAAGGTATTATTCGAAATTGGAATTCAGTTAGTATTGACCAAGAAAATAGAGTATATACAATAAAGAAAAATGTTAGAGGAAAATAAATAAATTATGGGGAAGGACAAAGATGTATAGAGAATTAAGGGAATGTTTGGTACACTGAAATGAAGAATGGTATTGGCAAACTATTAAGTACTAACGCGACATGTCAAAAGCAGAATGATAGAGATCTAGTGGATTAATCTGCCTGTAGAAAATATTGAACGTGGAAAGAATCATAGTGAATTTCATAAGTGGGTCGCCAAAGACCGAGCCAAGAGATGGCCCTAGTTGAGTTATAATTGTTGGACCAAGTGATTTACCTACGAGAGACTTTCCATTGAGAAGATTATCGAATATTATACGGGAGAGATGGTGGTGCAATATGAAACTTCTGCCGCGATCACGTCAGATAAAGACTTAAGGTTAAACTTCGAATATTGAAGGTGCTTTCGGGTATATTTAACAAAGAGATTGAGCGTATGTACTAATTTGATCTGTGGTTGACGGACAGGGAAGAAGAATTGTCCAGACGATCGAAATTATATTTAGTGTCGTGCCTTAGGCTTCACGGGGCAGTCGAGAATAAAAACTTATCCATGAATGAATGTTGTTATCACGATCATCACCATGCGAACGTAAGGACGTCTCTTGTAAAGCGTACCGCGAAAGAAGAAGCTTCGCTTTTCAGGATTGTGTGGGGACCAAGTTAAACATGAGTACTGCATACCACCCCTAATTAGACGGACAGAGCGAGAGAACCATCCAGACCATAGAGGACATGTTGAGAGTATGTGCCATCGATTTTAAGGGAAGTTGGGATGACCACTTTCCGTTGATCGAATCTTCCTACAACAATAGTTACCATGCGAGTATAGGAATGCCCCATATGAAGCTTTATATGGACGAAGATGTCGGTCTCCCTTGTGTTGGGAAGAAGTTGGAGAGCGGAAGATTTTAGGGCCTGAACTGGTCCAACAGACAAGAGAAACTATCGAGCTCATAAGAGGACGGCTGGTAGCGGCCCAAGACAGACAGAAGAAGTATGCGGACCAGACCCGCAAAGACAAGGAATATGAGGTAGGAGAGTTTGTGATGTTGAACGTATCACCGTGGAAGGGATTGATGAGATTTGGTAAGAAGGGGAAGCAAAGCCCAAGATTTATTGGACCTTTTGAGATCTTGAAACGAGTTGGAAAGTTAGCCTATGAATTGGCTTTACCCCCGAGCTGGCAGCATGTACATAATGTGTTCCATGTGTCCATGCTACGACCCTACCATACCGACTTCCGACACGTGATAGAATATGATCAAGTGGATCTGCAACCAGACTTAACATATGTGGAGCAACCTGTAGAAATCATGGATAGAAAAGAACAGGTGCTGAGGAACAAGGTTGTCAAACTAGTAAGAGTTTTGTGGAGGAACCAGAATGTCGAAGAATCAACATGGGAACTAGAAAGCGCGATGCGTGAAAAGCACCCCCAACTGTTTTCAACCTGATTCCGGGACGGAATCCTTTAAGGAGGGGAGGATGTAAGAACCCTAATTTTTGGTAATATTTCCTTTTATTTAATATCATGTGACATTGTCAATTTGGAACCTTTCTAGTCATCCCTGTTGTTTAATGGAATTGATTGTGTGAGAAACTATGTTGTTACATTCACTATGTAAGATAAAGAGAAGATTGTTGAGGGCAAGAGTCTTATTGTTAGTAAGATTTGTAAAACTTGGGATTTGAGAATGATTAGAGTATTAAAAGATTTATTAAGGATTATGACGAGGAATTATGCATATTCGAGGAAATTACACAATTAAGTACTTAAGGAATTATAGGGGAAATCTCTACGCGACAAAATATTATTACGAGAGATTAATTAAGATACGATACGAATTGAAGTTTAAGTGACAAGCATTGGTGGAAGAATAATGATACAAGGAGTAGTATTGCATGCAAGTCCCATGCAACCAAGTAGTTAGGAGAAAGCAAACTAGTTAAACCAAATGGTAAGAGGAATAGTAACTAGTTACATTTCTTTTTCCAAGGAGGGGACAAGAGTACAAGAGGCCATACCTAGGTTGTACCATGCATATACTTACACTCATATGTATCACCCAAGCACTTTATCAATTATTCAACCAAACAACAAAAATCAAAAACACAAAGCTCTCCCCCCCCTTGAACACAAAGCTCTCGGCCAAGACCATACAAGGAAGAAAACAATTTTCTTTCTCCCATTTCTCCTCACTCATAAATCAAGGCATAATTCCTAAGCTATCTCCATCATCTAAGAAAGGTATACTAAGAATTTCAAGTCCTTTCATCCATTCAATTTCAAGATATTAATTGTTGAAGATATTGTGAATAGTAACCATGTTGAGTTTTTCTTATAGATCTTGGATTATAAGGGTTGTAGGAGATCATTAAAGGTGTTCTTGAGTTTTGTAAGGCTTACCCAAGGCTCCTAGGTACTCAAGAAGGTATAAAAATCATAAACCCTTTTGGCCATGTAGTGTTTATGATGTCTGGTGATAGATCCATGTATTTTTGTGTTAATCTTGGATGTTCAAGTGGTGGATGATATGGATCTTGAGTTTTAGTGTTGTGATTGTGATTTTTATGATTGTGGTTAGTATATGTATCTCCATGAATGTTATAAAGCATGAACTAAGTGAATTAGATGTTGGTTGTGTTATGGAAGTAAGAATATTGGTTGATCTAAGTGAAACATACATGCTGAATTTTCCCAGAAACTTGACCTGTCTTGTAACATGGTTTTGAACCCCCAAATCTTGTCCCCTGAGGTCCTACCATATATTGTTGGAAAGATAGTTGAATGTAGTTTCTGGAAATGTAAGGTTCATGACTAGGTGATGTATAGATGTTAAGTTATGGCCGGAGAAGTAAAATGTGTTTCTGGATTCCGGACTGCACTAAGTGAGCCCCTTGTGAACCTTGTTTAAACCCCTAAAAATTTATGTGGGATCATGGAAAAATTTGAGAAACTAGGAAATGCAGTGGTGAACGCTAACCAAAAAGAATTTGATTAAAATATGAATTTTTCAAATTTATAAAAATACTAGAGTAAAATTTTTGAAGTTTTCAAAAGAAAAAGAAAAAGGGACTCTGGCAGGTGTGGGAACCGTTGACGAACGATTCCCGGGATGTGTAAGCGGCCGTGAGCCAGGCGGTCCATCAATTATTATTCCGGCCCAGGTGTTGCCGAATGATGATTACGGATGTAGTTTTCATCGAGGGTGATTACGGATGTAGTTTTCACCCGGGGATAGTTACAGATGTAGTTTCTATCCTTCTACCGGTAGAGAAGACCCGCGGATTATTGGACTTAGATGTGGCGACTGATCATCGTCAATCCCTGTCAGGTTTTTATGTTTTCTTCCAGTCCCATCCTCCACTTTGGAAAAATACTCAAACACTGCTTCTTGGGCCTAAGTGCCAAGTTGCTGATAGTGTGGTTTTTGATGAGAAAATATTGACATCGTGCAGTATCTAGAACTGCAAGATTTTCTATAAAGATTGGCACGTGTTAGTGCACTCTTGCAATTGTTTCAAAGAATGAAATGTTTTTGTATGAGAAACCTTCTAAGCTAATGGAAGGAAAGAGGTTTGCAATGATGTATTCCTTGTACAGTATGCTAATCGTAGAGTGTTTTGCCGAAAATGATATACTCATATGTATATATTTTCAAACATGAGATATATTGAAATGGGAACCTTATAAAGGGTTCATATGTTATTCTTAAAGCTCCTTAGTGAGTATAGATGTTTTATTCAAACTCGGACATATACATTGTCCAATTATATTTTGAAATCTGAGATATATACCCATATAGTTGGGAATGTTTTCGAAATAAACCACATCATTATTTTGCAAAATGGTGAACTTGCTGAGCATTATGTAGCTCATTCTTGCTTTATAAAAACTTTTCAGAAAGGGAAGAATCTGGCCGATTAACTCTGCACCAGCAGAATAGGAGTAGAAGATTTACCACGGAGATGATTTAGTTCCTGATAAATACTACAGAGTAGTCTGATAGGTTTTCAACTGTAATAGTAAGACTTGTCTTCAAGTATAGTTGTATAAGTGGAATTGCGTAAGACTCTGATTTGTACAAATGAATTGTAATATTTAGTGGCACTTTTGATTATCGTTTCTGAGGCTCTAACTTGTTTGTGCTTAAGATTGAGGTCTGGAAGGATGTATTGTGGAGTTGTGCAGTTAATACAGGTATGATATGGTTGGATGGTGATGTGACGACCTGAATCTTTGACCTCAGATTTGGGGGCGTTACATACTTCTTCAGTTGTTCAAAGGCCTCTTGGCTCTTAGGGGTCCACTCAAAATTTTTCACCTTCTTCAATGCTTGAAAGAAAGGCAAGCATTTATCATCAGACTTGGAGATGAATCTTCTTAAAGCCGCTACACGGCCTGTCAACTTCTATACATCTCTTATAGAGCGTGGCGGTTCCATATCTAAGATCTCCTTGATCTTGTCAGGGTTGGCCTTTATGCCTCTCTTTGAAACCATCAAACCTAAGAATTTTCCAGATCCAACACCAAAAGCACACTTGGCTGGATTCAACATCATCTTGTGGTGCCTCAGCACTTCGAATGCCTCTCTGAGGTGCTTAATGTGGTCTGCCTTGAACAGGCTCTTGACTAGCATGTCGTCAACATAGACCTCCATGGTTTTTCCAATCAGATGGGCGAATATTTTATTCACCAATCGTTGGTAGGTAGCTCCTGCATTCTTTAGACCAAAAGCCATAAAAAGGTAGCAGAAAACACCAAAGTCAGTTATGAAAGATACCTTTGGGTTGTCATCCTTGTGCATCTTAATCTGATTGTAGCCGCTGAACCCATCCATGAAGCTCAACATCTCATGTCCAGCTGTGGCGTCTATCAGCATGTCTATCCTCGGCAGGGGAAAACAATCCTTCGGACATGCATCATTCAAATTATTGAAGTCTATACACATCCTCCACTTCCTGTTTGCTTTCTTGACCATCACAGGGTTAGCCAACCATTCAGAAAACTGAATTTCTTCAACAAACCCAGCCTCTAAGAGCTTATCAACTTCTTGCTTTATGGCCTCTTGCCTTTCAGGTGCAAAGTTCCTCTTCTTCTACTGTATTATCTTCCGGTTAGGATCGACATTCAATCTGTGAGTTATGAGTTGGGGATCAATCCCTGGCATATCAGCTGCCGTCCAAGCAAACACATCACTATTTTCTTGTAAGAATGCTATCAACTTGCCCTTCAGGGGTTCCGTCAAAGAGGCTCCTATATAAGTTACTTTCTCAGGGTCGCCTAACTCCAGAAGAATGGGGATTAAGTCCTCTGCTGGCTTCCCTCGGTGTTCATCGTCACCACGGACATCCATGTCTTCGATCGGGAGTACCTGCCCCCCGATTCTATCAGCTCTTAACGCGGACACATAACAACTTCTTGCCATCTTCTGATCACCCTTTTGCTCTCCAACACCAATCCTGGTTGGAAACTTAATCTTCATGTGATATGTGGAGGCAACAGCCTTGAATGCATGAAGTCCAGTCCTTTCCAGGATCGTGTTATAAGTCGAGGATGCCTTGATCACAAGGAAATTCAGCATCTGAGTAGCCTCTTTAGGTTCTTGTCCAATTGTCATGGGTAACTGAATAGTTCCTTCAACGTTGGACTCAACTCCATTAAATCCGTAGATCGGCATGTTGGTCGGGGTCAATTGAGAATCGGTGTACCCCATCTTCACAAATGCATCATGAAACAAGATATCAACAGAAGCTCCATTATCTATCAAGACTCGTTTCACCTCCGAGTTTCCAATCACAGGAGTTATGACCAACGGGTCGTCATGGGGGAACTTTACCCCTTCAAGGTCTGAATCATCAAATCCAATGGCTATTTCAGTCCTTGCACGTTTTGGGGCTTCTCCCATGATGTGCATCACTTCTCTGGCATACGCCTTTCGAGAGTTTCGAGTCGTACCGGTCGCTGTCGGGCCTCCCCAAATCATATTAATAACTGGCCCTCGGGGCTGTGGATTACGATCACGATCACGATCGTTATCCCTTTTGTCATTGTCTCTTCTGTCATAGTCCCTTCTTTGGGTCCCACGATCATCACCCTTCGTGAACTTGCTCAGCTTTCCCTTTCGGATCAAGAACTCAATCTCATCTTTCAACTGCCTACAATCATCTGTATCATGCCCCACATCATGGTGGTACCTACAGTATTGCTCCTTGTTTCTCTTTGCGGGATCACCCCTAAGTGGCTTCGGCCATCGAAAGTCTTTATCCTTCTCAATATCTAACAATATTTGACTCCTAGGAGCGTTCAACCTTGCATAATCAGAAAACCTCGGTCCCAAACCCTTCTTTGGTGGTGACTCGGAATCCTTGCTAGTCCGGGGATACTTGTCCCTAGCGTCGTACTCTTGCTCTTGCTTTCATTTCTTTGAATCATTGGAACCATTGCCATTGCCTCCTGTGGTTTCCTTCTTCATGCTGTCCTCAGCCTTGATATACTTGTCGGCCCTTCGTTGGAGCTCTGCCATGTTTTCAGGAGGATGTTTTGCCAAAGACCTTTTAAAGAAGAGATCAGTGGTTCCGTGTTCCAGGGCTACCATGGCCACCTTATTTTCCAGATCAGTGATATTCAGAGTCTCCTTGGTGAATTGCTTGAGGTAATCCCTCAAATTCTTATTCTTCCCCTGCACCACATACATGAGAGATGCAGAACTTTTTTCATGAACTCTCCCACTAATGAACTGGCTAACAAAGGCAGCACTCACCTCCTTAAAAGAGCCAATCGAGTTTGCAGGTAGGCGGCTATACCACCTTTGAGCCATGCCCGATAGGGTTTGAGGGAACGCCCTACACTTTAAGGCGTCGCTCGCAGACTGCAGCAGTAGTGCGTTTGAGAGTGTCCTAACATGGTTTGCGGGGTCGCCCGTTCCATCATAAGCCTTAATCGTCGGCATCTTGAACTTCCTTGAGATGCGGGCATTCATCATATCTTCAGTAAACGGAGGTGTGGGATCATCAGGATCCCCAAGTGGCATTAGATCTTTGGGGTTACTTCTGGGGGTCTCCACCCTTGTCGATTTTTCAGTTGGGGTATCGGCCCTTCGCTGTCTCCTTGAAGGCCTCTCAAGATTTATAATGGGAATCCTCCCTGTCACTGGAGGAGGTCGAATCAGACTTTGACTTACTTGCTCCCTAGCAATAGCATCCTTTATCCTTTGGATCTCAGCCTCATGAGCCTTAATCCTTTCCTCAGCCGTTTGTGGAGGCCCATCATGGATTCTTTGGGACCTCTTTCGAGGTTCTCTACTAGCACGTCTCCTCCTTAGGGCTTCTTCGCGATCATCATCGTTATCCTCAGATGTGGAATCATCAGTATAGGGGCCGAAGTAGTCATCGTACTCTCGATCTCGGATCTGTAGGGCGTGACCGCTTGGTCCAGGACCCTTTGTCGAGGGGGATAATTAGGCAGCCCATACATCGGGTTGGTATTCAAGGGGAGATCCGTGGTGTGGATTTGTATTCCCGGGGGTAGCGTACGATCAACGTTATCAAGAGGAGAAACCACCATCTGGAGAGGGTTAGCTTCTTGGTTCTGATGGACAACCACGGGTAGAGTTCCCTCAACATGGGGAATCGTCGCTGTGGGTTTAGAGGCTAGAGGTTGAATGATCGCCCCTATTGATGGGGGTAATTGTCCTTCTTCAGTAGTGATAAGCGGATCAGAGGTGGCAGGTGGAGCAGAGCTAAGGGGTATGGCCTTAGTTGATGTTGTTCTTCGTGTTTGAACCATGGTTGATGTTGTCTTCCCACAGACGGTGCCAAATGTTGTGGAATAAAAATCGAGTTATCGAATTACGATTAGGGTTTTTGTGTATTTAATGCTAAGGGATGGTGAGCTTCAAGCTTTAATGGCTGTTTCCGTGTTCGAGACTAATCGGTCCTCACAGAGTGCCTACGTATCTCGTTATTGAGAATCATGCCAAAAAACGTAGTTCTGAGATGAGGTGTCTGGCCATTTATATAGGCTGTAGGAGCCTTAGAATCGTAGTAGGATTCGGATACTTGGTGGGCAAGCCACCGCCTTGAGGAAGGTTCTAGACTCCTTCCTTGTAGGAGTCTGTTTCCATATTGAATTGGGTACCTTGGAGGCTAAGTCTGGTAGGAATAGTATCCTTATATGATTACTATTGCTGAGCTGTTTATTACCCTTAATATTAATAACGAAATTAATATTAAAATAGGGATTCTGACCTCATCAATGGGCCCCACATCTGGACCATGCTGGGTCTAATTAATGCCATATTAAATGTGTCTTTAGGGCTTATTTTCAGCCCATATCAGCCCGGAATGAGTGTTAGCAGTTAATAAAGGGTATTGGGCCAAGCCCAATATAACAAAAACACAGCCGACAGTTAGAATCTGGGAGAGAGAATTGGGGGAAAAGAAAATTAGGGATTTGAAAAGGGATTTGGGGGAAATTAAGTTGGGGGAGATTATGGAAATTAATTTGAGTATATATATATATATACACACACACAAATATATATATATATATATATATATATATATATATATATATATATATCTGTGTGTGTGTATAATTGTATGCAGAGGACTGTGTGTGTGTGTGCAGCAGAGGAGTCGCGCACGGGAGGGGGTGGTCTGATCGGCGGCGCCACCGTGTGGGTTGCCAGCGATGGCTGCACGCGGTGGTGCGGGGGCGGGGAGGCAGCAGGAGGAAGTATGAGGCATGGTAACAGCAGCGGTAGAGAAGAAGAGGGAGGGAGAGAGAGAGAGAGAGAGAGAGAGAGAGAGAGAGAGATAAGGGAGAGAGATTTTTGTGGAATTGGGATCGAAAAGGTATCCCTTCTCTTTAATTATTTAATTATTTATTTATTTTTTGACTTAAATATTTAATTTTCATTTTAGTTGTCAATTGCGATTTAATTATTTAATTGTTGTAATTTAATTAGTTTAAATTGCAAGTTAGATATGTTGATTTTCGTAATTAGATAAAAGTTGTAAATTGTGGATACTATTATGTTTTCGTGAATTAATTTGGAGAATATAGTTAATTATTATTGTTAGTTGTTAATTATAATTATTGAGATTAATGGTGAATTTGATATATGTTCGAGTTTAGCGATTGTTATTGTTAATTAATTGTGAGATTAATTGTGGGTTCGATTATATGTTTTGGTGATATTTAGTTGCTAATTGTTATTATTGTGTAATAATTTCAGAAGTGGAATTTTGGGATTTTGGATATATGTCGAGTTGGATAATTTGTTTTAGTTGTTTATGGTAGTGGGTAATTATTAATTGTCGTATAATATGCGGAGTTTATATGAGTTACTAAGTTGTAAATGTTTATGTGATAAATGCTATAGGTCGAGTCATAGTAATTGTTGGATGTGCTACCTGTTAAGTACTTGGTGGCGAACTATATGTGGATAATTGATTGTCGGTTAGTAGTGATGCATAGTGTGTTTTAAATTGCTGTGATTGGTTATTGATGGGCTGTGACCCCGGGATAATCCAACTTACAAAAGAAAAGGCTATTTCGAAAAGTTTCTTATAATAGGAATTTAATTCCTGGTTGTATGGTTTTCAAATATTATATAGTAAGGATAAACTGTTAGTTTACTTTCCATAATTGTTTATGTGCCGCATGTCTGGGTGGGTACTTTCCTTAATTGTTTATGTGCTGCATGTCTGGGCGGGTACTTTCCTTAACTGTTTATGTGCCGCATGTGTGGGCGGGTACTTTTCTTAACTGTTTATGTGCCGCATGTCTGGGCGGGTACTTTTCTTACTTGTTTACTTTTCTGTTGCTGCAAGTTGAGGCAGGTTTGTTTTTGAATGATTTATGAGGTAAAATCTTGAATTGAAAAACAGGGGGATAGTCCTATTTACGAATACTTCATGCCGAAATTTTCTGAAAATCCCCTGTAAATCTGTTTAATTTATGGATTTCGGTGATTTAAAAGTATGTTATGATTTCTAAGGGTCTAGGTGGATATGTAATAGTTAATGGTCTCCAGGATAAATTGGTAATGTGAAGATTTGAGATATGGTATTGTTTTGAAGCGTTTGCCTGGATAATATCCAAGTAATAAGTGGCCATCTGTGTTAAGTTTTCATTTGACTCGGTTATACTAAAGATATTTGTGAATATGATTGTATATGTTTATATATGTTATACGTGTAAGCGTTACAGGATGCGCATGGGTAGATTAGAGCAAACAATAAGGTTTTGCTTGGTTTGATACTGAAATAGCATTTGACCTTGTAAAGGTACGAATAGGAGACCTGGTCAAGAACATTGCGCGGGTAGACGGAAAGATGAACAGAAGGACAAGTATCAAAGTTGACGGATGTATGGACGTGGAAGTTGTTGAGTTATGAAGTAGAAATGGAGGTAGGGCCAATTAAGAGGCTAGCAAGTAAAGAATAGAGTCGGATGTGAAGTAAGTCATGGATCGATGTTTACGATCGAGAACTTCGTATAACGAGGCAAGTGTTATTGCTCCTCACTTATTGTTCAAGTGATGAAATTTTGTTCTATTTACATATCAATGTGTCGGTCAAATTGTGTTTACAAAGTGACGTCCTTCTCAAATGACGTGCAAATGTTTATATTTCTACCTATAGCTCAAGTGCAAATTTTCAAATGGTCTTACAATTACCCTTTTTATCAATAATATTTTAAAACGTGATATGTTATTGGATTCCTCAGGAGAGTACCGTTTATTTTATTTTATTTTATTTTTCTTCAAAAAGGTTTAAGGGATGTTCTAAAATAGAGGAAATCCAAGATTTTAAATTCTGATAAAAGTCTTTTAGCATAATTTCTGATTATTAACATATTTTACCCGATAGACCCTCTTTAGGGGATGTTTTCTTCAAACTGATTTACGATTAATTATCCTGAAATTCTCTTACAAATGTTTATTTTGGACCACTTAACTTACCCAATTTAGTCCAAACTTGGCAATGTGATAGAGAGATTTTATTAAATGTTTAGCGCTTGACTATATCCTCGTTTTATCATATATTCTCAGTTGTGGTTAATCATATTGCCAGTAAAATTCTTCTTCGATTCATTAATGATGTATGATCCCAATTATTCGTGCCGAACTTGTCGATACCCTTGAGATTGTTCTTTATTTATCACCCCTTTATCGTGTCGAACTCGTCGACACCTATTGTATTATTATTCTTTATTTACCCTGTTGTCGGGCTGATCTAATTGATACCAGTTGATGTTGATATTCATCAGTGATTCTTAATTATGAATTGTTGTTCTGGAACGTGAGTTTTCCAGTTGGTTGATGTGGTAAGGTTGTCGATTGTTCCGACACCTAGTGGGTTTGATGTAGAATTGGAATATTTTTTACCGTAAGGCCAGACCCTATCGTGGTCATGATTAAAAATGTTTTTAACCGTAAGGTCGGGCCAGATTCGTGGTCGGAAGTTAACAAGGCCAATGTGTGCCGTGGATCCATTTTAGGACATTGTTGTGTGCATTGTCCGGGGTTAGTGCGTGATTGATCAGCAACCTAACCTTATTGTTTTTTTAAATAAATAAAAATCCAATTCTAATCTATACTTTGAGATTGAGTTGTTTGAGACCTGATTCTCTTGAAGCCATTTCGAGTATATCTTGTTATCAGAATTTTGATCAGTTCCATTGTTGATGCTCCTACTTCTAGTGGAGTGTGACGCCCCCAGATCCGGGGTCGGAGATCTAGGCGCTCACGGTCCATTTTCCGTTAATAACGTACCTGTTCTTGCACACGCAATATATATAACACAGCCATCGACCCCACAATAAACTCACACCACACTCACACACACAGGTTAGAGCCTCAGAAACGTCACACATTGATTAAACAGTAATAAAGTTATCAGAGTTATTACAGACCGAATTAAATAGTATTTATGCTACCAGCAACACTCCGATATGAAGCGCAGCTGGCGGCTTGAAAGTTTGTTACGATACACTGCCTTGCACAGGTCATGCTGATAAATAAAACGTACTAACAAAAGCTGCCAACCAATCCGGCTAATGGGGCCTACCGGTGGAATCTCAAGTGGAGGCTCGGGCCTAGTCACCTGCTTTCGAGCAGTCTGCCTGGGTCTTGCCATTTCGCTTAGCTGTTGTGTTTGTAAAGTTTGAAAACAAGCAAGAGTGAGCAACTATAGCTCAGCAAGAAATATATATATAAGATAAGCAATATACATCTCACATGATTAGCAGTTGATATATTTGTTTGTATCAATCAGTTATAAAATCACTTGTCATAATTGATAAATCTCGAAGGTGCAACAACATGTGCCCTTGTTTTCAAAATAAACTTGCAGTTCAAGATACTGCATTGAATCAACATCATTCTTATCAAAATAGAACACTATCAGCAACTTGGCACAAAAGCCTAAGAAGCAGTGTCAAAGCATTTTTCCAAAATGGAGGAATGGGACTTAAAGAAAACATAAAAACCTGACAAGGATTGACGATGATCAGTCGCCACATCCAAGTCCAATAATCCGCGGGTCTTCTCTACCGGTAGAAGGATAGAAACTACATCCGTAACTATCCCTCGGGTGAAAACTACATCCGTAATCACCCTCGATGAAAACTACATCCGTAATCATCCTTCGGCAACACCTGGGCCGGAATAATAAGTGATGGACCGCCTGGCTCACGGCCGCTTACACATCCCGGGAATCGTTCGTCAACGGTTCCCACACCTGCCAGAGTCCCTTTTTCTTTTCTTTTAAAACTTGATTTTGATCGAAAACAGAGTAGTTGAGGTTCGACATCAGTCAACCGATGATTCTTGAAATCATACAAGAAGCAGAATCTGACCGGGGGTTTTCGAAAATGTTTTAAGTTCGAAAGAGTTCGAGTTTGAAAGTATTAAAAGTATCTTGGATTAACTTTGTCTTTAAATAATGAACAGTAATTAATAAATAATATTTTAAGATTTAATATTAATAATTAATAAAATAATTATTCGATAAAATAAACTCTTAATCCAAGATAGGGTTTCGAGCATTTACGAAGATATAATAATAGTTATTTGAATATACGATACCACCCGAATGACCCTTCGGGTTTTCGCGATATAGATACGATATAATGATATACCGCTCCCCGGTCAATAGTATATACGGACCGCTACGACCTCTATTTCTAGAGTCGTTGTCCGAAGAAAACATTTCAATCTAAGTTCAAGGGGTAAAAGCATACATGTACTTGTTCAATCTCAATTGCATCAATACTTCGATAACATAGCATTTGATATCATTTGAAAACTACAAACACAACAGTGAAAATCCTTGTATAGGGATAAGTTTTGAAAAGTAAACTTGCCTTGGTTTGGGTGGGGTGGTCGAGCGTACGAATTCGAACGATCTATACATAAACAATAATCATTCGTTAGTACCTTAACAATTTCTTTCTAATTACGGGGTTTTAAAGGGGTACGAAATTAACTTAACGACTTCGTCTTATGACTCCCTAGCCCCACTATAGGTCCATGACGTCACTCGTTTACGCTCGTCACTTACTCGACTTAATTTAGTTACCACGTTCGAACCATAACCACTAACCCTAGAATAATGTTCCACTAATCGACTTTTTTTTCATTGCGCGAATTTTACTCTAGCATTTTATAAAATCCAAAAATTCATATTTTAATCCAATTCCTTTTGGATGGTCTTCACCACTGCATTACTTACATTCTCAAATTTGTCCATGATCCCAAACATATTTTAAGGTGTTTAAACAAGGTTCACAAGGGGGTTACTTAATGCAGTTCATAGTCCAGAAACAAAATTCACTTCTCCGGCCATAACTAAAAATCCACACATCACCTAGCTATGAATCTTACATATCCAGAAACTACATTCAATTATCTTTCCAACAATATAAGGTAGGACATCAGGGGACATCATTTGGGTGTTCAAAATCGTGCTACAACACAGATCAAAGTTCCTGGATAAATTCAGCAAGCTCAATTCACTTAGATCAACCATTTTTCATGCTTCCATAACATAAACACCACTTAAAACACTTAGATCATGACTCATAACACTCATGGAGATATATATATTAACCATAGTCATAAAATTCACAATCTCAACATCAAAACCCAAGATCCATGCTATCCAATACATATACATTCAAGATAACCCCTAAAATGCATGGATCTACTACCATACTACATGAACAACACATAACCAAGGGTGGTTTGAGATTTCATACCTTCTTGAGCTCCTAGAGACCTCGAACAATCTTTATACAACTTAAAAACACCTTAGATGGCCTCCTACAACACTCACAATGCAAGATCTAAAAGATATTAAACTTATGTTAATATTTCTCTAAACTTCCAACAATTATAACTCAAGAACCAATGGATGGAAGGCTTTGAAATTGATACCATACCTCTACTAAGATGCAAGGAAGCCCTAGGAAGGTTGTAGATGAAGAAATGGTGGAGAGAAAATCTCTCTCTCTCTCTTCAAGGAGTTCGGCCGAGAGCTTCTTTCAAGGGGGGGGGGAGTGTTTTTGGTTTTTGTTTTGTTTTGGAATGGTAAAAAGGAATGCTAATATGACTTGTATTATTATGGGTAGTAGAAAGTAATCACATGTTGCCAAGCTAGCCTAGGTTGCATCCATGCCCTATTGTCCCCTAGTACATCATCCACCATGCTAGTCACTATTCACATTTGCTTTTATGTCTCCTAGTTCCTTTTTCTAACTATCTAGTTACATGGTACTTGCATGTAATTTCTTTCCTTGTAATATTATTCTCCCACCAATGCTTGTTATTTAATCCTTACTTCGTATCGTAACTTAATTATTCTCTCGTAATAATATTTCGTCGCGTAGAGATTTCCCTTATAATTCCTTAAGTACTTATTGTGTAAATTCCTCGAATGTCCAAAATTCCTCGTCATAATTCTTAATAAATCCTTTAATATTCTAACCATTCTCAAATTCCAAGTTTTATAAATATTACTAACAACAGGACTCTTGCTTTCACAATCTCTCTATATATCTTACATCATAATTGCAACAAAGTTTCTCAGACAATCAATTCTATAAATCAACAGGGATGACTAGAAAGGTTCCATAATAATAATGTCACAAGATATTAAATAAAAGGAAATATTACCAAAAATTAGGGTTCTTACAGCCTCCCCTCCTTAAAAGGATTCCGTCCCGGAATCAGGTTGAAAACAGTTGGGGGTGCTTTTCACGCATTGCGCTTTCTAGTTCCCATGTTGATTCTTCGACATTCTGATTCCTCCACAAGACTCTCACTAGTTTGACAACCTTGTTCCTCAGCACCTGTTCTTTTCGATCCATGATTTCTACGGGTTGCTCTATATATGTTAAGTCTGGTTGCAGATCCACTTGATCATGTTCTATCACATGTCGGAAATCGGTATGGTATGGTCGTAGCATGGACACATGGAACACATTATGTACTTGCTGTAAACTCGGGGGTAAAGTCAATTCATAGGCTAACTTCCCAACTCGTTTCAAGATCTCAAAAGGTCCAATAAACCTCGGGCTTAGTTTTCCCTTCTTACCAAATCTCATCAATCCTTTCCACGGCGATACCTTCAACATCACAAACTCTCCTACCTCATATTCTTTGTCCTTGCGGGTCTGGTCCGCATACTTCTTCTGTCTGTCTTGGGCCGCTACCAGCCGTCCTCTTATGAGCTCGATAGTTTCTCTTGTCTGTTGGACCAGTTCAGGCCCTAAAATCTTCCGCTCTCCAACTTCTTCCCAGCACAAAAGAGACCGACATCTTCGTCCGTATAAAGCTTCATATGGGGGCATGCCTATACTCGCATGGTAACTGTTGTTGTAGGAAAATTCGATCAACGGCAAGTGGTCATCCCAACTTCCCTTAAAATCAATGGCACATACCCTCAACATGTCCTCGATGGTTTGGATGGTTCTCTCACTCTGTCCGTCTGTTTGGGGATGGTATGCAGTACTCATGTTTAACTTAGTCCCCACACAATCCTGAAAACTTCTCCAGAACCTGGAGTTGAATCTCGGGTCTCTATCTGATACAATGCTCACAGGAACCCCATGTCTAACCACAATCTCCTTTAAGTAAATATCTGCCAGCTTGTCGACAGTATATCTCTCGTTGATTGGAAGAAAATGTGGTGACTTGGTCAACCTATCAATAATTACCCAAATGGCATCATGATTCGTCTTGGTCCTTGGTAATCCGACCACAAAGTCCATCGCAATCTGCTCCCACTTCCACTCGGGTATCTCTAAGGGTTGCAACAATCCACTGGGCCTCTGGTGTTCGGCCTTTACTCTTTGACATGTCAAACACTTACTTACCCACTCTGCCACGTCCTTTTTCATATTAGGCCACCAATAGTATTCTCTCAGATCTCTATACATCTTAGTGCCTCCAGGGTGAATTGAGTACCTCGAACTATGAGCCTCTTGCAAAATCTCATCTTTCAACTCTTGAACGTTCGGAATCCATATCCTAGATGCGTACCTCATGATTCCATTCCCGTCCTTCTCACCTCTGTCGGAGTGGTTGGTCTCTCCCAATTTGATACAGCCTCTATTTTGGCTGGGTCCACTAGAATACCTTGTTCGCTGATCACATGCCCTAAAAACTGAACTTCCTTCAACCAAAATTCGCACTTCGAGAACTTAGCGTACAACTTTTCTTCTCTCAATGCTCCCAATACAATCCTTAAGTGCTCTGCATGTTCTTCCCTTGTCTTGAAATAAATCAAGATGTCATCGATGAAGACTATAACGCACTTGTCCAAGTATTTCTTGAAGACTCGATTCATCAAGTCCATGAAAGCTGCAGGGGCATTCGTTAACCCAAATGACATCACTAGGAACTCATAGTGTCCATACCGGGTGCGAAAGGCCGTCTTTGGTATATCTTCTGGTTTAATCTTTAACTGGTGGTACCCGGTCCGCAAATCAATCTTGGAGAAATAAACTGCATCTTTCAATTGGTCAAACAGGTCATCTATCCTGGGCAAGGGATACTTATTCTTGATAGTCACCTTGTTCAACTCCCTGTAGTCTATACATAATCTCATGCTACCGTCCTTCTTTTTCACGAACAACACCGGGGCTCCCCACGGTGACACACTAGGTCTTATCATCCCTTTATCCAACAACTCTTGTAACTGGGTGGCCAGCTCTTTCATTTCCACTGGGGCTAGCCGGTATGGGGCTTTCGAAATTGGGGCCGTGCCCGGAACTAAGTCTATAGCAAACTCGATGTCCCTATCGGGTGGTAGTCCGGGAAGATCGTCCGGAAATACGTCCGCGAATTCATTGACGACAGGGATTTCCTGTAGGTTTGGTGCCTCTTTCTTGGTATCCTTCACATATGCTAAATAGGCTTCGCATCCTTTACGTAACAGCTTCTTAGCTTGAATCATAGTCAGGAACTTTTGGCTTTGCCGTTTCCCACTAAATACTACTTCCTCGTCCCCTGGCAGTCTCAAACTTACTTTCTTCTTGACACAATCAATCTGGGCTCCATGGGTTGTTAACCAATCCATACCTACTATTACGTCAAACTCCCCTAGTTTAAAAGGTATTAAGTCTACCCGAAAGTGTCGCCCTCCTATTTCTAGGTCGCAACCTGGACATACTCGGCTAACGGGAATGATTTCATGATTAGCTATCTCTATTTGCAATCTGTCTTTCAATGGTTCAGTCTTAAGGCCTAACCGACATACAAAATCTAGAGATATGAAAGACTTGGTAGCTCCCGAATCAAATAAAACATTTGCTTTAACTGAGTTGAGTAGTAGGGTACCTGCAATCACATCCGTGTTCCTCACGACATCCTGCACCGTCATGTTAAAAGTTCTTGCAGTAGGGGCCTTGTTAGAAGCAGTTCCACTCACTCTTGATGCAGCTGGCCTAGAGGACATACATTCCTTCATTCGGTGCCCTGGTTTCCCACACTTGAAGCAATTACCTCCGACACTCAGGTTGTTACTGGTTCCGCGACAGGCGTTAGCATAATGCCCTGTCAGCCCACACTTGAAGCACTTCACATCTTGCAGGTTGCACACGCCCGCATGTTTCCTTCCACATTTGTTGCATTCTGGGGGTTGGGTTCGGGATGGGGTAGAGTAAGACGATCCCTGTGGTCGGCCGCTCTGGCCCACACTCCAACTTTCAGCTCTCTTGGTTCCAAAGTTCCCGCTTGGTTGGGACATTGTTCCCCGCTTAAATTTGCTCGGAAAGCTCCCACCAGCAGAGTTTCCCTTTCGGCTATCCAACTTCCTCTTCTTTCCTTCTCTCTCCTTCTGCATCTGTTCACTTCCAGCTTCGACAATTGACGCTTTCTGTACCAGGGTGGCATAGTCTGTCAGCTCAAGAACTGCCACACGATTCTGAATCCATTGTTTTAGCCCTAATTGAAATCTTCGGGCCCTCTTTGCCTCAGAGTTCACATACTCCGGCACAAACCTTGACAACTCAGTAAATTTGGCCTCATACTCGGCCACTGTCATGTTTCCTTGTTTCAGCTCCAAAAACTTTAGCTCCATTTACGTTTCCATGAACCTAGGAAAGTACTTCTCCAAAAACAGCTCGCTAAATCTCTCCCAGGTTACCACACCTCTTCCTTCCAAATTCTTCTTAGCTTCCCACCAATAGTTCGCCTCACCCTTCAGAAGGTAAGTGGCGAAAACAGTCTTCTGCTCTTCAGCGACACCTAGTATCTCGAAAGATTTTTCCATTTCCTTCAGCCAGGCCCTTGCCTCGACAGGGTCGGCAGTTCCTTTAAATTCTGGGGGTTTCAGGGATTTGAAGTTCCTGAAAGCATTAGCATTAGCATTCTGGGGTGGTTGCTGAACTGGGGGTCGGTCCAAGTTCTGCCTTAGTAACTCCATGAACTGTTCCATAGGGCCTCCCCTAGGATGTTCTACCTCTCGGGTATCATCACCAGCTTCTTCTTCTTCATACTCAGAGTCATCAAACAGGTTATGATCGTTGCCCTCATTATCACTCAGGTTGACATTCTCTCCTTCACGGTTCTGGTGGCCTCCGGCTCCATGGTGGCTACCCTGGCCCTCAGAACTAATCGGGTGGGCTCGAGTGTTCATTCTTCTGGGTGGCATGATTCTGATAATAAAACAAGAAAGGGGTTAGGGTTTCCAATTACCTGACAGCGTTTACACGGGTCAGGAGCGTATCGTTCTTCCTCATAAGGGTGGAAGTGCAAAGGTTTTAATAATCCGTTGTTGGAGATAAAATGTCAAACATTTTTGGGGAAAAATCCCTTTGGGATGCGAAAACATTTAAAAGAGTTTTCAAAATTGGAAACCCCAAAAAAAAAAAAATTTAAAAAAATTTCAAAACACATTTTTTTTTTTTTGAAAAAAATTTATTTTTAAAGATTGTAGGAACATTTTTGGAAATTGTAGAAAATAACTTGAAATTGCATATCGTAAATTTGAAACAGTATGGTTGTATTTGTGGCTTGTAGCAATTGTATAATCACAGTTGTATATCAAAACAATAAAGCATGGCATCGGAAAGTAAAGCAGTTGAGGCAATATTAAAGAAACTGAAACTAAATAAGTACGGTACAAGGGTTATCACAAGTTTGGATGTTAGAGCCAAATACATAGTTCCGATGTCAAAGTCTAGCAAAAGTGGAACAAATACAAGTACATCATCCGAATAGTCAGGCTACACAAAAGTAAGGCTACATCCATACATACTACCCGAAGTCACATCTACATATCTGTAGGTCAGTCTACTCATCCACTGGTCAGAAAGGATACCACTGCACAAGTCAACTATCCCGCAAAATTGACACACTAATGTCATCTGAACCTAGGGGACTGAGCTATAAGTAACACATCACGGGGCCGCGCCGCGACGGAGCAAGGTCCTCACTCGGGTGAATGCACGACGCACAACACGCCTAGCATCCCTAGCCTGGATCACTCCGCCTCCGCGGATCCCTAAACCAAGAATCCTATCGCGACTCCTCATCTCGATCCTGTGGAGTCGAGCCCAACTCCTCCTAGCAACAGTGGTCCTCATCTCAGCCTGGATCCTCAAGCGCGCCTCGCGCTCCTCCACTAGTGCCCGCCTCGCCTCGTTAAGTCGGGCCTCCGCAGATAGTAAGTCTCGGGTCAAGAACTGTACCACGTAAGCATGCTCAGTACCAGACACTGGGGGTAGGTCCGCCGGTGGAGGTGGTATGACCGGAACAGGCGTAGGTGCAGCAGCAGCAGCAGGAGCAGGAGCAGGGGTAGGGTCAAGCTCCTCCCCGCCAGAAGTGTCATCCTCAGAATCACCGTCCGATGAAACAGGGCTAGATGTCTGTGGAGAAGGTGGGGGTGACACAACACGACCCTCGCCGGATCTCACACTCTCCTCATCAGTAGCTACAGGAGATGGGGTAACAGGCTCTGGCTCGGGCTCAAGCTCAAAGGGCTCCTCAACGGGATCCTCATCATCAGTACTATCTATCACTGTAATCCAGGGGCCAAGCTCGGAGTCAGCACCCATATCCTCCTCATGGTCCTCGGTCTCTAGCATCAGGGCCTCATCATGCTCCCTCTCAAAAGCCTCAGGGTCTGGTATCTCATCCATCTACACAAGGGAAATAAAGTGGGTCACTAACCATAAAAGAAGGGTTTAGGAGTAGTTCCCTCACGGGCCTTAAGGTCAGGGCTATATCCGATAACCCGACTACAAACTCGATGAGAGTTCTAAGTATTATTAAAGTTGTTATTAAGGTTATCGTTACTTTTATTATTATTAGGGTTGCTTTCTTAAATTACTACCGTTTCTGAGAACTGTAACCTCGCTCTGATACCATTTCTGTGACGCCCCCAGATCCGGGGTCGGAGATCTAGGCGCTCACGGTCCATTTTCCGTTAATAACGTACCTGTTCTTGCACACGCAATATATATAACACAGCCATCGACCCCACAATAAACTCACACCACACTCACACACACAGGTTAGAGCCTCAGAAACGTCACACATTGATTAAACAGTAATAAAGTTATCAGAGTTATTACAGACCGAATTAAATAGTATTTATGCTACCAGCAACACTCCGATATGAAGCGCAGCTAGCGGCTTGAAAGTTTGTTACGATACACTGCCTTGCACAGGTCATGCTGATAAATAAAACGTACTAACAAAAGCTGCCAACCAATCCGGCTAATGGGGCCTACCGGTGGAATCTCAAGTGGAGGCTCGGGCCTAGTCACCTGCTTTCGAGCAGTCTGCCCGGGTCTTGCCATTTCGCTTAGCTGTTGTGTTTGTAAAGTTTGAAAACAAGCAAGAGTGAGCAACTATAGCTCAGCAAGAAATATATATAAGATAGGCAATATAACATCTCATATGATTGGCAGTTGATATATTTGTTTGTATCAATCAGTTATGAAATCACTTGTCATAGTCGATAAATCTCGAAGGTGCAACAATATGTGCCCTTGTTTTCAAAATAAACTTGCAGTTCTAGATACTGCATTGAATCAACATCTTTCTCATCAAAATAGAACACTATCAGCAACTTGGCACAAAAGCCTAAGAAGCAGTGTCAAAGCATTTTTCCAAAATGGAGGAATGGGACTTAAAGAAAACATAAAAACCTGACAAGGATTGACGATGATCAGTCGCCACATCCAAGTCCAATAATCCGCGGGTCTTCTCTACCGGTAGAAGGATAGAAACTACATCCGTAACTATCCCTCGGGTGAAAACTACATCCGTAATCACCCTCGATGAAAACTATATCTGTAATCATCCTTCGGCAACACCTGGGCCGGAATAATAAGTGATGGACCGCCTGGCTCACGGCCGCTTACACATCCCGGGAATCGTTCGTCAACGGTTCCCACACCTGCCAGAGTCCCTTTTTCTTTTCTTTTAAAACTTGATTTTGATCGAAAACAGAGTAGTTGAGGTTCGACATCAGTCAACCGATGATTCTTGAAATCATACAAGAAGCAGAATCTGACCGGGGGTTCTCGAAAATGTTTTAAGTTCGAAAGAGTTCGAGTTTGAAAGTATTAAAAGTATCTTGGATTAACTTTGTCTTTAAATAATGAACAGTAATTAATAAATAATATTTTAAGATTTAATATTAATAATTAATAAAATAATTATTCGATAAAATAAACTCTTAATCCAAGATAGGGTTTCGAGCATTTACGAAGATATAATAATAGTTACTTGAATATACGATACCACCCGAATGACCCTTCGGGTTTTCGCGATATAGATACGATATAATGATATACCGCTCCCCGGTCAATAGTATATACGGACCGCTACGACCTCTATTGCTAGAGTCGTTGTCCGAAAAAACATTTCAATCTAAGTTCAAGGGGTAAAAGCATACATGTACTTGTTCAATCTCAATTGCATCAATACTTCGATAACATAGCATTTGATATCATTTGAAAACTACAAACACAACAGTGAAAATCCTTGTATAGGGATAAGTTTTGAAAAGTAAACTTGCCTTGGTTTGGTTGGGGTGGTCGAGCGTACGAATTCGAACGATCTATACATAAACAATAATCGTTCGTTAGTACCTTAACAATTTCTTTCTAATTACGGGGTTTTAAAGGGGTACGAAATTAACTTAACGACTTCGTCTTATGACTCCCTAGCCCCACTATAGGTCCATGACGTCACTCGTTTATGCTCGTCACTTACTCGACTTAATTTAGTTACCACGTTCGAACCATAACCACTAACCCTAGAATAATGTTCCACTAATCGACTTTTTTTTCATTGCGCGAATTTTACTCTAGCATTTTTATAAAATCCTAAAATTCATATTTTAATCCAATTCCTTTTGGATGGTCTTCACCACTGCATTACTTACATTCTCAAATTTTTCCATGATCCCAAACATATTTTAAGGTGTCTAAACAAGGTTCACAAGGGGGTTACTTAATGCAGTTCATAGTCCAGAAACAAAATTCACTTCTCCGGCCATAACTAAAAATCCACACATCACCTAGCTATGAATCTTACATATCCAGAAACTACATTCAATTATCTTTCCAACAATATAAGGTAGGACATCAGGGGACATCATTTGGGTGTTCAAAATCGTGCTATAACACAGATCAAAGTTCCTGGATAAATTCAGCAAGCTCAATTCACTTAGATCAACCATTTTTCATGCTTCCATAACATAAACACCACTTAAAACACTTAGATCATGACTCATAACACTCATGGAGATATATATATTAACCATAGTCATAAAATTCACAATCTCAACATCAAAACCCAAGATCCATGCTATCCAATACATATACATTCAAGATAACCCCTAAAATGCATGGATCTACTACCATACTACATGAACAACACATAACCAAGGGTGGTTTGAGATTTCATACCTTCTTGAGCTCCTAGAGACCTTGAACAATCTTTATACAACTTAAAAACACCTTAGATGGCCTCCTACAACACTCACAATGCAAGATCTAAAAGATATTAAACTTATGTTAATATTTCTCTAAACTTCCAACAATTATAACTCAAGAACCAATGGATGGAAGGCTTTGAAATTGATACCATACCTCTACTAAGATGCAAGGAAGCCCTAGGAAGGTTGTAGATGAAGAAATGGTGGAGAGAAAATCTCTCCCTCTCTCTTCAAGGAGTTCGGCCGAGAGCTTCTTTCAAGGGGGGGGGGAGTGTTTTTGGTTTTTGTTTTGTTTTGGAATGGTAAAAAGGAATGCTAATATGACTTGTATTATTATGGGTAGTAGATAGTAATCACATGTTGCCAAGCTAGCCTAGGTTGTATCCATGCCCTATTGTCCCCTAGTACATCATCCACCATGCTAGTCACTATTCACATTTGCTTTTATGTCTCCTAGTTCCTTTTTCTAACTATCTAGTTACATGGCACTTGCATGTAATTTCTTTCCTTGTAATATTATTCTCCCACCAATGCTTGTTATTTAATCCTTACTTCGTATCGTAACTTAATTATTCTCTCGTAATAATATTTCGTCGCGTTGAGATTTCCCTTATAATTCCTTAAGTACTTATTGTGTAAATTCCTCGAATGTCCAAAATTCCTCGTCATAATTCTTAATAAATCCTTTAATATTCTAACCATTCTCAAATTCCAAGTTTTATAAATATTACTAACAACAGGACTCTTGCTTTCACAATCTCTCTGTATATCTTACATCATAATTGCAACAACGCAGTTTCTCAGACAATCAATTCTATAAATCAACAGGGAAGACTAGAAAGGTTCCATAATAATAATGTCACAAGATATTAAATAAAAGGAAATATTACCAAAAATTAGGGTTCTTACATGGAGCCATGTTGATTATCTGGTCAAGGCTATATTTAAGTCCTTTGGCTGCTTCTTTCGCAACACGTGTTGATTAAACCTTGTTTTTTCCAGATTTTATAAACTGTTGTTGATATTATATCACTATATGCACTTGCTGAGCGTTCTTGGCTCACTCTTGCTTTGATGTTTATTTCTCCAGTTAATAGCGATGATTAGTGGGCCTAGTGGTCAGTTGTTATTGCTCTTCCAGCAGCGAGAGGAGATGTTCGAGTTGTGGATTCCGTCAGATAGTGGCTTGGGAATTCATCAAGGTTGAATAGATAGTTTAACAGTGATATTATTTAGAAGAAAAAAAATTGTATAACATTCTTTTATTCAGAGCTTGGTTTGTAATAATGATATTCGATAGTTGTTTCATACCATAACTTGTATGCGATCTTGGTTAAGGGGTTTTTATTATTATATGATGCTTATATCCAGGGTTGTATATGTTGTTTGTGGTTAATGGCCCCAAATCTGTAGCCCGGATTATTGGATGCCACAATGAGTCCAATTATGTGTCACGCCATAATCCTTCAGTTTTCTCTTCGATGACTTTCCTGGAGGGGGAAACTGTATCTGCTCACACATAGTCTTTGCACGTAATCGTGAATATCGAGCACAAACTGATCGTGTCTCAATGCTTCCAAACCTTGTGCTCCTTCTTAGAGGATCATCCGGTTCTAAAAAATACCGAGCAGTGCCATAAAAAGTATTTTTACTACCATGTTTAAGTTGCTTAGCTTTCACCTCTCCCATGCAAACTGGACATGACAACTTACCTTTAGTAGACCACCCACTAAGCATAGCAAGTGCAGGAAAGTCACTAACTGTCCACAAAAGAGCTGCCTTCATCATAAAATTTGTGCGTGAGAATATATCATATGTTTCCACCCCAGTATGCCACAATGTTTTCAATTCATCAATTAGAGGCCTAAGATAAACATGCAAGTCTTTTTTCGGCTCCGTCGGTCCGGGAATAAGAAGAGGCATGAACATGTATGGAGCCTTAGTACACATAGATGGAGGAAGATTGTACACAAAAATCACAACAGGCCATACAGTATACTCCCTAGCATGTGCATCACGAAAGGGGTCAAATCCATCAGTAGAGAGTCCCAGTCTAACATTCAGAACCTCCTTTGAAAATCCTGGAAATCTATGATCAAATTGTTTCCATTCATCTCTATCTGCTGGGTGACTTAACTGACCTTCAACCACAACTCTATCATGGTGCCATGTCATACATTTTGCAGTCTTCTCAGCCATGAATAAACGCTGCAATCTCATGGTAATAGGAAAGTACCGCAAGATCTTTTCCGGGATCTTCTGCTTTTTTGGATCTTTTTGTACTTTGTATCTGTCTTTTCCTTGTAAAATAGCATGAAATCATTCTCGCAAGCATCAATCTTTTCATACTCCATATTCAATCCTTTGATCATCTTCTGCGCAGTGTAGTACTTCTCAGACAATTTATGACCGTTGGGCAATACTAATCCAATGATGTGAAGCAACTCATCAAAACCATTATTACTGTAATTGTGCTTGTTTTTTCACTTAAGCAACTCCATCACGAACTCCAATGTAGTGAAATTGTCATTGTTTGGATAAATTGGTTCAGAAGAAGTCTTCACTACGTTGTAAAATTTTTGTGCTGTTTCGTTCGGTTCTTCTTCAAAATCTTCACAATCCTCAAAATCATCTTTATGTGCATCATACATATCATCATCTCTATAGCTAGCATAAGCAGAACTCGTTCCAACTTCATCCCGTGACATATCTTCCTTCCCACGACAATCCCATCTAGTATACCATTGCATGATACCATGTCGATACAAATCAACTCTCATAGTACTAGGATTTTTATAGATCAAATTTCCACATTATTTACACGGACATCTTATCAAGCACTACTACAGAATAGGCTTTTAACGTCGGTCAAAATAGGCTTTAGGCGTCGGTTATTTGGCGTAGTATATGAAGGCGACGCTATAGGTATTGGTCTACAGCGTCGGTTAATTGGGCGACGCATATAATGTAATAATAGCGTCGGTTATTTAAACAACCGACGATTAAAGTCTGTTCTTTGCGTCGGTCATTTAAACAACCAACACTTAAAGTCCGTTATAGGCGTCGGTCGTCTAAACAACCGACGCTTAAAATCTAGTTATAGGCGTCAGTCATTTAAACAACCGACGCTTAAAGACTGCTTATAGGCATCGGTCATTTAAACAACCGACGCTTAAAGTCTGCTTATAGACATCGGTCATTTAAACAACCAACGCTTAAAGTCATTTTTTTTTAAAAAAAATAATAAAAATTGCAATTCTGTTATGAAACAATACAATTTCAGAAACAATTTTGCCCATGCCATGACACCAAATTATATATAAAATCAATTTATACATTAATAAAAAAATATTACATAATCATTCTCTACATCAATTTAGTCACACCAAGAATATTACATAAACTTCAAAAAGGAAGTGACCACATTCAAATGACTTCAAAAACTAATACCATAAAGCATTAAAATCTTTCCCACGGACTTTGAATCAACTGACTGCAAGCATTCCATTCAGGTAGTTCCTATACAGTAACCTTTGCAATGATAATAGAGAAGTTTATTTCTCCAATATGTGGTGGCAAAGAAGGGTCCTGGAATTTTCCATCTTCTGATCCAATTAACCCACCAACAGAATCCTCGTCATCCATATCCATGTCTACCTGGCATTGAATAACAAGATAGATCCAATTAACCCAAGCCAACTAGAATATCATTATAGTAGTAACTCATATGTAAAATTACCATAAACAGAGCAGGAAAGCACACAGTACTAGCATACACATAAAAAGCATAGTGAAAGCAAGAAAGAAGATTTGTACCTAGAAGAAACCATTTTGTCTCCGGTGGCATCAAAAGATATAGAGCAGACTTTAGACAAGTGTCCACTACCAGAAAGGGATGGTATAGCAGATTACAAGTGTAATACACAGGAAAATCATCTCAATTCAAGTATTGTAACTTATATATGGATTTATCTATTGTATTCTGACTAGAATATAAAGTTAGTCAGGTAATATTATATCAGTTTTGAGGAATCAGGGATAGCCTGGTGGCAAGGCCTCATATCTTTCCCAAACCTGCAAATAGTAGCATGCAAAATTTTCAAATGCTAAGTACTATTCCATTCTGTTCAATAAGAAAAATATTTCATACTATCATTTATACCTTAATAGTTTTATCACAGCCACATGAAACCAAAATATCCTTGACTGGGTGCCATTGGACCATTTCGACATCTTTTGTGTGATGAAACTCCTGAAGTCGTTCATATTCTTTAGATTCCCTAAGTTCCCAAATCCAAACAGAATTGCTGCTAGTGGCAATATGGCCAGATGTATTCCAAGACACACTTACAACTTCCTTCTCATGACCCTGTAAAAATGCATAAACAATAAGATTTCCCAACAGCGTCACTCTGCAGAAAGTTCATATATAAAGATCACAAGGTACATAAGAACATAGCTTTTGATTATATTTAAACATCAATATTCACTATAGAACATAGCTAGGCATCATCAAATAAGACACAGCACAGTAATACCTGCCACCATATTGATTCGACTATCCGAGAAAATATCCAATGTAAAGTATAACCTACCTTTGCCATTGTAACAATGTCAGGCACAACGTCATGGGACTCGAATCCCCAAAACTGGCTTCCTGTCCTAGCAAATCCCGACTAAACTTCATCAGATATAAAAAGGCCTCCTGCTTTCTTGATAGTCCTATGTACTGCAGACAGGTAACCTGGAGCCAATTCAACAATACCACCCACTCCCTGCCACCAAAGAGGAGTTACAGAAATATTGCCTTTAAACTTGCTGGAACTAACTGTTGGGCTGAAATATTTGATATTTCCATAAGGTTACCTGAATTGCTTCACAAATAAAACCAGCAACGTTGCCTGAAGTACCATATTGTATAAGATCATGAACGTCTTTAGCATACTTTTCACCGTCAGAACCAAAAACTCCTCTATACGGGTCTGGGTTCATGGCATGATGAACTCCAGTCTATAGCATAACAAACACAATCAGAAAAATACAATTAATGTATTTAAAAATATTCACAAGCCGTCAACACCTAACACATATATTCTGTACTCTAAAGTTACTCCTTGAAGTTATTCTGTTCATCTTTAAATAACATACTGTTCTGGATATATAATCAAAAATGCGATGGTGTATACTGAAAGACAAGGAACAACCGTAACAGGCAAAACCAAATTTCAGCACAGTTTCATTCTTAATTAATACACATCAACAACAAGATATTTGCTTATACCACTTGAAGAAGATGAGTCGCTGCTGGAACTGCCGGAGCTGCTTGAACTATCACTAGCATTACCATTTCCAGTACCATTCTTAATCCCATTATCCTGACCATGCCCACCCTTATCCTTCTCAATTTCAACAGGTGGAAAACTATTTTCCGGCATTTCATCACCAATGTCAATATCCTCATCCTCATCCCCATCTCCTTTCTTTATTTTTTTCGCACTGCCATCATTTCTATTACTAACGGGAGCCTGCAAAACAATTATAAGATAGCAATCAGCATAGCTGATAGTAGGCATCAACAATGTGACCAATTTGAAGAACAAGTGACCAACATTACCTCATCTGTATCCGTAGTGACTGTCTGGACAGCTGAATAGTTCTCCATTAAAGCTTGCCTTTTTGTCTTGCTAACTAGTTTTACAGCTCCCGGCTGCTTAGCTGGCTTAGGTGGCTGAGCTTTCACCGGAGATGGAGTTGGCACAGGTGATTGAGGTGACCTCGGATTCGAATTTGTGGGGTTTGAACCACTAGACAGATTTGGCTTCTGCACTGGTTGAGGATTATGCACTGGTTGTGAATTATGCATCGGTTGAGGAACCCTCGGTGACGGAGCTAACCGAGGATTTGAATTCGAGGGGTTAGAACTGCTAGACTGATTTGGCTTCGGCAATGGTTCAGGTGGAATCCTTTCAACCTTCCTCTGAGGAATCGAATTCACCAGGCTCGTCTTAGGCTTCTTCGGCCTTGGTGGTGAATGAGGCGCTACAATCTCATTCCAAGAACTCCCTTGTAACTCGTTATTAACATTAACCGTAACAACCAATTGAGCCCTAAACCTAGAAAGTAGGAAGCAATTGAGCGAGAGAGAGATGATAGAGATGTAAGGAGAGAGAGACGAGAGAGAGAGAGATAGAGATGTACGAGAGAGTCAGAGAGAGAGACGAGAGACATAGGGATTGTTATAAGAGAGGGAGAGGGTCGATTGTGAGAGAGAGATGAGAGTTCGAGAGAAATTGAGAGAGATAATAGAGACCAAGAAATGAATTGGGGGAACTGGTGTCAGAAGGAAGCAGTTAGTAATTTCATAATTTAACACATATAAAGTGATTTAGATACAATAATAATATTTTTAAATGTATTTTTATTAATATAAAATGATTACATACCGCATATATAATTAAAGCATTATTTGTATTTTATTAATTTATGAATTTTAAACATTATTTGTTAAAAATAAAAATAAAAATATATTTATACAATATTATTTGTCTTAACATTTTTTGAAAGAAAATTTATTTATATAAATATATAATATAAAATATTATAATATTTCAGTTACATCACCATACAATAAAAATTTTTCAAACAGGTCGCTCCAACTAAAACTAAAACTTTTTTGAATTTTTCTTAAATTTTTTTACTTAAATTCATATAAGTAAACATTCAGAAAAATTTCTTCAATTAATTTCCAAATTTTAAATTTCGTAAAAATCATATAAAAAATCATATAAAAAAATTTCTTATTTTTTCTGAATAAAAAATCATATAAAAAAATTTCAATTCATATTTTTTCTTATATGATTTTTTTTAATTTAAATTAATTATATTTTATTCAAGTCATATTTTAAGTAATATTTTATTTTAAGTTTTCTATTTATTTTATAAAATAGTTAAAAATGGGGAAAAAAAGAAAATTAGTGAAAGTTATTTTATATTAAATTTATTTTCAAAATTTGAAATTTTTCCTATTTTTAATATATGTTTTTACTTTTTTACTAATTAATATATTTTTATTTTAATATATGTTTTTACTTTTTTACTAATTAATATATTTTTACTTTTTTACTTTTTTATAATTTTTATTTAAAACTTTAGGCGTCGGCATTACTAGGCCCGACGCTACAGGCCCAGCATAAATTATCTTTGGCGTCGGTTGAGTAATAACCGACGCTTATTTGTCGATTTTAGGCGTCGGTTGAGTAAACGCCGACGCTAAAGGGTTGGTTTTAAGCGTCAGTTGACTAACGACCAACGCTAAAGGGTTGGATTTTAGGCGTCGGTTGTTTATGCGACGCTACAGGTTGGTTTTAGGCGTCGATTAAGTAAAGACCGACGCTAAAGGGTGAGTTTTAGGCGTCGGTTGTTTAATAACCGACGGAAAAGACCCAGAAAAATGACTTTAAGCGTCGGTTAAGCTAGAAACCGATGCCTAAAGTAAGTATAAGCCACGGCTCTCTAGATAATCGACGCCTAAAGTGCGACGCTAAAGGCCTATTCTGTACTAGTGAAGCCATTGTCTTCTTCTTGCATATGTTCTATAGCAAATCTAATGAAATTATCCACACCAATTTTGTATTCTTCCGTTAATTATTTTGCTTCATTATACCGATTACGCCCAATCCAACTACGATCGGATGCCATCTACAAAATATGCACATATTCAAATATGGTAGATGCAATTTACAAACCATTTAACTACTTGCATTATCTCTAATTTTATCACACAATTTATACCAATTAATTTAAACTATTTAAATTCATTCATACATATAACATTATCACAATTACATTAATCAAAAGAAAAACAATCAAATTTAAAATATCAAAAATAAAAATTATACTTACTTGATAATTTGGGATGCTCACATGAAGACAAATGGTGTTGGTGAAATGGGGGAAAGGGGACAGAATGGAAAGTGGAATGGAAAGTGACAAAAGCGGCCGGTGGAAATGAGACAGTAGGGTTTCAAAATGATACGGCTTATTTCGACCACATTCAGTCGAATTAACCCATTTTCGACCAACAACCACACGGCTAATTTCGACCACATTCAGTCGAATTTAGTGTTACTTCATTCAACCACATTCTGTCAAATTAAACTGTTTTCGACCAACACTTAAATTCGACCAAATGAGGTTGCTGGTCGAATATACCTATTTTCGATCTTATTCCGTCGAATTAGTCTATTTTCGACCTTATTCAGTCGAATAAAACCTTAAATTCAACCAATTAGGATTTCAGGTCAAATTTTTTGCAGAATATAAAGATTTGTTATAATTTCTAAGGAATAAATATTGAAATTAATTATAATTTTCTGTATACTCTTTAATTATCAAGTTATTACTATCCGTAAGGTTGGATTAGTTAAAATAAATTTTTAATAAAATAAAAACCACAACCCTTATTTGTACCCCAAACCCTAAACATCATATTTGCCAAATTATCTCATTCTTGTACTGATTTAAGAAGTTTTTTTTTCTGCTCACTATTATTTTCTCAAAAAATTAACTTGAACGTAATATGTCACTCTACTACTCTCATATTTTTTTCAAAATTTTAAAATTAAAGAGATATTTATATAATTTTTTAGGACAACGAAGCAAATGAAAATTCAACATATTTTTATCATTCATTTTTTTTGTACCAACGAAATTTATACATGTAGTGAAGGTTATCCTTGTATTTATATGTATTTTTGTATGATGTGTCCTCACATTAAATAATTAACAACAAATTTTTAAAATTTTTTGTTAATACTAAATCAATTAACTATGGTCGAAATTAATAAATTCGACTAGGGATAGTTGAAGTTATCAAATTCGACCGCTTTTAGTTGAACCACCTTTTTTGGCGGCAAATTTCCCGCTTGCAATAAAATTAAAAAAAGGAGCGGCAATTTTCTCAGTCATCCCCAACTGCTAAATTCGACCAAATATGGTTGTATTGAATTTTTCAATTGGCGGGAAGCTTCCCTCCTTGTGTTGCGGGTGCTAAATTTGACCAACAAAAGAAATTTGGTCGAAAATATTGGTAATTTCGACCGCTTCTAATTTCGACCATATTTAGTCGAAATTAGCCGAGTCAAATAATTTGATCAAATGTGGTCGAATTTAGCCGTAGTCGAAACTGAACAGTCGAAAAAGGCCCGTTTGTGTTGTAGTGAAACAATACTATTTCATGGACGAAAAAAAACCCTTGTCTGTTGATTTCGGGCAAAACTTTTTTCTCTTAGCGTTGTCTGATGAGTGTTGTGTGAAGCTGTTTTTTTGTAGTGAAGATATCAGAGATAAAACCTTTGACACAGAATATTGCAAGAATCACAGTTGAATTAATAAATGCAAGAACCATGAATTAGTTTGTATTTTATGCGGTAAATTGTAATATTCATGTAACCTTGTTTTCGTTTCAACAATTTTCTTGTACATACATATCATTTTTATCTACCATCTTGTCAGTGATCTACTATTCCTCAGTTACGTGACTAGCCGTGTATAACTCAGGCATGCAACTATATGCAAGCATATTATATGATCCAATTTGTACATCCATATGAGCAGACACAACAGTACATGACAACAATGGGCTAGACAGAATTCGGCTGAAACTGTCAAGGGTTACGATTTATACAAGATTAAGAGTGGAGATAAAGTTCAAATCCCCATCCATTAAAAAAGTCGTCAGCCATAACCATAAGATATATATAAATATAAAGGAAACGGAATGTAAAAATAAAAGCTCAAGAGGAGGAAAAGGTGTCAATAATGGTCGTGTGAAGTGGATCACTTAAATGTGTAGCCCAGTTGTTGAGTGGACCTTTTCCTGTGGCGGCAGCTTGGACGGCAAAGCCTAGAAAGCCAACCATGGCGAGGCGAGCGTGCTTGATCTCGGCAAGTTGCAGGATAGCTTTCTTTTCTGGATCAGCTGCCAAGCCAAGCGGGTCAAAGTAGCTGCCACCAGGGTAGAGTCTCTTCTCAGGGTCGAGCTCAGCATTTCTTTGAAATTCAATGTATCCGATTATAAGAACTTCGATCCATATCAACGAAGTGATGGAGAATGGCAGTGGTTGGCCAAGATAAGATGATCCCTCGATTAGTTCAACCTGCAAGTTCACATGTCACTTTCATATCTGTCATCCAAATTGACTTGTAAAGATGTCAAAGCTGTTTACGTAACACTTTTCTATCAGTTGCCAATGGACCAATAATATTATACCTTTATTTATCTTATACTAAAAACTCATTTGTCAAGATGAACATTTGGCTGAAAATAACAGAACGGATTGAAGCTGAGAAGAGTTGCAAAATACTAGTATATAGGGTCCTGATCTACGTGCACAGTTGAATAGGAGTTCAAGTTTTCTGCAACAATAGTGAGACTTAATTTCCTTACTCTACAATTTTCAGCCAAATGCACTATATTTTCTGGTGGAAGGTAACTGGAACATGGAATTTCCTACCCTATATTTTCCAGCTGACACCCTTCTACTTACTTTCTCCTAGAAAACATTGTGTGACACTGACACAAGTAGGCGATTCAATTTTTGTATCACAATTCTTCAGTGGCTCAAAATCAGTTACTATTCAACTATCACTGCTGACTAGATCCCAGATCCCATTTATGGAACTTAAGTTAATTAAAACTTATAGTATGACTTTTGAGCTGAACACAAGCAGATTGAAAGAAGGCTAGTGAAATCGAACTAAAAATTCTACTTAATTGTGCATGGAACAGCTTGTAAAAATTATACTTACAGTACAATTACACTTGCAATTGAAATTATTTTAGTTGAAATAAAGTATATTCTCGCACAGGTCCTGCTAATTTGGTACAACCTTGTGAAGGAAGCTTGTATGAAAGCTCATATCATACAAGAATAGGGTAGGAGAATATTTGACAGTTGTGTTCCATAGTTAGATTCATATTCTCTCCCTTAATCTAAACTTGTCTCGTGCAATCCTTCTAGCTCGTATGGCTTTTATACTGAGCCCGTATGGCTATTGAACTGAGCCCGTATACTATTAAACTTCTCTACCCATCTGGCACATCAACTTGTTTGCCCGTCTGGCACTTTTCGTTTTTGCCCATCTGGCAATCAACTTTGCCCATCTGGCAATCAGCCCGTATGGCTTTCGTCATCTTTCGTCTTGTCCGTCTGACATTACTAACTTGCCCGTATGGCACTACTTATTCACCAGCCCGTTTGGCTACTACTGTGCCCATCTCGTTCTACATGGTTTTCTGCCACTCTATCTCGTTTTCTGCCTTCAGTAAGCTTCTTCGGCATCGCCTCGTCTTTCTCGGCAGCCCCGTCCTACACATGCATCCCATACTACACATGCAGCTTTGCCACCATCCTTCTGCAACGCCTACCTGAAACTACCTCCTTCCAACAATCTGCACACCATCTGTTGCAACAAAAAAAAACGAGTTCCTCTTCTTCAATAACAAAATCATTCTTCTTCCTGCTCCTCTTGCTGAGGAATCCGCCTGTGGCCTTCTCAGCTCCTGGAGCTTCTTGTTTGAAATCATTTGCTACGCCTCAAGGAACGCCCGCTGTGATACCATGTTGAAATTAAACAAATAACTTAATCATAATAACAAGAACAATAATGAAAATAAGCAAGAGGAAAACTAATATGTACAAAACCGAAATACTCTAAAGACTACATTGTATTATGCTTCTGGCTTAATGATACATTGAATGAAAATGATTACATTGTTTAAATAGAAAAAAAACTAATCATTACAAACTAAGGATAAGAACGATGATTTGATATCATCTTATCTCTTATCTTATTCTTATCTTACGATTGACCAAATCATGTTGACATATCAACACTTTATTTTCATAACGAACTTGTTTCCTGATTTTCCTCCACGTTAATCTACAAGTTTGGATTAATTTTCCAACACATATTTATTATATGTCATGCAAAAAGAGACAAAGTACCTTTCCGGCATCTTGCCAAGTGATGCCAGTGAGCGACTCAACAGCGAGCGCGCCCAAAGTCGCCAACATAGCCCACCGGCCGTGAATCAGCTCACATTCCCTAAACCTCTGCAGCCCAAATACCTCCGCGTACGGCTGAAACGGCGTCGGGGCCACATCAGAGGTCTCAGTTCGAGTTCCGATAATATCTCCAGCCAAGTTCTTGGCTAAGTTTTGGTCCAACTCATCCAAATCAAACTGCAAATACTCCGCAGGCTTTCCCAAACCAAAAGGATCGAATCCATAATCTCCAACTAATGTGCCATCGAGATACTCTGGTGCTTTTGCACCAGGAAACCACAATGGCCTGTCAGGTACTATTTTGGAGGCTTTCTTGGGTGCAGTCTTTTTCTTAGCACCAAACCCGAACCGGGCTTGGACTTTACCCGTATTGGAGTGTGCATCGGAGATTCGTGTTCCGATAAATGAAGAAGCAGCGGCAGCAACACTGGTGGCGGCCATTGGACTTTGATTATTCTCTATGAATTAAAATGAGGAATTGAGTGTTTGAGTGAGTGATGTTATATGTTTGGTAGTGGATTTTTGTGGTTGATTTGTTTATCTGTACAACTGATTTATGACCGTTGGATTAGGAGGGAAAATCCATCTGATGGTTATACAAGTTGTGGCCTTATCTTAGCTTATCCGTTGGATTCAAATTTACTGGTTTAATTCGAGAACAGGTTGGATTGTGATTTGTGGAGGACACTGGCTATGTTTTGAGAATATAGGAACTGACCACTAATGTGACGACACTTGTAATGACACTTGCTATTATGCCACATGTTTCCTGATATGTATATCTTGTTCAATTTAAGGTTAATTTGTGAATTTATATTAACCAGTGATGTAAATGTTGTGGCGATGCAGATATGAGAACACAACCTCCACAAAGACATAGAGATATTAGATTGTTTCCTCGAAGAGATGAATAAGTGATGCAGGACATTGAGAAAAAACGAACATACAAAAAAAAAACACCAAATGGATAAAAAGTAATCCAAAATATTTTATCTTACTCTTTCAATGTCGAACTCCAAACTTGTTTTGACGATAATAAACATAAATTTAGCAGTTTAAGAAATCACATTCGTTCTCAGAACAACAAATTACCTATTAATGTCTCAATTGTAGATTTTATGAGTTTGGATACAATTTAATATAGGTTAATTTTCTCATTTTTAAAGGTTAAAGGGTTTGAATTATAAAAATTTAGAAATTAAATGATTTGAATTGTCAGAAAACAACGGATACCAGATTGCAACAAGTTTTTTTTTTAAGTACATTGTAACTAATATTGTATCATTTATTCATAAAAAACACTCATATATAAAATAATAAAAACACACCAAAAAATATAACATAAAATTGCATTTAGATTTAATTTTTAACCCCAAAAAGTTTTTTTTAAGAATAAAAATAGAATTTAACCAAAATTAGAATCAAATATATGATGATTGCAAATAATTTAAATGTAACAAAAAAATTAGGACAAAATGACAGTTTGTAACCCCTATGTATATGGGTTTTGTCAAATTGGTCCAGATTTACGTTTTTTAGCAATTTGCAACCCCTATCTTCAAATCTCGCTTCATATTACAACCCGTCCCGTCTAATTGACCTATTTTACAAGCAAAAATGAGTCAAAAAGCTCTATACATAAGGGGTACAAATTGTCATTTTTGAAGATAGGGGTTGCGATGTGAAGCGAGATTTGAAGATAAGGGTTGCAAAGTGCTAAAAAACGTAAATCTGGACCAATTTGACAAAACCCATATACATAGGGGTTACAAACTGTCATTTTGTCAAAAATTAATTTACATATATAAGGCTCGGTGGGGAACTAATTAAATGAGTAATCTAGTAACTCTTTATAAACCCATTTCTTACTGTAAACACGTGCAAAGCAGTTATTCATAATTATAATATCATAATTAAACACCTATGTGTCTTCTAAAATAATATGTGTTCTGTATATAAATTATTTATGTTATGTAATCATTGTTTAAATTCTGTAAAACATATAAATTATTTGTGTTCTGTAAAAATTGGTTGTGTTTTATAGATATCATTTATGTTTTTATAAAAGTTGTTTGTATACGTTATTTGTGTTTGGTAAAAGTTTGTTTTCTTTTGTTTATAATTTAATGTTATTCCGTAAAAAAAGAGAAAAGGGCCAAAATATCACATTCTGGTGTAAGATGGCCCAAAACATCACAGATGAAAATTAAGGCCCTTACTATCACAAGGAAACGTCACAAAAACTTGCGTCTTTGTAAAACGACACATAACCTTGCGTTTAGGTCAAAATTTTACTTTACTTTATGGTTCACACTAGAGGCGACTAAACACTCTCTCTCTGAAAACGCAAAAATTAACTGCGTTTTTAAACTCACATAGCCATGCACGCATCCAAATATTCCGTTTTCTTCAATATTTTTAAAATGAAAAAAATTGTGAATAGCACTCTTGACTATTCCATCAACGCAAAAAAACATGCATTTTCAGACTACGGCGGAAAAAAATGCGTTTTCAGTATCACAATTTCATCAGATCGTTGCCACTTGCCAGTCAAAGGAAGACGCGCAAAAAAATGTGTTAATGTGAAAACGCAACAAAAAAAAAAGCGTTTCCCTGTGATAGAAAGGGCCATTTTTCTGTGCCTGTGATATTTTGGGCATTTTTACTCAAAATTGTGAGAGAAAGGGCCAAAATCCTAAAAAAATATGTTATATGTTTTTAAAATAATGACAGGATGTGAATGGAAGTTACAAAAGTCCTGTATACAATTATTCAGATTTACATATCATCCTTGATTCGAATCTAGTCTAACAGTTGGTAAACTAGTTACTAGGTTACTCGGTCAAAATTAATTTCTAACAGTTGGTAAACTAGTTACTAGGTTACTATGTCAAAATGATATATATATATATATACTATGCGATGCACGGTTTTTTTAAATTTAAATAATATTTTAATAATTATTTATTTCATATATATTACTTAATATAATATTGGCATAATATATATTATTAAAGAATAATCGTCTAATTAAATGATATATTATTCGAATTATGATTATATTTTGTCATAATAATATAAATATAAATGGAAGTATCGTATATATTTATATTCAAATTTTTGTTGATTTATCATATTCAAATTATGATTTCATAATAATTTATAATATAGAATTTAGTATTAATTTTTAATTATGTGAAATTTTTATTGTTTATTATATGGTTTTGGTTTGTTTTCACTTTGTTGATTTATAATTTGTTGTAAATTTGTTAATAAATATGTGATATTAAAATTATTTAAATTAATTTTAAAAATATTTGGTTTCCAAGTAATTGAAAGAGTCTAAAAAACTTGGGTGTAGGTGAAGAATTTTAACACAAATATAACTAAAAGAGTATGTTATTTAATATTAATTGGAGTTTAATTAAAAGAGTTTGTTATTAAGTTAAATATGTGGTTTATTTTTTGTAAAATAATATTTTATATGTATTTTAATTTATTTTTTCATTTTTGGAAGGTGTTAATAGACCAACGAACCAACTATACGCTGTTTCGCTTATAATAGTATAGTATAGATTTTAATTTATTATTTCATTTTTGGAAGGTGTTAACAAACTTTTTGGAAGGTATATATATATATATATATATATATATATATATATATATATATATATATATATATAGGCAAGTGCTCAAATGAGACCCCCTTTTAGTGAGAACTGAGAGCTTTCCATTTTATACTATATTACTTAATTTGGACCACACAAATATGATTATATTAATACCTAATAAGTCAATTTCCTACCCCCATCGATCGATAGTGGCACCGGTCGTCTTCTCCGGTGGCCGGCACCATCGCCATTTTCTTTCAGATGTCTAGCCCTGCAGGGGCACATCTTCATCGTCTTCCTTCGGCGAGCTCCGCAGGTGCACCATCTTCATCGTCTTCCTCTGGCGAGCTTCAATCCATGGAAGTCCATCTACTGAGTCTCCATGGTTTGATCTCCGTCCGGTGAACACGTGGTTTAAGATGAAGAAGACAGTGGAGACTTGATTCAAAAACTTATCATAAATCTGAACTGAACAGGTGGTTAGTATGGTGATGTTGTGATTTGTCTTGTCTCAGATCTGAATTTTTTTGATGAACTATGCTCGAATTTTTGATGATTTGTATTGAATTTTTTGGTGATTTGCTTTGAATTTTCGGTGATTTGGTGGTGGTGGCGACCGGAGATGGTGGTGTTGCGATTTGTCTTGTCTCAAATCAAAATTTTTTTGATGATTTATGCTCAAATTTTTGATGATTTATAATTAATTTTTTGGTGATTTGCTTGAATTTTCGGTGATTTGCTTTGAATTTTTTGTGATTTTGACCGAAAATTGGTGATTCTGTGGGTGATAGGAGCGGTGGTGATTTGGAGATATGTGGTTTGTGGTGTGGTTGTTGGGGAGTGATGGTGGTTATGGAGTGATGGTAATTTTTTTGGTGATTTGCTTTGCAAACTCTCATACATGTTGTAGAATTCCCAGAAAATATGAGTGAGTTATGCCGGGTCTTCTAGGCACTTGGCAATCTACGGAATCTCACATTGTTTTTCTGGACTACCTTGAGGCCTGATTGTGTTCTAGATTGTCCCCAATTAGTCAACCTGGAAATCAATTACTGCACAAGAAAAACGGGCAAGAGTATTGTAACTAGTAAGTCTGGCAAAATCATGGTTTTGGCGACAAAGATATGCAATTTCAGTTCTGTTGGAATTTTCCCAATCAAATTTGGAGTTTTGGGTTGGAGAATGTGAGTATATAACTTCCAGATAGTGCTGGAATCAAGACTGTTGCACCTTCTAAGGTGAAAGAAAATTTTTGTTGTACGCGCTATTGGTCGAGGTGAACGTTGTGGCATGAGGATGGTTGTACGGAGTGGTTGGAGGTTGGTGATGTGTGGGTGGCTGGTAGTGAACGGGAATATAATATTCACTACCGGATGCTGGAAGAGAAGAAGGGGAGAGGGATGCACGCGCCTTTTTGTTTATTGGGCTATTAGGCGGCCCAATGTGCAGTTCTCACTATAACAGGGGTCTAACTAGAATAACCCTATATATATATATATATATATATATATATATATATATATATATATATATATATATATATATATATATATATATAGGTCCACGTGTTGAATACACGTAACATCCTACAACCCTTCATACCCTAAATTTCTATAACTTTTTTGTCTTAAAATTCATTGTAATTTTTTTTTTGTTTAACTTTTTTATCCATTCTACTTTTTTATGTACTACATTTTTTGTAGCTTATATTTTTTCATATCTTGTAAATTTTTTTATATTCGACATTTTTTTAATGTTTATTGTGCGTTCTGTAAAATTATATTTTTTACATTCTATAATTTTATGTGGTGGTAATTTAATTCTGTTACAAAACACAAAATTACTTATAATTATCGATTTTATAGAACATAATAAATTTACAGAACATAAAATATTATTTTTTATTTATTACAGAACATATTATTTATTCTTTAAATTTACATGTTCACTTTTATTATAAATAATACAGAAAATGTATTTTTTTATGGACAATAAATAATAGAGAACACTATTTTTTTACTTTACAGAACACTATACTCACTTATGTTCTATACTTTTGAACTTTTCTTTTTAATTTTTTATATGTGTTCTACATTTTTAGTACAAAATAATATTTAATATTTTAATTGTTATTATATACATAACAAGTTTAGCTTTTGTACATAGCAAAATGAATAAAATTTACATAATATAGTGACTTTTTGTGTGTACTGTAATTTTTTGTGTGTATATTATTTTTTAAGCCATATTTTGTGAATTAGTTACATACAGAACATGTATTTATAAAACTAATAAAACCTAGCAAATAAAAAGATCGTAGCGGTTATATCGGATGATAAGTTATTTAAACAGACGTTACTTTATACCGTTTGTGTTCTGTACGTAATGTACCACGTGTTTGGCTTTCAAAGAGTTACTCAGTTACTCACGTAAAAAGAGTTCCTAAATGAACCCAAGCCTATATACGCGGGCTAACCCATTGTAAGAATACACTCATATTTCCACTTATATCCTTTCAAAATAAATATCTTAAAGAATTTAACCATATTTCAACAACTTACTTGCAAATTTGGAACCTCTTTTCCTTTTTGAACATCACTTCCTTCATACTTCAGGTAATGCTTTTGAAACCACAATCTAAACTCTCTTCATCCCATGATTTGTTTTCGACTCCAACCTTGAATAACTATACCAGGGCCATTGTTGAATAACCATTGTAGGTGAAAATACAAATCCTGTAAAATAAAATAAGAAACATAAAACAGAAAGGATAATTAGTGTTAGTAAACTAATCCTATTAAGTACAGGCCAACTCTAGGAAAGGTCACCATCTGGGTTTCCAATCCTAATGAATCTAGGTTCCAACATGCTAATCTGGGTTCCATGTTGGTCCCTCTTGCCTCGAGGCAAATCTAGAAACCTGTGTGCCAATCTCGAAATCCACACAGATTTCTCTTCTTTATGCACCTGTCTTGGCTCTACTTAAAGGGGAAGCTTATAGCTCCCTTAAGGAATGATATGCCTGTCCGGGCTCCATACAATTTCCTTCTTCTTCATGTGTCATGCTGGACATCTTATGAAGGAGTCTAAGGAACTGAGTCCCTTCTTCCCTTGTGCCAGTTGTGGCGCCCCCAAATCCGAGGTCAAAGATTCATGTCGTCACATCACCATCCAACCATATCATACCTGTATTAACTTACAACTCAACAATACATCCATCCAGACCTCAATCTTATGCACAAACAAGTTAGAGCCTCAGAAACGATAAACAAAAGTAACACTAAATATTACAATTCATCTGTACAATCCAGAATCTTACGCACTTCCACTTATACAACTACACTTGAAGGCAAGTCTTACTATTATAGTTGAAAACCTATCAGACTTACTCTGTAGTATTTATCATGAACTAAATCATCTCCGGGGTAAATCTTTTACTCCTCTTCTGCAGGTGCGGAGTTAATCAGCCAAATTCTTCTCTTTCTGAAAAGTTTTTATAAAGCAAGAATGAGCTACATAATGTTCAGCAAGTTCACCATTTTGAAAAATAATAATAATGTGGTTTATTTCGAAAACATTCCCAACTATATGGGTATATATCTCAGATTTCAAAACATAATTGGACAATATATATGTCCGAGTTTGAATAAAACCTCTATACTCACTAAGGAGCTTTAAGAATAACATATGAACCCTTTATAAGGTTCCCATTTCAATATATCTCAAGTTTGAAAATATATACATATGAGTATATCATTTTCGGCAAAACCACTCTACGGTTAACATACTGTACAGGGAATACATCATTGCAAACGTCTTTCCTTCCATTGTCTTAGAAGGTTTCTCATTCAAAAACATTTCATTCTTTGAAATTGCAAGAGTGCACTAACACGTGCAAATCTTTATAGAAAATCTTGCAGTTCCAGATGCTGCACGATGTCAATATTTTTCTTATCAAAAACCACATTATCGGCAACTTGGCACTTAGGCCCAAGAAGCAGTGTCTGAGTATTTTTCCAAAGTGGAGGATGGGACTGGAAGAAAACATAAAAACCTGACAAGGATTGACGATGATTAGTCGCCACAACCAAGTCCAACAATCCGCGGGTCTTCTCTACCGGTAGAAGGATAGAAACTACATCCGTAACTATCCCCGGGTCAAAACTACATCCGTAATCACCCTCGATGAAAACTACATCCGTAATCATCCTTCGGCAACACCTGGGCCGGAATAATAATTGATGGACCGCCTGGCTCACGGCCGCTTACACATCCCGGGAATCGTTCGTCAACGGTTCCCACACCTGCCAGAGTCCCTTTTCTTTTTCTTTTAAAAACTTTGTTTTGATTGAAAACTGAGCAGTTGAGGTCCGACATCAGTCATCCGATAATTCTTGAAATCGTACAAGAAGCAAAACCTGACCGGGGGTTTTCGAAAATGTTTTGAGTTCGAAAGAGTTCGAGTTTGAAAGTGGTAAAGGTATCTTGGATTAGCTTTGTCTTTAAAATAATGAACAATAATTAATAAATGATATTCTAAGATTTAATATTAATAATTAATGAAATAATTATTTAATTAAATAAGCTTTTAATCCAAGATAGGTATTTTTGAGTATTTATGATGATATAAAAATAAATACTTAAGTATACGATACTTCCCGAATGATCCTTCGGTTTTCGCAATTTAATCACGATATAATAATACATCGCTCCTCGGTCAATGGTATACTTGGACCGCTACGACCTCTATTGCTAGAGTCGTTGTCCGAAGAAAACATTTCATTCTAAGTTCAAGGGGGTACGAACATATATGTGCATATATCTCAAATTTCATCATGACCTCAATAAGCATAAACATATAATACGATTGAAAACTACAAACACAATAGTGAAAGTCCTTATATATGTAAGTTTTGAAAAGTAAACTTGCCTTGGTGAGGTTGGGGTGGTCGAGCTTGCGGAGTGGGATGGAAATCTATACATAATCAATATTCGTACGTTAGTGCCTTAACAACGCTACTTAATCATAAGGTTTTAAAAGATGTAAGACCAACTTAACGACTCCACTTATGACCACTAACTCCCTCATATGACCATGTCACCATATTATCACATTCGTTACCCATTCGACTCATATCTATTCCTCAAACTCAAAACTCAAGTGAATATTCTTAAAACTACTTTAAACTAATCTCCTAAGTGGTTTTTCACTTGCGCACACCTCGCTCTAACATTTTTATAAAATTGAAAAATATATATTTTAATCCAATTCTTTTTGGGTAGCCTTCACCACTGCAATTACTAGCTTTCCTAATTTTTCCATGATCCTACATAAATTTTAGGGGTTTAAAGAGGGCTCACAAGTGGACCATTTAGTGCAGTTCGGATTCGAGAAACACTCTTCACTTCTCAGGCCATAACTCAATATCTACACATTACCTAGTTATGAACCTTATATTTCTGGAAACTACATTCAAATACCTTTCTAACCATATGTATTAGAGCCTCGGGAGACAAGTTTAAGGGGTTCAAAAGTCCACTGCAAGGCAGTACATACTCCCAGACTTTTTACTCAGCACACATCTTTACTTAATCCTTCAAGAACTCAACTTATACATCATATCTACCATTAAAACCACCAAGTCTCATCTCTATAACATACATGGGGTCACATACTCTAAGCACAAGCTTTAAAATCACATCAACCCCATATAACCTCAAGATTTTCATCATCCATAACTCTTATAACCAAGATATGCACCAATACTCTTAGATCTAACACTATAAACCATAAACACTACATGACTAAGAGTGGTTAGAGTTTTATACCTTCCTTGATGTGTATAATAGTTTTCTAAACCTTGTATAATCCTTGTATAGCCTTGGGTAAGCTTGAATGATCAAAAGAAATGAAGAAAACAAAGTTAGTAATTCGGAGTTATTAGAACCCGACTGAAAGATCATGGAAAACGAGGCCCTTACCAAGCTTTTCTGATCGAGGCTTCTAAATGAGAGTTGTAGAGCATCTTCACAGCTTTCTAACCATATAAAGAACATGAAATTCCATTGAGTAATGAAGGAGATACGTCCGATTGAAAATCGTCCCAGAAACTGTCAAGCACCAGGACAGTTTGCTTCTTCAAATTGGGGAGGAGATTTAACTAGGCTACACTCATTAGAATGCCATGAAATTTTGAGAAAATATTGCCCATGGAGTGGAGAGGTTGTGGTTAAAATTTGATGATTTTATGATGGATAGAAATGGAGATATATATTTTTCTTTGAGGGTTGGTTCTGCTGGACAGCTTGTGGAGAAATGGAGAGATGGAGTTTTCTTTGTGTTTTGTTATGTGTAATGACTTAATACATGTAATATCTATCTATATTTGGATGCATCTTCTTGTAATGTGTTGTCAACACCTCATTGGCTCACTTGGATTTCCTTATCCACAACAATTGCAACAAAGTCCTCATCTTTTGTTTCTTTCATATTAGTCCCTTGGTTTGTTTCCTTTTCCAACAATTTGATTTCCTTGTTGTCTCGTGAATAAAATTAATACGTTACAACTTATAATTTGCATATTATTGCTCTAATATGGCACAATACCTCGAATGAATATTAATTCCAACATCCCTTGTTTATTTCTCTTTATCTCAGAAAACGTTCTCCCGATATCTCAAGCATTCTCTATTTCTCAATTCTAGGAGTTTATTCTCAATCCTCTTTCTTTCTCATAATATATCCTTCCTTGGACTCTTAAAATACCATATCCTTAAACCATGCTTCGTTCGCTCAATCGCTTAATCTCATTGTAAAGTTTCAGCGGTTTCTAGAACGTTTGTTTCACTTCCTCAATGGTTTTCGTTCCAAATTCTCAAATCACTTATAATAAAATTCCAAAATATTAACTCCTCAATTCCTCAAATTAAATATCTCATTTATTGATATTACTGATATATAATTCACTGCTCGGTCAAATATTACACGAAAATAGAATTTGGAATTTCTGAATTCCGATCGCATTTACATACACTTATTTACTCCGTAGATTACTAGTATAACTTCGGAATATCCACACTACGTCTCGTACATAGGTGGTATGAAAAATTTTCTTAATCCTCAAAATCACTATTCATCCACCAAATCACTATTCATTGATGCACTTCATCATAATAGGAAAAGTTTTAATTCTACCGAAATTTTGGGTTCTTACACCAGTGGAGGCTCCACATGAGAGAGAGCTTATTAGGCTTCTCTTTAAGAACAAATATGCCGGTCTAGGCTCTACACAAGTTCCCACTTCCTCTCGTGCCAGTGGAGGCTCCACCGAGGGGTGAGACATATAGTCTCAGGTTCCTGTATGCCTGTCTAGGCTTTATACAGGTTCCTTTTAGATGCCTTTCATCAGGGCTTTTGGTGCCTTTCATTAGGGCTTTTAATCAAGTGCTCAAGAAATTTGAGGCTTTAAATCAAGTCATCTTGCTCAAGAAGCTGCCTGAGGCTTTAAAATCATCTTGCTCAAAAAGCAGCCTGAGGCTTAAAAATCATCTTGCTCAGGAAACTACCTGAGGTTTAAAAATCATCTTGCTCAGGAAGCTGCCTGAGGCTTTAGAAATCATCTTGCTCAGAAAGCTGACTGAGGCTTTAGAAATCATCTTGCTCAAGAAGCTGCCTGAGGCTTAAAATTCACCTTGCTCAGGAAGCTGCATGAGGCTTAAAAATCATCTTGCTCAGGAAGCTACCTGAGGCTTAAAAATCATCTTGCTTAGGAAGTTGCCTGAGGCTTTAAATCAAAATCAACTTGCTCAGAAAGCTGCATGAGGCTTTAAGTCAAAATTAACTTGCTCAGGAAGCTGCCTGAGGCTTTAAATCAAAACCAACTTGCTCAGGAAGCTGTCTGGGGCTTTAAAATCCAATCAACTCTAAGAAAAAGATTCCTTCTTCTTTATGTACCGATCTAGGTTCCACATAAAAGTAGATCAAAGAGTCTAAGAAACAAGGTTCCTTCTTCTTCATGTGCCAGTCGAGGCTCCACATGAAGGAAAGACAAAATCTAAGGAACAAGGTTCCTTCTTCTTCATGTGCCAGTCGAGGCTTTACATGAAGGAGAAACAAAAGCTAAGGAACGAGATTCCTTCTTCTCCATCTGCTAGTCGAGGATCCACATGAAGGAGAAACAAAAGCTAAGGAACGAGGTTCCTGAAATTAAATTCATGTCGTAACTTAGAGTATTCGTAAACCTCTTTGTCTTGTTAACACTATCTAATCATCAATCAATCATCGTAATATGCATAATCAACCATCTGCATAATCAATCATCGTAATCTGCATAATCAATCATCGTAATTTGCACATTCGGTGTACATTCTGTCAAACTATACTCATAACTCGTGAGTAATATCAATCAAAGCTACAGGTTACCTTAACCACAGGTTCCTGTTTTCACAAAACAAGTACTAAAACAAGCACTTAAAAAGTTTCAAATTGGCATGTGAAATAGCTAAATAATCATGCATATCAGTATATGAGATAACTAATCAATCATGCATATCAATCATTCGATCCTATCACTATCGAATGTCTAAATACGTATACTACCCCCAGTTCTTTTGGGTAATTACTGTTACGTAAAAGAACTATTAGGAAGCTATAATCATCATCGTCATTCTAAGAATAAAGAAGACTAACCTCATCACAAGAAAAATAGATCTTCTTCTACTATCATTAATGCTTGATGAAAGAATGTCGTGCTATCAAATTAGAATAATAATCTGGCGAAGATATACGTGAATCCAATTGGATATTATGTGTTCCTTTATGGGTAGAAAACTCTCGCGGTATGTTCACCGGAATCTCTTCATATGAACCTGTTAGCTACAGGTGAACTAGGAAGCTGTTGCTGTGAGCTTCGGGCAAATACAAGTGAACCTGAAAATTACAAGTGAACAACATAAAATCTATTAACTACAGATATGTAATAAAAAACCTGTTAGCAACGATTAATCATCAGGGAACTTGAAAGTTGTAAGATACAAGCTTCTTGAAGAAATCTCTTAGTAGCAAGGCACCTGTTTCTATCAGGAATAACCTTATAAATGAGAGGATCTATCTATGCTTTGCTTTAATGAGGGCACAAAGCGAATCTAGCTGGGCTCTAAGTGAATCCTGAAGAGGGCACTAAGAGAATCCATATGGTGCAAGGTGAATTATCTCAAATGCTAGGTGCACCAAGTGAATCCGTAAGGGCACAAGGTGAATCCCTAAGAATTCTTGTTGTAAGTATACTTTCTTCTATTCAGGTATTGTCTGGCTGAGAACTTCAAGCAGGAAGCTGTTAATCATAAGTTGTCTATAGTTGGCATCTAATCTATATAAGTGATGTTGGAAGCTGTTACATAAAAGCTTTAGGTATATCTGGATGAACCTGCAAGATGTCAGTTGCAAGAAAATAGCAATGAATTTACTATATGCAGGTAAATACGACTAAACCTGGAAGCTATTACCAGAAGCTCCAGGTGAGTGACACAGAACCTGTTAGCTACAGGTAAATATAACTAAACCTGAAAGTTGCAGGTATATATCAAGGAACCTGCGAGATGCAAGTAAATATCTAGGAACCTTTGAGGTGCAGGTAAATAACAAGGAACCTGCAATTTGATAGGTACATGTGCATTCCACCATCTAGAGACATCATCAAGACATAATCATAGCTTTATCGCATATAAGACCTCAACAGCATAGATGTTTATGCATGCTTTATGTATAGTAAGAGTTTGTTACGCGTACCTGGGAGGTTTCCTGAGATATGTAGTCATAAAGGAAGATGTACAACCTGTCAACCTGGATCTTTCTCTAGACTGATCGGATATGAAGTGGAATCCTTCTCTAAGCTTTATGTTTAGATTCTAAAACTCTTTGATGTGTTCACGATGCAAGCATGCTTTTCTCTATGATACTTGACGAAATCAATCCGCAAGATTCCATGTGCAATAGTAATTATACTACCCTCCAGTTCTTCAGGGAAGCTTGTCTTCGGTGGAGAACTAGATTCTGGAAGCTCTACAATTCTTCATTAACCTTGAGGTAAAGTATTCAATTTCTCTCGTCACAACAAATATCAACTTCTCTAGTCTTGTTAAAATTATTTCTAATCATCATGTTAACTAGCCTTTGGCAAGTTGTCGAATATTCGTCTATGAAGCTGAGTAATGTGCGCTTTCTTCAATTTGAGCTTAATTTCTTTTCATTTTCTAGAGGTTCCCTTCTATCTGTTAGGGGACCTGAACTGTTCGACTTTATCAAAGTTACTCTTGTTAAAATCAGATTCTTGCATCTACTTTTCATCAAAATCCTCAATTGTATCTGAAACTTTCATAATTCAACATCAACTATGTCTGTCAGGTCACTGAATGAGGTTCCTTTTCTAAGGTTGTTAGTGACCTAATCTCTTCTTCAAGTCACGTTGAATATTTTTTAATGCTTCGATCGATAATGTAACCTCTTCGTGTCATTCTTGCTTCTAACTTCAATTTTTCTTCTAATTTCTTCTTCGTCATATGACCTCATGAGTGAGGTATTATATTCTTCCCGAGACCTCATTTTTCTGGTCTTCTTACTTAAGTATCTACTCATCAGCAAAATTCTTGTGTACAGGGGGAGACCTCTAGTTCCGGGAACCTTCTTCTAGTAGACCTTTTTTATGCTTATTTTTTTAATTCTGAATCATCTTCATTGACCTCTTTCTCTCAGTCTTCTTAAAACTCTTACGACATGCGCTGCGAGCGAATGTCTATATCAAATACAAATATCTCAATACAACACCTCTAAGCTTACGCGAGCTAACTCATTGTAAGAAAGAAGAGATGTTGAGAGAGATTATTTGCAAAGTATTTCTAGCAGCTCACTAATTTGAATGAAGATCCTCACTTTAGTTCTGTAATGCTTAGGAAGCAATCCTGCATGATATCTCAAATCTTTGGGTTTGGCAGGTCCAGGTTTAGGTTCATCTGTGATTAAATATTTAACCATGAAGTGCAACTGTTATCTCTTGACCAATTTCATCATTGTGCTTCTATACCTTTGATGCATCATGTCCATTTTTAAGTGAATTTAGTTGATATCGATACTTGCCTTGTTATTCCTGCACATATTTACAATAACAAGAGGCAAGCAAAATATTCTAGGCATAATATTTTTCACGACATTGTTAGTCCATGCATGCAAGCCATTAATATATCTATTTACATAATTGAATTAAATAATAAAATAGAGCAGAAAATTTAGCTAAAATAGAGCAGAAAACTTAGCTCAAGGTGTTGCTCCTGATCGAATTTGCATGTGTACTCCATTTTCTGTACTATCACGTCTTGGCTTCTTCAATTCTTCTTCGTTGCTATAGCTGCTGCTTCATTCATCACCACTGTTGATGTAATATTATGTGAAAGTCATTCACAGGGAAGGACTATTAATTCAAGTTTAAATATTAATATCTTACAGTCTAGAAGTGTAGAAGAATAATTGGGTGTTTTGTTTGCTAACTAAATTTAACTATAAAGCAAGTAAAAATTATGATATAACGATGATAAAAGCAATCCAGGAAATATGGTTCTTCATTGGTATTAATGAATGTGTATAAGTTTGTGATGTTCAAGTCTCATGCTCTTGCTATTGCTAAAAATGTTTCTCTAATGTTTATATTGTTCTCTCCCAAGATACAATATAATGCCCACAACTACACATTGATGTCACTCCCATGATCAAGCAACACATAATTACGAACTGTTTAGCCCAAAGAATATCTGTTTCGTAACTCGCATATTAATCTCCCAATTAAATACTTGAATTACGTCTGTTATATCATAAACAAGAACTATAAATCCTCTCCCAATTCATTATAATTCCTAAAGATACAATCAAGGGTTCGCGACTCCCTCAATTGTGTTAAGCACTCAACAACAGATTAGCAATACAGAGAAATCAAAATATAATCACACAAACATGTTCACCAATGAATACTACCTAATTCCTGGATTAGGGAATTAGTTACTCATAATGGATGAAGAAAACAAACATATATTAATAACCAAAACCATCATTAAAAGAGTATAGAGTTATGAAAAATACAACTTGATGAAATCTCTTAAACTTGGAGTGAATCCCTTCAATCCTCACTCAAGTTCTCCCTCTGCTTTTCTCTCTATTCTTCCCTATCAAAAATAATATACGTCTTTCATAATAATCAGCCCTAAAATTCTATATATCCGAATATAAAAGTGTTTTTAATGGGTTTTCTAGAAAATAAAATCCATATCCTAAAATAAGTTGGATTTTGTTTTGAAATTCGTAGTCTGACTTCCAGGCCTGATTGGGCTACTACAATTGTAAAAAGAGTATTGGACCACCTCTGAGTTGTAGAAAATTTCGTTAGCTTCGTATGAGCTGTAAGATCGCCCAATTCTGATGTCTAGGACTCGAGATATGGCCTAAACAGTGATGTATGCGCGAGGCCTCCAACAAATTCGAATTTTCACATGATTTAGGCCCAAATTAAGCTCCTTGTGCTCAATTTCCTCCAACTTTAAGAATATTTATTTCCTAATTCCTGCCATTAAACATTAGAAATAATTAATAAACAACCAATTATTTACAAAATCCTATAAATATGAGAATAAAATCCTATTAAAGTGTATATAAATATACACTCTATCAACCACGTAGATCATTCTTTATTGTTTTTCTTTTTAAGTGAGTGACTATCCTCGATGCTTCTAAATGCTAGACTCTTCCATCCCAAGCTTCTAGGGGAGCTTGCACTTCGAAATCACTTTCAGTAACCTCTTCAATAATTCATTTCATTTTGCTTCGGGGTTTGCCGTTTGTTCTGAATGAATTTGCATTGAAAGTGAGTTGGACTTCCTATGTGAATCCATGAACTATCAATCCCGGCATTCTGTATTATTATTCCTCGAACAAAGTACCTCCCTTTTATTTGAGTTTTAACCATATCATCAATATAGATCAATCATGACAAGCTTCTTGTACATCTCTTTCCTCTCTTTTTCAGCATTGTTCCTGCATCATTATTCTTTTAATGGCTACATCTCTGCTTTCTTCAAAACCATCGCATTCTCTCTTTATTCATACTTCAAACATCAGCCACCGTCATGCCTCATCCTTGTTTTTTTTCTTATCAGTGCTTTTAATATCATAACGTAGATTTTTACTCGAAAATGTATCATTCTGGACAGCTTGACCACCCTTGACTAAAAATATGATAACTTCTTGTAGAAAAATTATTCTTACAAGCCGTAAATTTAACTGCAAACTAGACTCCGATACCTTTTTAACGGTATATCATACTGCTCCTAAAACCTTCCAGATCAAAGTAGTTTATTCTTAAAAGTTGGCTCAAATTCCGTAGCCTTAGAATTTTGATTTTCTGCATCCGGTTCCTATTTGATTCCATCACTCTGTGCGTTGATATACTAATTTTACCTTCGCATCTTAGCTGCCTTGTCTATACACCGATGAAATCATGTAACCATTCACAACACAAAGCTGAACCTCAATTTCTAACATATGTTACCAGCATCCTCTCTAACCATTATTCTTCTTAATTGTTTGACCTGGTACTAATTCTTTTTGTTATCATGGTTGCTTCTTCCCTGGTGACCAAGAACCTTCCCGACTTGAGTAGGTCCTCACCGTTCGCATTAATCCTTGGCTGGCTACTGCATCTCATACTGCTTATCTTTCATCGTTGGTTACATTTCCACACTAAACCACTTTCACAGGTGCGTTATTAATGAATAAAAACTCTATACATCCACCATTTTACTACAATCTAAACTTTCACATCTCATGGCCCATCATTGTCATCTTACCGTCGTAATAGTAAAGCATATCCCATGATTTACACCCACGCAACGCCACCTCCAATTTTGTCAATATTTTTCGATAACCATATATAGCAGCCCATGGTTAATGTGAGAACGTTACGACCATAACGCATGTTACCTGCTCAAGAATCCTCATAAACACTAGTCGTTGCTTGTATCTCCTGGTTGCGTACTCTTTTATTGATCTTATGACGTACAGTTGCCCAGATTTTGTATGTGCACAATGGATGAATCATGACAGCTCTGTCTCTGCGGCTCTATAACCTCGTTCCTGAAGCTCAAACCATGCTTCTAGTTGCGATCAGACCTTCGAACAAAAAGCTTACACACATGTCTGACAAAATAGTTACTACACTTTATCTGCTTAAAACGTAACCTCTGTTGGCAGATGCAACAACTCTATCGATACAGGCCATGTACAATCATACACGTGCATATTCGTATGTGTACATACTATCGCTTGCCTCCATTATGCATCCATATGTTGTTTCACGCTGTTTACACATAGTCACATATGCTTACATCTAATGGATAGCACCCTATGGGCATGCAAGCACACCTTTGCTTCCTGTTCCATATTTGAGCGCCTATCCACCTCTGGCTCAATTGACCTTCTCTGGTAATTGTTGCAATCTTGCTTAACACCACAAGTGCCAAACACAGGGCCTGTTGTCCATTCTCATCAGTCATTGTAGATGGCCATATCCTGCATCTACTTTTGTTGTGGTTGCATTGTCACCGCTGACTCCATCCTATCAGGTTGTAAATTAAGGATTGTTAGTCATAGAGGCATGTCTTTATACATCTAATAACATGCCTAATTGTTTGTAATGCTTTGCAATACCTACATGACCCCTTAACTGGGGAACCCTCTAGTTGTAGAGTTTCTACTTGTATTTAGTACTTGTAATATGCATCAAAATTCTAGCTGTGTAACTGTATAAATTGAGTCATGAAATAATGCTTGAAAGAAGATCCAGAGATCATGCCTCAAGCTTGAAGAACAAGGCTGTAAAAATAAATACAGTTGGATTTTGAAGATTGAATATTTGCCTAAATACTAATTCGAGAAGTGTTTTGGTCTATTCGAGAAGTCAAGGTTTCGAGAAGTCAGGAATTCGATATCTCAAAAGACACTATTCGATATTTTAAAGAATCAACAAGTCAAAGCCTCATTCGATAACTCAGAGATTCGATATGTCTAACACTCTATTCGAGAACTAAAGATGTCAACTAGTCAAAGCATCATTCGAGTTCTCAAAGAGTCAATAAGTCAAAGATACATTCGATATCTCAAGGGCTCAGGAAGCTATTCGACATCTCAAAGATTCCATAAGTTAAAGCTCTATTTGATAAGTCAAGGATTCCTGAAGAAAAGATTAATTCGAGAAGTGATTTGATATATCAAGAATATAGTATTTGAGAACTCAGAGTTATTGATTAAGGCAATTCTAGTTCTCGAATCAATTACTTAACCATTTCTCGAATGAGTTTTTTGAGACAAAATACTGAAGTAATACAAGTCAGATATCTGCAACAAGCCAAGGCACTTTCTGTAAGAACCCCAAATTTTGGATATAATTAAAACTTTTTATTATGTACTGAGGTAATGGTGAATAGTGATTACGACTACGATGTAACGATTGAGATAATGAATGAAAGGAATAGATTTGGATTCAAATGTTTTTATGTCTTGAAGAATACTATTGGTTGACACTTTAGATAAGAATTATCTATCTCCTAGGGAATTGAGATTTGATAATTCTAAAGGAGAAGATTATTCTTATGTCATCCAAATCGATATCTGTTATTGGTCCAGTGGGTCCGTAAAAAGGTTAAGGAACGATCGAAAAGAGATCAGGGACAATTGTACAACCCTAAGAGGATAAGTAAAGAAAAATTGATGAATAGTGATTTTGGTGGACATAGGAATATTATTAGACGATGCGATATATAAGTATCCGGAACGAAATTCTGAGTTCGTATTAGTGATCCAGGGGGAAAAAGAGTGTATGTAAAATCTGTCGGATTCTGAAAAATAGCACTTTTATTTTCTCCGAGAATTCCCTGGACACTGAAAGACTTAAAGAATTATTGAAGGGATTTAAGGAATATGGATTCGAGAATTATTATGAATGATGGAGAATATTATTATAAATGTTAAGACGGTTTCTGGTAAAACCCTAACTAAAAATGATTGAGATATTCGTTCGAACGATCAATGAATTGAGCAATAACCGGACAAAGAAAGAAGCAGAGAGCCAAGAGACAAGCATGTGCAAGTGGATAGGATCAAGTAACTAAGTTGGTTACCAAAGCAACTTGGACAATTAGAAAGCAAACTAAGTACTTAGCTTAATCTTATCCTCAAACCACTAAAACATGACATTTGTCCACTTGAATTACATCATGCATGAGCAAATCACTTTATTAAAGTAACTTTAGCTTGATATTATCCAAGACTACACAATAATGCAAGGATGAGATCAAAAGCAAGCCAAACAACTCCATTTCTCTCTTTTTCTCTAAACTGCCCAGCAGAAACAAAAGCTAAATAAAAATTCATATCTCCCAATCTAGAGAGTCTAAAATCAACAAATTTTAACCAAAGCCTATCCACTCCATGGGAAAGTTTCGTTCAAAATTTCATTGCAATCCAAGTAGTATAGCCTAGTCAAATCCATGCTCAAAGTTGGGAAACCAAATCTGACCAGTTTCTGTCCAGTAGGAAAAACGGGTTCAAAACCATAGCTTCCAAGCTTCAAATTTCATGATCTATAGCTCAAAACAAAGCTTATGAAGAACCCAAGATGTGGTAAAAAATTGAGAGCTAAACTCTTGTTTTTCGATTTTTTATGATTTTTACAAGTTGAGTGATGAATAGTGTTCTTCAAGAACTAATCTTGTTTTCTTTGATTCCTATGGTTGATTTAGCTAGCTTAATGCCACTCAAGGATCATACAAAGCTTAGTGAGGCTAGAACATACTCCAAGGAAGGTAGACCTCTTGAAACCCTAGCATTTGATTTGAGATTTATATATGTTTTTGATGGTTTTAGCTTTGTATGATTATAGTGGTGATTATAAGCATGATTATGTAGTTAGTTATGTGATTTAAGAAGCATGATGATTTTTAGGTTAAGATCAGTGGTTCTAGGGTTTGTTGAGATGAGAATCATGTTTATGAATTGTGTTGATGCCCGGTGTGGCTTGGTTGTGTTGTTACAATTTTTAGAACGTCCGATTTATAGCCGTCGTAATGCCGAATTTTTGTTAACACTTAAAAACCAAGCATGGCAGTTAATATAATTTCCTGACCTTGGTAATATTGTGACTGGTCCTTGTAGATCTCGAGTCATAGATCATTTTGGCGCGAGAATCGAAACATTCTGACTTACGATTTGGCGCGAGAACCGTAAGTAAAAGTTCGTAACTTCAATTGAACCCTCGTAAAGCATGTTACTCAGTGACTAATATTGGTAAATAAATACTAGAGGTCATAAGGAAGGTATGAAAGAAAACTACATGTCAAACGGATCGTTTTCCGATTTTGTAAAAATGTTGGAATCGAAGTTAAATGCGAACGAACCCATAAAAACCCGCTTGATTATAACTTCGGTAAAACACTTAGAAAACGGGCGATAAAACTCGGAGTATAATATTGATTCGTAACGATCGACTTTAGAACTTGTATGACTTAAGTATGTCCCAAGTGTAAGTACAGTGACATGTCGTATTAACGAACGAATGTCGGGTCGGATCGATGATAAAAGGAATCCACTAAAAGGGGTATAACGAGATAACTCGAGAACGTGTTTCGATTTAAGTATAACTTAACTTTTGAGATGTTAAGTGATTAATCCCGAATGCCTTGGCTATTTATAGATTACCAAGCTGACCCGGGACCCGCTACCCCTTACCGTACTCGACTACCAGGCAAGTTTCAATTCCCTTCTTTTAGGCTGTTGTTGTGATTGAATATATATATATATATATATATATATATATGTTTTCTGTTATACATATGCCATAGCATGCATGCCTACTTTCCAGTCATATCTTTATGCTTGTTCCCTGATTGTTTATTGGCTTATAAATTAGATAGCTAACGTATCAATTATAAGCCGGTTATTGTAAGACCCTCATAGAAGGGCGTATACATCTTATTCATCAAATATAGACCGGGAGTCAATATTTCTTGATATATCGAGATTACCTCGGAGGAAAATATTTAAGTAAATATTTTCCATTATTTGGGCGACGAATATTATTTGAATATTCGTTCGAGATTATTTATTTAACGATCCTTACTTCAAATAATTATTTGAACGTAACCATTCGACGAATAATATTTTTCAATATTCATTCAGAGTTGAATAGATTAGCGATTATTATTCCTAATATTCTTCTAAAGATTTAACTACTAAATGAATATTATTTGAATATCCATTTAGAATATTATTTTATTAAATGAATATTACTTTTGAATAATAATTTAAGATATTAATTACTTGATGAATATTATTCTAATATTCATCTGAAGCTTGATTTATTTATCGAATATTATCTCGAATATTCTTTTAAAGTTTGGATTACCAAAATGAATATTACTTGATATTCATTTAGAATATTATTCATTAAATGAATATTACTTTTTGAATATTCATTTAAATTCCTAATTAATTATGAATATTATCTTAAATATTCCTTTCCGGTCTTATTAATTAATGAATATTATTTTGAATATTCATTTAAATATTTATTTATTCAATAAATATTCTCCTGATATTTCTTCAAGGATTATTTTGAGAAATACTCTGATTAAAGATATTCTTTCATATTCCTAAATATTCTTTAAATATTTTTAATTCAGTAAATATTCTCTGAATATTTATTCCCTACTTAGAATAAGCTCAATAAGGTTTATCTTCTTCGATTATTACGGAAAATATTTCGGAGTCATATTATTATTAATCTTATATCAAGAAAGGTTCTCAGACATCATTCTTCTTTGAGTCTATCTCCCTAATCATAAGGGAACCTTACTTGGAAAATGATATTTATCTTGTCGACTTCCCGGTCATAAAGTATTCTCTTCACTCGCAACTCGGGTGCTATTGACTTATTAAGTCGTTGTTTACCTTCTCATCTTTCGAGGGGTAAGATGGTTGGAACAAGTTGATATTCGTTACCAAGCAATAGCTTGGAAGTTATTGGTGCATTTTCCTTTCCAACTAGATACGACTACTTTGTGGAGTCTTATCAACAAGTATTATACTTGGGGAAAGGGGGACGAACGTTACATTCAGAATCATGAATTCTATTTGAACTAGGAGTCGTGTAAGAGGCCGAGTAGCGCCGGTCCATCCCCTTTGGCCCAACCGTTGGCCGGGGAGAGCTAGTAAGGTGGTAGACAAGTAAAGTCGTCAGTTCTTCCTTCTACCGGTAGTTAATCTAATTTGAGCTGTACGATCTCGACTGATCATCAAGATTGGAACAGCGGGCGCGGTGAATACTCCATCATTGGTTCATCATCCAAACTTATTTATTTCCTGCAACATGATTACTGTTGGCAGAGCTGGAAAAGTGTTCATAACTGGGATTGCAATCTTTTCATGCAAGTTCCTCTTTTAATGGCAATGAGAATATCTCGCTTACTTTTGATGTAGCAAATATTTCTACAAACAAATACTTTGAGTTACCTGTTAACTTCATCCTTTATATTATACTGGCAATAACTTCATTAAGGCATGGCATATGATTTCAAAGGATATTTTGAACTACTATATATATGTATCACTGTTCAGTTATATTATTGTTGGTGGGCTTTCGCTCACCCTTGCTTTGTTCATATTATGTCACAACAACAGCTAGGGCAGATGGCTCGCGTCAGGCGCACTCGGCGCAAGCGGGTTACCCGACCCACCGGACTCCCCGCTAAGATGCTAGTCGCCATTGCTGAGGTAGCATAGTTAGACAGCTTTTGTTTCCTGTTTAACTATATGTATAATTAATGTAATCAACGGCAAAACTTTTAAACTTATGATGCTATCCTTTTGGGATTGTAATAACTTTCATTCGTAAACCCCTTTTATGTAAGACTTATTTCAATTTCATCTCTGGGACTATAACTGTGTGTGTGTGAGTGGATATTCTTGTGGGGTCATAGCATGCTACTTATTGATTTTGGACTCAAGTCAAGTATTGTGTATAAGTTATGAGACAGTAACGACCCGATCCCGGACCCCGGATCTGGGGGTGTTACAGAAGTGGTATCAGAGCGTATGTTATAAACCCTAGAGATGAGGCGACGTTAAAACAATAAATTCACTAAGATAACAAGAACTCTTGCCAAGTTCATAGTCGAACTATTTAATGTAGTAATGACCTATAAAACCCTTATGGGAACTCTTAAGTATCATTATAGTAACTTTGCTCGATATCGTATCGACGAGTAAGGCGTCAGACCTTGAGGCATACGAGCAGCAGCGCGATAATGCTTTATATGCTGAAGATCAGCGGGTAAATTCAATAGAGTACCCTACTGAAGACCCGGAAGAGGTTCCAGCAGATAAGGAAAATCCTGTTAGGATAAGGAGCTTACCCTTGAGGAATGAGGGCCGCAGCCAGAAAGACTGTGATGATTAAAGTATAGTGCTCAGAAAAGGGAGCATAAAGAACTGAGTTATTAGCAAGAGAACTGAAGATTCATGTTGGATTCGTAGCCGGACTACTGGAGGTAGTACCAGCAAGTAAGACGGATTGAAAGGATCACTTGAGATCTTATACGGGAATAGACGAGAATCCCTAGAGACTTCCATATTAACGAAGAAAGAGCTAGAGGGATGTATGATTATCAAAGACATCGATTTAGGGCGAGGAGCAGAGTCCCTAGGAATAGTTGAGAAGGAGGCAGTAAGTGCCATATCATTTGATAAATGAATTAGTATGAATATGGTCAGTAATAATTCGCCATGAGAAGGCAGGTGTCATAGGTTGTAAATTATGGAACAAAATTGAGGTTAATGAAGTGGTTTTATTAAGGGAACTGTTCATTTTATGAATGAATCAGTTGAAAGTAAAGACATTGGGGAGTGACAGCATGATTGGATAAAGTTATATAAGGAAGTAGTAGGCAAGGCAATGATCTCAGAACCTACCGGAAGATAAGACCAGTGAGTCAAGATGAACTCGTAATGAGACTACTATTAGAGACTGAGTATAGAGTTAATTTAACTCAGTGAAATGATGAACCAGAAACGTTAGATGCATGTGATTCAGAAGAAAATTAAATTCTTTCTTTTCTTTGAATGGATTATTGTAGTTACCTTAAGTTTACTCCGATGCAGAATTATAATGGATCAAGTAATACAATCACCAGTTGAAGAGAGGAAAAAAAATGTGAGAAAATCTTCCTGGAGCTAAAAGATGAAATTGGTAATGACCAAGAGTTGGCATTGTTTAATGGAAAAAGGGAGACTTTGTGCTTCCAACGATGCTTCACATAAAAGATTAGGATGTGTGCTTGCGCAGCACGACAAAGTACTTGCGGATGCATTCGGACAGCACGGTTCACCAGGTTCGGATGGCCTTAGTAGTGCCAATTTTTGTGGAACAACCAACTCCGACGATAATGTTCCTTCTGAGACTAGTGGTTAGGTACACTGAAATTTGGTAATATTGAATGTCAGGACGTATAGGTATCAGGATATTGTGTCAGGTTTCAGTTTGAAACTGTTGATTCCCTTCTAAGGGATGTATATAATTGGTTCCTCTCCAGTGGTTAAACTTCCAATCTAATGACGATTATTTCATAAATTATGACTGCTTATGGTTCTACCTGCTTGGAGGTTCATAGAACCATTCTTCAAGTTTCGAAACTGGTCTACTTAATGTTACCAGTAGGTGGATAGATTGACCAAAATTTCCCTGATTCTAGAAAGAAATCCGGAGAATTTTGGCAAACCTTGTCTTTCTGATTATCAAAGAACGTCATGGAAGAAAGTAGAAACTGGGGCGTACCCCGTGAATTGGGTAAAGTAACCGCTATATGGGTTGGTAGACAGACCCTGGTTATCGCGATTGATTGTAGAAATACAATGATGAAGTGAGATTGGACGAAAATAGGAAATGTAAGTAAGAAACCAGCCGGACTGAGAAACTTCGGGATTGACTTAAGTGAAAAGGCTGTTATGCCAGGAATGGTAAGCTTGCGTGGCACGTGGGAGTGATAAGAATAGTTGAAAAGATAAAAATAGAGGAAAGGTGACCGGAGACGGTGCTGAGTAGCCGATTAAGACTTATATGAAGTAAAGTTTTGGAAAGGTAGAAAGGTATCAAAGAAGAAGGCACTATGCCAGCAATTTCTAGAAAAGTAATGCTATTAGCCAACCCCTAAAATCATATATTTTTATTTTAGTGTGGCCAGTTGAGGCCAAGTCACAAAGGACTATCAAGTGACTAGACCAGCAATGAAAGGACAAAGCAGGGTTGCTTCTAAGTAAGCACCGACTGCAAGGGCTTCTGATATGACGGAAATATTAATGAGATTGTAGGAATCTTCTACTGAACCCTTTGTAACCCATGTTTGGATTGGGAATTTACTAGACTTTTGGAATGGGGTCACCCGTACTAAAGTGATTCATGTGTATATGATCGTCCAAGATTACGAAAAAAAAAAATGGAAGTACAATGACTTGAGATGTATGATGTTAGGGTATCATGAATACCATGAATATATTATGACTAAGGAAAGTAAACAACGAAGGTTTATGAAGAGAGTATAGAAATGGTCAGAGATGGATCAGTATGCTGTAGAAATTTCGTTTAAGGCAATTACCTTTGAGAAGAACGATAAGTACTAAGAGATTCACGTTGAACTCGACTCGACCAATATCTTCCAGAACATCCTTGCTACCAGTACCAAGTTCTGTAAGAGAGCAGATAGACATACGTTGTCTTTTGGAAGGTCAAATAGGCTGACAACTATCTGAAAGAAGAGGTTAGCATTAAGCCACCGATCGATTATCAAATGAGAATGATTGAGAAGAGACCCTTATTAAGGATACATGATTTGATTGCCAAGTACAGGACGCAAGAATTCCTTTGCAGTTGAATTAAGGATAGGATATTCATAAATTAAGACAAACCCTGGGGAATGCACAATGGATGTCATTAACCCTAATAACGATATTATGAATTTAGATGATATGAGTTGGACTTGCTAAGGCAACAATGACCTGTAAGGATTATTAAAAAGAGTCCTGGAAAGAACATAGATAGAATTATTAGAGTATTGATCAATGACGTTTTGATATACCCTATACCCAGGAAATACAGGGGGAATGATGAGGATGACCTAAGAAACCTTACAAGGAAAAAGGTAATATTCCGAACTTCAAAATGGAAGTTTGGTAAGGAATGTATGACATAGTAACAATAATGCCAGATGAGGCATGTATGAAACCCTGAGGAAGTATGGATTGAACCTATAAAGGTTGAGATTATCCTAATATAAGGAAAGAACTAAGAAAAGAAGTATCCTAAGTAGGATTGGGAATAAACGTGATAAAGTTCCCACGGGAAGGTGGAAGCAATGACTTATGGAAAAAGACTGATAGATATGTTTTTCTCCTTCAGCAGAGCTTAAGGAAGGATGCTTTCACCCAACAGTGATGGGAGTGAGGTAGAAAGATTTGAGTTGGAATGTATCCAGAGAACATGGATTACAAGAAATCATTATTATCAGGAAAGGCCAATGAGGCGGCCGACAGTCTAAGTATAGAGGAATAATTACAAATGTTCATACCGAAGAAACAGAATGATATTTGGAAGGACCTTGAAGGTCATATCGGAGTGGAGGAATTTACATTCCTTCTGATGACTATGCAAGAATTCATGGTAATAATAGTTTAAGTAAAGATTCGATTCCCGATATTGTCTTAAGCAAACTACACACCTTAGAAGGTCCCGTTTTGAGGCAAACCAGGACCATGATACAAAATTGACGAAGTAAACCGTTAAGTTTCCAGTCTTTTATGGAAGCTGCATGAGTGATAGTTTCATCAACCTGACATAGCTACGATGCTTGAAACTCTTCTGCAATTTTATCTACTTCATGTAATATCTACATCAAGTTCAGGAAGTGTTCCTTATGGATAAGGAATAGTGATTACTTTGTCTCCCTAAAGGATTAAAACCCGTATGGTTAGCTATTAACGCATTACGTAAACAACAAGCGATGGAGATTCTTCTAAGAAAGTAAATGATAACGTAAAGATAAAGAAAATGATGCTATTCATAAGCTAAATGGCATGTTGATGAATGACATGCAATTTGTGTTAGTGTACTTCTGTGCAAACGAGATAGAGAATATGACGTTGATGATTCATGATGCTAAAGGTATTCCCGTGGAAAGAATTAATGAGACTTGGAGGGAAGGGCAGTTGAGCCCGAGACTTATTGGGCCACCTGAGAGTTTAAAAGTGTTCGGAAGGTGGCATTCGAGCCAGCTCTACCCCAAAACTTATAGCATGATCGTAACGTGTGTCATGTGGCAAGGCTACGCCAGTAAAATGCAGATGCTCGATAGATGATAAGAGTACGAGCAGGTAGATATACGACCTGGTCTGACTTATGAAGAACAACCTGTGGAAAATCACGGATAGAAAATCGAAAGTGATGAGAAACAAGGTTGGCAGAAGTAGATTATATTGAATCTAAGTTAAAGGGATCGGCCAGATTCATTTTGGAGAATTTAAATTGGAATAATGTGATGATCATAGAGTAAATGTAACGGGATACCAATAAGGAGGTACCAAGTGCAAAAGATATCTCAATAAAGAGATGAAGGTGAAAGTAAATAAGAATCAGATAATAAGAAGGATGTGATTGATAAAGAAAAGACTGGGAAAACAACTATGGAATATGAAGCAAGGAATGTTATGAATGGATTAATAAAAGGGTTTTCTGATGAATTCTCGGGATGACAACCTGATAGTGTTAATATTATAGATATGAAAAAGCTAGTAGCGTGACATGGAATGTCAGTAACAATGGTGTCAAGCGAGAAACCTAAGATTTAACCTAAAAGGTTGAAGGAATTTTCTGGAGTGAGCGTTGCTAAGGTTGAACCAGAGTATAGGTCCATAGAATAGTGGACAAAGCAGCAAGATATGTTGACACATGAGATTGCGATCAAATGGTATTGGATATAATTATGATTAATTTCTTCCTTGATGAACCTCTATAGTTCAGAGGTAAATTCTGAGTATGATATTTTACAATCATGAAAACCTTCTATAATCCTTTAGAACTCTTTTCTTTTCTTCTCTCTTATTCATCTTCTTTATGAATTGAGAAGAACAACCCTTTAAGGAGGGGAGGTACTGCTACGTGACTATCTGTCTATATGATAGAAGTCTATGTGGAATACCATAACTTGTTTAATTGCTTGTCAAGTACTAAAGGCTGGCCCCCTTCTGTACTAACTATGCAATATAACAAATGTTCAATTGATCATAGTGATCTCTCAATAAATCCTTCCACTTCTTTATATTGATCGAGTTTGCGAAGATTAAAGCGATCGAGAAATGCACAGTGCGAGCGAGGTTATCTCCGAATTCGCATCACGATAGTAATACCAAAGCCACTGCGGATATCAATAAGGATAAGACTGAGTAAGAGTATAACCCAGATAGTGTGTTGTACGAAAAGTAGCAACGTTGATGGAAAAAGGATAAAGTATGGATTGTAGCACTAGAAGATGTGCTGAGAAAGGGTAGAATGACTAAGAATTGACCGGGAAGCTAAAAAGTGAACGACAGGCAAACGACTCTTTGCTTCCTACCTGATTCCGGGACGGAATCCTTTTAAGGAGGGGAGACTGTAAGAACCCCAAATTTTGGATATAATTAAAACTTTTTATTATGTACTGAGGTAATGGTGAATAGTGATTACGACTACGATGTAACGATTGAGATAATGAATGAAAGGAATAGATTTGGATTCAAATGTTTTTATGTCTTGAAGAATACTATTGGTTGACACTTTAGATAAGAATTATCTATCTCCTAGGGAATTGATATTTGATAATTCTAAAGGAGAAGATTATTCTTATGTCATCCAAATCGATATCTGTTATTGGTCCAGTGGGTCCGTAAAAAGGTTAAGGAACGATCGAAAAGAGATCAGGGACAATTGTACAACCCTAAGAGGATAAGTAAAGAAAAATGGATGAATAGTGATTTTGGTGGACATAGGAATATTATTAGACGACGCGATATATAAGTATCCGGAACGAAATTCTAAGTTCGTATTAGTGATCCAGGGGGAAAAAGAGTGTATGTAAAAGCTGTCGGATTCTGAAAAATAGCACTTTTATTTTCTCCGAGAATTCCCTGGACACTGAAAGACTTAAAGAATTATTGAAGGGATTTAAGGAATATGGATTCGAGAATTATTATGAATGATGGAGAATATTATTATAAATGTTAAGACGATTTCCGGTAAAACCCTAACTAAAAATGATTGAGATATTCGTTCGAACGATCAATGAATTGAGCAATAACCGGACAAAGAAACAAGCAGAGAGCCAAGAGACAAGCATGTGCAAGTGGATAGGATCAAGTAACTAAGTTGGTTACCAAAGCAACATGGACAATTAGAAAGCAAACTAAGTACTTAGCTTAATCTTATCGTCAAACCACTAAAACATGACATTTGTCCACTTGAATTACATCATGCATGAGCAAATAACTTTATTAAAGTAACTTTATCTAGATATTATCCAAGACTACACAATAATGCAAGGATGAGATCAAAAGCAAGCCAAACAACTCCATTTCTCTCTTTTTCTCTAAACTGCCCAGCAGAAACAAAAGCTAAATAAAAATTCATATCTCCCAATCTAGAGAGTCTAAAATCACCAAATTTTAACCAAAGCCTCTCCACTCCATGGGCAAGTTTCGTTCAAAATTTCATTGCAATCCAAGTAGTATAGCCTAGTCAAATCCATGCTCAAAGTTGGGAAACCAAATCTGACCAGTTTCTGTCCAGTAGGAAAAACGGGTTCAAAACCATAGCTTCCAAGCTTCAAATTTCATGATCTATAGCTCAAAACAAAGCTTATGAAGAACCCAAGATGTGGTAAAAATTTGAGAGCTAAACTCTTGTTTTTCGATTTTTTATGATTTTTACAAGTTGAGTGATGAATAGTGTTCTTCAAGAACTAATCTTGTTTTCTTTGATTCCTATGGTTGATTTAGCTAGCTTAAGGCCACTCAAGGATCATACAAAGCTTAGTGAGGCTATAACATACTCAAAGGAAGGTAGAACTCTTGAATCCCTAGCATTTGATTTGAGATTTATATATGTTTTTGATGGTTTTAGCTTTGTATGATTATAGTGGTGATTATAAGCATGATTATGTAGTTAGTTATGTGATTTAAGAAGCATGATGATTTTGAGGTTAAGATCAGTGGTTCTAGGGTTTGTTGAGATGAGAATCATGTTTATGAATTGTGTTGATGCCCGGTGTGGCTTGGTTGTGTTGTTACGATTTTTAGAACGTCCGATTTATAGCCGTCGTAATGCCGAATTTTTGTTAACACTTAAAAACCAAGCATGGCAGTTAATATAATTTCCTGAACTTGGTAATATTGTGACTGGTCCTTGTAGATCTCGAGTCATAGATCGTTTTGGCGTGAGAATCGAAACATTCTGACTTACGGTTTAGGAGTTATGGTCGAATTACTAAAATTGGTTCGCAACCGTAAGTAAAAGTTCGTAACTTCAATTGAACCCTCGTAAAACATGTTACTCAGTGACTAATCTTGGTAAATAAATACTAGAGGTCAAAAGGAAGGTATGAAAGAAAACCACATGTCAAACGGAACGTTTTCCGATTTTATAAAAATGTTGGAATCGAAGTTAAATGCGAACGAACCCATAAAAACCCGCTTGATTATAACTTCGGTAAAACACTTAGAAAACGGGCGATAAAACTCGGAGTATAATATTGATTCGTAACGATCGACTTTAGAACTTGTATGACTTAAGTATGTCCCAAGTGTAAGTACAGTGACATGTCGTATTAACGAACAAATGTCGGGTCGGATAGATGATAAAAGGAATCCACTAAAAGGGGTATAACGAGATAACTCGAGAACGTGTTTCGATTTAAGTATAACTTAACTTTTGAGATGTTAAGTGATTAATCCCGCTACCCCTTACCGTACTCGACTACCAGGCAAGTTTCAATTCCCTTCTTTTAGGCTATTGTTGTGATTGAATATATATATATATATATATATATATATATATATATATATATATATATATATATATATATATATATATATATATATATATATATATATGTTTTCTGTTATACATATGCCATAGCATGCATGCCTACTTTCCAGTCATATCTTTATGCTTGTTCCCTGATTGTTTATTGGCTTATAAATTAGATAGCTAACGTATCAATTATAAGCCGATTATTGTAAGACCCTCATAGAAGGGCGTATACATCTTATTCATCAAATATAGACCGGGAGTCAATATTTCTTGATATATCGAGATTACCTCGGAGGAAAATATTTAAGTAAATATTTTCCATTATTTGGGCGACGAATATTATTTGAATATTCGTTCGAGATTATTTATTTAACGATCCTTACTTCAAATAATTATTTGAACGTAACCATTCGACGAATAATATTTTTCAATATTCATTCAGAGTTGAATAGATTAGCGATTATTATTCCGAATATTCTTCTAAAGATTTAACTACTAAATGAATATTATTTGAATATCCATTTAGAATATTATTTTATTAAATGAATATTACTTTTGAATAATAATTTAAGATATTAATTACTTGATGAATATTATTCTAATATTCATCTGAAGCTTGATTTATTTATCGAATATTATCTCGAATATTCTTTTAAAGCTTGGATTACTAAATGAATATTACTTGATATTCATTTAGAATATTATTCATTAAATGAATATTACTTTTTGAATATTCATTTAAATTCCTAATTAATTATGAATATTATCTTAAATATTCCTTTCAGGTCTTATTAATTAATGAATATTATTTTGAATATTCATTTAAATATTTATTTATTCAATAAATATTCTCCTGATATTTCTTCAAGGATTATTTTGAGAAATACTCTGATTAAAGATATTCTTTCATATTCCTAAATATTCTTTAAATATTTTTAATTCAGTAAATATTCTCTGAATATTTATTCCCTACTTAGAATAAGCTCAATAAGGTTTATCTTCTTCGATTATTACGGAAAATATTTCGGAGTCATATTATTATTAATCTTATATCAAGAAAGGTTCTCAGACATCATTCTTCTTTGAGTCTATCTCCCTAATCATAAGGGAACCTTACTTGGAAAATGATATTTATCTTGTCGACTTCCCGGTCATAAAGTATTCTCTTCACTCGCAACTCGGGTGCTATTGACTTATTAAGTCGTTGTTTACCTTCTCATCTTTCGAGGGGTAAGATGGTTGGAACAAGTTGATATTCGTTACCAAGCAATAGCTTGGAAGTTATTGGTGCATTTTCCTTTCCAACTAGATACGACTACTTTGTGGAGTCTTATCAACAAGTATTATACTTGGGGAAAGGGGGACGAACGTTACATTCAGAATCATGAATTCTATTTGAACTAGGAGTCGTGTAAGAGGCCGAGTAGCGCCGGTCCATCCCCTTTGGGCCAACCGTTGGCCGGGGAGAGCTAGTAAGGCGGTAGACAAGTAAAGCCGTCAATTCTTCCTTCTACCGGTAGTAAATCTAATTTGAGCTGTACGATCTCGACTGATCATCAAGATTGGAACAGCGGGCGCAGTGAATACTCCATCATTAGTTCATCATCCAAACTTATTTATTTCCTGCAACATGATTACTGTTGGCAGAGCTGGAATAGTGTTCATAACTGGAATTGCAATCTTTTCATGCAAGTTCCCCTTTTAATGGCAATGAGAATATCTCGCTTACTTTTGATGTAGCAGATATTTCTACAAACAAATACTTTGAGTTACCTGGTAACTTCATCCTTTATATTATACTGGCAATAACTTCATTAAGGCATGGCATATGATTTCAAAGGATATTTTGAACTACTGTATATATGTATCACTGTTCAGTTATATTATTGTTGGTGGGATTTCGCTCACCCTTGCTTTGTTCATATTATGTCACAACAACAGCTAGGGCAGATGGCTCGCGTCAGGCGCACTCGGCGCAAGCGGGTTACCCGACCCACCGGACTCCCCGCTGAGATGCTAGTCGCCATTGCTGAGGTAGCATAGTTAGACAGCTTTTGTTTCCTGTTTAACTATATGTATAATTAATGTAATCAACGGCAAAACTTTTAAACTTATGATGTTATCCTTTTGGGATTGTAATAACTTTCATTCGTAAACCCCTTTTATGTAAGACTTATTTCAATTTCATCTCTGGGACTATAACTGTGTGTGTGTGAGTGGATATTCTTGTGGGGTCATAGCATGCTACTTATTGATTTTGGACTCAAGTCAAGTATTGTGTATAAGTTATGAGACAGTAACGACCCGATCCCGGACCCCGGATCTGGGGGTGTTACACTTTCAGGACCACAGTACTGTAAAGTGTTTATGAAAAGTCTATAAGAAGCTTAGAGAGTTGTTACAGGAGACAAGCTGCTAAAGAAGTGGATCTGAGCAGGTTAAAGAAAAGTCAAATTACATGTTGCTTGGATGTTTACTCGAAAAGGGATAGACAAATTAGAAAGTAGTTTTGTCTGTCACTACATTTGTAGTAAGTAGGCTATATACATGTTTTATAAGTGTACAACCTCACTTCTCTAGCAGTAACAAGTTTTTCATTATCTTAGATAACATCTCTCTGAGAAAAATGAAGCTGAGAATACTAACATTTGTATTCACAGATTGTAGCAAAAATCTTTATCTAATACAACGTTAGATTAAAGTGAGTGATTGTGTTTTTATGCTTTTTAATTCCACACTTATATATTCTGATAAACACAAACACACACTTAGCTACACAAACATCAAATAGATTCAAACCTTCACACACAAATAGCTCTTAAAGTTAATTCGAAGAAAAGTTTGAAAAATACATTCACCCCACCCCTGTATTTTTCTTGTGTGTATTCCATACTCAACAAGTGGTATTAGAGCAGGCTGTTGATCAAAACAGAAAAATATCATCATGAATACACCAAAGACAATAGGAACAATGAAGGTCCCTAAGTTTGATAAAGACAACTACAACCTCTGGAAAATCAAGATGATGTTGTTCATCAAAGCTGCTAACCCCCTATATCCTGAGATTCTCAAGAATGGTCCATTTGTTCCACAACATGAGATTGCTGAGAAGACTGTTGGAACCACAACCATTCCAAGATCCTATGTTGCCAAGGAGCCATCCAAATGGACAGATACAAAGAAGGAGAAGGTTGCCCTTGACAGCCACCTCATGCTGTCAATCATAGATTCTATGAAGCTATCAATGTTTGCTAACATAGCTTCTTATACATCTACAAAAGAGATGTGGGATCATATTGAGATTCTGTGTGAAGGACATAGGAAGTTAAAGAAAACAGGAAATAGATACTGGTCATACAGTATAAGGCTTTCATGGCTCAGCCCAAAGAAAGCATTACTGAGATGTTTGAGAGATTTCACAGGCTGATGACTGAGCTACAGATGAATGGAAAAGTCTACAGCACCAAGGAGCTAAATATGAAGTTCATACTCTCTTCACCCAACCACCTAGAGCAAAGGGTCATCTCTCTTAGAGAAAGAGATTTGAACAAAGTGACATATGATGTACTTTATGGTGTGTTAAACACTCGAGCTTGAGCTATTGCAGAAAAGGGCTATTCAAGCTAATCAAGGCAAGATGGTCAACACATCATGTGCCTGGATTGTAAACAATTCTATTCAGGACCTTGAAGCCTCTACAAGCCAACTAAGAATTGAAGAGATAGTGGATGAAGAACCTGAAGTGGAGCTGCCTGAGGCTGTTGTTGAGGAACAAGAAGAAGATGGGTTTTATAGTCTTGAGGAGCTAGATGCCATGGAAAACACATCATATGTTTTCATGGCTAGAAAATTCCAAAATATCAAATTCAAGAGAAAGCAACCCTTCAAACCTAGACCTCAGAATCATTCATTCAATAAGAGCAAAGCATCTGTGAAGCCAAGCAAGAATAAATTCAAAACTGGCTTTGTGGGTAGGTCATCTGTCAGATGTTATAGATGCAATGACCTAGGGCCATTTGCTAGTGAATACAAGAAGCCTAAGAAGAAGGACAAGGAGTTTCTTGAGCTTGAAGCTAAGTATGAAGCCCTTCTTAGGAAGCAAACACCAGGCAAGGCCTACATAGCTGAAGGGAAGTGTTGGGATGACATTCACAGTGATGAAGAAGAGCAAGAATTCTGCAATTATGCCTTGATGGCCTATTCCAAGGAAGAAACATCTCCATCAGACTCTCAGGTACCATCTCTCACTACCATAGACATGTCTATTTCTGAATACAAAGCTATGGTTGAACAATTATCTATTGAGATGTTTAATGTTCATACTAGTATGACTGCTGCTAATGAAGAAATTGAAAAATTGTCTGCTAGGAATGAAGTGTTAAACAAAAAGAATGAGGAATTAGAGCTATTTGCTATGCAAGTAGAAAACCTTAAGAAAGAAATTGAATATCTAGAGAATAAGGTTCTATGTGCTAGTCAGATTGAAAAGGCTCTTAGGGATGAGTTAGCTGAGAATGAATTCAAACTTAAAACCTTTAAGAACTCCTCTAGTCTATTGCAGTCATATCATGAGAAACATTAAAAGAATGCAAAGGCTGCTATTGGTTTTGACTATGACACTCTGCATAAGAGGAAAGGCTGCTGTCGTTGACAATGACAAAGTTGTTCATGAGAATGTGCCTCATATTTTGAAAAATGCTAAGGCACCTATCTTCAAAGAATTAACACTTGAGATTTGTGACACCCCCAGACCCGGGGTCAGGGATCTAGGGTAGCCACAATCCATTTATTCCTCGATGTACCTGTATTACTCACAATATTCACAATCCACCTGCTCATGACCCCACAATATATATACACATACTCACATAGGTTAGAGTCTAAAAAATGACACACAACATTATCTACGGAATAAAATATAGTTATTACAAACCCAAATGTTTAACTGAATACAGTCTTACATAAGTCATGTCTATAGATAAGACGGTCTAACAAAAAGACTGATTTAACTGGTCTTTACCACCTCGGGAATCACTGTCATAAACTGCTCATGGAAATGCCTTGCGTTTCCCACTTGCTTGCGGGCTGTGTGCCTGATCCTTGGCATCTCGCTTAGCTGCTATATAATAGATAAAACAATAGCAAGAGTGAGCGAAAGCTCAACAAGGTAAATAAAGTACAGCATAATCTGCCTAAGAATGAAAGTCCAGTATAAGCTGGTATAGACAAGATTTGTCAAAATATCTCAATAGTGATATCATTTCCTTTACCGGAAAAAAAATAGACTCGTTATTATCTTAATAACTCAACAAATGGAATTTCTCTCTTAGTGGAAAGATATTCGAAAAATAGTACTGATTTAGTACTTCAATTATCAAATACTATCTTATATGAAAGATATAGGAAGCTCACATCTACCGAAGCAATTTATAAAACATGCATCCTTTATTGAAGACTTGAATATTCACCCTTAATGAGATTGGATAAAAGCTGGATGCAAAGACTCCCCTTGGGAAAAAAAGATCCGCAGTTTTAGATACTGTCGGATAGAATGAACAATGCTTCATTGGAAAAAGAATTGACGAGAACTTGTTGCAAGAATTTCCCAGGCGCACCCCTGCTCGATGATCAGTCGATATGCATAGGGCTCACGTGATCAAGATTTCTACATGTAGAGGAGAGTCCCAGTTTCCCAGTCTGCCTCGACCTCATCAGGGTCATGGATGGACGACGCGCTACCCTCGCCTCTGACTCCGTTTCCCAGTTCTTGTCTCTGAACGAATCTGCAGACCTGAAACTGAAATAAATTCAAGTCCCCCGGGTTTCTACCCGTTAGCAGATCTTACTCGTATCCTTTGGTTACTCCCGAAATCAAATGGAAGCTAACCGATAATTTCTTATTGGCCCATGGCCGGAATCTCAGTTTGAACAACAAATAGTTCATACGAAATAGAGACTGAATCTTATATTCTTTTAACGAAATTAGAAACCCTTAATAGTAGGGTTATATTTTCTGAATACACTTGAAATCTCGATAAAAAGAATCAACAATTACGCACGAACTCTGGATTCCCAATCTGAATGGAATTGAAAGCGTATAGATGGCTCACGTGAGCTGATAATAATCACGAATAATTATTTGGGAATCCTCATAATTTTCGAAAATATTTTTGAAGGTTAGAAAATATTTAAAATAATTTTTAAAGACCTCAAATGATTTTTAAATAAATAATATGAATTTCGAATCATTAAACGAGATTTAATAAATATTCAAATAATATTTATTAAATAAATCTCGAAAATAAAATAATTATTTAAAATAATTATTTGAAAATAAAAGAATTATTCAAATAATATTTCATAAATTATTTCCAAGTAACTAATACTTTATGAATATACGTATAATGTTTATGAAAGAAAAACATTATTCAGAATAATTAAAAATAATATCGTCCCTGGAACCCTTCGGGTTTCCCTGACAATCTCGAAATACTGACTCCCGGTCTAGAGTCGAAACAATAAATATACTCTTATCTCTAGAGCTACAAGGTAAACCGGTTTATATCTACTTATCTCGAAGCTAGTATATAATCTAAGAATCAAAACTCAATTTAACACGATAGAACAATTATCGTAAAATGGTATAATACTATACATGGCAAAAGCAGTATTTACACAACAATACTTCAAAAAAATAAGTTTAGAAAATTTGCCTGGTGCACTGGTCATAGTAGGGGCTCGTGACGATGTCCGATAATCTAAACAAAATCAAGAACGCACGATTAATCCCTTAGACGATCCACTTATAACTCATTACTCGTATACTTAAGCAATTCACAACTATTGGCTCATTTTAGACTCGTACTAAGTCCATATTAATCGTCAAATACTTAAGTCATAAGTTTGGTTCGAAACCAACCCTCGAATTCAAGTTATATGTAAACACTTATAAGTTTGGTTTCTAAGTCGTGTTCTTAGGGGTTTTCACTTGCGCAACCTCGGCTTACGCATTTTTATAAAATCGAAAAATAATCTTTTTAACTCGAAACCTTCGCACATACTTTACAAACTGAATTAGCTCTTTGTTACCAAATTTCATAATTTAAGACCATCTTTAAGAGTCTCAAACATAGCATCAAAGTGGTTACATTTCTGCGATAAAATATTTCGAACCACTTTCACTAAAACTAGTATAACTCTTAAACCGTAAACTCTTTTAATACGATTCTTGCGGAAAAATAAACTAGGCAACCATACCTTTACAACCATAGGCAGTGGTAAGTCCAGAAACTATTTTAAGGTTTCGGGTAAAACTGTTTTTATGAGGCTAACGAAATTTCACCATTACGACGGCTATAAATCGAACATTTCCAATTTTCGTACACTCCAAACAAACCATCAAAGCAACCCATACATCCTCCACATCAACAAACATCCATTATACATCTATAAGTCCAGTGGTGAGACTAAAATCCATCACCCATCATTTTACACATTTATAAATCCATACAACCACTAAACTACTTAATCACGATCTCATGTTTATATAACATCAAAATTACATCAAAACTCATATAAAACTCAAAGGGCGGGTTAGGGTTTTACCTTCTTGTAAGCTCTAACAACACTATCAAGTGTTGATAAACCTTTGACAAGCTTTAGATAATCTTATAAAGCTTAAACCTTAAGATCAAAACAAGAAAACAATGTAAGTTACTATTCATCACTCACTACTTGAAATAAGTCAATAGACATCGTTTTTTGGCCATTGTAAAAAAAAATTTGACCGATGTCTATGTGAGTGTAGAGAAAGGTCATAATCCTGGACATCGGTTTTTAGCCGATGTATATGATAACTTTAGACATTAGTTTCTAATAGATTTCCGATGTCTCTACTACACTTTTTCTAGTTATGTTGCAGTATTTCTCTTTAAATATTCCTATTTTATGTGCATTAGATTAACATAAACATAGAACATGCAAGGTATAGGGAGACATATACATCAATTTCTTAGTAAAAACTGATGTTATATGTTATCGTAGACATAAGTTTCTCAGTGAAACCGATGTTATATAATGTTACATTGTCTAGTATAGGAAGACATAGACATCGGTTGCACTAAGAAATCGATGTTATATGTTCTAACAGACACCGGTTCCACTAAGAAATCGATGTTATATGTTCTAACAGACATCGTTTTTACTAAGGAACTGATGTTATATGTTCTATTAGACATCGGTTTCTGTCCATTTTCAATGTAATGTTTAAAATATTACATCAGTTTTTTGAATTTTTTGATACAATTGACTGTCATATACATCAGTTTTCTTCGTAACACCGATGTTGTATGTTATAACAGACTTCAGTTCTTTTAGAAAAAGTGATGTGAATTATAGTTAGACACATCAGTTTTGTTTTAATAACTGATGTATCTTGTTGAGGTTTTAGCATGTAGTGATCGTTTATATGCACCGCAAAACTGAAATCAAACCAAAACACTAAAATAGAAAAACCAGGTACTTGCCATTAATTTACCAAACATCCCAATGTTTACAATAACCATAATTGGTACCAAAATTCTACCTACAGTACCAAATAATTAGTACGACCAAAAGCCACATGCACTTCTTAGACAATAACCAAAACCAAAGTGCATGTACGTGTACTTCGACAAAAGCATAACCAAAGTACATGTCATACGTAGTTCGATAAGAATAACCAAAGTACATGACCAGCTATCAACTAGCAGCTTAATTACACAAACCAACTAGCAATTCTTAAACAAAAGCTAGATGTTAGGCAGCAGAGATCTATACCAATTGTTCCATAAACCAAGTCACAGTACTAGCTATTTCACGAGTTTTTCAATGTGCTTCAAAGTCTTGTACCGCACCTCTTCAAGCTCTCCCATCTTGTAAGATGCCCGAGTCTTACAAAGCCGCTGCAAACAATTAAAACCCAGAGCAAAAAATAGGATAAATATACTATTTTTCAAATTAATAAATTTTATATTTACTAATTACACAATTATATTCCATACACACCAATGAAAGTATACCTTGGTAGAAAATGAGTATATGTCCTCATCCAAAATAATATCCCGCATATACTGCATGACAACGTAACCACATTTAATGGAGCCAGGTTCCTTTGGCGATCCCTGTTCTAATACAAATGAGAAAATATAAATTGACCCCAAACAAGAAAATGAAATACTTGCATAGAACAAACCAAGTAAAGTGCTTAAATAATTACCGCAAGATTATGTATTTCGGGAGTTTTATTTCCCCTTCTTGTCTGTGCATTGAAAGTTCTCAGTGCACTGCAATTAAGGGCAGAGAACGAAGGCTGTATTCCGTGGGTGATGAGGCAGTGGATTGAGAGTGTAAATATCACTTTCCCATATTACAATCAAATTCCAGTGGCAACTGTTTTCGTTAAAAAGAGAATACCACGAAGCAAGAATTAGTAAAAATCGTAGTCCTACAATTAGTTAAGTAAACATCCACAAAATCACCTACTTTTCATTATGTGGCATGAAGAAAATGCGATCTGGGTTACCCACTTTCAGCCTTCGAACAAGTACAGCTTCAAACTCAGCATTCGAGGTAAATGAGGCAGAGGGATCAATAAACCCAAAATAGTCCAGTTTATTCTTTTTACACAGAACATTATGCAGGTACCTACAAATAATTTTAATGTAATAAGACAACATTATTCTTGTGCAATATGCAGAATTAGACAAGATTTTAAAAAAAATGCTTACGACATGTAAGTTGATATTACAGCCTGTCCAATCATCTCGAACTCCAATAAGGCGATTAAATTCTCATGCAAGATAAATATCCTTTTCTCAAACCCGAAAACTTCAATATCACATGGAATTTCAATTGAGACACTTGACACTTGCATAGTTGTTGTTGCATGTTTATACAAAAACATAAAGCGCTTTGGCACATTTTTATTTGTTGGCTCAGCATTTTTAAACATGTTCGCCAATTTCTTTAACGGATCATCAGCCTTCTGCAACACCTGCCATTTCTTTTTCTACAAAAAATCATTTTATCATGCATAAATATAAACACATCTTCTGGAGCACGTCATGCACACAAACTATGGAAAAAGAGAAAGAAATACAAACCACAATAGTTGGAAAAATAATCAAGTCATTAGGCCACGCGACTTGAACACCAACAGCTTCGGAAACCTTCTCAATTTCACCCGGTACTGGCACTGGAACCAAGGCATTGTCGTTGATGCTTCCGTCCACCAACACACGAATGCATCCATCCGGCATAGGCATTCCATGTATCTTTTCATTCATGTCCCCATCAGTCATCGCTATACCAAATGTAACTATGTTGTTGACGTTGCCTACAGCCAGCTCACATGATTGAGGATCCTACATTTACAAGACATGCAAATTGAAATAACAAGTTTGTATCATTCATAGCACTGTCCATAGCTTCCATAACTGATATATATAAAGAGAAAGCGAGTGAGCGAGAGAGCTTGTTTTACCTGAGTTTTATTTTTGGATGGTGGAGTAGGGTCAACAGAAACATATTCAACCTTCACATTCAATTCTTTAGTAGCTGCTTCCTTTTCGGGCATTGACGAGGGAAGAATGGATGAACTACTAATCATCGCCTTCAGGTTAGTAATTTGTGACATAAAATCATTCGTCCTTCTCTCCATCTCCTCATCCCTTTGTCTATCACGTGCCAGCAACTCAGCTTTCCTAATTCTAGTCCTTTTCACAGTTGGAGTGTTAAAGAATGATTTTGGGGTGGTGAAGCCTCCGACTCCTCGAACCCTTCCTGAATGCTCATGATTTCCTAATGCAACAATCAACATGTCCTCAAATTCGGCCTTGTGTAGTTCACCCTTACTCTTCCTTTCCATCAAATCATCTTGTCCACAACATTACATATTTATGATCAATACACGTAATTACTCTTTTTTTTGGGTTATTTATTATTACCATTTTTCCCATGGTGTTATAAGTTAAATATAATTAAAATGGCCACTTAACTTAACATATATGGTATAACTGTAGAAAAACAGGAGGTTCATAGATTTCTTACAATTACTTTGTTTATCTTTTCTTGTTCTTCATCAACTTGACCGTCCTTGCGCTTTCGAGCTTTCTTCCATAAAATTGCCCGATCAGGTTTTTCTTTAGGCTGAATATGCCCTATCTTGACCTATTTAAAATGAATGAAACAATATTTGAAAGATATTCAGAAAGTCTAAAATATAATTATAATCATAAACTATTACTTCTTCTTCTAGCAGTCCGACGTAGCTCTTCCTTGACGTGCGGTGTGGATATTTTCGCTCTTTGACTCTCGCCCTCTTTGCATTACGAAGTGGCTGCATCCAAACATAAAATATATTATTAACTTCAATATTGAAAGATATTACAAAAAAGCCTATATGCGTACGTAAAATTTATAGTATTACAAATTGTGCATACCATCCAATCAACGTTGGTTCTTTGAGCAACAAATCCTCTCCAAGCATCCCTACCAACAAATGCATAATTATTTAGAGGCTTCCTTAGCTTCTTCTTATCCCCAACAAATGGCATCACAAAATTAGGGGTTAATTTTGACTTAAACTGTCTCCACTTCCAGCCTGCAGACTGTAGAATCGATGCTCGACTTTCTGGAGCAACTTAAAATCCAGCCTGGAGTATGCAAGTAACTAATTAACCACTAAGAATGACCAGATAAAAAGTAATTAATTTACATTTAAACAAATATTACCTGAATTTAAACTTCTTTCCTTAAGCCTTCTTTACCACAACTTTGCGCATAGCACAAATACTACGCTTTGTTCCTGACTTCCTTTTTGCTGTAGTTTCAGTACTGGTAACAAATTCTTCTGAAGGCTGAGTTCCTTGAGGTACAATAGGTTGTGCAGAGCCTTCTAATTCAGGTTCATTGGCAACTGGAGGCAACTGCTTCTCCTCCACTTCCATTTTCTTACTGTCTGCCTTGGTTTTCCACTTCTTAGAGCCTTCTGATTTAGGTTCATTTGCTTTTGCATTCACTTCCCTTTCAGGTTTCGATAATTCTTTCATAGGCAACTGCTTCTCCTCCACTTGCATTTTCTTACTGCCTCTCTTACTGTTTCGCTTCTTAGGTGCCATTCCGAGATCAGATACTTCAATCTGTAAGAAACATATTAGTCGGGGTATACAATTACAAAATGCAGATTAAACAAATAAATTCAAATAAATTTGCAGGTTTAACAGAAAGGCGAATAAAAAATTCTAATACAATTTCACACTAAACAAAAATGCAAATAAAATTACAAATTCAAATCAAATTGCATACTAATCATAAAATTAAAAAAAAAATTACAAATTCAAATAAAAAAATAGATACCATTAAAAAAATAGTCTACCAAAAAAAGATACCAACCCTTTTTTGAAACCAATAAGCAAATAAACGGTCGTGCTCTCCTATTAGCCACTGAGCACTCTTTTTTTCCCCTGGCTGTCTTTCTAGCAACTCCTTATGCATCCTGAGGCAATGCGTATGATAAGTAAACAACCATAAAATACTCGATATTCAAAAGATGAACTTAGAATCAAAAAAATATAAACTTACATGATATAGGGATACACTTCAGAGTTGTTCTGAAGGACATGTAAATGTTCCTCATGTAAGAACCCATATTTTTGGTAAGAATTAAAACTTTTATTATGTAATGGAATATAAGCGTGACAGTGGTTCCGATGAATGAATATTTAATGGATATGGGTTCCAATGTTTAAATGCCACGAAGAATGCAATAGGTTGCCAACTTAGATTTGAATAATCTATCTCCTGGAAAGAAAGATATAGTAAATTCCAAAGAGGAAGATTATTCTCATGTCATCCAAATCGATATCTGTTATAAGTCCAGTGGTTCCGTAAAAGGGATAAGGAATGCTTAAAAGAGAACAAGGACCTTATTTCTAATTATAAGGAATAAAGAAAGAATAAGTGATGAATAGTGTTTTGGTGGAATTAGGAATATTATTAGACGACACTATATAGAAGTACCCGGAACGGATTTCTGAGTTCGTATTAATGATCCAAGGGGAAAAAGAGTGTATGTAAAAGTTATTGGATTCTGAAAAATAGCACTTTTATTTTCCCCGAGATTTCCCTGGACACTGAAAGACTTAAGGAATTATTGAAAGGGTTTAAGGAATATAGGTTCAAGAATTATTAAAGAGAATGGAGAAACCCTAACTAGAAATCTTCGAGATATTCCTCCGAACGATCAACGAATTAAGCAATAACCGGACAAAGAAACAAGCAGAGGATCAAGGTGCATGCATGTGCTAGTGGAAAATATATAGTAACCAAATAGTTCCAAGAGTAACTAGCAAGATTAGAAACCAACCAAGCACTTAGCTTCCTCACCACTAATCATCAACACTTGTCTCTCCAAAATACATCATTCATGACATACTACCTTTATTAAAGTTATTTTATGGGAGATATTATCTAAATACACTACAATAATGCAATGTAGATGAGAACAAAGCAAGAGAAACCAAGCAAAACTCCATCTCTCTCAAACTACCCAGCAGGAGCATCAAGGAAAGAAAAATTCATATCTCCACTTCTACCCATTCTAAAATCACCAAATTTTAATCATAGCTTCTCCACTCCATGGGTAAGGTTTGTTCAAAATTTCATGGCAATATAATGAGTATAGCCTAGTCAAATCTCGTCCCCAAGTTGAAGAAACCAAACTGCTTGTTCTTGACAGTTTTCGTCCAGCGGGAAAAACTGGTTCAAACCCATAGCTACCAAGGTTCAAATCTCATGATCTATAGCTTAAAACAAGGCTTATGAAGAGCCCAAGATGTGGTAAAAAGTTGAGAGCTAAACTCTTATTTTTCGATTTTCTGTGATTTTTACAAAAGTGATGATAAATAGTAACCCTTAGAAACTAACTTTGTTTTCTTGCTTGATTTGGATGATTCAAGCTATCTTAAGGTTATACAAGGACTATATAAGGATTATTAGGGCTACTAAACACTCCAAGGAAGGTATAACACTTGAAACCCTATCTTGAATCTTGAGTTTTTATAGAGTTTTGGATGATATATGCATGTATAACTCTTAGAGATGTGATTAACTTTGTTATATGTTAAACTAGTTAGTAAGAACGGAAAGGTAGTTCTTGGCCTCAGTTATATGGTAATTATCATGTATATGTGGTTTAGAGTGGAAACCATGATTGTTGGAGTGTTTTAATTTTGGAAATATCTGAGTTATAGCCGTCGTAATGCCAAATTTCGTTAAACCTTGAAAACCGTGCATCACAGTAGCTCTAAATGTCTAAACCGGTTAAGTGTATGACATAACTTTGTAGATCTCGAGTCATAGAGTGTTTTGAAACCGTAAATGCAAACGGACTTACGGTTTAGGAATTATGGCCGATTTACTAAAAGTGGTTTGAAACCGTAAATGCAAATTCGTAATTGAAATTGAATCCCCTTAACTTGAGTAATTCAGTGACGAATCTTGGTAATTAAATATTAGCGATCATAAGGAAGGTGTGAGAGAAGACCTCATGTTAGAAAGATAATTTTTCGATTTTGTAAAAATGTTTGAATGAAGGTTAAGTGCGAACGAACCCCTAAAAAGGATACTTGGTTATAACTTTGTAAAGTCACTTAGATAACGATCGATAAATCTCGAGATATATTCTTGGTTAGTAAACGATCGACCCTAGAACTTCTATGACTCAAGTACCTATCAAGTTTAAGATTAATGTCATACATTGATAGCAAGCAAGTGTCGGGTCATAACGGTGTTAATGAGCGATAACTTGAAAACATGCTTTAGCTTAAGTGAAGTATTTACTTGGCGTTTCAAAGTGATAGGTGATTAACCCGGGATAATTTTGGTTATTTATAGATTGCCGGACTACCCCGAGTCATACCACTAGCATAGCGGGAGTACTAGGCAAGTTTCCAATACTTTGGAACTGTTGTTGTGATAATATAAATCTGCTGTTTTCTGATACATATGCCATAGCATGCATGCCTACTTTCAAGTTATATTGTGATCCTTGTTCCCTGATTTATTGTTAGCTTATAAGCTAGATAGATAACGTATCGGTTATAAGCTGGATATTGCTAAGACCCTGAGGAAAGGGCATTTGAGTCCCATTCTTTGAATATAGACCGGGAGTCAGTATTTCTTGATATATCTTGATTATTCCGGAGAGAATATTTAAGTTAATATTTCTCCATTATTTATTCAATAAATATTATTTCAAATATTCATTCGAACTTTATGTAATCAATTAATATTATTTCTAATATTCATTTAAAGTTGATTCATTTATCGAATATTATCTCGATTATTCCTTTGGAATTTATTCATTATTTATTTATTGAATATTATTTCAAATATTCATCTGATCATTATCTAAATATTATTTCGAATATTCATTCGAATTTTATTTATTTGATAAGTATTATTAATTTAAATATTCATTAATTATTTAATGAATATTATTTTTGAATATTTATTCGAGGATTGTTCCGAGTGATATTTTATATTAAGATTATTCCTTCAATATTTTTTTTAACTTAATAAATATTCTTTGGAATATTTATTTAATTCTTCTAACTCGTTTCAAAAATAATTTACTTCATTCAAATATTATCTTCGATCTTCGAATATTATGTAAATTATTTCGGAGTCTTATTATTAATACTTGTATCAAGAAAGGTTCTCAAAATTCCATTCTTCATTCAAATCTAACTTTCAAATTATAAGGGAACCTTACTTGAGAAATGTTATTTATCTTGTTGACTCTCCGGTCATAAATCCTTCGAAATTATTCTTTTCACTCGCAACTTGGTTGCTATTTGCTTATTGAATCTTTGGTTGCTATTTACTTGTACTGGCACTATCTTCGTTAATGCATGGCATATGGTTTCAAAGATTTTTCAGAACTGTTATATATTATTGTTCAGCTACATATTATTTCTGGTGGGCTATTTCTCACCCTTGCTTTATTTATTATATCACAACAACAGCTAGATCTGATGGCCAGTACAAGTCGCACTCGGTGCAAGCAGGGACAGCAGTCATAGGGTTGCCCACTGATGTCATGGTCGGCATTGCTGAGGTAGGAGCAACCAGTAGACTAGACTGTCAACTTTTGATTCATCAGACTTATTATATGTATGACCTATGTAAATGGATAGCAAAGAGTATGTAACAGTTAAATTGTAATTCCTTTGGGTTGTAAAAACTCAAAACTTGTGATTAATAATATTTGTTGGTTACTCTGATTTCATCTCTAGGACTTTAACCGGTGTGTTTTATGTTGTGGTTTTGGGGTCAAAAGGTTGTAATTTATTTATATTGATATTATGGATGGAAATGGAGACCATGACGACCGGATCCCCGACCCTGGATCTGGGGCTGTTACAGAAATGGTATCAGAGCGTTACGTTATAAACCCCAGAGATGATGCGACGTTAAAATAATAAATTCACGAAGATAATAAGAACTCTTTCCAAGTTCATAGTCGGACTACTAATGTAGTCCTGACATATAAAACCCTAATGGGAACTCTTAAGTATCATAATAGTAAATTAGCTCAATATCGTATCGACGAGTGAGGCAACAGACCTTGAGGCTTACGAGCAGCAGCACGGTGATGCTTTATTATATGTTGACGATCGGCTTGAAGACTCGATAAAGTACCCTACTGAGGACCCGAAGGAGGTTCCAGCTAAGGAGGAAAATCCTGTTAAGGATAAATAGTTTACCCTTGAGGAAATGAGGGCTACAGCCAAAGAGACTATAAGAGTTAAAGTATAGTGCTCAGAGAAGTGAGTATAAAGAACTGAGATATTATTAAGAGATCTGAAGATGCATATTGAATTCATAGCTGGACTACCGGGTGTAGTACCAGCAAGTAAGACGGATTGGAAAAATAACTTGAGATCTTATATGGGGATAGATGAGAATCCTTAGAGACTTTCAGATTAATGAGAAAAGAGTTAGAATGATGCAAGACATCGATATAAGACAGGGAGCAGAGTCTCCAGGAGTAGTTGAGATAGAGGCAGCAAGTGCCATTTCATTTGATAAATGAATTAGTGGGAATGTTGATAAGATAATTCGCCATGAAAAGGCAGATTTTATAGGTTATAATTATGAAGTCAAATTGAGATTGATGAGGTGGTTTGATTCAGGGAAATGTTCATTTTATGAACGGGCCAGCTTAGAAAGTAAAGATAGCGGGAAGTGATGGCCTGATTGGATAAAGTTATACAAGGAAGTAGTAAGCGAGACAATGATCTTAGAACCTACAAAAGGAAGTGACCAGCAAGTGTTAGGTCCAAAATAGTTTGTAGAAGGGGGGTTGAATACAAACTATGTCGTTTAATCGAAATTGTTCTTTGGGTGTGTATAAATTATTAAACAATTCAATGCGAAATAAACGAAGCTAATATTCAAGTTAAATATAAAATTTATATTAACTTGGAGGGGTGTGCCTTAATGCACGGTACAAATTACAAGGTTTGATGACCAAACTAATTATTACAAATTCTATAGAAAATTCGACATGAACTTTTCTATATTTGTAATAAAAAGATCGAATGTTAAAAAGCTATTCGAGAGATAAGTTCTAGGGAACTTAATCCGCTAGATACTTTCAATAGTACATGTAATCAAACTCTAGTGGATGAGATATTACAATGAATACTAGAGATGAATTTACAAGTAATTAAAACTTCGTTGAAGATCAAGAGGGGAGAAGAAAATATAACGGTGGTGCTCTCTTTTTCTCTCCTCAGTATTCTCTCTTGGTCTCTGTCTCTCTCTATGTGTTTTGCCGAGAGATGATATTTGTGAAGTCTGTTGTCTGGCCGCCATTGTCTTTGTATTTATCCTTCTACCTCTTTTAATTCCATTCGCTCTAGTATGACTTAGCTGGTCTTGAACATAATTCAGTATGACTTAAAACGGATAGAGATCTCACCATGACTTAAATAAATCTCCTGGCCATGACTTAAAAACAAATACCCGGCGGTATGACCAAATTTATCTACTTCACTTTTGATAATGACTTAAACAATTGTATGACTTAATATGAATGTTGAACAAATACTGAAATGCTTGCCATGCTGAAGAAGACTCACAGGAAGGCTAGTTCATGGACACGCGCTGAGCTTTTGTGTGTTAAGACCTGGCAACTTTTTTTTTTGCTCATTTTGGTTTAAAAACCAAAGAATCACACGCGCCAAATCAATACTAAAGAAATGATTTCACCTGCCACTTTTTTTGAAGTTAGTAAAAGATTTAGTTCCGTAGAAATCCTTTTTAACCCGCACAGCTTATAATCTTTAATTAATAAATATTTAATTTATTTCAGAAATTATAAAAATAAATATCTAATATTATTAGATATTTATAAATATAATTTTCTAATTAAATAAAATATTTATTAATATAAATAAATCCTTACGGTCTAAGCTGCGGTCTCCTGAGGGTCTGGAACCGGACTCCTTTTTCTTAGCAAAAAATATATCAATTCCAACCGGGGTTCCAGCTTTAAGAAAATATCACTTTGCATTTCTTTGTGATAATTCCTTTTCCTCACTGCCAATCCACTTGATAGTAAAATCATTGTGGTTAATGAATTTATCACTCCTATTGCTTGCACAATGATTTTCTCTCATACCAGTATTGATAGCTTGAACCACTGAAGTGAATGAAGAAACTACCACTGCATGATGTTGACACTTGATGCACGGTCTGGTTCATGAGTGACTAACCGCAATGACTGTTCTTCATATATTGACTTTAAAACTGTGGTTCATGTCCTCATTTTCTTCACTCTTTTTCAAACCTTTATAATCTGTATTCTGTCACTGTAGAAACCTCTTGTCACTATAAATAAAATCTATTGTCTTGACTACTCCACTGACGCTTGATCAACTGAATGAACTTCTTCAAGTGTAGTATACCTGAAAATGGTAGATTGTCTTTGTCTTCTTTCTCTTGACAGTTATGCATTTGAGATCCCTGTGACAGTACATATACTATTTACTATTACATTCTTGTTTAAGTTGAGTTGAATCCTCGATGTTTACAAATAGGGTAAACATATGACTTTCAATCTCCCCATATTTGGTTGTTAAACATTAACATACAAATCCTAGAGGATAACTCAGCTAAAAACAAAAAGAAGATAAAGCTTTAAAGAACTATAGTAAATAATACATTAAAAAAAATTCTGGTTTAGATATAAAATTTCCAGAATCCTCTATGAATGAAATGAATGATGATTGTTCCTCTGACACTGAACTGATCTTCATTAAGTAACTCATCTTCATTTCTCGACATACCTGCCTGATAACCCTTTACATCTAACATTGAACATTATCTGCAGATACTTGGAATTCTTCAGTGGTAAAGAATATGACTTTTAAACACATACTGAAGAATTCTTATTTGTCGTTTCACACTTCTCCTCTTCCTTATGTCTCCCTACCTAAGGTGATATGTCTCCTCCTTATAATGGTGAATACTTATATCTCCCCTTGACAAGGTGAATACTTATATCTCCCCTTGACAAGGTGAATACTCCCCCTTTCTAAGATATATGTTTTTTTCATATCTCTCCCCCTTAGATAAAAAATCTCCCCCTCACTAAGGTAAGCTTATAATCTCCCCCTTAGTTGAGTATCTCTTACTAATGCAATCTTTGAGTATATCTTCTTCAATATATCTCTCCCCCTTAGTTGAGTAATCCTCCAAGCATTCAATTATAGCAAACATCCAAATGCAAATTAGATGATACCATATTTTCAATTATAACTTACCTATTACCTTTAGTACAACAGATTCTTCATACATCTACCATTGACTGCTGGAATAAAGTAAAGAAGCTTTGCTTGTGTTGAAGGATTTTTCATGAAGACTTCTTGAATAGAAGTATGTAGACTGATCAACTTTGCCCTTTAGATATTAAAAAAATGGCCTCACTGTTGATCATCCTGTCAACCAAATCTCACGACAATTTCCTTATATCTCCCAACTGCTGTAAGTGAACCTTGTTTGGGGAATAGGGAATGGGATTTGGTGTTTATTTTTCTTCCTCACTATGAGTGTGTGATTCTGTTTCGTGTACCTCACAAGTGTTTAACTCATCTCTCTACTCATATCACTTAAAATGAGTGATCTTCTCTCATCTCTTAAGTGTTTGCACTCATGTCCACTAGTCTATCATTCTAATCTCTCATAGCTCCAACATCCATGTGTATCTGCAAGGAAAATCACCATAGCCCCTTCTAGAGAGGTCATTGGTGGTGCAATATGGTTTCACAAATCCCCGATCCTTGTTGGACTCGTCAGACGAATCTGAGTCATAATCTACAAGTTGATAAAATTTTCCCTTTTTGTGGGTTTCAGAATTGAATTCTGAGAAGGTAAACAATGAAATCAAAACTTAGAATTAAAATCATATTTCCTTCTAATTTCTGTGACGACATCTCCTTGTTTAACTCATCAGGTGAATCTGAATCATAGTCAACAAGTTGCCGATCCGCACCTATGTCGGACCCGATACCCGCAGGATCCAGAGATGTTCCCTCTGGGGAGTTAGATAATGATCTTGTTGAATTTTGCATTAAGATCAATACCTTCTTTCGAGGTCTGTGAAGATTCTTGGTTCATTGAAGAACCTTGAACTTATAATCCTAACCGTAATATGGTTGGAATACAAGTTTCCGTCAATTCATCCTTAGTGTGTGCAATCTCACTTTGTGCATAGGAAGTATTTTAGTTTGTGTATGAAGTAGTGACTTACCAACAGATGCCCTGGCTGACAGGCGAATTTCAATAGACTCATCCTATTGAGAGAATGTTAAATATAATTGATGTGTTTTAATCAGTGTTTAAGTGTTACAGGGAGTTATCAGAGTTTAGCTGGAAGCAGTCAGAGTTTGAGTAAACTCTGACAGGTGGAAGCTCGACAGAGTTTGATAAACTCTGTTTGGAGGAAGCGCGTCTACTGTTCAACAGTGATTGAAGATTAATTATGGAAGCGATATCTTTGAAGATTGGATAGCTATCAAAGAGATCGAGTTGACATAGGAGACGTGTGACAATCTGTAATTGATATCATTGTATAGCTGATTATTAGGAATATCAATTAGAGATTGTATCGTAGCTGTATGGTATATAAATACAGATAGGTTAACCTTAGAAGGGAATCGATAACGAATTATCTTTATTGTAACCTAGCAGCTCTTTGTGATATTTTACATCACGAAGAGGGTTCGAAATACAAGAAGTTTTTTAAGTGCATAAACGCTTTTACTTGTTAATCTCTCATACAAAATTGATTATTAATTGTGTATTCGGCCTAACAAGTGGTATCAGAGCCAATCTGTTACTTTATTACAGGTTAAGATCCAAACACAACAATAATCATGTCAGCAATTCCTCCACCAACACCTACTGTTTCTGAAAAGGCTCCTACTACTGTGAGTCGTTATGAACCAATCAGGGTTCCTATTCTGAGGCCATTAGAGTATGCTATGTGGAAGGTCAAGATGACTATGTTTCTGGAGGCTACAGATCCAGAATATCTTGACAGGATTTATGAAGGCCCTCACAATCCTACAAAGCTATCTGTTGCAGTTGCTGGTGAAGCAGCAAAAATGGTTCCAAAGGAAAAGAAGGACATGACTCATGAAGATCTATCATCAATTGCTAAGGATGCAAAAGTTAGGCATTTACTGCATAGTGCTTTAGACAATGTTATGTCTAACAAAGTCATTAACTGCACCACTGCAAAAGAGATATGGGATGCTCTTGAAGTCAGGTGTCAAGGAACTGCAGCTATTAAGAAGAATATGAGAAACATACTCACACAAGAGTATGAGCATTTTGAGACTAAACCTGAAGAGACCATGACAGAAACATTTGATAGATTCTGTAAACTGATTAATGATCTGTCATTGGTCAAAAAAAATATGATCTAGAAGACTCGAATCTCAAGTTTCTTCTTTCTCTACCTGAAAAGTGGGATGTGAAAACAACCACTATTAGAGACAACTATGATCTTGCTGAAACAGAGATTGATGAAATCTATGGACTGCTCAAAACTCATGAATTGGAAATGGAACAGAGAAACAGGAGATCAAGCAGGAAAGGAAAGTCTGTTGCTCTTAATGTTGAAGAGAAGCCTCAGAAGAAAGAGGCAACAAGAAGGAAAATGAAGGGAAAAGCTTTGGTCATACATTCAGAAAGTGAATCACCAAACTCTGATTATGATTCAAATTCTTCTGAATCATCTGACTCTGAGGATGATGAAGAAGAAATGAGGAAAATGGCTGTGTTAATGGTGAAGACTTTCAAGAAAATGGGATTCAAGAATTTCAAGAAAGGAAAAAGGTTTTCTAGGGATTCAAATGAAGACAGGAAAAGCTACAAGAAGTCTGATAAGAGAGATTCTAAAGGGAAGAAGGATAAGTCTGAAATTCAATGCTACAAGTGTAAGGAGATGGGTCACTATGCTCCTGAGTGCAAGAAGGGTAAAACTGGAAAGGTACTCTACACTAAAGGCAGAGATTGGGCAGATACTTCAGATTCTGATGAAGAAGTGAACTATGCTCTCATGGCTACTACTGAATCAAAATCCTCTGAAAATCAGGTACCTCTAACTACCTATGCTTATAATATTGATGACGTTGCTCAATTAAGAATTTATCTTAAGTCATTGCATATAAGTTATAGGGATCAGACTTTAGAAAATGAGAGGATAAAAGCTGAAAATTCTGAACTTAAAGAAAGAAATAAACTTGTTGAAGAGAAACTTGAATACATGCAACAAGTTCAGAAAGAGAGAGATGATGCTGTTTGCAAAGAACAGAATTTGCTTCAGAAGTATAAACAACTAGAGTCAGAGTTGGAGGAAGCAAATAATAAAATTAGGACTTGGACTAATTCTGGAAAGGACACTCAACAAATTTTTCAAACAAACACTGTTGGTCTAGGTTATAATGAGGGAGATGAACTTAGATTTCAAAATCAAGTTAAAGTCAGAACTAAATTTGTTCATGGAACCAGTAAATTTTTGTCTGAAAATGAAAAGGAAGCTGTCAAAAATAAACCAGTAAAAACTAGTGTTAAACAGGTTAATATTGGTTCAATGACAGATAAACAACTCAAACATAAACTGAAGGAGTTAAAATCTGTTGAGAAAAAGAAAGTGTCAAACAAGAACAGAAATAGAAAAGTAGGCATCACTTCAGGAAATAAACCAATGCTTGCTAGTTATGCTCCAAGAAAGACATGTCATAACTGTGGTAGTACTAAGCATCTTGCAAATTTCTGCAAGAAAAATAAAAATATAAATTTTTTACCTAAAAAGTTTGAGGTAAAGAAGGATTTTGCTAGAACTAAGCCACAGACTTTATGCACACACTGTGGAAGCACCTGGCATTCCATTTATACTTGCAGAGAATACCATGCTATCTATCATAATTACTATGAACTGAAACCCAATCTGAAATGGGTTAAAGTTGATACTGCAAGTGTAAACACTGATACTGTTAGCTCAAACTCTGATAATGTTAATTCCGCTGCAAAAGCTAACAAAGTTAAGAATGCCAAAGGATCCAAGCAAGTCTGGATCCTTAAAACTAATCCTCAGTAATTGTTTGTGATTGCAGGGTAACAGGGAGGCAACCCTAGTCGTGGACAGTGGATGTTCAGGACACATGACTGGAAATAAAGCCCTGCTATCAGAATATGAGGAGAAGGCTGGCCCAAAAGTTTCCTATGGTGATGGCAATATAGGAAGAACATTGGGATATGGCAATATTAATCTTGGAAATGTCATCATCAACAATGTAGCTCATGTCCCAGGACTCAAGCATGACGTACTATCTGTGAGTCAAATCTGTGACAAGGGATATCATGTAGATTTTCAACCTGAATATTGTGAAGTTATCAGCAAATCTACAGGAAAGGTTGTTCTAGTTGGTCACAGGCAAAACAACATTTATGAAATCAAGCTTTTGATAGACTCTGTTGGAAAAGATGTTTGCCTGTCTACAAGAATGTCTAGTGAAGAGAGTTGGAAGTGGCATAAGAAACTCTCACATTTGAACTTGAACAACATCAATGAATTGATCAGAAAGGATCTTGTAAGAGGACTCCCAAAGACCCTGTTAAATGTTGATGGCCTATGTGACTCATGTCAGAAGGCTAAACAAAGGAAGTCATCTTTCAAGAGCAAGACAGAATTTTCTATCACTGATCCCTATCATCTTCTGCATGTTGATCTCTTTGGTCCAGTAAATGTTATGTCTATTGCAAGGAAGAAATATGCTTTAGTCATTGTTGATGAATACACTAGATTCACTTGGGTGTATTTTCTAGCAAAGAAGGATGAAACTGCATCGACTCTGATGGAGCATGTGAAGCTTCTGGACAAAGGATCAAGCAACAAAGTCAGAATCATCAGAAGTGATAATGGAACTGAGTTAAAAAATGCAACAATGGAAGAATTCTGCAAGGACAATGGAGTGAAACAAGAATTTTCAGCACCTGGTACACCACAACAAAATGGTGTAGTTGAAAGGAAAAATAGAACCTTAATTGAAGCTGCCAGAACTATGCTTGATGAAGCAAAATTGCCAACTTATTTCTGGGCAGAAGCTGTTCAAACTGCTTGTTTTACTCAAAATGCAACACTGATCAATAAGCATGGAAAGACACCATATGAGATGGTGAAGAAAAAGAAGCCTAACCTGAAATACTTTCATATTTTCGGGTGCAAATGTTTTGTTTTGAAGACTCATCCAGAACAGTTGACCAAGTTTGAGCTAAAGGCAGATGAAGGAATTTTTGTTGGCTATCCACTGTCAACAAAGGCATTCAGAGTTTACAATCTGAGAACTAAAGTGATCATGGAATCTATACATGTTTCTTTTGATGATAAGAAGATAACTGGACTTGAAGACAAAGATGAATATGATCAACTGAACTTTGAAAATGAAGTTTTAAACTCTGATGAAGGAAACTTTGATGAAACAATTCTGACAGACTCTGTTGAAACAAACTCTGAACCTCTACTGGTAAATTCTGGAGAAACTTCTCAGTCACAACAAAGGGAAGAACCAGTTGAGGGGGAGCATGATCAAGATGAATACTCAAACACTGATACTGAGTCAACTGAAAAATCTGGATCAAACTCTGATGCTTCAAACTCTGAAAATTCAAATTCTGACTCTGGGCAGTCAAGTTCAGGGGGAGTCTCAGAAAACGAAGATAGATCACAACAAAATCAGGAGAGCATGGATCAAGGGGGAGGATCACATGCTGATAGAAGTCATTTGCCTTCTGCTAGGAAATGGACTAAATCACATACACCTGATTTGATAATTGGTGATCCAGATGCAAAAGTAAAGACAAGAAGTGCTACTGCAAGTGAATGTCTATTTCATGCATTCTTGTCTAAAAATGAACCAAAGAAAGTGGATGAAGCTCTTCAAGATGCAGACTGGATAACAGCAATGCAGGAAGAGTTAAATGAATTTGAAAGGAATGAAGTTTGGACCCTTGTACCAAGGCCAAAGAACAGATCTATTGTTGGTACTAAATGGGTTTTCAGAAACAAGACTGACAGTGAAGGTGTTATCACGAGGAACAAGGCTAGACTGGTAGCAAAAGGCTATTCACAGCAGGAAGGAATAGACTATGATGAAACATTTGCTCCAGTTGCAAGATTGGAGGCAATCAGAATTTTTCTAGCATATGCCTCTCACAAGAAATTCAAAGTGTTTCAGATGGATGTGAAAAGTGCTTTTCTGAATGGAAAGCTTGAAGAAGAAGTGTTTGTTGAACAACCACCAGGATTTGTGGACCCCAAATATCCAGATTATGTCTACAGGCTAGATAAGGCACTATATGGACTTAAGCAGGCACCAAGAGCATGGTATGAGACACTTGCTCAGTTTCTTCTAGAAAGTGGATTCAACAGAGGAACAATTGACAAAACTCTGTTTTATTTCAATCAAGGAAGTGACCTCCTTTTAGTTCAAATTTATGTTAATGACATCATCTTTGGGTCTACTAATGACAAACTCTGTAAGAAGTTTGCCAAGCTCATGCAGTCCAGATATCAAATGAGCATGATGGGAGAGCTTAGTTACTTTCTAGGCCTACAGGTGAAACAAACAGATGATGGAATTTTCATTAATCAAGAAAAATATACCAGAAATCTTCTCAAGAAATTTGGTATGCTTGACTGTTCATCTGCATCAACTCCCATGGCAACAGCAACTAAATTGGACAAAGACACAGGAGTTTCAGTGGATATGACAAACTACAGGGGCATGACAGGATCTCTTCTATACTTGACAGCTAGTAGGCCTGATATCATGTATGCAACCTGTCTTTGTGCAAGGTTTCAGGCAGATCCTAGAGAGCCACATCTGACAGCTGTGAAAAGAATCTTCAAGTATCTCAAGAGCACCATATCATTAGGTCTGTGGTACCCCAGAGAATCAGATTTCAAGCTACTTGGGTATTCTAATGCAGACTTTGCAGGCTGCAAAGTAGACAGAAAGAGCACTAGTGGAAGTTGTCAATTTCTTGGTGACAGACTTGTTTCCTGGTACAGCAAGAAACAGAAATCAATCTCCACATCTACAGCTGAAGCAAAGTATATTGCAGCTGGTAGCTGTTGTGCACAGATCTTATGGATGAAGAATCAATTGCTGGATTATGGATTGAGGTACAGTAATATCCCTATTTACTGTGATAATCAAAGTGCTATTGCTATGACAGGTAATCCAGTACAGCATTCAATGACCAAGCACATCAGCATAAGGTACCACTTCATCAGAGAACACGTGGAAGAAGGAAATATTGAACTACATTTTGTATCTACAGAACAACAGCTTGCAGATATCTTCACTAAACCATTGAGTGAAGCTACATTTACGAGACTGGTCAATGAACTAGGAATGGTCTCTGGTTCTGACTAGAAATGTTGGTTAGATTCAAACTTTAATTATGTGATGTATTAATCATATTTCCTGATTGGTTAAATGCTAAGTGAACTCTGTTGATTAAACTCTGCTATACATACTCTGTTAAACATCCGTTGATTGTAGATTGCATCAGTTGATGACTAACTGAATTGTATCCGTTGATGTTATACAGTCTTATCCGTTGATGTTATACGGTCTTATCCGTTGATAGTTGTGTCATACTGTCTTATCCGTTGATGGTTGTGTTATACAGTCTCTAAACTCTGTCAGCATGTCTGTATGTCATGCACTGTTAATAAGTTTGATAAACTCTGTGAACTTTGAATTGATTTTTGTCTGAGTGAAAAACACCAATGAAGAAATATGTATGAAGCATGATTCTCAGCAATTAATCATGAATCTTTCTGAGTTATTGTGATCTAATCTTAGATTGTGCAGAAAGTTAACACAGCATGATACTGGCTCATATTTATAGCATCTCTTAGTTTATTTTGTCCTAAACTCTGAGTCTATAAATACTGTGTGCATTACCTTTCATGAAAAACTACTGATGTTGATGAACTCTAAACTCTGTTAGTTATACTCTGATAAAATAAAATGCTTACTGCAATACCCCAAAGAAAATGTATATAGGTTGTTATACTCCTTTGAGATTATGTTGGATACTAGGATGACCCAGGAACCTATTGGTATATAATATGTGCTAAAATTCTCTGATTTTTGGTGACTAGTTAAATACTAGGATGACCCAGGAACTTATCAAAATGATAAGGGCTAAAATTTTTGAATTTTTGGTGACTGGTTCCAACCTCTGATTACTGGAATGAAAAAAAAATTGAAAAAAAATTGAAAAAAAAAATGATGAAAAAAAAACAAAAACAAAAATGCATATAAAGGGGGTATAAAAAATAAAAATTAATGTATAAAGTTCGATTACTTCAGAGTTTAGCTTTCATCATACAGTCAGTGTTTACTATGACAGTTTGTGCATCCAGTGTTTATTGATTTACTTTATGGATTTTATGAAAAATTAGATGCTCTAAAAATTGACTTAGTAAACTCTGCTTCACACACACAAATATTCACAACTGTGCAATTTATGAAAGGGTTTCGGTGATAAAGTTGGAGAATTGACAAATGCTGTTGATTCGTGATTTGTACTCTAAGGTAAATTTTCATTTGGACAATTTGAAAGTCTTGGAGTAAGTAGGGTTTCTGACAACTGTTAATCAGTGGATAGTTGATGAATGTGTTCTTTATATGATTACTTTAATTAGTTTTCATATTCTCTTCTTGATTCATTTTCTTGAAGAACAGTTCATATAACATAAATAACAGTTGCAGAACACAATGAATATGATTAGAGAAACAAAATTTTCATTGATAATACGAAAGAGATTACAAGCAAATATTACATCTTTTTGTTCTCTTTATCTGCTAATCTATTCAACAGGAAAGTAAAAGGTCCGTCCACACCACTCCATTGTTAGCAAAAATTCCCAGATCCCATCTTTGCCACTTTATTTGGGTGGAAGTTGAAGGGATAAGGTTATTTTTGCTGACATATTCATGAACAATGGTTGGTGGTGTTGGATGAGGATGCCTTCGAGGAGAGCCACGCCAATGTTGCTTGGAGGGCAGCATCGATGTCGATCACCCTTGCAGGTTTCTCTCTCTCGAGCTCTTCCAGACCAGCATCCATTTGCAGCCACAGCGTCTCAAGCTGCCTTTCCCACTCAAACGCTTAAAATTCTTCACGCGTATAGCTGAAGATGTCCCTATTCTCGACAAGATGAAAGTTCTTTTCTTTGATGGTAAGGTTGGCCATTGTTTTTCAAGAGTATTTGGTTTGAAGGGTTTGTGATTTTACAGGGGAGACTGAAAGGTTAAAGGTTTAATGACATAATCTGAGCAAGTCTCTAGGCCTTAAATAGAGATGGGTAAGAACGAAGTTCTTAATCGCTTCGTATTCTGGTTATTAAAGGCAACAGGTAAACGTTTCAAATTCTGGTTTTACTTGGGTCCAGATATTTTTAAAAGAGTATTATTTGATTTTTGTTTAAATCAAATATTTTAATGTTTTAATTTTTAATATACTCTTTTTAAAAATAAGCAAACGTGACCCACTCGCCCTTTAATGTGTCCCACTTACCTATTATCGTGTCCCACTGCACATTAATCAAGGAACTGATTGAGTGTTTGTTACATAAGAGATTGAGTTTTTCATTACTTTAATCACTTTTGTGTCCAAACGATTTTGCTTTATCTTACATCTCACAGTTTTCTTATTTTTCTCTTGGGCACTCACGCAAACACCTTTTCTACATACATATCTCTTGGAAATTCTTGCAAATTTCTCAACTCAATGGCATCTAAAGCATTCACTGCTCTTGGTTTACGATTTGTTCCTAACAACTATGAAGCTCCACTCTATCATCAACGCGTTCCAGAATCGTTTCATCTCATGCAGAACTTCTTGAGGGATTCAGAGATTGGACAGGCTCTGATTGGACCTGCTACTCTTTCTGCGTCTCAAATTGCTACATTCTGGCAGAATTCAGTTTATGAGGATGGAGGAGAGAGTGGAACTCCTACCATTATCTTCACTTACGAAGACCAAGATTATGTGATTACTCCACAGACTGTACGAGATACAATGGGGTTTGACACACATACTTCCTATACTCTGGTTAATGAAACTTATCTGAGAGAGATGCTACAAGAGATAGGTTACATGGAATCTCTTGACAAACTTGGCGGTATAAAGAGACCAAATCTCAGAAAGGAATGGAACTTCTTCTTTGATTGCATAATAAGGACGTTCCAGAAGAAAGTCACCAACTGGGATGCCATTCCGATAGACAGTCTCCAAATCGGGTATTCTCTGCTCTATGGTACTAATTTTGATTTTGGTCGATATGTTCTGATGAGCTTAGGTGATAAACTGTCAGAATCTACTACTGTTTATTATGCTCGTTTTTGTCAAATGTTGTTCAATGCATGTGTACCTGGTCTTGAAATTGATGATACTGATGAAATTGATCCTTTTAGAGTCAATAAGCGTATATTCTCTGATATGACTAACAAGGATATTGGTAAAGCAAATCTCCCTGCTTTTGTCATGCCTCTTGCTCTGCGAAATTTTCTCAATCAACCACAAGAACCACAACAACAAGAACCTGCACAACAACAACCTGAACCACACCCTGAGCCTGAACCGTTAAACACTGAACCTCAACCAGAACCAAACACTGAACAACCAAACACTGAATCACTTGCTCAGTCATTACCCACAAAACAACCTTCACTCACTCCACACACAAACTCTGAATCGTCAAAATCTCCACCAGAATCACAGACACAAAGAAAATCAAAGAAGAAATCTCCTGAAGCTGTTTATACTAGAAGAGTGAAAAGAATAAAAGTACGGGCAAAGATGCCTCATTCACCATCTGGTGAAGAGGATTCAGACAATGTACCTCTAGCAAAACGAAGAAAACTGATATTCTCTGATTCTGTGGATGAAGAAATTGAAGCTCCAGAGGTTGTTTCACAGCAAACACCTCCTGTTGAGGTTGAGAAAGATGCAATACCTGCAGAGGATGTAATACCTGCAGAGGATGTAATGCCTGCAGAGGAAAAAATGCCTGCTGAAGAGGATGCAAGAGATGGTTTTTCTCCGATAAATGATGTTCCTGATTCATTTATGCCATTCTCTGATCCTATCTCTGATATTGGTGTAGCTGATCAACCTACGGCTGTTCTTTCTGAAGCTGTGGCATCTCATACTGAGTTAATATCTGATGCTCACCAAACTGTTGAAGAAGGTGAAGAAATTGATCAGGCAACCAAAGTCACTTCTCAGTTAGTGCCTGTTGCTGAGCCTGAGCAACATGGAGAAAATCTTGACAAGCCTACAGAAGAAATTGCTAAACCTATGGCTGAAGATGAACCAGTTAAAGCTACAAGTGTTGAAGCTGAAGGTGACAGTAGTGCAAACTCTGATGCTTCTCTGAGTGCACCAGTACAAACTGACAATAAACATACACCTTTTCCTCAACCTTGTACTTCTCATGAAGTTGAGAGAGCACAATTTGCCAAGAATGCTGCTGAATGGTACAAAGAAGATTGTATTTTTCCACAAGAAAGAGCAGCTAAGTTTGTTAAGCAAAGTGCTGATACTATTTCCAATCCAGAGATTCTTTCTTGCTTGAAAGCAACTATAGTTCAAGTTAAAACTCTGGATAGACGATTTGATGATACTAATTTGGCAATCACTGCTTTGCGAAATGAGGTTGTAGCTAGAGAGATGAAGATGGAAAGAGATTCGAAACTAGTGACTACAAAATTCTCTAAAGCTCAAGACAATCTCTTTGCCAGGCTGACTAAAGTTGAAGAGAACCAGTCTGACTTATCTGCTAAAATTGATTCGATTGCTACCTCCCTGGAGTTAATTACTTCTATCCTTATGCCTGATGATGTCAAAAAGGGGGAGAGAGTTGTCAGAAGGGATAGTGCTGGAGATGGAGGGGCAAGTAACAAAGGAAAGAAAAATGCTGAAGAGGTTCAAACTCTGAGAACTAGCAAGTCATCAAAATCACAGTCTGTTGGGAGAAATACTGATACTCAAGGTACTTCAAGGACCAAGAGTTTGCTGTTACCTTCTAATCCACAAACTGATGAAGAATTGGCTGCTAAGCTATTCATTGAAGAGAATGAGGAAGGAGTTACGATTGAGGACATTGAAGTTGAGGAAAAGAGTTTACAAGAAGAACATCTTAAAGCTTTAAAGTCTGATAAGGTACAAAGAGGAAAAGCTCCTAGACCTGTTGTTAAAGGTGTTGTGATCAGAGAAAGGACTGATGTTAGTCAAAGTTCTCGGTTCTTAAATGAAGCAATTGCAGCAGAGGCTAAACTCAAGCTAAAAGGCATTGAAGGTGAAAGTTCACAGAAGAAAGTTACAACTTCTGTTGCATCACAAGCAATGATCACACCTTTATATTCTTCACAGTTGAAATCTGTTTTTGGAAAAGGAACAATTTCTGATCCAAATGTGTTATCTGGAGTCTCAATGAATGTTTCTGATGGAAAAGCTTTATCTGGAAAGGTTGGTAATAATAAGGGTGGACTAGGTTCACATAGAGACAAAAGGCAATATACTGGTCCTAGAGATCCTTCTTCACTGGCTGTTCCAGGTCGTGGTGTTCCTCAAGAGAGTTTGGACAGACTGGAATCAGTGCAGTTAGTTCATCAGAAGAGTTTAGACAAGGATTTTCTTTTATACTTCATGGCTGATGGGACAGTATTTAAAGTTGGTGAGGATGATATTAGCTTGAAATGTTGGGAAGAACTAGAGTATGTTCTATATCTTCTCAAGGTGAATAGTCGAAGGACTTAGTCAGTTGCTAATGTGCTCAGACAGAAAATGACTCAGAATCTGGCAATCAGAGGACAAAAATACAATAGCAGATATATTTCTAAGTACAGGGATTATAAAGGCAATCTCATTGAAATGAAGAAAGGTACTGCAAAGTTAAAAACTGATTTGGGAATCACAGTACTTGATTTCAATACACAGGCAGAAAAAGTCAGATTTATCAGACTGGGTAATGAAATGAGAAGGAACAAGATTTATGATCTTAGGGCTGCTATCTACCAGACAGATGAAAGTGATCCTCAGCTCAGAGAAATCAAAGAAGCAATGAAGATTGAACTTGAAAATGCAGAAAGAAGATTGCTGATTGATTATCTCAGAACCATGCCAGATCTTGAAATGATAAGAGATTAAGTTCTGTAAGAATTTTCTTATTCTCTATAGTTTTTATTAAGTAGAAGCTTAAACTCTAAATTTGTATAAACACTGTATTTGTCTATTTGTTTTGACATCATCAATTACTGTCATTAACTTGTACATTTTTGCTAATGAACAAGTTGGGGGAGATTGTTAAATATAATTGATGTGTTTTAATTAGTGTTTAAGTGTTACAGGGAGTTATCAGAGTTTAGCTGGAAGCAGTCAGAGTTTGAGTAAACTCTGACAGGTGGAAGCTCGACAGAGTTTGATAAACTCTGTCTGGAGGAATCGCGTCTACTGTTCAACAGTGATTGAAGATTAATTATGGAAGCGATATCTTTGAAGATTGGATAGCTATCAAAGAGATCGAGTTGACATAGGAGACGTGTGACAATCTGTAATTGATATCATTGTATAGCTGATTATTAGGAATATCAATTAGAGATTGTATCGTAGCTGTATGGTATATAAATACAGATAGGTTAACCCTAGAAGGGAATCGATAACGATTTATCTTTATTGTAACCTAGCAGCTCTTTGTGATATTTTACACCACGAAGAGGGTTCGAAATACAAGAAGTTTTTTAAGTGCATAAACGCTTTTACTTGTTAATCTCTCATACAAAATTGATTATTAATTGTGTATTCGGCCTAACAGAGAATGAATCCAGGGACTGTTTTAGTGCCATTTTCAGCTCTGCATTCTTTTGGGAGAATGTAGGCGAGCTTACAGATACCTCAAGTTATATACGACTATTCTCCTTGAGAGGTAGAGCTGTGGGTTTACTATCCCTCACATCCTTATTTGCTGCATCAAGTGCAGTTACTCCCTTATTGACCTCTAGTCTAATAGGTTACTTCCACTTCAGGGGTAAGTTAGGATGTGTTTTGATTTGGATTTATAGTCCGGGATAGAAGTTGTTGGGTTTACAACCTCATGACTTTCAATTGTGAGAAAACTTTCACTAGGAGCTAAACCTGCATCACATAGCAGTAGAGCAATATAGAGATAAAATGCATTTACAACATACCAGAACATTGACTGAAAACATATGCATTATAGCTTGTGAAAGCAATGATGTACAGTTGTGACTTCAAAACATTTAAACATATAGGCAATCACAGCTGTAGAAAGATTGAGTTTTTTTTTTTAAAACTGTTAATGTGCAAGAGTCTGTATTTATGCATAAAACAATGTATTATCATGTCTTTTAATGAAAACTATGTCGTTTTAAATTTAAAAGACACAAACTCTTGACTTCGCAGTAATTTAGAAAGAAAGATAGATTTTTAAGTGCTTATAGTGTATAAAGTACTTTACCACAACAGATAGTGAAAAGACTCATACAAGCACTTGATGTCGTTTAGGTAACAAAGATTACCAAGTACATAAGTACAGATAATAAATGTCTTTCATTTGGCGCTTCATTACTTAGCACAACATAAACTAAGTAATTGACTGATGGATGCAAAACATTCTAAAAACTATCATATATACAAAATGGTGTAAAACCTGAATTAGAGAATTTTAATTTTGAAAAACTCTCACCACTCTATAATATAAAAGGAGACATAGTGTTTCATTAAGTCTCACTCACTTAGAAAGTTGAGCATCTAAATATATACTAACACTAATGATTTATAGATAAGCAACATTTACTTAGAATAAATCCTAAGTAATATCATCAGAGCTAATATATACATCACAATTAGTCTGCAATAAAGTATCAGAACAACTAGCAATTGTTAGTAAACAAATATTTTACTATTTGATACCAACTGTTAGTATTTATCAAACACTTTAGAATGCAAGTAATTGTGTTTATGATTACTTTACCAAAATTAAATTATGAGCAAATAAACCATTGAATTGCTTCACGTCATAATTTAACTAGGATATAAATAATCACTGTTAAATACAAAATATTCAATGATACCAATTGTTTGATAAATTCAATTCAGTGAAGATTGAATTTTTTTACATTGAATAACAATTGACAGAATGAATATTAGTATCCAACTACTTATGATTATCATTCACTGATATTCATAAGTACGAGGAACTAGTTGACAAGAAATGCACAAGCTCTTAAGATATAACATTTTAAAATTATGACTTCAAGGCAACTCCTCGTTAATAACAATTGTTAACTCCTAACAACTGCTTGTATTAGACAACCTTGGTTCTAAAAATAAAACTTGATTACCAAGGCTGTCTTTTCTGCAATCTTAGAAAAAATATTCTAAGTCCAATAAACCTTGATCAATTGTATACAACATTTATTATCAAAGTGATTAGAAGATTTAAAATAAGCAAAAAAATTATTCCAAGTAAATTAACTATGGTCTCTTTATATATTACAATATCCATAGTTCTACTTATAGAATTTTCACACCATGTATAGTAGTATGAGTGAATTTCAAAAGATACAACATAGATTACTTAGAGGAGTTCTAAGTAATTTCACTCATACCAATACATCTCAGAATTAGTTAGTAAATAGAATTCTAACTAAATATCATTAACTGATATAAGTCAAACTTCAATACAACCAATTGTTAGAACCATGATATTAATTATAGTGAATTTTTGAAAATGGAGCATTGATAAATTCACTAGAATTAACATCTCACAACTAAGTGAAGACCAACAAAGATTGGGTCCAAAATTAGTTATGTTATATATTTATTTTAATAAATATGAGGTATAGAGCAAATACTAAATTGAATTGCTTCGGGTTCTATAACTTATATTAATCAAAGTAAATAATTAAATAAATAAATACTAAATCTCTATGAGTTAGATTTTAGCATTTAATTATTTAAATTATCCTTAAATAATCACCACTAAAATATATTGTAATTATACACATGGAAATCATTTAACAGATAATTCTCAGCGTGAGTTCTGGATGCACTACGCTATAAATGCTCATATGCAATGCTTTTAGAAAGTGTTTCACTGAAAGTGTTTCGTTAGGTATGAAATTTTGGCTTTAATGAAACAGAACTTGAACTGGTGTTGCATTACACATAATTAGTGTTGCATTTGATCCACGGTGTTTCACATAATGCAACACTAACAGCTGGCATTGCATTAGATATTTTTTAATTTTAAAAAATGCTGATGTGGCAGCAGTGGGGCCCACACGTGCTGACGTGGCATTTGCTGACGTGGCAAGTGCGGGCCCCACAATTGCTGACGTGGCAAATGTGAGACCCACATTTGCTGACGTGGCAGAAGCGTTGCATTAGGTGAAAAAGGTGTTGCATTTGATGTTTAAAAGCGTTGCATTAACTATTTTTGAATTTTAATAAATGCTGACGTGATAGTTGTGGGACCCACCAGGGTGACGTGGCAGTGTGGGGCCCACAAAGGTGACGTTGCAGGAGGCCCACAGATGTTGACGTGGCAAGTGTGGGGCCCACAATTGCTGACGTGGCAGATGTGGGGCCCACATTTGCTGACGTGGCAGAAGCGTTGCATTAGGTGAAAAAGGCGTTGCATTTGCTGTTTAAAAGCGTTGTAGTAGCTATTTTTTAATTTTAATAAATGCTGACGTGGCAGTTGTGGGACTCACTAGGGTGACGTGGCAGTGTGGGGCCACAAGGGTGATTGGCAGGAGGCCCACAGATGCTGACGTGGCAAGTGTGGGGCCCACAATTGCTGAGGTGGCAGATGTGGGACCCACAGTTGCTGACGTGCCATTCGCTGACATGGCAGAAGCGTTGCATTAGGTGACAACAGTGTTGCATTTGCTGTTTTGAAGTGTTGCGTTAACTACTTCTCTTACCGAAATGATGAAACTATTTTTTAAAATTTTTTTTTCGACATTCCAATCGTACGGATGTCAATATATAACGATTTTAGTGAAGTGGTAAATTTTTTTAAAAAAATCTAGATGTATTTTGTTTGGTTTTATAACGGTCAAACCGGTCAAAGTAGACTTTCCTTTTAACTAGTCTTGTCCCGAATGATGAAACTGTTTTTTTAAAAAAAAATTTTGAAGTTCCAATCGTACGGATGTCAAGATACGACGATTTTAGTGAAGCGGTAAATTTTTAAAAAAATTGCTAGATGTATTTGGTTTGGTTTTCTAACGGTCAAACCGGTCAATGTAGACTTTCCTTTTAACTAATCTTGTCCCGAATGATGAATCTATTTTTTTAAAAAAAAAATTCGACGTTCCAATCGTACGGATGTCAAGATATAACGATTTTAGTGAAGTGGTAAATTTTTAAAAATTTTGCTAGATGTATTTTGTTTGGTTTTATAACGGTCAAACCGGTCAAAGTAGACTTTCCTTTTAACTAGTCTTGTTCCGAATGATGAAACTATTTTTTTAAATTTTTTTTCGACGTTCCAATCGTACGGATGTCAAGATACGACGATTTTAGTAAAGCGGTAAATTTTTAAAAAATTTGCTAGATGTATTTGGTTTGGTTTTATAACGGTCAAACCGGTCAATGTAGACTTTCCTTTTAACTAGTCTTGTCCCGAATGATGAATCTATTTTTTTAAAAAAAAATTCGACGTTCCAATCGTACGGATGTCAAGATATAACGATTTTAGTGAAGTGTTAAATTTTTAAAAAAAAATTCTAGATGTATTTGGTTTGGTTTTATAACGGTCAAACCGGTCAAAGTAGACTTTCCTTTTAACTACTCTTGTTCCGAATGATGAATCTCTTTTTTTAATTATTTTTTCAACGTTCCAATCATACGGATGGCAAGATATAATGATTTTAGTGAAGTGGTAAATTTTTAAAAAATTTGCTAGATGTATTTGGTTTTGTTTTATAATGGTCCAACCGGTCAAAGTAGACTTTCCTTTTAATTTGTCTTGTCCCGAATGATAAATCTATTTTTTTTAATTATTTTTTCAACATCCTAAATGTACGGATGACAAGATATAACGATTTTAGTGATGTGGTAATTTTTTTTAAAATTTTCTAGATGTGTTTGGTTTGGTTTTATAACGGTCAAACTGGTCAAAGTAGACTTTCATTTTAACTAGTCTTGTCCCGAATGATAAATCTATTTTTTTAAATTATTTTTTCGACGTTCCAATCGCATGGATGTCAAGATATAACGATTTTAGTGAAATGGTAAATTTTTAAAAAATTTGTTAGATGTATTTGGTTTGGTTTTATAACGGTCAAACTGGTCAAAGTTGACCTTCTTTTTAACTAGTATTGTCCCTAATGATAAATCTATTTTTTTTAAATTATTTTTTCGACATTCTAGACGTATGGATGTCAAGATCTAATGATTTTAATGATATGATACTTTTAAAAAAAATCCTATATTTATTTGGCTTGCTTTTGTAATGGTCAAACCGGTCAAAGTAGACCTTCCTTTTAACTAGTCTTGTCCCGAATGATGAATCTATTTTTTTTAATTTTTTTTCGTCGTTCCAAACATACGGATGTCAAGATCTAACGATTTTAGTGATGTGGTAATTTTTTTAAAAAAATCCTTGGTTTATTTGGTTTACTTTTGTAATGGTCAAACCGGTCAAAGTAGATCTTCTTTTTAACTAATATTGTCCCGAATGATAAATCTAACCAGTCTTATCCCGAATGATGATTACACTTTTTTAAATTATTTTTTCGACGATTCATGTTGTAATTTTCTTTTTAACTAGTATCTATTTGACTATTTGGTAATTTTTTCTAAATTATTAAAAATTTAAAATTAAAAAATAAAATTTAAGAAACATCACAAACACATACGCATCAGACAGCTTGAGCTAATCCCGAGGTGAAAATTTTAGGCGGATACTTTTCCCCCAAAACGAAATAATTTAGACACAACCAAATATTACTCCCCCCAAAACACTCCCCTTTCCCCTCCCTGAGGCCTCACTGCTCTCTCTCTCGACAAATCTCTCTGTCAATTCTCTCCTCAAACTCTCTCCACAAATTCAATTTATAATCTCTACACCTCCAATTGGTAATTGAATACACATTTATCCTTTTCGATTAATTAGTATTTTCACTTATTTGAGTTTTCTTTTGAAATTGCAGGTAATTAACATCCAGTAGGAGCGGGTCTTCTAAGCACTACAGAAAGGGCGATTGGGTCTTCAATTAACACCCAGTAAATTCATCTAATCGGAGGTGAAGATTGAAGAGAGGGCGATTGGAGGTGAAGAGAGAGCAAGTGGAGTCTTCATCGAGCAAACACTAGCATATCACCTAAGTGTTGATTTGTAAGTATTTAATTTTAGGGTTTTTACCGGGCTTCAGATTTTGGGAGGTGGGGGGTTTTAATTGGTTGGTAATAGATTTTCTGTACACTTCAACATAGCACTCTCATCCGTAATTAGGTAAGTGGGTCTGGGATTCTTGTTAACCTAGGTCCATGCTGATGTCCCTCCTCCCTAGGTTGAAAAGCAGTAACGGGTCAACAACCTCAATATAGATGGAATATGGATGATCTCGAAAAGGCAGAGATGAAAAGTATACTTAGAATATGTTGTCTCATGGTTGACATAAAAGGCGATAGTATGTGCTTGTTGGTTTAGTAGATGTTGGGGTTGTGTCATTTTTTTCTCTTTTTGTGAAGTTATTAAATTTCAGTGAGTTATTAAATTTGATGGGGTTGTGTCATTTTTTTCTCTTTTTTTGAAGTTATTAAATTTCAGTGAGTTGCATGTGTTTTTCTTGTTTGTAATTCTCTTGTGTCTTCTTATAGCATAAATTTCAGTGTGTTCTTTTGATTTTTCAAAGATTAATTATGTGATTGCTTATTCATAATTATCGTATCCGGGTTAAGTTTATGCATGTTCATATTAAATCCTGGATTTTAATTAATTCTAGCCTTGTAGGGATCATGCATGGTTCTGGAAAAAGATTTCTGATGTGTGTCAGTGTGTGTAATGTGTAGTACCCTACTGTAAATTACTAAGTCAAGGGATTATTCTTGGCAGGCAAGTGGAGATTTGAGTTGCAGGATCAGTACACTGATAAAGAAGATATGAACATGTAATGACTAATGAGAGATAGATAATCGATATCAGTTTTTGTGTAAAAACCTTTTATTGTTTTTCGCAATGCTATTTGCAGTTTTAGTGGTTGTTCAACATTTTGAACTCCCATATGGTAGGGAGTTACTACCATCACTACTTTCTCCCAAAGTTTTGTATAACAAGAAAAGCAATTATACAGTCGGAGGAGAATCATCTGATTTTGTATCAGTTAGGAATCAGAGCGTGAATGGTGATCTCGGATTAGTTAGTCGTAGTAATCAAACTTCTAATCAGAACAATGCAGGGAATTGTGGGGAATTGAAGGATGATGGAAATTCTGTCAATAATGGAATGCAAGAGAAGCCTCTAGATAAGCATAATGTTTCTTCAAATGGATTTCCTGAGGGAGGAAATTTCTCTCAGTCTTCTAATCAGAATGGAAGTTCAGATTCAAGCATAGCGGTGCCACAAGCAATTCCAGCCTCAGATTCCAACTTATCTACACCTGTTATATCTGCTGAACACAACACGGAGTTAAGACCAAAAGATGTCGCAGACAGTTCTTCTAGAGATGTAAAACCTCTACCACTTGACGGTAATTTCAGAGGATCAACAATGAAAGTGACGCCGATATCCGAAATGAATGAGTTTTTGCATCAGAGTCACTCATCATCTCATGCTCTAGTATGTACAATAATATTTCCATGTTTCTAGTTTCTACGTTTTTCAGTGAGTATGGAACTTAGTTTGTGTATACGTTTGTCAGTGAGTATGGAACTTAGTTTGTATATCATTTCTTTCTGCAGCCATCACAAATTTACTCAAAAGTTGACAAGAATCTAGTAGATGCAAGATCAAATATAGAGAATAGCCCCATCATATATAATGATATAGACCTTCATGCACCTCTGTATCGAAATGTGTCAATGTTTAAAAGGTAAACCTTTGCAACTAATGAACAATTATTTCTTCTGTTTCCTTTGCATTGTAATGTTTATATCTGTTTAGTATTACTGTTGTTGCAATGTTAAAATCTGGGGGGTCTTGACGGAAACAATCTCACTACTCATAGGAGTAAAGATACGGTTTTAAGATAAGGTTTTTGTACATCTTAACCTCTCCTGACAATGCTCGGTCATGTGTTGTTCCTATTTGATTCTATATTATTGGGAGAACCATGTAGATTGACAGTTCCTGGTAGTAAAGTATGTTTTCTTGCTATCGCCTCTTAGAATATGTAAGTCTAAATTAATACTTTTCCAGAGATGAAAAGTATACTTAGTAAAGTATGTTTTCTTGCTCCATTTCAGGAGTTGGGATAGAATATGGTCATGACTTTGTAAATCATCTGATGCTTTTTATGTATATTTTAAAACTAGTCACATTGGTTTTTTAGTACTCATTAAAAATTATAAAATCTGCAGGTCTTATTGGTTGCAGCAAAGAACCGAAAATTGCAGTTACCATAAAATTCTCATAACTTGTATGCGCTGCACAGTTGCCCCGACAATGCACATGGAGAATGCATTCGCCATAGCAACCAGCGACCAGTATTAATTTAGACTTAGTCGTATGTGCTTGTTGGTTTAGTAGATGTTGGATTCCTCGGATGTATTAGTAATGGTTTTATTAGGTATTAGTATGATGATGGATTACTTCGATGTATGGTGTGGATAGTATATGAAACTATTTGGATGGCTGGTAGGATGATTGAATGTATGTTGAATGTTTTGGATTGGTTTATTTATGTATGAAACTATATATTGTAGACATTTTTATTACAGTGTTGCATTTGATATTTTTAGTGTTGCATTTCTAGAACTTTGTAGCGTTGCATAAGTAAATACAGCATTGCATTTGATATTTTAGTGTTGCATTTCAAGAACATGATAGTGTTGCATTTGGTAAATATAGTGTTGCATTACATGTTGTGGGCCCATTGCTGACGTGGCATGTGGGACCCATTGCTGATGTGGCATGTGGGCCCCACTGCTGACATGGCATGTGGACCCCATTGTTGACATGGCATCCTAGTGGGCCCCACTGATGACGTGGCATGCCAACTGTACCAATGCTGACGTGGCATGCCAACTGGACCAATGCTGACGTGGCATGCCAGCTGGACCCATTGTTGACGTGGCATGCTAGTGGGACCCACTTTCGTGACGTGGAATTGGAACTATGTCAAATGTCAAATGCAACGCCATTTTAGTGTTGCATTTGCTTGCTGTGGTGTTGCATTACACGTCAGATGCAACGCTTATTGCTGTTGCTTTAGATGCCAAAAAGCGTTGTATTTTGGGGTCTAACGAGACGGTCTCGAATGCAACGCCCCCTGGTGTTGCATTTGGTCTAATGCAACGCTTTTTTGGCCTAAAGCAACAGTAAACATGGCGTTGCATATGAGCGTTTATGGCGTAGTGATGTAAATAAGTTCACAAGTCCTTTCAATACGTACAATTGAATACTTATGAACTCGTTTATGAATTGCTTACAATGAATTCACAAGTCCTTTCAATACTGATAATTGAATACTTGTAAACTCATTTAAGAATTACTTATAGTAAAATCACAAGTCCTTTCAATACGAACAATTGAATACTTGTGAGCTTACTTAAGAATTACTTAACAGATGGGATTTACAAATCATATAGCATTAATAAAATCCCAAGTTTGTAAACCAGTCTTGAAAAATTAATTTCATCAAGTGATTTAGCAAACATGTCTGCAAGTTAATCTTAATTAAAGACATGCTCTCAAAATAATTGATACCTTATACAAGTTGCTTAGTCCTTGAGTGTTCCACAGAGTTGTTGGAGATGAATTTGATTCCTTGTGTTCTCCTGCTTTTGTACAACTCATTTGATCTGTTTCTATGCAGCAAAACATGTCAGAACTGATGTCTCTAGGGTACCATCTCCGCAGATTTGGGTCTAACTTAAGACATCTGAAAATCAATTGTAATAACTACAAGAATAGATTCTCTAGGTTCCACTTGGGGCCTTGCACATTTGCATATTGAGAATATAATATGTGTGTTAGTAATCTATTAGCAATTGAATAAGATAATGAGCTGATGATTCCTCTATAGCCTGATTAGGTCCTAATTAGTAGATCCTGAACATGTTGGGTCAAATATCTCTAGGGTACCATTTCCTCAGATTTGGGTCCACCTTAAGATTTTGATTACCAACTAGTTAGGTCCAAACTAATAGGTCAAAAGCCAGCTATAGTGGTGTCTTGGCAGAGAGTCTTGACAGGTCTAGAATCTTCTGAACAGAAACAAAAGATCCTTAATTGACTTACTTTAATTGTCATCATTCTTTTGTCTTACTAAAGTAAATCAAAAGAATTGCAACTTTACCAACATCAAAACAGCAAATATCTTGATACCAATTTATAGTTAGTAGACCAACATATAAAATAATCAAGATATCATTGCACATATATATCATTTATGTTTATGCCTAAAGATGTAGAGAGTTCTATAAATATGACACCAATTGTTAAAAGATACCAACTGTTAAAGATTGATACCAAATGTTAAATTATAGTTAGGGTGTCATACCATGTCTTCCATGCTTGCTTGAGTGATGATACCAGTTCACACTAACCTGTAGAGATCTTCCATTATCTCACCAACCAGGAGTGTACTTGGTCACATTCCTCGAGCATCTAAATTCAGTAAGTCCAGATGTCCATTATAATCTTGAATGTGCAGCAGGTGCCTGATATCCTCAAGTCTTGTCACTGGTGCTTCTTGTCAGATATACTGTCTTATTAAATTGTAACCTAGCATCCAGTTTGGCCTTGTCCCTCATAACAATGCCTTGACATCCAGTTAGACTTCTAGTTATCCTTGTACCAATTACAGCCTTGTTGTTTGGTCTGGATACCAGCTTCCCTATATTCTGCCTTTTGTACTGATTGAGATCATCTTGCATTGCAATAACTCAATCTGGATCTTTCAGAGCCTTTGTAGCTTTCTTAGTTTCTTTTTCAAAAAGAAAATTAGAGAAATAATCATTGGTACTTAAAGCTTTGCTAGTCTTTTACTTCCACCAGTAGGAACACTGAGAACTTGGACAAAGAATTAATTGAGTCAACATTCTTTGTCATGGCAGACATGTTCTCATATTGTCCTATGATTTTCAATGTGGTGTTAAGTTGACTAAATGATCCTTCTTTTGCTCCCTCTAAGCTGTTGCTGGGTTTACATGAAGATTCTTAATGTTGACATTGCTTGGATCTGAATCATCATAACCATTGACATCTGGGAGCTAGAAGTTGTTGAACATCACTAAGACCTTCAATCACATTTTGTTGATTAATAACAATCACCCTGTAGGCTGTTGACTCCATTGAGTAACCAAGGAAATTATCCTCTTGAACATTAACTGATTGCCAGGATGCTTACTTTCATTTATCATTGCAAAACAATTTCCTTCATAACTTGTGGGGTCTTCCTATATTTCTTACTTATCAGGGTTCGATCATGCCAGTAGCAAACTATTGACTCTTTCAGCATTAATACTCTTGTAGGTACAAAAATCATCTAGGACACCAATTGTTGGATTTACCCCTGTAATCTGACCTTTAAGTTGTCATAGTCAGTTTTTCTTCCTGTCAATCTTCTAGATGTGATCAATCACCTTTAGTGGTGTCTTGTCTTCAGATTGTCTGAAAAACAACTTATTTGTTGAAAGAAGTCATCAATCATCATCACTAAAGTATATTTTTCTTTGATGTAGAACTTCTGTGTGATGTTTCTTTGACTTCCCTTTATGACATGCCTCATAATTTCATTTTTCTTTAATTCCAGATGAGGCAGTCTCCTTTAATTCCAGGAAAGAATCTTTTGATTTGACATTCAGGTGAGAGAGCTCCTTATGTCATAGCTGAACTCTTGTTTGATGAAGCTTTAGATTAAACCTTGTTGACTTCACCTTTGGCTGAGATTCCATATCAACTACAAATAAGTTCTCTTTCCTTACTCCTCGAATAGTAGGCTCTTCATCTTCTAAAGATGATTTATTACTGACAACATTCCTAGCTATTGAATAGCCATGACCCTGGGTTATACCCTTGTTGTTGTCTCCAAGGGAAAACCACTTGGCCTGTCTTCACATTCACATTTGACAGCAGGGTTCTTTCTTCGATGATATGCTTTGAATAAATCAATAATAATGCATAATCTATTAACCTGTTAAGCCCTACATTCACAAATGGATAAAAAGTTCTTGGTACCCAGATTTACTTGGGTCCAGATGGATTAGAGATATCTCTGATTATAGAGGTAATCTACATACTTGACATACATACATCATACAATCCATTACACATTTAAAACATACAAACTGTGACATGTAATGCATTAGTGGTAACAACAAACATAGCATTCATATAGAAATCAAACTATCACACATTTAAAACTTGCAAACTATGACATGTAATGCTATTTAGAAAATCCAGTTAACCTATATACAAGAATTTTCTAAAACTAGTTAGAATGGCAGAATTAATAAGTAGTCACTAATTCTATCCAGTCCAAGGATGTTGTTATATACCAGCTAATAGTCTATATTACCTACGTAAGTTTTAGATACAACTTGTGTTCTACAAACATCCTAGGTAATCAATCCATCTTTTAAACTTTTTAAACCTTAACAAACAATTCAGAATGAATAAGCAAATCTGTTTTACTGGGGATCCTGAAACTGGCTTAAGCAGAAGTCTTATATGCTTAACATATAGCAATTAAGAACTAAAAGATATTGTCTAAGGAACAGCTCTAACTCACTACTGCAATTAATTAAATTCAGCAAATATTCATACACATATTAACATCTTCTAACCAAAGATATAATAATTAAAAACTAAGATCTTAACATGCTTCGAATTTTTGAGAATTACATATTACAATAGTTCGAAGAATTGATACCTGAGACATGTGAGGTGAATCATCTTCAGAGATTGCTATGAAAGCAAGATATTCATTAGGTTCTTCTCATCATCATCTGATCCATCCCAACTCTTTCCTTCAGCAAGATAAGTTCTGCACTGATGCTTTTGTTTCATCTCATTTAATGAATCCCTATTCATCCTTGTCTATCAGAATTTTGTACCATGTTATACACCTTGATAGTTACTTATCACATATAGCTTTTCATAACTGCAACTATCATGTCTTGTTCTTTCCACCATCTCAATCTTGTAACCACCTCTTGAGTTGAACTATATCTTGAAGAGTTTCTGCTTCGGAACAGATAGGCCTGATCCCTGGATACAACTTTAGCACTCTTTATGAATTATTAACTCTTCATATCTGTTCTGAGGTTCCATCAGTAATTTCTGACTGAGATGTCCAACTGTCTAGTCCATTCTCAAACCTCCTTGATTCCAACTTTTCTAAAATCTTTGTTGATTCCTTGAAAGATATTTCTTGGTACAATCCACTAAGTGTAGTAGATGTTACATTGGAGCAATCCACTGAGTGTTTGTATATCACAGAATCAATAGAGTTAATTCAAATCTTCGAGAAAAACTCTATCCACTAAAACCTCTTCCATTCCTGCTTCTGAAAAACCAGTGAATTCTATGGATATAACTTTGAGGAGCTCCCAAAAATTTTTCTTCAGTAGGTAGAAAGTAATTTCATTGAAAATTGCATCTTCTTCAAAAGATTCAAATCATCTTTGATAATGCGGAGGAATCTTCAACTAACAATCTTCTTAGAACCATTGGCTTAGAATAAATTCAAAATATTTAAAGTTCAAAAACTTCAATGACTTGTAAATTTTTGAGAAATAAAAAATCTGAAAGTAAGTTCAAATTATTTAAAATTCGAAATTAGAGTCAAATTAATTAAGAATCAAAAAAATCTCAAGAAATGAAAATTTTTTAGAGTTTAAGAATCCGAAAATAAATTCAAGTTAATTAAAATTCGAAATTATCAAGAATTAAAAATTTTGAGAATTAAACAATTTGAAAATAAATTCAAGTTGTTTAAAAATCAAAATTTCCAAGAATTAATCATTTCAAGAATTAAAAAATTCGAACATAAGCTCAAATTATTTAACAATAAAAAAATCTCAAAAATGAATATTTTTAAAGGTTAAACAATTCGTGAATAAATTCAAGTTAGTTAACAATTGAAAATAAACTCATATTGTTTAAAAATAAAAAATATCATAAATTGAGAATTTTTAAAGGTTAAAGAATTCGAAAATAAATTTAGATTATTTAAAATTCAAAAATCTCAAAACTGAAAATTTTGAAAGTTAAAGAATCCAAAAATAAGTTCAAATTATTTAAATTTCAAAAATCTCAAGAATTGAATTTTTTGAAAGTTAAAAAATTTGAAAATAAGAGGAGTTGACTTTTTGGTCTAATACACGATTTAATTTCTGTATGGGTCAACAAACTCGAAAACCAATTGGAGGACCATAAAAATAAGGATCTTGATTTGTGCATCAATCAAAAGGCTCGGATACCAATTGTTAGGTCAAAAATAGTTTGTAGAAGAGGGGTTGAATACAAACTATGTGGTTTAATCGAAATTGTTCTTTGAGTGTGTATAAATTATTAAACAATTCGATGCGGAATAAACGAAGCCAATATTCAAGTTAAATATAAAATTTATATTAACTTGGAGGGGTGTGCCTTAATGCATGGTACAAATTACCAGGTTTGATGACCAAACTAATTATTACAAATTCTATAGAAAATTCGACATGAACTTTTCCATATTTGTAATAAAAAGATCGAATGTTAAAAAGCTATTCGAGAGATAAGTTCTAGGGAACTTAATCCGCTAGATAGTTTCAATAGTACAAGTAATCAAACTCTAGTGGATAAGATATTACAATGAATACTAGAGATGAATTTACAAGTAATTAAAACTTCGTTGAAGATCAAGAGGGGAGAAGAAAATATAATTGTGGTGCTCTCTTTTTCTCCCCTCTGTATTCTCTCTTGGTCTCTATCTCTGTCTATGTGTTTTTCCGAGAGATGATATTTTTGAAGTCTGTTGTCTGGCCGCCAGTGTCTTTGTATTTATCCTTCTGCCTCTTTTAATTCCATTTGCTCTAGTATGACTTAGCTGGTCTTGAACATAATTCGGTATGACTTAAAATGGATAGAGATCTCACCATGACTTAAATAAATCTCCTGGCCATGACTTAAAAAACAAATACCCGGTGGTATGACCAAATTTATCTAGTTCACTTTTGATATGACTTAAACAATTGCATGACTTAATATGAATGTTGAACAAATACTGAAATGCTTGCCATGCTGAAGAAGACTCGCAGGAAGGCTAGTTAATGGACACGCGCTGAGGTTTTGCGTGTTAAGACCTGGCCACTTTTTTTTTGGTCATTTTCGTTTAAAAACCAAAGAATCACACGCGCCAAATCAATACTAAAGAAATGATTTCACCAGCCACTTTTTTTTGAAGTTAGTATAAGATTTAGTTCCGTAGAAATCCTTTTTAACCCGCACAACTTATAATCTTTAATTAATAAATATTTAATTTAATTTAGAAATTATAAAAATAAATATCTAATATTATTAGATATTTATAAATATACTTTTCTAATTAATTAAAATATTTATTAATATAAATAAATCCTTACGGTCTAAGCTGCGGTCTCTTGAGGGTCTGGAACCGGACTCCTTTTGCTTAACAAAAAATATATCAATTCCAACCGGGGTTCCAGCTTTAAGTATCACTTTCCATTTCTTTGTGATAATTCCTTTTCCTCACTGCCAGTCCACTTGATAGTAAAATCATTGTGGTTAATGAATTTAGCACTCTTATTGCTTGCACAATGATTTTCTCTCATACCAGTGTTGATAGCTTGAACCACTGAAGTGAATGAAGAAACTACCACTGCATGATGTTGACACTCGATGCACGGTCTGGTTCATGAGTGACTAACCGCAATGACTGTTCTTCATATATTGACTTTAAAACTGTGGTTCATGTCTTCATTTTCTTCACTCTTTTTCAAACCTTTATAATCTGTATTCTGTCACTGTAGAAACCTCTTGTCACTATAAATAAAATCTATTGTCTTGACTACTCCACTGACGCTTGATCAACTGAATGAACTTCTTCAAGTGTAGTATACTTCAAAACGGTAGATTGTCTTTGTCTTCTTTCTCTTGACAATTATGCATTTGAGATCCCTGGGACAGTACATATACTATTTACTATTACATTCTTGTTTAAGTTGAGTTGAATCCTCGATGTTTACAAATAGGGTAAACATATGACTTTCAGCAAGTCAATGATAAACCCGTAACTAGACTATTGTTAGAGACTAAGTATAGGGTTATTTTAACTCAGTGGAACGATGAACCAGAAACATTAGATGCTTGTGATTCAGAATATTATTAAATTCTTTCTTTTCCTTGAATGGATTATAGTAGTTGCATTAGTTTATTTCGATGCCTAATCATAAATGGGTCGAGTAATACGATCAGTGGTTAAGAGGTACTGGACAATGTCTTAAATTGTGCAAAAATCTTCCTGGAGCTAAAGATGGAATTGGCGATGACCCAGCGTTGGCATGGCCTAATGGAAGAAGGAAAACTTTGGGATATATTATGATGCATCTCACATAGGTTTAGGTGGTGCGCTTATGCAGCACGGCAGCGTAATTGCGGATGCATTCGGACAGCACGGTTCACCAGACTCGGTTGTCCTTGGTGGTGCCAATTTGTGGAACGACTAACTCCAACGGTAGTGTTCCTTCTGAGAGTAGTGGTTAGTTAGACTGATATTTGGTAGTATCGACTATTAGGACGTATATGTAACAGGAGGGTGTGGCATGTTTCAGTTTGAAACTTTTGATTTCCCTTCTATAGGATGTATATAAATGGTTCCTTTCAGTGGTTAAACTTCCAACCTTATGTCAAACATTCCGTTATTATAATTCTTACGATTCTACCTGCTTGGATGTTCCTAGAACTTTTCTTCAGGTTTCGAAATGAATCTTCTTAGTATTACCAGTGGGTGGATAGATTGACCAAAATTTTCCCTGATTCTGGAAAGAACTTCAACAAACTTTGGCAAACCTTGTCTTTCTGATTATCAGAGAACGTCACTAAAGAGAGTGGAAACTGGAGCGAACCCTGTGGATTAGGTAAGGTAGCCGTTATACGGGTTGGTAGACAGACCCCGATTATTATAGTTGATTGTAGAGATAAAATTATGAAGTTGAGATTGGACGGAAAAAAAACGGAAATGTATTTAAGAACCAAAACAGACTGAGAAATTCCGGGATTGACTTAAATGAAAAGGCTATTATACCAAAAGTGTTAAGCTTATATAGCACGTGGAATTGATAAGAGAAGTTGAAAAGATAATAATAAAGGAAAGGTGCCCGGAGACGGTACCAAGAAGTTGATTGAGATTTATATGGAGTAAAAGTTTGAAAAGATAAGAAGGTATCAAAGAAGAGGGATGAACGAAGAGTGGTTGTGCTCGAGTTGAGTGACTATGCTACTCTGGTATCTAAGATTTGCTGGGTAAGGGAAAGCAATGAGCAAATACAAAAAGAAGTAGTTTAAGAATGCGTAGGAAAAAGTATGTTGATAAGCGTAAACTAGCCCAGATAAATTATCTTCGCTATGGACGAAGGAGACACTATACCGGCAATTGCGAGAAAATTAATGCCATTAGCTAACCCTAAAACTCACACACTGTAGTGTGGCCACTTGGGGGCCATGTGACAAAGAACTATAAAGTGACTAGACCAGCGATGTAAGGACAAAGCGGGGTGCTTCTGACCAAGCTCCAACCGCGAGAACTTTTGATATAAGTGAAGTGATTCAGGTGTATATGATTGACCAACTTATGCGCTAGAAAGAGAAGTAATAAAGCGAATTGAGATACATGATGATGGGATTTTATAAATACCGTGGATGTATTATGACTAAGGAAAGTGATCAATGAAGGTTTATGAAGATTGTTAGAGATGGTGCAGTATGATGCATAAATGTTATCTGAAACTTAGTATCCTCAAGAAGAGTAATAGGTACTAAGAGATTCATGTTGAACACGACCAATATCTTCCAGAACATCCTTGCTACCATTATCAAGTTCTGTACGATAGATAGATAGACATATGTTGTCTTTTGGGAGGTCATGTGGACTGACATCCATTTGAAAGAAGAGGTTAGCTTCAAGCTACCTATAGATTATCAAGATGAAAATGATTGGAAAGAGACCCTTATTAAGGAGATAGGATTTGATTGTCAATTAAGGGATGTAGGTATCTCTTGAAAATCGAATTGAGGATAGAATATCCATAAATTAGGATGAACCCTGGGGATGCACAAAGGATGGCATTACCCCTAATAAAGGACATTATGAATTTGGATGATATAAGTTGGATTAACTAAGGCCCCTAATAAAGGACATTATGAATTTGGATGATATATGTTGGATTAACTAAGGCAACAACAACCTTTAAGGATTTATTTGAAAGGAGTTTCGAAAAGTACATAAACAAAATTGTTATAGGATTGATTACTGATATTTTGATATATCCTGTACCCAGAAAATACAGGAAGAATGATGAGGATGACCTAAGAAACCCTATAAGGAAAAAGGTAACCTTCTGAACTTCAAAATGGAAGTTTAGTAAGGAATGTATATTAAAAATAATGCCAGAGGAGGCATGTGTGAAACCATGAGAAAGTATGGATTGAACCAATAAAGGTTGAGATTATCCTAAAACAAGAAAGAACTAAGAGAAGAAATATCCTAGGTATGATTTGGAGTAACTGTGATAGAGTCCATACCGAAAGGTGGAAGCAATGACTTATCGAAAACGACTGATCTATATTTTCTCTCCTTCAGCAGAGTTTAAGAGAGAATACTTTCACCCAACAGTGATGAAAATGAGATAGAAAAATTTAAGTTGGAATAGACCCAGACATCATTGATTGCAAGACACTATTATTATCAAGAAAGGTCGATGAGGTGGCCGATACTTTAAGTATAGAGGAGTAATTATAGATGCTCATACCAAATAAATAGAATGATATTGAGAAGGACTCGAATGACATATTGTGGTGGAGGATTTACATTCCTTCTGATCACTACACCATATATTGGATATGGCAACCACTTAAAAGTTTTGCTTTACCACCTAAAACCATTGCAGTAGAGTCTATTGCAATGATTTTGCCAAAATCAGGCGTTAACTTTGGTCTGGTTACTATATGTCTATGTAGCAACGGATTTACTACCATATGGCAACGATAAAATTCATTGCAAAAACCGTATATGGCAATGGTTTTAGACCTATAGCAACACATTTTTGGCATTGCAATAGCCTATTGCAATGCTTTTCATGAGTATTCTTTTTGTTAAACATTGCAAAATGTAGGCTATGACAACATTTTAAACCAAAATTGGCAACATCTTTTGTCCAACAGTAATGGTTTCTATAACAAAAACAACAATTAAAGACAACATTTTTATAGGAAATAGCAATGCTTTTCTAAAATCAGTTGGGCAGGACTAGTTTGTTTGAATTAGAATCCACCAAAATAACTTGGCACCATTACAAACACAAATCCAACTAGTACATCAATACCACCTGTCCAAAATAATACCAAGACCATCCCCACGACCGATCCAAAATAATACAAAGGCATAAAACCCATCAAACGTCTAAGGATCTAGCTAAGTGCAAAATAAAACGACATTATATTTCGTACACAACATCGTCTAGCTAGTTCATACATTCACCAAATATTAAACATAAGTAAGGATAATAAGCGACAATTTAGGCATTAGTAGTTCCATTTCCATCTCCTGCCTCTTCCTCATCATCAGTAGCACCCAACTTATCATCAACAGCAATTGTCAAAGTAGGATTCTGTTATGCTATCTTTTCCAAAATCCTTTTGAGTTTACGGTTCATCTTCTCCTCCATTTCAGCAGAAAGTTCCTCTCTCAGTTTTGCCAATTCTGCTGATTTCTTGCTGTATTTTTTCGGCACATCAATATTCTTTGTTTTCCTTGTCCTGCCACTTCTTCCAACCAACCAATTTGGCCCATGAGCTTCAAAATCTAATTCCATCATAACATCTTCTGCTTCATTAGCATCGTCCTACATAACATATGACAGTAAAAAAATTTCAATATACATAACATATTTTGTGACAATAGATTTATAAAAGTAGTAGTTGTTACCTCATGACACTTGTGAGTTTTAGGGTATATCTGTGACTTCGTGGGTGTTTCAGGCATGCCCTTCTTTTATTTTCTAGCAAAAACATATAGAGTGAAGCAAGAAAGGATTTTATGTTAGTAAAATTATCAAGTAATATGCATATAAGAATTGCCCAACTGCTGCTATCTACTATATAAAATGCGAACACGGTTATCTTTAATTACCATACTATTTCGTTCCTAATCTGAGCAAAACTTCTACGGCCAGAATTGTGTGCATCTTTAAGTTTTCGTCGATTTCCTGCATTTTTTCCAGCAATTTCTTGCACACGTTCATCACCCCAATAGTGCAGCAACAACTTGAACTGTTCTAATGAAATCCTGCGAGGCCTGTTTTTCAGCCGATCCTCATCAGTCTCATATTTGCTGTAATACCGTGCCTTGAATCGGCTTTTGTATGTCCTTCACGACTCACAAATACTCTTCATCACCCAATCTTTACCTTCGTCGGGAATGATTTACTTTTGCTAAATAAAACGAAAAAAATTATATATAGTTAGTTACAGATAATTAAAACAATCCATATATTATGTAACTAAAAGATACAGTAGTTTTTACCTTGATAAATTCCCACCAAGTATCTTTTTGTTCATCAGGAATTACATGCCAACTAATGTAATCAAGTGGCACACATTCCCTTGACATTGTCCCTAAAAAACTGCTAAATTTATCTCTTACTTTGTTATCCTCGGACACCTGCTGCAACTCATTATTCAAGGTCAGCACTGGCCTTTCATCAAGTCTCCTGGTGAAGACGTATTTCATTTTTGTAGGTCCTCTCTTCCTTTTGATTTTAGGTTCTATCGAAGCACCAAAAAAATACATAATTATAATTGCGTCATTGCATCGTAGTTCCTCTATGTATAGGTTTGATAAATACCTGCTGCAAGTGTAGTAGTGTTGTCGAAATTCTCACCGACTTCAGTATTAGTGATCACCTCATGTTCCTTTTCTTTTCCCGCTTCTTCGCGATCCTTTTGGCATTTTCGCATTTTCAGGTATGCCTCCATGGAACCAATTCCATCATTTAAAGGTGTCATTTTCATTTGTTTAAATTGTTGGAGATCAACAAGCTATGGAGGGGGAGGTGGTACAAGTTGTCCATCAGTAGCCTCGAGAAATAAAATAAAGCCAAAATAAGAACATAAAATGCAGAAAATGAAACTTAAAAAATGCAGGAAAAATATATTTTGCTTATACCATCCTCCATTTTTCAATATGTGGTGGTGGGGAAGGCAGTATACGTTATCCACCAACAACCTTATAAAAAAACAAAGCCAAAATAAGAGCATAAAATGAAGAAAATGATACGTAGAAAATGCAGAAAATATATGCTTCATATATAATGCAGTAAATTGAACTGAAAATAGCATAAATAATCAACATTAATTAAACTTATACCATCCTCCCTTGTTCATTTTGCGGTGGTGGGGAAGGCGGTACAGGTTCTCCACCAGCAGCCTGATGAAAAAAATGTCAAATTATACACATAAAATGCAGAAAATGATACTTAAAAAAAACATGCATAAAATGCATAAAATTATACCTGAGTACTCACAGCATTATTTCCTGCTTTTGAACGAGTTAATGGTCCTGATCGCCCCTTTGTCGTAAAATCTTTCTTGGTTTTCTAAATAAAAAATTCATGTTCTAAATCAGAAAACCACAAAAATCTTCAGAAACATAGTCCTAACTTAATTAATAGTATATACCTTTCTGTAAGAATGCTCTTCTTCATCTTCACTTAGGCTATCGTGTCCGGAAATATAATCCCTATCAAATGGCAATTCCAAATCAGAATATTCCTCAATTACTTTTTTCTTTTTTTTTAGTCTTTGTAGGATTTAGACCAGTTGCCATTTACCTTAACCCAGCTCTTTAATGCGTGCCTCATTTTCTTCCACTCGCTTCTTTCTCCCTTTTTCATAGGGATTAATATTAACCTAGGTAGAGTCACAAATTATAACAAACTCAAAAAAATTGATAAAAGTAATTAAATCTTTCAATTAGACACCTACAAAACTATCATTACAAATGTGAAAATTATAAGTTACCCTCTCTTTTGCATTGTTTACAGTTGTTTTTGATGTTTTTCAGGTTCAGAAGACTTCCCTGCCAACAACTGCAGCTCCTCGTCATTTGCTTTCTTCTTTTGCCTTTGTTCTTCCTGAAGGCCTTGAATTGTCACATCCTTTCGCTTCACATGGAAATCTTCACCTATGCCTGAAGTAGTAGTCATTAAAAAAATTATATGAGACACAAAAATAATATCAAGTCATATATATGTTGACCTAAAATCAATTAAGGTTTACCTTCAAAGAAACTTGTCCTTGGTCTAATGATTACATGTGGCTGCATCTGCTCTGCAGGTTCGATCGCCTTGTCAACAATTGTGTCAATATAAAGATCTAGCATCGAACCTACTTTTAACCCATTTGCAAGCTCCATGACTTCTACATCATTACTTAGTAATTTCCAGCCACCTCCTGGTTTCTTCACATAAACACCCCCTATTTCAGTATAGCCAACGTCATCCTTGACATGCTCCATAAGTACAGAGTATGAAAATCTATCAGACTCCATAGCAGTAGGGATTCATGCTCAAAAACAGAAAATGTAACTGCACGTACACAAGAAAATGCTCCTGCAAATTCATGTTGAAAAATCAGAAGTGTCTAATTAGAATGCTCAAATTAACCAATAATCCAACACAACAAAGAAACAGATCATATTTCCACAATTAAGTTCAGGAGCTTTAACTAAATGTAAACTCTCCCTTACCCACCAACTCACCAATACATACACTACCTCACAATTAATGCACAAAAATGAAACAGAAAAAATTTAGGGTTTTTCAATTTATATGCAACAAAAAATAAGAATTACAAATAAGAATTACAAGTAATACAAACTAAAAACAAGAAACTGAAAACAAGAAACAAAAACTTAATTCGAACAAGAAAAACATGAATTTGTAGATTACCCAGAACTAGATACATGCAAAAAGAAAAACAAGTAATTAACACAAAAACTTAGTAACTGCAGATGACCCAAGCTAAAAGAGCAACCAATCTACAAAAAAAATGTTCAATTAAAACAAAATCGAACTTAAATTGAACTATTAATCGGAAAATTACTTACGATTTGAGCTTCCTTTTCTCTTAATTCGAGCTTCCCTCTTCTCTATTTCAATTTAGAGAAATTGTAATTAATAAGATGTGGGTTTAATTAGGGTTAATTAGATAAAAGTGAGGGATGCGGGTGAGAGAGACAGAGAGAGAGGGTTGTGTAGTACTGATGAGAGTGAGAGAGAGAGAGGTGAGTTAGAGAGAGAGAGAGAGAGATGAAAGAGAGAGATGAGGGTCATGTAGCTCAGAGCGGGCAAAAGATTTAGGAAAGTTCACAGAGGTAGGGGAATGGAATGTTTTAAGGGGGATATGTTTTATTAGAAATGGGGGAAAATAATCTAAGGGAGAATGTTTTATTAGAAATGGGGGGAAATGTTCAGAGCGCGTGTTTTTTATTTTTTAAAAAATCATAAAAGACATCGGTCATTTTACCTACCGATGTCCGGGAAACAGCTTAACATCGATTTTAAAAAAACCAATGTTAAAAACCTTTTTAACATTTGTGGTTTTTCAAATCGATGTAAAAGGTGCGATGTTTAATCCAGTTTTTCTAGTAGTGACTATTCATTCTTACCTTGTAAATTTCATATAAAATCAAAAAATAAGAGTTTGGTTCTCAAATTTTTTCCACACCTTGGGCTCTTCATAAGATTTTTTAAGCTATAGAACAGGAAATTTAAGTGGTTGGAAGTCCTCTTTTTGAAGGTATGGCCGTAGGTTTTTTTATGGTGGGGTGGTGGAGATGTTTTCTCTTTTCTCTCTTTTGCTCTCTTGCTTGGCTAGTTGGAAATGATTTTTGTGTGATATTTGTGATGCTTAAAAGCTAATAATACTTCTCTTATTATAAGTGTCCATCACTTGTGGTGTGTAAGAGAATTGATGATGTGTAGCCTTGTTGGCTTGCTCTTGTCCATACACCTCATCACTTCCTTTTTCTTTTCTTTTCTTGTTTTCTTTTTCCACAAATTTCTCTTGATATATAACCCTAGATGCTCATGCAAGGTTTCTCATCTCGTTAAATATTTAATCCATAATTTGTTTCGCGTTCGCTTCATCGCTTAATTCTCGTTATAAAGTTCTAGAGATTCCTAGAACGTTCGTTATTCTAACTCGAAGGTTTTCGTTCTAAATTCTCAAATCATAATTAATAAAACAAAATCCTTGAATCCTTGATATAATAATTCTCTTATCTTGTTCGCATTGATATGCTCTTCACTGCTCGATCAAATTTTCCATAAAAACAAACTTCGGATTTTCTGAATTTTGATCGCATTTACATACATTCATTTGCATCGTAGATTACTCGTATAACTTCGAAATATCCATTTCCTGTCCCGTACATATGGTAACATGAAAAATTTCTTAATTCTCAAAATCACTATTCATCCATGCAAACTACTATTCATCCATAAAATAAAAATTTTCTCAAGTACAAAATTTTTGGTTATTACAAGATTGATGAAGAGGCCTTACTCATCAAGCAATTGTTGGTTGATGAAGATGAAGCACAATCGAGTAAACAACCAGCACCCTCTAAGAGTGAGAGTGTCAAATTGAAAACCATGAAGCCTGTTGGAGTTGGACCTAAAACTGAAAAATCTGTTAAGTTTGAACTAGCTAGAAAGAATGAATCCGTGAAGAATATGGCTAAAAAGAAACAAAACAGAAATGGCAAACAGGAATTAACAAAGATACCAACTATGCTTATGTGCCTAATGCCCCTAGGAAAACGTGTCAAAACTGTTTCAGCACCAACCATTTAACTCATGCTTGCAAGAAACCTGTAGGTAGTGTGCCTAAACACTTCTATGATTGCTCTGTGCCTTTAGGACATTGAGATTCTTCATTTTATGATATATTTCACTGTATGCCATTCAATATCAATGTTATGAATAGCTGTTTCAATTTGAGAAGGCAATTCATTGATGGTTGTATAAGTCACAACTCTCACACACACTACACAAGGTCAAAGTCTTCAAGTTCTCCTAGAGCTAGGAAGGTACCTCTGTCACCTAAGTCTGAGAACTTAAGTTCTAAGACTCCTAGCTATGATAAGAAGACTAGACCTAATAAAATTGATAAGCATGATGTTTATGATAAGACTGTTTCTAAGCTAGGTGGACCCAAACTTGTTTGGGTACCAAAGAAGAAGTAATACATTTGTGTTTGCAGGGCAAAGAAAAGGAAAAGAAAGTCATTTGAGTGTTGGACAGTGGATGCTCAAACCATATGACTGGTGATATGGCCCTGCTATCACAGTATGAAGAAAAGGCTGGCCCTATGGTTACTTTTGGAGATGACAGCATTGGTAACACATTGGGATATGGCAAAATGAAAGTTAGTAATGTCATCATTGAAGATGTAGCACTGGTAAGAGGGCTCAAGCATAATCTACTGAGTGTTGGTCAGTTTACTGACAGGGGTTTCAAAGTGGACTTTGACAAAGATGAATGTTTGATCACTCACAAGAAGACTGGTGAACTTCCTCAGTCTGGAGTAAGGAAAGGAAGCCTGTTTGTAGCCAATATGGACTCTGCAAACAAGGATAAAATTTGTTACTTATACACAAAGGTATCAAATGAAGATTGTTGGCTATGGCATAAAAAGTTATCACGCTTGAACTTTAAAGACATTAACTCTTTAGTCAAAAGAGAGTTAGTGAGAGGCATGCCTACACTTGAATTCTCTCAAGAAGGAGTATGTGAGGCTTGTCAAAAAGGAAAGATGAAAAGGTCAAGCCACAAGTCAAAGACAGTGTCATCAATAATCAAGCCTTTACAACTATTTCACATGGATTTGTTTGGGGCTATCAATATTATGTCACTAGCAAGAAAGAAGTATGCTTTGGTGATGGTTGATGACTTTACAAGGTATACATCGGTGGAATTTCTAGCATCAAAGGATGAGGCACCACAAGTAATCATTGTTCACATAAATAAAGTTGATAAAGAAGCAAAGGCCAACAATGCAAGTGTGATTGCATTGAGGAGTGACAATGGAACAGAGTTCAGGAATGCCATCCTTGAAGCATTCTGCAAAGAAAATGGTATTTCACAACAATTCTCAGCTCCAAGGACTCCACAACAAAATGGAGTTGTTGAGAGAAAGAATAGAACTCTAATTGAGGCTGCTAGAACAATGTTACTTGATGCAAAAATGCCTACATGTTTTTTAGCTGAGGCTGTGAGTACTACATGCTATATTCAAAATAGAACATTGAACAACAAAAACACTGGAAAGACACCTTACAATTTGATGACTGGAAAGAAGCCTACTCTTAAGCATGTTCATGCTTTTGGAAGCAAATGCTTTGTGTTAAAGGATAATTCAGAATATGTCGGAAATTTTGATGCAAAAGCATTTGAGGGAATATTTCTTTGTTATTCTATGGAGAGAACTGCATACAAGGTTTATGTCATCAGTCAAAAGAAGGTTATGGAAAGCATAGATGTGACATTTGATGACAGTAAACTACCTTGACTAGAAGAAGCCAATGATGAAGATAGAGATCCATTAAGATTTGAAAATATGGATGATTCTGATGAAGAGATTGAAATTGAAGTTGAGACTACAATTCAAAAAACTCCAATGAATGATGAAAGAAGAGAAGAGTTTGTGCCAATCAATAGCGAAGATACAAGCATCCAAGACACACCTGTGAATGGGAGCACCTTCACAGGGTGAGGAAATGAATATGATCATAACTTGGATGATGAAGCAACATCACACTTTAGGAATCAACCTGAGCATTCAAGAAAATGGGATAGATCACATACTGCAGAGCAAATAATTGGAGATCCAAATGCAGGAGTGAGGATAAGGAGAGGAACTCAAAATGAGTGTCTTTTTGGTTGATTTCTGTCCCAAGTTGAGCCAAAGAAACTTGATGATGCACTGTTAGACCCAGATTGGATTATTGCTATGCAAGAGGAGCTGAATCAATTTGAAAGAAACAAAGTATGGGAACTTGTGCCTGCACCAAAGAACAGAACCATTGTTGGAACAAAATGGGTTCTAAAAAATAAGATGGATGAAGATGGTGTGATTGTAAGGAACAAAGCAAGGTTGGTTGCAAAATGTTACTCTTAATAGGAAGGCATTGACTATGATGAGACTTTTACCTCTGTTGCCAGACTGGAAGCCATCAAAATTTTCTTGGCATTTGCTACACATTCAAATTTCAAAGTTTATGAAATGAATGTCAAGAGTGCATTTCTGAGTGAAGAGTTGGAAGAAAAAGTATATCCACATTTCCCAGAATTTTTCTACATATCACTTAAGGCACTATATGGACTTAGTCAGACTCCAAGGGCATGGTATGACACTCTGTCACAATTTCTTCTTGAAAATCAATTCACTAGAGCCACATTGGACAAGACACTATTTTACAAGAAACTTGACAATGATATTATCCTAGTTCAGATCTATGTGGATGATATCATGTTAAATATAATTGATGTGGTTAATATCAGTGTTTAAGTTTATCAGGGAAAAACAGAGTTTAACTTGAAACTGGAAGAAGTCAGAGTTTAGTTAAACTCTGATAGTTGGAAGCTCGACAGAGTCTTCTATACGCTGATAAGAGGAAGCAGCTAAACTCTGTTGAAGAGAAGCGTTTGCTGGTCAGTAACAGAATTATTGAAGATAATTATTGAAGCGATATCTTTGAAGATTGGATAGCTGTCAAAGAAGTCGTGCTGACTAGAAAGACGTGTAGCAATCGTAATTGATAATATTTGTATAGCTAATTTATAGGAGTATCAATTAACGATTGTATAGCAGCTGTATATCTTATAAATACAGTTAGGTTAATCCTAGAAGGGTATCGTGTAACGCAATATCATTTCATTGTAACCTAAGCAGCTTTCTGTGATATTTTACATCACTGAGAGAGGAGTTATTTCCAAAACAGTTTTTAAAGTATTTTAAGAACTTATTGTTATTCGCTCATATTTAGTTGATTATAATTGTGTATTCGGCCTAACAATTGGTATCAGAGCCAATCTGTTAATTTAATACAGTTTAAGATCCACACACACACACAACTATAATCAATGGCAGAAATTCCTCCTCCAACAACAGGCTCTAGTGCTGAGAAGGCTCAACCTACAACTGTGAGCCGATATGAGACAATCAGGGTTCCTATTCTCAAGCCAGCAGAATACTCAACCTGGAAGGTGAAAATGGCTATGTTTCTGGAGGCTACAGATCTAGAATATCTTGACAGAATTTATGAAGGCCCTCATAAGCCTACAAAATTATCTGTCGTTACTGCTGGACAGGAAGTTAAATCTATTCCAAAGGAGAAGAAAGATTTGACTCCTGAGGACATTTCATCCATTGCTAAGGATGCAAAGGTTAGACATCTGCTTCATAGTTCATTGGATAATGTTATGTCTAACAAAGTGATCAATTGTAAAACTGCAAAAGAGATCTGGGATGCCCTGGAGGTTAGATGTCAGGGAACTGCTGCAATCAAGAAGAATAGAAGGAACATACTCACACAATTGTAAAACTGCAAAAGAGATCTGGGATGCCCTGGAGGTTAGATGTCAGGGAACTGCTGCAATCAAGAAGAATAGAAGGAACATACTCACACAATTGTAAAACTGCAAAAGAGATCTGGGATGCCCTGGAGGTTAGATGTCAGGGAACTGCTGCAATCAAGAAGAATAGAAGGAACATACTCGCACAAGAGTATGAACACTTTGAGGTTAGATTTGAAGAATCAATGACAGAAACCTTTGACAGATTCTGTAAACTACTCAATGATCTGTCACTGGTTAATAAAGAATATGATCTAGAAGATTCAAATCTCAAGTTTCTTCTTTCTCTACCTGAAAAGTGGGATGTTAAGACAACCACTATTAGAGACAACTATGATCTGGCTGACATTGATATTGATGAGATCTATGGGTTGCTCAAGACTCATGAACTAGAAATGGAACAGAGAAGCAGAAGATCAGGCAAGAAGTCAAAGTCTGTTGCTCTAAGAGTTGAAGAAAGACCCTCAAAGAAGGAAGCATCAAGGAAGAAAGCAAAAGGAAAAGCTTTGGTCATTCATTCTAAAAGTGAGTCATCAAACTCTGATGTTGACTCAAACACAGATGGATCATCTGATTCTGAAGATGATGAGGAAATGATGAAAATGGCTGCTTTGATGGTAAAGACCTTCAAGAAGATGGGATTCAAGAACTTCAAGAAGGGAAAGAGATTCTCCAAGAATGATTCAAAGTCTGACAGGAAGAATTCCAGCAAATCTGAGAGAAAGGATACCAAATCTTGGAAGAGAGACAAGTCTGAGATTCAATACTACAAGTGTAAGGAGATGGGCCACTATGCTCCTGAGTGCAAGAAGGGTAAAACTGAGAAGGCACTCTTCACTAAAGGCAGAGATTGGGTAGACACCACTGACTCAGATGAGGATGTGAACTATGCTCTCATGGCTACTACTGTTGATGAAGCTGAAGATTCTGAAAACAAAGTACCTCTAACTACCTATGCTTATAATACTGATGATATAACTGAATTGAGAATCTATCTTAAGGCTTTGCATATCAGTTATAGGGATCAGACTTTGGAGAATGAGAGAATCAAATCTAAAAATTCTGAACTTAAAGTGAGAAATAAAATTGTTGAAGAGAAACTTGAAAACATGCAGCAAGTTCAGAAAGAAAGAGATGATGCTGTTTATCTAGAACAAGATTTGCTAGGAAAATATAAGCAACTTGAATCTGAATTAGAGAAGGCAAATAACATAATTAAAACTTGGACTCATTCTGGAAAAGACACTCAAGAGGTTTTTCAGTCAGACAAAGTTGGTTTAGGTTACTGTGAGGGAGATGAACTTAGGTTTCAAAACAAAGTCAAAATAAGAACACATCTCCCAACTACAAAATTTGTTCATGGAATAAATGAACCTAAGTCTGAAGCTGAAAAAGAAGCTGTTAAGAAAGAACCAGTAAAAACTAGTGTTAAACAGGTTAATATTGGTTCAATGAAAGATAAACAACTCAAGCATAAGCTTAAGGAGTTAAAATCTGTCAAGAAACAGAAAGTGTCTAGGAAAAATAGAAATGGTAAAGTAGGCATTACTCAAGGTAATTTTCCAATGCTTGCTACTTTTGCTCCAAGAAAGACATGTCATAACTGTGGTAGTAGTAACCATCTTGTTAGTTTCTGCAGGAAGAACAAAAACATTAATTCTTTACCTTCCAAGTCTGAAGTAAAGAAAAATAATGTTAGAACTAGACCACTGACTTTATGTAAACATTGTGGAAGTACATGGCATTCTATTTATACTTGCAGGGATTATCATGCGGTTTATCACAACTACTATGAACTTAAGCCCAATTTGAAATGGGTTAAGGTTAATTCTGCAAGTGTAAACTCTGATAAAGTTAGCTTAAACTCTGATAATGTAAATTCCGCTGCTAGAGCTAACAAAATTAAGAAAGCCAAAGGATCCAAGCAAGTCTGGATCCTTAAATCTAATCTTCAGTAATTTTTTGTGATTGCAGGGCATCAGGGAGAGTATCCTAGTCGTGGACAGTGGATGTTCAGGACACATGACTTGAAATAAAGCCCTGCTATTAGAGTATGTGGAGAAGGCTGGCCCAAAAGTTTCCTATGGAGATGGCAACATAGGACGTACTCTGGGATATGGCAATATCAATCTTGGAAGTGTCATCATCACAAATGTAGCTCTGGTTCCAGGACTCAAGCATGATATGCTATCTGTGAGTCAAATCTATGACAGAGGATATCATGTAGATTTTCAGCCTGAATACTGTGAAATCATCAGTAAATCTACAGGAGAAGTTGTTCTAGTTGGACACGGGCACAATAATATCTATGAAGAAAAGTTATTGGCAAACTCTGATGGAAAAGCTATGTGCCTGTCCACAAGAATGTCTAGTGAAGAGAGTTGGAAGTGGCATAAGAAACTCTCTCATCTTAATCTGAACAACATCAATGAGTTGATAAGAAAGGATCTTGTAAGAGGACTTCCAAAGTCTTTATTAAATGTTGATGGCCTGTGTGATTCCTGTCAAAAGGCCAAACAAAGGAAGTCATCTTTCAAGAGCAAGTCTGAATCTTCAATTGTTGATCCTTATCATCTTCTACATGTTGATCTCTTTGGACCAGTGAATGTCTTGTCAATTGGAAGAAAGAAATATGCTCTAGTCATTGTTGATGAACACACCGGATATACCTGGGTGTATTTTCTAGCAAAGAAGGATAAAATTGCATTAACTCTGATGGAGCATCTAAAGCTGCTGGACAAAGGATCAAAACACAAAGTCAAAATAATCAGGAGTGATAGTGGAACTGAATTCAGGAATGCAAAAATGGAAGAATTCTGCAAGAACAGAGGATTGAAGCAAGAGTTTTCTGCACCTGGTACAGCACAGCAAAATGGTGTAGTTGAGAGGAAGAACAGAACCTTGATAGAAGCTGCCAGAACTATGCTTGATGAAGCAAAATTGCCAAACTATTTCTGGGCAGAAGCAATTCAAACAGCCTGTTTTACTCAAAATGCCACACTAATCAACAAGCATGGAAAAACACCATATGAGATGGTGAGGGAAAAGAAGCCAAACCTGAAATATTTTCATATTTTTGGGTGCAAATGCTTTGTGTTGAAGACTCATCCTGAACAGTTGACCAAATTTGAGTTGAAAGCAGATGAAGGAATTTTTGTTGGCTATCCAGTGTCAACCAAGGCATTCAGAGTTTATAATCTGAGAACAAAGGTGATTATGGAATCTATTCACGTGTCATTTGATGACAAGAAAATAACTGGACTTGAAGATGTTGATGAACATGATCAGTTGCACTTTGAAAATGAAGATCTAATCTCTGATGAAATAAACTCTGATGAAACCAGTCCAACAAACTTTGTTGATGCAAACTCTGAACCTCTACTAGTATACACAGAAGAAACTGCACAGACAGAACAAAGGAGAGAACCAGTTGAGAGGGAGCTTGCAGAACAAATCTCTGATGACTCACATTTTGAAAGTGAGTCACTTGATAAATCTGGATCAATCTCTGATGACTCAAACTCTGATAGTTCAAAATCTGAAAACTTAAACTCTGAGCGATCAAATTCAGGGGGAGCCTCGGAGAATAAAGAAAGGCAACAAGATGATTAGGAGAACATTGATCAAGGGGGAGGATCAACTGTTGACAGAAGTCATTTACCTTCAGCTAGGAAATGGACAAAATCTCATATACCTGATCTAATAATTGGAGATCCAGATGCAAAAGTCAGGACAAGAAGTGCTACAATAAATGAATGTCTGTTTCATGCATTTCTGTCCAAATCTGAACCAAAGAAAGTGGAAGAAGCTCTTCAAGATGCAAATTGGATAACAGCAATGCAGGAGGAGTTGAATGAATTTGAAAGAAATAAGGTCTGGACCCTTGTACCAAGACCAAAGAATAGATCTGTTGGTACTAAATGGGTTTTCAGAAACAAAACTGACAATGTTGGGGTTGTTACAAGAAACAAGGCCAGACTTGTGGCCAAAGGCTATTCACAGCAAGAAGGCATAGACTATGATGAAACTTTTGCTCCAGTTGCAAGGTTGGAGGCAATAAGAATCTTTCTAGCATATGCTTCTCACAAGAAATTCAAGGTTTTTCAGATGGATGTGAAAAGTGCTTTTCTGAATGGAAAACTTGAAGAAGAAGTGTTTGTTGAACAAGCACCAGGATTTGTAGATCCCAAGTATCCAGATTATGTCTACAAGCTTGACAAGGCACTCTATGGACTTAAGCAGGCACCAATAGCATGGTATGAGACTTTGGATCAATTTCTTTTGGAAAGTGGGTTCAACAGAGGTACAATTGATAAAACCTTGTTCTACTTCAAACTTGGTAGTGATCTGTTATTAGTTCAAATATATGTAGATGACATAATATTTGGGTCTACTAATGATAAACTCTGTAAGAAGTTTGCCAAGCTCATGCAGTCCAGATATCAAATGAGCATGATGGGAGAGCTTAGTTATTTTCTAGGCCTACAGGTGAAGCAAACAGATGATGGAATCTTTATCAATCAAGCAATATATACCAGAAATCTTCTCAAGAAATTTGGCATGCTTGACTGTTCATCTGCAACAACTCCCATGGCAACAGCAACAAAGTTGGACAAAGACACAGGTTCACCAGTGGATATGACAAGCTATAGAGGGATGATTGGGTCTCTTCTTTATCTAACAGCAACCAGACCTGACATCATGTATGCAACATGTCTTTGTGCAATATTTCAGGCAGATCCAAGAGAACCACATCTAACAGCTGTGAAGAGAATTTTCAAATATCTTAAGGGCACCATAACTTTAGGTTTGTGGTATCTAAGAGAATCAGACTTCAAGCTACTTAGTTACTCTGATGCAGACTTTGCAGGCTGTAAGATACACAGAAAAAGTACCAGTGGAAGTTGTCAATTTCTTGGTGATAGACTTGTTTCTTGGTACAGCAAGAAACAGAAATCAATCTCTACATCTATAGCTGAAGCAGAGTATATTGCTGCTGGTAGCTGTTGTGCACAGATTCTGTGGATGAAGAATCAATTACTGGATTATGGATTGAGGTATAGCAAAATACCTATTTTCTGTGATAATCAAAGTGCTATTGCTATGACAGGTAATCCAGTACAGCATTCAATGACCAAGCACATCAGCATAAGGTATCATTTTATCAGAGAGCATGTAGAGGAAGGTAACATTGAGCTTCATTTTTTGTCTACTGAACAACAGCTTGCAGATGTCTTCACTAAGCCTTTGAGTGAAGCTACATTTACAAGGCTGGTAAATGAACTAGGAATGATCTCTGGTTTTGATTAGAGATAATAGTTAGTTTCAAAATTTTCTTGAAAAATATGTTGCTCATGTTTCTGTGATTTCATGTCTGTACTTATAAACTTTTCATGTGTTACTATGACTGTTAACATGCTCTGTATGTCAAAATCTGTTGCAATAATGATTAACCTCTGATAAGACTCTAATTCTATTTCTGTCTGAACATAAACACCGATGAAGAAATATGTATGAAGCATGATTCTCAGTAATTAGTCATGAATCCTTCTAAGTTATCTGTGATCTAATCTTAAACTGTGCAGAAAGTTAACACATCATGATACTGTTTCATATTTATAGCATCTCTTAGGTTATCTATCCTAAACTCTGAATCTGTAAACAGTGTGTGCATTACCTCTCATGATTAACTTTTAATGTTGATGACTCCTAAACTCTGTTAGATAAACTCTGTTAGTTCAAACTCTGATAAGTTAGTTTCTGTTATTAGTCTACCCCCATAGCAAATATAGATAGGCTATTTAGAACTCCTTTGAGATTATGTTGTAACTAGGACGACCCAGGAACTTACTGGTAAAAAGTAAGGGTTAAAATTCTTTAATTTTTGGTGACTAGTCAAAGACTAGGAAGACCCAGGAACTTATCAAAAGATAAGGGCTAAAATTACTGGATTTTTGGTGACTAGTTCCAATCTCTGATTACTGGAGAAAACGAAAGAAAAGAAAAGAAAAGAAATATATATATATATATATATATATATATATATATATATATATATATATATATATATATTGATTAATTAGAAGGGGGTATAGGAAAATTCAGAGTTACTGTATATTATTCATCTTCTACAGAGTTTAGCATTCATCAAATATTAAGAGTTTACTATAAGAGTTTGTGCAAACAATGTTTACTGATTTATTTTATGGATTTTATAAAATATTAGATGCTCTAAATATTGAATTAGTAAACTCTGCTAGACACACACTCATATTCACAACTGTGCAGTGTTTGAAAGGATTACAGTAATAAAGTTGGAGAATTGGTAAACACTGTTGGATTCTGTTGAGTACTCTAAGGTAATATTTTATTTCAGACAGAGTATATACTTGGAGTACAAAGAGTTTTTGAAATTTGCATGCGATATGTGTCAACTGTTTATTGGTGTCAGACAGTTAAAGCGTATTGGTAATAGGAGAGAGAAAGCAGTAATAATAGCCATTATTACTGCGTGTGTAAACGACTGTTCCACTATTTACGTGACACGTGTCCCACTCACACACTTAACAAGAAATTGGTTGCGTGTTTAATGTCTAAAATGATTGGGTTTTTAATTTTCAATTACAGATCTAATCAAAATCGATTCATTATTCACTTTTTCACTTTTACACCCACGAACACACAACTTTACACACAATTTCTCTGTTATTCTCTTTTACACATTTTCACAAACACCTTTGCTACATATCTTTTTCACTCATATTTTCTTCTCAAATCGATTCTAATGGCCACTAAAGCTTTTACTGCCCAAGGTTTGTTGTTTGTTCCCAACAATTATGCAGCCCCATTGAACAATGAAAAAGTTCCAGAGGCGTTTCACTTGATTCAGAACTTTTTGAGAGACTCAGAGATTGGAACAGCTCTAGTCGAACCACAAACGCTTTTTGATACGCAGATTGCTGCCTTCTGGACTAACTCTGTCTATGATGATGGTGGAGAGAATGGAAATCCATCAATTGTTTTCACTTATGAGGAGACAGAGTATGTGATTACTTTAGCAACTGTTAGAGATACTATGGGTTTTGACACTCATATTTCATACACTGTTGCTGGTGAGAATGACTTGAAGGAGATGTTGCAGCAGCTGAGGTTTTCTAGATCTTTGGACAAGCTTGGTAATGAAAAAAGGCCAGGGCTCAGGAAGGAATGGAGTTTCTTCTTTGACTGTATCACAAGAGCTTTTGGAAAGAAAGTCACCAACTGGGATGCTATTTCTACTGACAGTCTTCAAATTGGGTATTCTCTTCTCTATGGAAGTAATTTCGATTTTGGTAGACTTGTCTTAATGAATTTAGGTGATCGGTTGTCAGAGTCTAGTACTGTTTATTTTGCTAGATTCTGTCAATTATTATTCACTGTTTGTGTTTCTGGAGTTGAAATTGCTGAGAATGACACTATTTTAGCCTTCAAGGTTAATAAGAGGATATTCTCTGATCTTACAGACAAAGATGCTGACAAGGAGCAATTACCTAATATGGTATTACCACTTGCAATTCAAAACTTTCTGTACCAACCTCAAGAACCTCCACAGGCAAATCCTGAACCTACAAACACTGAACCTCACCAAACCCTAAACACTGAACCTATACAACCAACTTCAAACATTGAATCTCAAACTCAAACCACTGAACCTCCAATTCTAAACTCTGAAACACAAACTCAACCTCAACCTTCACCTCAACCTGAACAACAATCATCTATTATCCAACCCAAACCAAAACATGTACGTAGCAGAAAACACACAACAGCAAGTACCCAGCATGGACAAGATAAAGCTAAAAGGGCATCCGTTCAAGCTCAAAAGAAGTCTGTTAGGCCAAAAATAGCTCGAAAGGCAATAGCAAACAGACCTCCATCTCCATCTACTTTAGATGATTCTACTTCAGATGAAGAGAAAGCAGAAGTGCCTCAAGTTAAAAGGAGGAGACTGATTATTAATGAGTCTGATGAAGAAATGAATATTGAAGCTCTAGAGGATATCTCTAAGGAGACTCCTACTGTTGAGACAGAGGTTATCTTAGAACCTACTGTAGCAGAACTTGAACTAAGAATTGATAAACCTGTACTTGCTGAGGTTCAGATTGAAAAAGATGCTAGAACTGAGTTACCTGCAATGGAAGAGTTTGATGAAAATTTCATGTCATTCTCTGTTGAAGTTGAAGATCCTATTCCAACACCCATGGCTGCAAACTCTGTTGATACTGGTGTTGCTGATCAACCAACTGTGGTGCTAGAAGAAACAAAGGTTGCATCTCACACGGAGTTATTCTCTGATGCACATCAAGTCTCTGATCGTAGTGAGGAAATAGATCAGCCTGCCAAATTTCTCTCTTCAGAGATTGTCATGGTAAACTTTGCTAATCAAGAAGAACAAGTTGCTCAAGAAGAACCTGTTCCTGAACTTAATGAAGAAATTGCCTCAGTTGCAGATGAAGATGATTCTGAAATGATCTTTCTGAAAAAGTGAGTGCAGAAGCTGGATCTGCTCAAAATGTTGAAGTTCAGACTGATGGACTGAAAACAGGGGAGAAGACAGACTTTGCTGGACCTTCTGCAAGAGATATTGAAGATGATTATCTGGCAAAACAAACTGCAAAGTGGTACAAAGAAGACTGCATCTTTCCTACTGGAAGAGCAACTACTTTTGTCAAGGATAATTCTAAGAAGATTTCAAATCAAGACATTCTGACATGCTTGCAAGGCAAAGTGATTTAGGTTATGGCCTTGAATCACAGATTTGATGAAAATCAGAAGTCAATTGTAGATCTGAGAAATGAAGTTGAAAGTAGAGAGATGAGTCTACAGAGAGACAACAACAGGTTGTTTCAAACCTTCTCAAAGGCTCAGGAGACTCTGATTCAAAGATTGGGCAAAGTTGAAGAAAATCGGACTTTGTTAGCTGACAAGATCAAATCCATTGCCAACTCTCTTGAGTTAATTACTTCAATCTTGATCCCTGATGATGTCAAAAAGGAGGAGAGAGTTGCTAGATCCAAGTGTAAGCAGCAGCCTCAAACTCTGTCAAAGAAAGATGATCTTGATGATGAAGGAACTAATTCAGAGAGGAGGCTGAGATCAAAGCCTGGTGTTAATCTGAAAGCTGGCAAGTCTACAAGATCAAGTACAGTAGTGAATACAAATGTACAGAGTACTTCAAGGAAAAAGGATTTGTTCTTTTCTAACAATCCACAAACTGATGAAGAGCTTGCTGCTAAGATTTTCTTGGAAGAGAATGCTGAGGGAGCTACCTTAGAAGATGTTCATGCTGAAGAATTACTCTTGCAAGAAGAGCATTTGAAAGCTATGAAATCTGGAAAGGCCAAGAAAAGTGCTAAAGCCCCAAGGCCTGTTCTAAAAGGGATAGTGATTAAAGAAAATCTTGCTGGTAGTCAAGAAGAAGAAGAAGGAAAATTGACAAGAAAATCATCACTTGATGCCAAGCTGAAGCTTAAAGGTATAATGGGTCAAGAAGACAAAGGGAAAAAGGTAGATACAACGTCTGTTGCTACACATGTTGTGAGTGAATCCCTACCTGTTCAAAATAATCCATTGCCTGCTCAAATGCAAAGATTTTTCTCCAAGCTTACAATTCCTGTTCAAGCTCAGAAGAAAGGAGTTGGTACTTTTCAGCATGACAGAGCTTGCATAGGAAAGCCTCCTGGTAAGAACACATCTGGTTTGGGTTCTCATAAAGATGTCAGAATAAACAACAATCCTAGAAATCCTTCATCACTTATTTCTCCTAGAGTTGGTATGATTCAAGAAAATCTAGACAAACTGGAGTCAGTTCAGCTGGTTCATCAGAGTTTGGATATATTCTTTTTACTGTACTTTATGGAGGATGGAACAGTGTATAGGGTGAATGAAGATGACATCAAGCTGAAGCTGTGTGAAGAACTTCAATATGTTCTGTACTTATTCAGGGTTACAAATCGAAGAACAGCACTTATTGCTGATTCTATAAGAGAACATATGAAGAAAGCCAAAGTACTTACTGGTTCAAAGACTACAGAAGAGTATGTTCCTAAGTACAGAGACTATCATGGAAATCTTGTTGAAATGAAGAGGAATAGTGCTCGACTGAAGACTGACTTGGGTATAACTGTGCTGGACTTCAATTATGAATCTGAGAAAGCATATTTTATCTGGCTTGGAAACGAAATGAGGAAAAACAAAATTTATTCTCTGAGAGCTGCTATCTACCAAACTGGAGAAGATGATCCTAAGCTGAAAGAGATCAAGGAGATAATGCATAGAGAGCTCGAGAATGCGGAAAGAAGACTGCTTATAGACTACCTTAGAACAACACCAGATGTTGAGGAGGTTAGGTAGAAAAAGTCTATAAGTAATTCTTATTTTCTGTAAATTTTGTTAAGTCAAGATTAAACTCTGCTTATTTGAATAAATAGTGTGTTTGTATAAGATTGTTTTGACATCATCAATTACTGTTAACTTGTGCTTTTTTACTAATGAACAAGTTGGGGGAGATTGTTAAATATAATTGATGTGGTTAATATCAGTGTTTAATTTTTACAGGGAAAAACAAAGTTTAACTTGAAATTGGAAGCAGTCAGAGTTTAGTTAAACTCTAACAGTTGGAAGCTCGACAGAGTCTGCTATACGCTGATAAGAGGAAGCAGCTAAACTCTGTTGAAGAGAAGCGTTTGCTGGTCAGTAACACAATTATTGAAGATAATTATGGAAGCGATATCTTTGAAGATTGGATAGCTGTCAAAGAAGTCGTGCTGACTAGAAAGACGTGTAGCAATCGTAATTGATAATATTTGTATAGCTAATTTATAGGAGTATCAATTAACGATTGTATAGCAGCTGTATATCTTATAAATACAGTTAGGTTAATCCTAGAAGGGTATCGTGTAACGAAATATCATTTCATTGTAACCTAAGCAGCTCTCTGTGATATTTTACATCACTGAGAGAGGAGTTAATTCCAAAATAGTTTTTAAAGTCTTTTAAGAACTTATTGTTATTCGCTCATATTTAGTTGATTATAATTGTGTATTCGGCCTAACATATCATATTTGGTTCAACTAATGAGAAGCTATGTGAAAAATTATCTAAGCTCATGCAAAGCAGATATAAGATGAGCATGATGGGACAGTTGACATTCTTTCTAGGATTGCAAGTTATTTAAAGAAAGGATGGTATCTTTATCAGTCAAACCAAGTACATCAAAGATCTATTGAAGAAGTTTGATCTAGAAGAAAGCTCACCTGCAAAGACACCCATGACCACTGCCACTAAATTGGATGAAGATGCTAAGGACAAGAAAGTAGATATTTCAGTCTACAGAGGCATGGTTGGTTCTCTACTCTATCTCACTGCAAGTAGGCCAGACATCATGTTTGCTACATGTCTGTGTGCAAGGTTTCAATCATATCCAAAGGAATCACATATGATTGCTATCAAAAGGATCTTTAGATATCTGAAGGGCACTACAACTTGGGTTTATGGTATCCTAAGGACATAGGATTCAATTTGGTTGGTTATTCTGATGCTGATTATGCTAGATACAGAGTGGATAGGAAAAGCACCTCAGGTAGCTGCCAGTTCCTTGGACAAAGGTTAGTCTCTTGGTACAGCAAGAAACAACAATCTGTGTCAACTTCCACAGCTGAGGCTGAATACATAGCTGCTGGAAGTTGTTGTGCTAAAGTGCTTTGGATTAGAAATCAACTTAGAGATTAGGGTCTTGTGTTGGAAAAGATTCCTATCATGTGTGACAACACAAGTGCAATCTCTATAGTTGCAAATCATGTCAATCATTCTAGAACAAAGCACATTGACATCAGATATCATTTTATTAGGGAACATGCTACTAATGGAACCATTGAGTTATATTATGTTCCCATAGATAAACAATTAACTGATATATTCACTAAGCCATTGGATGAATTCACCTTCACAAGGTTGGTTAGTGAGATTGGAATGCTGAATTCTTCAGAATCTAGCTAAGTGAGAATATCAACTAAATTGTTGTAGCAGTAAACACTTACTTTATCTAAATGCTCAATAATTTTGAAGTAAGTGTTGGCTGAAATATTATAACGACCTAGATTTTTTCGCGATTTTATAAATATTTAATTAGTCGTTAAATGAAAATTTTGTGATTAATGATGGGAATATTTTTGTGAAGTCAAGTTATATGTGAAATCATGTTTATGTGCTTATATGACGATTGGTATGTGTCGTATGTGCTCGTAGAATTTTATTTGCATTTTAGAGCAATAAAACTATTTTTAAAGTGCATTTTTAAACTTCAAAAATCATATAAAATAATTGGAGGCGTTTTCAATCATGAAATCTTTTGCATTGTCACCTTTGTGATATGATTTAGTTTTCAAAATTTGAGAATATTTAATTGTGTGTTTTAATATTTTAAAATTATTTAAAAACTTTATTTCTTTTAAATGTCCTTTATTTCAAAAATTCGTATAAAATTCATTTTTGACCCAAATATTATTTTAAAAATATCGGGATGCTTCTAATTTCATGAAATTTATTTTAAAATTTTCTAAAAATATTTTTACCCCATTTTCCTATTTTATTTCGATTTAAAAGTGATTAAAAGATTAGATTTTTCAGAAAGTAATTTAGTAAGTGACCGATTACTAAAATGCTCCTGTGGGCATTATATCAACACCAGCCACCTTCCTTCTCTTCACTTCATCTCTTTGTTCTCTTTGCAAAATCTCTCGACTCTCTCTCTAGTCGGTATACTCTCTCCTCATTATACGGTCGATTCTTGACCGATTACACGATCCAATACCATATTCCTGACTAATTTTCTGCTTTCTATTCGTTTATGTGGATGCATGTTGATTTCGTGATGAAAATTTTGAAACCCATTTCGGGGTTTTGCTTTTTCCGAGTTATTTGATCGTGGTTGTGCGAATTCAGTCATGTTTGATGCTTTATAAGTTTAGGCAGTGGTCGTTGAAGGAAACCTGAAGGATTTGGGCACCTCCGATTGCTACCACCGCCGGAGGTGAACTCCGGTGAGCCGGCGGGAGGCGGTGATGAAATTTTCTGAGCCTAATTAATACTATTAATGTGACAACCTGGATTTTTGAAAAATTATTTTATTAATGGTTTTCCTAAAGATGGTGAAAAAAATATTATATCTTATTTCAGTTTGTTCAGTTTTCAAAAATTATTTATATAATTATCTTCCGGGTTAGTGGAATATCAAAATTTATTATTTGTATAATTATGTGCAATTTGTGAAGTATATTTATGATTATGTGAAATTACCTGTTACGTGACTTGTTTGAATTATTTGTTTATGATTATGTGTGTGGGTGTATCTGTCGTTATTTAATTTGTCATTTTGTAAATATTTATTATTTTTCTTAAAATTTGATTTTTAGTAAATGAGTTATAACGATTTGTAGCTTTACAACTAGATTATTATTAAATGTTTAATTACCTGTTATATATGAGCACTTGTTTAAATATGAAAATTACATGTTAATTAATCTAAATGAGTCATCTGTGTATGTCTCTGCGTGTAAGTGCGTTCATAGTTGTTTATTTTAATTATTTCTCAATTATTTATGAATTTCTTAAAAACTTGTTTTCAGGAAAAGATTTATGAAAAATACAAAATCATTTTGAAAAATTCTTTTTAATGCTTCCTAATAATAATAATTATTTTTAGGACTTTTCAAAAATATAAAAATATTATTTTTGTAGAAATTTGATTTTGAAATGATTTATTATTGGTATTAATTTCTAAATTTTGTATTCAATTAAAAAATGATTCAAAATTGATGAAATTTTATTTGTAAGAGTTTTATAATATTATAAAGCTTACAAAAATTTTCATAAATTTTAGAGAATTGTTCGAATAAAATTTGTATCATGTTTAAACGTATTAAACGGTACGAAAATAGAATAATACTAGACAAAGGACACTTGGCAACATTTGGGGAACTGAAATCATGCATGTGTGACACATGTCACATGCTAGAGGACCCAAAGGGGTGAGTCACCCTCTAGTGTGTGTGCATGTGTGATATGTTTCCTTAAAAAAATAAAAAAACAAAACACACACAAGCACTCTCATTCTCTCACTCTCCTCTCCACTCCCACCCTCGGCTCTCCCCTCTCCCTCAAACCCTCGAACCACCACCTCCCTACCACCAAGCCACCACTCCAATTTCTTCTTCTTTTCCATCATTTCATTATTATCTTTAATTCAAAAACAATTTTCGGAGCAAGAGTTCTCGGTTTCGGTTTTCATCTCAGAAGTTATTCAAGTTCAAAGTACAAAATCAACTCTCTCCTCTCTTTCTCATTTCCGAATTATAGGTATAGATCAAGACCCTCAAATATTATTTTATTTCATATTTTTCGGATTAAATGCCTAGTTCGTGATAATTGTTAAGTTCTTGCGATTAATTGATATCTTTTTTTTTTTGCTAAATTAAATATATATTAGGAAATAAAGAATATACTGAGGGATTTAACCATGCTTTATTGTTAGTCACAGAGGCATGCCTGAATACATCTAATAACAAGCCTAAGTATGTGTAATGTTGTGCATTACCTACATGACCTCTTAACTGAGGGAACCTCTAGTTGTAGAGTTTCTATTTGTTCTGTACTTGTAATAGGCATCAAATTCTAGTTGTGTTACTGTACTTATAAAGTCAAGAATAAAGCTTGAAAGAAGTTCCAAGGTTCATGCCTCAAGCAAGGAGATAAAGACTTCCAAATAATCACAGTTGGGATTTGAAGAAATGAAGAATTTGCCTAAGTACCAATTCGAGAAGTACATTTGTCTATTCGAGAAGTCTAGCATTCGAGAAGTCAGAGATTCAATATCTCAGAAGACACTATTCGATATCTCTGAATACACTGTTCGATATCTCATTCGATATCTCAGAGATTCGATATGTCTATTACTCTATTCGAGAACTCATGGAGTCAACAAGTCAAAGCATCATTCGAGTTCTCTAAGGGTCAACAAGTCAATGCTCTATTCGATATCTCAAGGACTAAAGAAGCTATTCGACATATCAGGGATTCGATATGTCAAAATGCTCTATTCGATATCTCAAGGAGTCTCAGAGAAAAGAGCTATTCGAGAAGTGATTCGATATGTCAATATAACACTATTCGAGAACTTTGAGTTATCGATTAAGTCAATTCGAGTTCTCGAATCAATCACTTAGCCACTTCTCGAATACATTCTTGGAGACAAAATACTGAAGAATTGTACAAGTCAGAAACCTGCAACAAGCCAAGTCGCTTTATTTGACTATGTACTATAAAGCACATTGGAAAGCCTACAAAGAAGCTTGGACAGATAAGACAAAGGGACAAGGAGCTAAAGAAGTGGATCTGAACAGGCTTTGCAAAGTCAAATCTGTAGCCGTTTGGACTCTTACTCAAATGAGATAGACATACTGGAAAGTAGTTTGTTTTTACCTACCTTATTTGTAGTAAGTAGGTGTATCCATGTCTATAAGGATACAGCCTCACTTCCTTAGCAGATAAGTGTTTTTTTCAAAATACATCACAAGAAATATCTCTCTAAGAAAAACGAAGCTGAGAATACTATCATTTGTATTCACAGATTGTAGCAAAATCTTTATCTAATAAAATATTAGATTAAAGTGATATTGTGTTGTGTTTGTCTTTGTTATCTGTACTTACATATCTCACACACTCAACACATATCTTGTTGCAAAGATTCAAGAACAAAGAAAAGTTCAAGAATCCATTCACCCCCCCTTTGTATTCTTTTACTGTATTCAATACTCAACAAGTGGTATCAAAGCAGGCTGTTTAATCTAAACAGAAAACGATCATGAGTTCGAATACACCAAAGACTACAGGTACGGTGAAGGTCCCTAAGTTTGACAAAGAGAATTACAACCTCTGGAAAATAAAAATGCTGCTGTTCATCAAAGCTACCAACCCTCTCTACCCTGACATCCTCAAGAATGGTCCATTTGTACCACAACAAGAAATTGCTGAATCCACAGTGGGCACAATAGTCATTCCTAGATCATATGTTGCAAAAGAGCAATCCAAATGGACGGACTCAAAGAAGGAAAAGGTTGCCCTAGACAGTCATCTCATGTTGCTGATCATAGACTCCATGGATATGTCGATGTTTGCCAATATTGCATCATGCACATCAGCCAAGGACATGTGGAACCACATCGAGGTGTTATGTGAAGGGACAGAGGTTGTAAGAGAGAATAGGAAACAGATACTGGTCACACAGTATGAGGCTTTCATGGCACAGTCCAAAGAAAGTATTACTGATATGTTTGAGAGATTTCATAAGCTGGTGAATGAACTTCAAATGAATGGGAAGGTTTACAGCACTAAAGAATTAAACATGAAGTTTTTACTATCTGCACCAAACCATCTAGAGCAAAGGGTCATATCTCTAAGAGAAAGAGATTTGAACAAAGTCACATATGATGTGCTCTATGGGGTTTTAAAGACTCATGAGCTTGAGTTGCTTCAGAAGAGGGCTATCCAAGCCAACCAAGGCAGAATGATAAACACATCATGTGCCTTGATTGTTAACAAATCCGTTCAAGACCTGGAAGCATCTGCAAGTCAACTGAGAATAGAAGAGATAGTAGATGATGAAGAAACTGAAGAAGAAGTGACTGAACCTGTTGATGAAAAGGTAGAAGATGAGTTCTATACTCTTGAAGAGTTGGATGCCATGGAAAACACTTCATATGCTTTTATGGCTAGAAAATTCCCAAATATCAGATTTAAGAGGAATCAGCCCTTCAAGTCTAGATCTCAAAATCATTCATTCAACAAGAGCAAGGCACCTGTGAAAGCAAACAAAAACAAATTCAAAACCAGCTATGTGGATAGGTCATCTGTGAGATGTTATAGATGCAATGTCCTAGGGCATTTTACCAGTGAATGTAAGAAGCCTAAGAAGAAGGATAAGGAGTTTCTTGAGCTTGAAGCTAAGTATGAGGCTCTACTAAAGAAGCATACACCAGGTAAGGCCTACATAGCTGAAGGGAAGTGTTGGGATGCTTCTGATAGTGATGGAGAAGAACAAGAATTCTGCAACTATGCCTTGATGGCCACCTCCAAGGAAGAACCATCTGAATCAGACTCTCAGGTACCATCCCTCACTACTATAGACATGTCTGTTTCTGAATACAAATCTATGGTTGAACAACTATCTGTTGAGATGTTTAATATTCATACTAGTATGACTGCTACTAATGAAGAAATTGCTAAACTGTCTACTAAGAATGAACTGTTGAACAAAAGAAATGAGGAACTAGAACTAACTGCTATGCAAATAGAAAACCTTAAACAAGAAATCGAATATCTAAAGAATAAGGTTCTATGTGCTAGTCAAGTTGAGAAAGCTCTTAGGGATGAACTAGCTGAAAATGAATTTAAATTGAAAACATTTAAGAATTCCTCTAGTCTATTGCAGTCCTACCATGAGAAAAATCTAGCTAGACCTAAGGCTGCTATTGGACTTGATTATGACACTCTCAAACAGAGGAAAGGCTATGCAGTCATTGAATGTAAGAACCCAGATTTTTGATAGAATTAAAACTTTTTATTATGTAATGAATAGTGGTTATGACTGCAATGTAACGAATGTCTATTAAATGAATGGGATGGATTTAAATTCAAATATTTATATGTCATGAAGAATGCTTCTGGTTGATAGCATAGATAAGAATGATCTATCTTCTAGGGTTATAAGTTATATTATTCCAAGAGAGATTATTCTTGTGTCATCCAAATCAATATCTGTTATTAGTCCAGCGGTTCCGTAAAAAGGTTAAGGAACACCCGAGAGTAAACCAGGTTCATTTTCCTAATTATAGGAATTAAGTAAAAAATGAGTTATGAATAGTGTTTTGGTGGAAATTGGAATATTATTAGACGACGCTATATAGAAGCAGTCTGAATGGATTTCCGAGTTCGTATTAATAATCAGTGGATGAAATAAGTGTATGTAAATGATATCGGAATCAGAAAAAATAGCACTTTTATTTTCTCTGAGATTTCCCGAGACCTTAAAGGATTTAAGAATTTACTATTGAGATTTAAGGGATTTAAATACAAAGGTTACAAATGAGTATTGAGAATATTAGTAAAGTTATCAAGAAAGTTTCCAGTAAATCCATAACTAGAAATCCTTGAGATATTCCTCTAAATGAACAAGGAAATTGAGTAATACCCGGACAAAGGAACGAATAAATAACCAAGAGACCAACAAGTGCAATTGGTGGGAAAAGGAGAAACCAAAGTATCATCCTTATAAGTCAACTACAAGATGAGTGGTGTAATTGCATTCTTGCAAAAATGGAGTTGTTTGTTGTAGTGCCAATACTTGGTTCAATAAGAAGGCAACAAGTGGACCAATAGATGGTTGACAACACAAAAAGAAGAGATGCATCCAAGTATATACATAAAGATACATGCATTAAGCCATTTTACACATCAAAAAAACACAAAACTCTCTCTCATTTCCTCTCCATTCTGCTGCTCACGGTTTAAGCTAAAAAGGGGGGTTCCCACCATCATTTGATCTTGAAATTTTTATGGTGAGTACTTCATATCATAGTTTAGATCCCCTAAAAATTTCAGCTCCAAATTCATCTTTTTCCATTTTCAAATAAATCATCAAAGTGATGATGAATAGTGCTTTCATGAAACTAACTTTTATTTCTTGATTTCTTTTGATCATCCAAGCTATACTAAGGCTAGATATGGGCTAAACAAGGCTTGATAAGTTCATACATACACCAAGGAAGGTATACCACTCTTGAAAACCTAGCTCTTAGTTTAAGTTTTGGTATTTTAGATGAGTTATATGGATTTAATGCATGTTTAGGACCTTAAGATTATGATTGGGCTTTGTTAAATGTTAAATTAGTGTAGATGAACGGAAAGACATTGATTGGTCTTAGTTCATGGATAAATAGCATGTATGTGTTGTTTGGAGTGTAAACCATGATCATTGAATGGTTTGAAATTTGGAAATCATGTAAACATAGCCGTCGTAATGCCCGATTGTCGTTAACCTTAAGAAACCGTGAATAGCAGTAGCATTACCTTACTGTCCAGTCCCGGATTTTTCTATGTTTAGTTAGTTCATGTTACGAGCTTCGTTTTGATATAAAGATCGAGTGAAATGGATACACGGTTTAGGAGTTATGGTCGAATTAAGATAAGTGGTTCGTAAACGAGAGCACCAGTTCGTAATCAGAATTGAACCTGTATAAATTCGGTAATGCAGTAGCGAACCATCGTAATTAAATACTAGAGATGATAAGGAAGGTGTGAGAGAAAACCTTGCGTTAAAAGGATCGTTTTACGATTTTATAAAAATGTTCGAATCAAGGTTAAACGCGAACGAACCCCTAGAAGCATGCTTGATTATGACCTTGGTTAATAACTTAGAAAACGGACGATAAAACTCGTAGTAAAATCTTGATTCGTAAATGATCGATATTAAAACTTACATGGCTTAAGTACGTATTAAGTGTGGGTACAATGACGGGTCATAATAGCGAACGTATGTGGAACCGCATCGGTGATAAAAAGAGTTACACTAAGAGGTGTATAACGAGATAATTCGAAAACGTGTTTCGACTTAAGTGAAGTCTATATTTAATCTTGTAAAGTGTTAAGTGATTAATCCCGAATGCCTTGGCTATTTATAGATCGTCAGGCTGACCCGGGACACGCTACCACCACCCTTACCCGCACTCGCTTTCCAGGCAAGTTTCAAATCCTTCTTTAAGGCTGTTGTTGTGAATATAAATATGTTTTTTTTGTTACATTACATATGCCATAGCATGCATGCCTACTTTCAAAGTGAAAGGCATATGATGTAGCCTATTTGTATTTCGAGGATACAACTCAACTTAAGCAAGATTGTATTAGTAAATAGTATATAGACTGTCACAAGGAATCTCAGATTGTATTATCTGTCAGAAGAAAAAGATCGAGGTCAATCTACAGACTTAAGGAATTACTACATTGAAAGAAGTTCAGACATTTGATCAAGCCTCAGTGAAGTATTCGTTAAAGAAGTAGATTCATTTAAAGTGACAGAGATTTCAACAGTGACAGAGACAGTACAGAAGAATTAATGGAGAGAGAAGAAAAAGAAAAGAAAAGGAACCAGATTTTAAAGTCAATATATGAAGAACAGTCATTGCGGTTAGTCACTCATGAACCAGACAGTACATCGAGTGTCAACATTAAACAGTGGTTGTTCATCATTTACTTCAGTGGTTCAAGCTGTCAAGACAGATATGTTGAGAGAAGAAATAAACCACAGCTTAGAGTCAAAAATAAAGAAAAGCCGTTGGAGTTAGTCGCTCATGAACCAGACCGTGCATCGAGCGTCAACAAAAATTCGGTGGTAATTCTTTATTACTTTCAGTGGTTAAAAAGATTTTTATATTAATTCTTAGTTAATTAATATAATTATGTAATTGGTTTAATTTAATAAATTAATTCATATCGAATTAATTTATTTATTAAATTAATTATCATGTTAATTAATTTTGAATTAATGTATTAATCTGAATTGATTTAATTAATTAATTAATTAATCATTATTTATTTTAATGATTAATTGATTAAGTATTTAATTAAATTAAATTCAAAAGATTCGAAAGAAAAACAAAAGAAACAAAAAAAAAAGGAGAAGAAAAAAAAAAGCAACGAAAATAAAAAAAAAGGAACAGGTACTCTTGTTTTTTTGAGAACTTAGAGTTGACAGATATATATATATAAACAAGACAGACGCATGCATGCAGAATAAAAAAATGGGGAAACTGTAAAGCATTGAAAGTTTGAAATAGACCACACATGCAAAGTAACTCATGCTGTCGGACTGCTGCTAAGACGCGCCTGGTAGCGCGTGGAACCACGCGCCCGAGAGAATGATTCAAACAGTTCGCGCGTGTTTCTCAACTCCTATTCCTGCGACTGGGTTTGTTGCTGCAGTGTTAAATCAGTGTTGTTAACAAAATGATTCGAATATTCAGTAAGTTATACCGATTGTTATATTAGGCCAAAAGAAAAATGGGACAGTCATATTAATTCAAATGATAGTCATACCGACTGTCATATTGAATTAATGGATTGTTATATTAGTACAAATGACAGTCATATTAAGCTGATTGGATAGTCATACCGATAGTTATATCAGTTCAAGTCAGCAAATTGTATAAAAGAAGCAGAAGACAGCAGCCAGCAAATAAGAGACACACGAACATAACATTTTCATCCAGAAAAACACAGCAGCCTCCATTTCTCTCTCTCTCAAGCAAGAACAAATTAATTCCTAGAAAATCAAGTTCATCTCCTTTGTAATATTTTATCCGGTGGAACTTGATTATTTGTGATTCTTGTACTACTAGCGAATTAAGTTTCCTAGTTCTAATCTTGATTTTTATTAACTAAATTAGAAAAGTTCATGTCGAATTTTCTAAATTAGCTTTTATCAACTTGATTAATTTCTGTACTGAAATTGTAACACCCATCAAGTTAATATATTGTTATATTCAACTTGAAATTTGTTTCAATTTATTCTGCTCAAATTTGTTTAAAATAAAATATTATTTGAAGAACAAATTTCGATAAATTGGTATAGATTGTATTCAACCCCCCCTTCTACAATCTTATCGGACCTAACAATTGGCATCAGAGCCTATTGATTGATACACAAATCAATATCCTATTTTTATTCAGTCAAAAATCCATTTCGAATTTTTAACTCTCTTAAAAATTCATCATGTCTTCAAAAATTGGAACTGTTAAGATACCCATATTTGACAAGGAGAATTATGAACTATGGAAAAAGAAAATGATCCTTTTTCTACAAGTGGCCAATCCTAATTATTTAGGAATATTGCAAAACGGGCCAATAGTTCCTTTGATTACTAAAGAGGAAATAATCGTGGAAGGAGTTGTTGTAGTTCCTGCAAGGATATATCCAAAGGACATTAGTGTTTATACAAATGATGACAAAGTGGATATTGGCCTTGATATTAATGTACAATTAATTTTGATGGAATCCATAGATGCGATCATGTGCAACCATGTTATTAACTGTAAAGATGCCAAGCATATCTGGGACACCATTATAACAATAAACGAGGGAACTAAGAAAGTCAGGGAAAATAGATTGGAAGCTAAGATTGTTCAACCTTACAGCTCTGAAAAAGAAGTGATTGTAGCAGAGTATGGGAAGACAACTACAAGTCAGGGTTGTAGAGAATTTTATTCGTCAAAGGAGCTGGAGCAGTTGGAGGATCAATCAATGGCACTGGTTGTAAGATAGTTTAATCATTTCAGATTTAGAAGAAATCCTAATTTCAGACTCAGGTCTATTGAGAACAGATTCCAGCAAGGAGGTTCATCCTCAAGTGGCACAAGGGTTGGCTATGAGACTGGAATGGTAGACAGAAGCAAGATCAGGTGCTTCAACTGTAATGAAATGGGACATTTTGCAACTGAGTGTCATCGACCTGAACAAGATGCAAGGAGAGAGTATGCATCTAGTAAGAAGAACACAGACACGGCCTATGTGGTACAAGGCAAAACCTGGGATGACACAGACAGTGAAGATGAAGAAGTTGGAAACTTTGCACTGGTGGCAAATGCTGAATCATCAACTTATTACACCACACCGGTAATTCTTACTGATGCTGAGTTAATTAATAGTTTACGTAGTTCCTTGAATTGTGCAGAAAGAGGGTACGAGAGAATAAGTCTTGTTAACACTAACCTTGAAAATCAAATGTTAGATTTAAAAAAGGTGCAGGTTAATCAAGATAAGAATATAGAAGAAATAGCTCGACTTAACTACAGAGAAAAGGGTCTAGGAGAATACATGTCAAAACAAGTTGATAAAATTGCTGAACAAGAAACCAAGATTAGAGAACTTGAAACACAGGTTAGAGCGTGTTATAATACTGATAAAGTTTCTAAAGATTTCTTCAACAAACAAGCATTAGAACAAACTGTAGGAATAGGGTTTGATTACAGTCAAGCTGTTGGTTCTTTGAGTAATCATTCTCCTAATTCTATTCCAGCTAAAGAAAGAGGTATACCACATATTCTCAAGAATGTTGAAAAACCAATGTTTACAAAATCTGATGCTGGACCACCAGATATTCTTTCTATGGTTATACAAGAAGAAATGAGAAATGAGGACAGTGCAAATGGCACAGTCTTTGTTAAGGATAAATGTGTTAAGAATAAATCTGTTAAGAAAGCTAATCCAAAGAATGTTTCATCCAAGAAAGATGTCACAATATTTGTTAAGGCTAAATCAGTTGAGGACGTAAACACAACAAATGTGTCACCCAAGAAAGATGTACCTAAAGTACCAGTCAAAGTTGTTGAATCAGCTAGTACTTCTAAGACTGGATTAGGTGGTAATAAGTCGAAGCAGAACAATAACATCTCTAACATGAATTCCATGCCTATCATTGATGCTAATCATAAAGCATGTGGTGTTGTCAATTGTATGTCTTGTGCTTTTAATGTTATGACTGCTTACTTTAATGGTAATCATGCATGTGATAATAAGACTGCTCCTCGACAACATATGAACAGGAACAATGTTAGATCAAAGACTGCTAGTCCTCCTTATGTTAGGAGAGAGACATTTGTACCAAAGCCTAAACAAAGTTTTACTAAGGCTGTTTACAAGGTCAAATGTCCAGTCAGTGAAACAAATGTTATTGCTGCTAAAAAGACATGGATACCCAAGATGAAATTAAAGATTGTCAAAGCTGTTTATAGGGTTAAATGTCCAGTCCCCTTGAAAAATGTTGTTATGAAGATTAAGAATGTTGTTTTGCCTGACAAAGGCCAATACTTCAAGTATTCCGGACCCAATCAAATTTGGGTCCCAAAAAGGGTTTAACTGTTTTGGTATTGCAGGGTGTGTAACAGGTACATCGTGTTATGTGGATTCTGGACAGTGGATGTTCAAGGCATATGACCGAAGATAGAGCCCTGCTATCAAAAGTGGTGACGGTATCTGGCCAAGTGGTTCATCCCTTGGAGACAACAGCAAGGGTATGACCTAGGGTCAAGGCTATTCAATAGCTAAGGAATGTTGTCAGTAATAAAGCATCTTTTACAAGATGAAGAGCCTACCGTTCGAGGATTAAGGAAAGAGAACTTATCTGTAGCTGACATGGAATCTCAGTCCAAGGTGAAGTCAACAAGGTCAAATCTAAAGCTTCATCAGACAAGAGTTCAGCTATGACATAAGGAGCTCTCTCACCTGAATGTCATATCAAGAGATTCTTTCCTGAAAATCGAATCAGCAAAGGAGACTGCCTCATCTGAAATTAAAGTAAAATGAAATTACGAGGCATGTCATAAAGGGAAGTCAAAGAAGCATCACACAGAAGTTCTACATCAAAGTAAAATATATTTTAGTGATGATGACTGATGACTTCTCTTAAGAAACAAGTTGTTGTTCAAACAATTTGAAGACAAGACACCACTGATGGTGATTGATCACATCTTAAACCCTGATCAGTAAGGAATATAGGAAGACCCCATAAGTATGAAGGAAATTGTTTTGCAATATTCAATGGAAGTGAGCATCCTAGCAATCAGCTAATGCTCAAGAGGATAATTTCCTTTGTTACTCAATGGAGTCAATAGCCTACAGGGTGATTGTTATTAATCAACAGAAGGCGATTGAAAGTCTTAGTGATGTTCAACAACTTCTAGCTCCCATCTGTCAATGGTAATGGTGATTCAGATCCAATCAATGTCAAACATGGAGAATCTTAATGTAAACCCAGCAGCAGCTTAGGGGGAGCAACAGAAGGATCAACTAGTCAACTCAACACCACACTGAAAGTCAAAGGACACTATGAGAACATGTCTGCCAAGACAAAGAGTGTTGACTCAATTAATTCTTTGTCCTAGTTCTTAGTGTTTCTAATGGTGGAAGTAAAAGACTAGTAGAGCTTCAAGTACTAATGATTATTTCTTTAGTTTTCTTTTAGAAGAAACTAAGAAAGCTACAAAAGCTCTGAAAGATCCAGATTGAGTGATTGCAATGCAAGATGATCTCAATCAGTATAAAAGGCAGATTGAAGGGAAGCTGGTATCTAGACCAAACAACAAGGCTGTATTTGGTACAAGGATAACCAGAAGTCTACCTGGATGATGTCAAGGCATTGCTATGAGGGACAAAGCCAAACTGGATGCTAGGTTACAATTTGATCAAACAGTATATTTGACAAGAAGCACCAGTGACAAGACTTGAGGATATCAGGCACCTGCTACACATTCAAGATTATAATGGACATCTAGACCTACTGAATCTGGATGCTAGAGGAATGTGAACAAGTGCACTCCTGGTTGGTGAGATAATTGAAGATCTCTACAGGTTAGTATAAACTGGTATCATCACTCAAGCAAACATGGAAGACATGGTATGACACCCTAACTATAATTTAATATTTGGTATCAATCTTTAACAGTTGGTATCTTTTAATAATTAGTGTCATATTCATAGAACTCTCTACATATTTAGGCACAACCATAAATGATATATATATATATATATATGTGCAATGATATCTTGATTATATTATATATTGGTTTACTAGCTATAATTGATATTAAGATATTTGCTGTTTTGATGTTGGTAAAGTTGCAGTTCTTTTGATTTACTTCAGTAAGCCAAAAGAATAATGACAATAAAAGTAAGTCAAGGATCTTTTGTTTCTATTCAGAAGATTCTAGACCTGTTAAGACTACCTACCAACAAACCACTGTAGCTGGCTTTTGACCTATTAGCTTGGACCTAACAAGTTGGTAATAAAAAATCTTTAGATGTATCCAGATCTTAGAAAATGGTACTCTAGAGATATTTGACCCAACAAGTTCAGGATCTGCTAATTAGGACCTAATCAGGCTATAGAGGAATCATCAGCTCATTATCTTATTCAATTGTTAATAGATCACTTACACACATATTTTATTCTCAATTATGCAAATGTGCATGGTCCCAAGTGGATTCTTGAGAATCTATTCTTGTAGTTATTACACATGATTTTCAGATGTCTTAAGTTGGACCCAAATCTACGGAGATGGTACCATAGAGACATCAGTTCTGACATGTTTTGCTACATAGAGACAGATCAAATGAGTTATACGAAAACAGGAGAACACAAGGAATCAATTTCATCTCCAACTCTGTGGAACACTCAAGGACTAAGCAACTTGCATAAGGTATCAATTATTTTGAGAGTATGTCTTTAATTAAGAACAACTTGCAGACACGTTTGCTGAATCACTTGATGAAATTAATTTTTCAAGATTGGTCTGTGAACTTGGGATTTTATTAATGCTATATGATTGTAAATCCCATATGTTAAGAAATTCTTAAGTAAGCTCACAAGTATTCAATTGTCTATATTGAAAGGACATGTGAACTTATTTACATCCAGACCTCACACTGAAAATTATCTGTTGAATGATTGCCATGTGTATAATTGCAATATATTTTAGTGGTGATTATTTAAGGATAATTTAAATACTTAAATGCTAAAATCTAACTCATAGAGATTTAGTATTTAACTATTTAATTATTTATTTTGATTTATATGGGTTACGGACTTGAAGCAATTCAATTTAGTATTTGCTCTGTACCTTATATTTATTAAAATAAATAATCAACATAACTAATTTGGACCTAATCTGTATTGGTCTTCAGTTAGTTGTGAGATGTTAATTCTAGTGAATTTTATCAATGCTCCATTTTCAGAAATTCACTATAATTAATATCATGGTTCTACCAATTGGTTGTATTGAAATTTTGACTTATATCCGTTAATGATATTTAGTTAGAATTCTATTTACTAACTAATTGTGAGATATATTGGTATGTGTGAAATTACTTAGAACTCCTCTAAGTAATCATTGTTATATCTTTTACAATTCACTCATATTATTATACATGGTATGAAAATTCTCTAAGTAGAACTATGGATGTTGAATTATCTAAAGTTACCACAGTTCAATTACTTTGAATAATTTTTATGCTTATTTGCAAAATTCTAATCACTTTGATAATAAATGTTATATACTATGGATCAAGGTGTATTGGACTTAGAAAATTATTTCTAAGATTGCAGACAAGACAGTCTTGGTAATCAAGGTTTATTTTTAGAACCAAGATTGTCTATCAACAAACAGTTGTTAGGAGTTAACAATTGTTGTTATCGAGGAGTTGCCTTGAAGTCATAAAATTAAAATGTTAATGATGATAATTATCCAAGTGATAGTGGTGGAAACAATTTTGTTATTGGCAATACCAATGTCAATGGAAATTAATCGTCAAGTCATTCTAGCAACAACTCGAGGGAAGTAAACAAAGGGTTCACTAGTCAAACACAACATCACAATGAAGAACAAGGTGATTCATCAAGATCCAACTTTCTCAGATAGGGTGTTTGGAATAGAGCTGATCATTGGTGATCCAGATGTTGTAGTAAGAACTAAAAGGGCTTCTCAGAATCAAGGTATAGAATCTAAGGAATCTGAGAAAGCACTTGCGAATCTGGAACATCAAGAAACGTGGAAGTTGGTGCCAAGGTTTGAGCACTAAGTAACTGGTATGACATTCTTTTCGAATTTGTCATCTTTCTAAAAGGAATTGTCATAATCATTCTAATGTGTTAATCCATGTTTCTTTATTTTAGAATAATAATTTTCTCTAAAAATATTTTTCTCTAATTCTCTAGTTAGAATTTTTGAGGAAGCTATTTTTTATTGAAAATTTCATTATTTTAAAATAGCTGACATATTTATGATAGTTTATTAAATCATATTTTCTCTCTAAATAATTTTCTAGTAGAAAGTTGTTTTGTCAGAAAATATATGGATTTGCTAACCTATTATAAATACTCTTGTATATACTTAATGTTTTTGTACATGTATTGTAATTTTTAAATGTTAATCTTATTTAACATGTTTTGTAGTGTTTGTCCTTTTATTTTAGTGGTATGTTCGTTTATAGTTTAAGCTATGTAAATTATTACTTATGTATAGTTTTATTTATTTATTTATTTATTTTTTATTTTTATTCGAATTTTTCTTTTCTTATAGTTTTTATTTAATATTATTATGTATATTATTTCTTATTTTTGAATATTATTTTTCATGTGTATATAAATAGTTTGTATAGTTTTTACAGTTTAGTCACTATACTTTCAAAACTTACAAACAGGTCCCTGTACGTGGTTCTTTTGTTGTTCTTCTTTTTAACACACACAAAACCTGCAGTTTAAGTATAAATCTTTGTTTTGTGATTGATGTTAACAGATCTTAGTGTTAAGGACTTAACAATTGACCAATGTTGGTATCAAATTGGTATGTGTCTATACAATTGGTTAGGAACTAATGTTTGATTTTCAGGATCTAACAATTGGAAGACAAGACCTATCAAGTGCTAACAATTTCTAATAGCTGGTATCTATCATGCAGGACCTAAAACATGATAAAATAGTTTTGTTTGTATTGGTTTAAACATTAACATACATTGATTCAATTAATATTTATTAATTGGATTTTTGCCTATGTTTTTGTTTTGTAAAACCAGCCCAGGATCTTTATCTTCCTAACTCAAAATCTCTTTCTACAGCTGTGACTGCTTACATTGTAAACATTTTGAAATCACAACTGTACATCATTTCTCTAAGATAAATGCAATATTTTCTCAGGAAACTTTTCAATGTTAAAAATGCATTCTATCTCTATATTGCTCATATCCTGTGATGCAGGTTCATCTACATGGAATTTTGTATTCTCACATGTTTAGTCATAAGGTTGTAAACCCAATAACCTTTATCCCAGACTACAATCAAACTCAAACACATTCTATCTTACCCCCTAAAAGGAAGTAACCTATCAGACTAGAGGTCACCAGGGAGTAACTGCACTTGATGCAGTTACTACCTTATACACTAACCAAAATATTTCATATGCACAAGTGAGATTGCACACACTAAGGATGAATTGACGGAAACCTGTAATCCAACCATTTTACGATTAGGATTATAAGTTAAAGGTTCTTTAATGAACTAAGAGTCTTCACAGACCTCGAGAGAAGGTATTGATCTCAAATGCAAAATTCAAAAAGATCATTATCTAACTCCCCAGAGGGAACATCTCTGGATCCTGCGGGTAACGGATCCGACATAGGTGCGGATCGGCAACTTGTGAACTATGATTCAGATTTTACCTGATGAGTTTAACAAGGTGATGTCTTCACAGACATTAGAAGGGAATCTTGATCTCAATGCTAAATTTATAGATCATTGTTTACCTTCTCAGAATTCAAATCTGAAAACCCTAAAAAGGGAAATTAGCAACTTGTAGATTATGACTCAGATTCGTCTGACGAGTCCAACGAGGATTTGGGATTTGCGAACTCCCATTGCACCACCACTGACCTCTCTAGAAGGGGCTATGGTAATTTTTCTTTTCAGGTACACTAAAGGATGTTGGAGCAATGAGTAAAACACTAGTGAGCAAGAGTGTAAACACAGAGAGAAGTGAGACACTCAACACAAATGAGTGGAGAGAAGAGTGAAACACTTGTGAGGTACACTAAACACTATCACACACTCACAGTGAGGAAGAAAATGAAACTTCCTTTCTAACAAAGCTTTATCAATTGATTTCAATGTACTCTAATGATTGGTATAAATTGGTAACAATTTGGTATCAACTACTTTGTCAATTAGTTGAATGGAGGATTCCTCAACTAAGGGGGAGAGATATATATTGAAAAAGATATACTCAACTAAGGGGGAGAAGTATTGGGGTACAAGTAAAAGAAGAGTGAGTTAGAAAGGGGGAGCATTAGAGACTGTGCTTAGAATGAGAAGCAAGTCTAGCAAGTCTATTTACTAAGGGGGAGCCTTAGATGAAGAAGTGAAAGAACTTTCATTTGTTATGAAAGTGGAGATATAAGGAGAATTACATCACAATACTATTCTATTAGTCTTTCAATGTACTATGTATAAAGGCTAAGTGGAAGAGTAGTAAATTCACCAGAAGTTATAGAAATGGTATTGATTCACCATTGTCTATATAGTAGGAACAGCTGTTTTTCTTTAGTGAGAAAAGCTGTGTCAGAAATGGGAAGTGATTGTAAATCAAGAACTGCTGATAATCACCAATGTAATATGTGAAGGATTATCAGGCAGAGATTTGAAGAATCAGAAATGAAGATGAGTTATCTATTGAAGATCAGTTCAGTGCTAAAGGAACAATCATCTATCATTTCATCAACTGAAGATTCTGGAATTGTTAAATCTAAACCAGAATTTTTTTTTGTATTATTTACTAAGCTTTGAAGTGCTTTATCTTTTTCTTGTTTAAGTGAGTTAGTTGAGTTATCCTCTAGGTATTTGCTTGTTATTGTCTAACAAACAAATAGGGGGAGATTGAAAGGCATATGATGTAGCCTATTTGTATTTCGAGGATACAACTCAACTTAAGCAAGATTGTATTAGTAAATAGTATATAGACTGTCACAAGGAATCTCATATTGTATTATCTGTCAGAAGAAAAAGATCAAGGTCAATCTACAGACTTAAGGAATTGCTACATTGAAAGAAGTTCAGACATTTGATCAAGCCTCAGTGAAGTATTCGTTAAAGAAGTGGATTCATTTAAAGTGACAGAGATTTCAACAGTGACAGAGAAAGTACAGAAGAATTAATGGAGAGAGAAGAAAAAGAAAAGAAAAGGAACCAGATTTTAAAGTCAATATATGAAGAACAGTCATTGCGGTTAGTCACTCATGAACCAGACAGTACATCGAGTGTCAACATTAAACAGTGGTTGTTCATCATTTACTTCAGTGGTTCAAGCTGTCAAGACAGATATGTTGAGAGAAGAAATAAACCACAGCTTAGAGTCAAAAATAAAGAAAAGCCGTTGGAGTTAGTCGCTCATGAACCAGACCGTGCATCGAGCGTCAACAAAAATTCGGTGGTAATTCTTTATTACTTTCAGTGGTTAAAAAGATTTTTATATTAATTCTTAGTTAATTAATATAATTATGTAATTGGTTTAATTTAATTAATTAATTCATATCGAATTAATTTATTTATTAAATTAATTATCATGTTAATTAATTTTGAATTAATGTATTAATCTGAATTGATTTAATTAATTAATTAATTAATCATTATTTATTTTAATGATTAATTGATTAAGTATTTAATTAAATTAAATTCAAAAGATTCGAAAGAAAAACAAAAGAAACAAAAAAAAAAGGAGAAGAAAAAAAAAACGAAAAAAAAAGGAGCAGGTACTCTTGTTTTTTTGAGAAATTAGAGTTGACAGATATATATATAAACAAGACAGACGCATGCATGCAGAATAAAAAAATGGGGAAACTGTAAAGCATTGAAAGTTTGAAATAGACCACACATGCAAAGCAACTCATGCTGTCGGACTGCTGCTAAGACGCGCCTGGTAGCGCGTGGAACCACGCGCCCGAGAGAATGCTTCAAACAGTTCGCGCGTGTTTCTCAACTCCTATTCCTGCGACTGGGTTTGTTGCTGCAGTGTTAAATCAGTGTTGTTAACAAAATGATTCGAATATTCAGTAAGTTATACCGATTGTTATATTAGGCCAAAAGAAAAATGGGACAGTCATATTAATTCAAATGATAGTCATACCGACTGTCATATTGAATTAATGGATTGTTATATTAGTACAAATGACAGTCATATTAAGCTGATTGGATAGTCATACCGATAGTTATATCAGTTCAAGTCAGCAAATTGTATAAAAGAAGCAGAAGACAACAGCCATCAAATAAGAGACACACGAACATAACATTTTCATCCAGAAAAACACAGCAGCCTCCATTTCTCTCTCTCTCAAGCAAGAACAAATTAATTCCTAGAAAATCAAGTTCATCTCCTTTGTAATATTTTATCCGGTGGAACTTGATTATTTGTGATTCTTGTACTACTAGCGAATTAAGTTTCCTAGTTCTAATCTTGATTTTTATTAACTAAATTAGAAAAGTTCATGTCGAATTTTCTAAATTAGTTTTTATCAACTTGATTAATTTTTGTACTGAAATTGTAACACCCATCAAGTTAATATATTGTTATATTCAACTTGAAATTTGTTTCAATTTATTCCGCTCAAATTTGTTTAAAATAAAATATTATTTGAAGAACAAATTTCGATAAATTGGTATAGATTGTATTCAACCCCCCCTTCTACAATCTTATCGGACCTAACATAAAGTCATATTGTTATACTTGTTCCCTGAATTGTTGTTGGCTTATGAGCTAGATAGCTATTATATCAGTTATAAGCCGGAAATTTCTAAAACCCTTAAGCGAAGGGTAGTTGAATCTCATTCTTTGGTTATAGACCGGGAGTCGTTATTTCTTGATATATTAATATTATTCTCGGAGAAAAATATTTAAGTAAATATTTTCCAGTTATTATTTGGCGAATAATATTGGAATATCCTTTGAGATTATTTTGTAAGTATTATTCGGATTAATCATCAGATATTTATTTACTCGATGAACATTATCTTTAATAATCATCTAAGGTCGATTTAATATTCGAATATTATTTCAAACTCTCAGCTAAGTTAATTACTTAGGGAATGTTCATTCTTATTTCTTCGATAAATATTATTTTGAATATTCATTCGAGTTTATTTATTTAATGAATATTATTTTAATATTCAGTCGGGCCTTATTTATTTAAATGAATATTATTCCGAATATTCATTCAATCCCTATTTATTTTATAAATATTAGTTGAACGTTGATTCGAACTCCAGACATTCGATAAATATTATTTCAAATATTCATTCGATAATCAATTCTTCTATAAATATTATTAAGTGAATATTCATTAGTTGTTCAATGAATATTGTCTCAATTATTCAGTTGATCATTATTTCATCAATAAGTATCATTCTTAAATATAATATTCATTATTGATTCAATGAATATTATTTCAATTATCCGTTTGAGGATTATTTCATCAACAAATATTATTATTAATTTTAATATTCATTATTTGTTCAATGAATATTATTCAGAGTATTTACTCAAAGATTATTCCAAGCAACCCTTTTTCAATGTCTGATACTAATAAATATTCTTGGAATATTTATTTAATTCTTCTAACTCGTTTAAAAAATGATTTACTTCATTGGCATAGTATCATCGACCTTCGAATATTATATGAATTATTCCAAAGTCTTATTATTATTATAATATTATCAAGGAAGGTTCTCAGTAATTCCTTTCTTCCTTCGATTCGAATATAAGGGAACCTGACTTGAAGAATGTTATTTATCTTGTGACTGCCCGGTCATAAATTATTCATTTCGTTCGCAACTTGGTTGCTATTATTCATGGAATTGTGTATACCCACTCATTATTCGAGGGGTAAGAATGTTGGAACAAGTTTGTATCCATTAACAAGCAGCGGCTTGGGAAATATTGGTGAATGTTCCTTTCCAATTAGATACGATTACTTTATGGAGTCTTATCAACAAGTATTATACTTGGGGAAAGGGAGACGAACTTTACGTTTCAAGTTATGGATGTGAAATGAACTAGGAGATGCGTAAGTGACCCAGTGGCGCCGGTCCAGCAAATGGCCCAACCGTTGGCCGAGGGGGTTCCAGAGGGCGGTAGACAAGTAAATCCGTCGGTGCTTCCTTCTACATGTAGTAAACAAGAGGTGGGGAGCATAACATGCGACTGATCATCGTGTAAATGCTATGTCTCCTGGCGCGTCAAACTCCAGTATTAGTTCATCACTCAATGTTGGAAATTTTCTGCAACATCATCATGGTTGGCAGAGTTGAAAAGTATTTCAAACTGGAATAGCAATACCTTTCTTGCAAGTTCCTATCTTTTATAAAAATGATGTTATCCTGCTTATTTTGGCATAGCATATGCTTCTACGAAATATATATCTGTTGAGTTACCTTGTAACTTCATCCTTTATATTAAACTGGCACTATTTTCGCAAATGCATGGCATATGATTTCGAAACATAACTTTGAACTGTCTTATATATTACTGCACAGTTATATATTGTTGGTGGGCTATTGCTCACCCTTGCTTATTTATTATGTCACAACAACAGCTAGGTCTCATGGCCCGCGTAAGGCGCACTCGGCGCAAGCAGGTTACCCGTCCCACAGGACTCCCCACTGATATTGTTGCTGCCATTGCTGAGGTAGCACAGATAGTCAGCTTTTGCTTCCAGTTTAATTATATGTATCAATAATGTTAATCAACGGCAAGAACTTTAAACTTATGATGTTATCCTTTTGGCTTGTAGTAACTTTTATTCGTAACCCTTTAATGTAAGACTTATTTCAATTTCATCTCTGGGACTATAACTGTTGTGTGTGTGAGTGGAAATTATTGTGGGGTCACAGCATGTGATTTATTTATTGTGGACTCAAGTCAAGTATTATGAATGGATGTAAGACCGTGACAACCCGATCCCGGACCCCGGATTTGGGGGTGTTACATTGAAGATGACATTGTTGTTCAAGAGGAAGTGCCTCAGGTTTTAAAAAAGGCTGAGACCCCAATATTTAAAACACCAACACTTGAGATTGATGAGGATGCCTTACTCATTAAACAAATGTTGGATGATGAAGATAAGGCACAATCAAATGAACAACAAGCATCCTCTAAGAGTGAGAATGTCAAAACCAAAGCCAAAGAGTCATTAGGAGGTAGACCTAGACTTGAGAAATTTGTGAAGTTTGTTTCAGCTGGGAATAATGAGTTTGAAAAGAAAGTGGCTAAAAAGAAACAAAACAGGAATGGAAAATTAGGGATTAACATGGACAACAATTATGCTTATGTGCCAAATGCCCCTAGGAAAGTTTGTCAAAATTGTTTTAGCACTAATCATTTAACTCATGCATGCAAGAAACCATCTGGTAGTGTTGCTAAACCATTCTATGATTGCTCTGTGCCTTTAAGACATAGAGACTCTCCTTTCTTTGATAAATTTGATTGTATGCCATGTAACATGAATGTAATGACTAGTTGCTTTAATTTGAGAAGACAATTCATGGAAGGTTGCATCAGTCACAATGTTCACACACACTACACAAGAACAAAGTCTTCAAGTCCTCCTAAAGTTAGGAAGGTGCCTCTGTCACCTAAGTCTAAGAACCCTGATTCTAAGACTTCTAACATTGACAAGAAGACTAACATCAAGAAAATTGATAAGCATGTTGTTTATGATAAAACTGTTGCTTAGCCACATGGACCCAAACTTGGTTGGGTACCAAAGGAGAAGTAATACCTTTGTGTTTGCAGGGAAAAGAAAGTGAAAGGAAGGTCATGTGGATTTTGGACAGTGGATGCTCAAACCATATGACTGGTGATATGGCCCTGCTATCACAGTATGAGGAGAAGGCTGGCCCAATGGTTGCTTTTGGAGATGACAGCATTGACAACACACTGGGATATGGCAAGTTGGAAATTGGAAATGTCATCATTGAAAACGTAGCACTGGTCAAGGGACTCAAGCACAATCTACTGAGTGTTGGTCAATTTACTGACAGAGGCTTCAAAGTGAATTTTGACAAAGATGAATGTTTGATCACCCATAAGAAGACTGGTGACTTTGCTCTATCTGGAGTAAGGAAAGGAAGCCTGTTTGTAGCCAATATGTACTCTGCAAACAAGGACAAAATTTGTTGCTTTTACTCAAAAGCATCAAATGAAGATAGTTTGCTGTGGCATAAGAAGCTATCACACTTGAACTTCAAAGGCATTAATTCTCTAGTCAAAAGGGAGTTAGTGAGAGGCATGCCCATCTATCAAGAAGGAGTGTGTGAGGCTTGTCAAAAAGGAAAAATGTAAAGATCAAGCCAGAAGTCAAAGACAGTGACATCAATAACCAAGCCCCTACAACTAATTCATATGGACTTGTTTGGGCTTGTCAATATTATGTCACTAGGAAGGAAAAAGTATGCTCTGGTGATGGTTGATGATTTCACAAGGTATACATGGGTAGAATTTCTGGCATCAAAGGATGAGGCTTCACAAGTAATCATTGAGCATATAAAGAAAATTGACAAGGAAGCAAAGGCCATCAATGCAAGTGTGATTGCATTAAGAAGTGATAATGGAACAGAGTTCAGAAATGCCATGCTTGAAGCATTCTGCAAAGAGAATGGTATTTCTCAACAATTCTCAGCTCCAAGGACTCCACAACAAAATGGAGTTGTTGAGAGAAAGAATAGAACTCTGATTGAGGCTGCTAGAACAATGTTACTTGATGCAAAGATGCCTACATGTTTTTGGGCTGAGGTTGTGAGCACTGCATGCTATATCTAAAACAGAACCCTCATCAACAAAAACACTGGAAAGACACCTTACAACTTGATGACTGGAAATAAACCCACTCTAAAGTATGTTCTTACTTTTGGAAGCAAATGCTTTGTGTTAAAAGACAACTCAGAATATGTTGGAAAGTTTGATGCAAAAGCATTTGAAGGAATTTTTCTTGGCTACTCTATGGAAAGAATTGCATACAAAGTTTATGTCATCACTCAAAAGAAAGTTATGGAAAGCACAGATGTGACATTTGATGACAGCAAACTACCTGGATTAGAAGAAGCCAATGATGAAGATAAAGATCCTTTGAAGTTTGACAATGTAGATGATTCTGATGAGGAGATTGAAACTGAATTTGAGCCCACAATCCAACAAACTCAAGTGAATGAAGAACCTGTGTCAACCAACAATGAAGAAACAAGCATCCAAGACACACCTGTGATTAGTGGCAACTTCATAGGGGGAGGAAATGTAAATGATCATGATCTGGATGATGAAGCAACATCAAGGCTGAGAAATCAATCTGAACATACAAGGAAATGGGATAGATCACATACTATAGATCAGATAATTGGAGATCCAAATACAGGAGTGAGGACAAGGAGAGCAACTCTAAATGAATGTCTCTATGGTTGCTTTCTATCCCAAGTTAAGCCTAAGAAACTTGATGATGCATTGTTGGATCCTGATTGGATAATTGCTATGCAAGAGGAGCTAAACCAATTTGAAAGAAGCAAAGTATGGGAACTTGTGCCTGCACCAAAGGATAGAACCATTGTTGGAACAAAATGGGTTCTAAGGAATAAGATGGATGAAAATGGTGTAGTCATAAGAAACAAAGCAAGGTTGGTTGCAAAAGGATACTCTCAACAGGAAGGCATTGACTATGATGAGACTTTTGCCCCTGTTGCTAGACTAGAGGCCATCAGAATTTTCTTGGCATTTGCTGCACATTCTAATTTCAAGGTTTATCAAATGGATGTCAAGAGTGCATTTCTGAATGGGGAGTTGGAAGAAGAAGTATATGTGCAACAGCCACCTGGCTTTGAGGATCCACAATTCCCTCACTTTGTGTACAGATTGCTTAAAGCATTGTATGGACTTAAGCAAGCTCCTAGGGCATGGTATGACACATTATCACAATTTCTATTGGAGAATCAATTCACTAGAGGCACACTGGACAAAACACTATTTTACAAGAAACATGGTGATGATATTATCTTAGTTCAAATCTATGTGGATGATATCATATTTGGCTCTACAAATGAGAAGCTGTGTGAGAAATTCTCTAAGCTCATGCAGAGCAGATATGAGATGAGTATGATGGGAGAATTAACATTCTTTCTTGGGCTGCAAGTGAGTCAAACGAAGGATGGCATTTTTATAAGTCAAACCAAATACATCAAGGATCTATTGAAGAAATTTGACTTAGAAGAATGCTCACCTGCAAAGACACCTATGGCCACTGCCACCAAGTTAGATGAAGATGTTAAGGGCAAGAAGGTAGATATCTCAATCTACAGAGGCATGGTTGGTTCTTTACTCTACCTCACTGGTAGTAGGCCAGACATCATGTTTTCAACATGCTTGTGTGCAAGGTTTCAATCAAATCCAAAGGAATCACATATGATAGCAATAAAGAGGATTTTCAGATATCTGAAGGGCACACCAAACTTGGGGTTATGGTATCCTAAGGACACAGGGTTCAATCTGATTGGTTATTTTGATGCTGATTATGCTGGATGCAGAGTGGATAGGAAAAGCACCTCAGGTAGCTGCCAGTTTCTTGGACAAAGGTTAGTCTCTTGGTACAGCAAGAAACAACAATCTGTGTCAACTTCCACAGCTGAAGCTGAATACATAGCTGCTGGAAGTTGCTGTGCTCAAATGCTTTGGATCAGAAACCAGCTTAGAGATTATGGACTTATGTTGGAAAGAATTCCAATCATGTGTGACAACACAAGTGCAATCTCTATAGTTTCCAATCCTGTCAATCATTCTAGGACAAAGCACATTGACATCAGATATCACTTCATAAGGGAGCATGCAACTAATGGAACCATTGAGTTACATTATGTTCCCACAGAGAAACAAGTAGCAGACATATTCACTAAGCCATTAGATGAAGCCACCTTCACAAGGTTGGTTAGTGAGATTGGAATGCTGAATTCTTCAAATTCTGGCTAAGTAAATATATCAACTAGATTGTTGCAGCAGTAAATACTTACTTTATCAAATGCTCAATATTTTTGAAGTAAGCATTGGCTGGAGTATGATTTATAAATATTCCACAATGCCGCATATGTTGAAAATCATACATCTTTAGCTTGAAATTTCTGTGAAATTTTGAGAGAATCAATATTTAATTTGGTAGAATATTCTTCAGTGAATATTTCTGGTAAATTTTAAAAGATAGTGAAAATTGAATTTTATGAGTGAAAAGTATAGTTCGATAAGTCATACTTCTCGAATGGTTCATTGTTTTGTCATGGCTCGAGTTCTCGAATAGGCCTATCTAGAACCCTCCTGAGTTCTCGAATAGTGTCTTTTGGAGAAATCGAATAGCACACTCTGAGTTCTCGAATAGAGTATTTTAGGTTTCTAATGATGGAGTTCTCGAATACTGCATTTGAGTTATCGAATCATTTGAAAAGGCTGATTTCTCGCTGACACTTAATCGCTTTTTGGATTTATATTCAAAATTTCATTTCGCTCATAAAAACATATTTTATTTAGCTTAGAATTATTTTCTGAGTTAAATAACTGCCAGCTGTGAGTTACAAACTGCTTGAGATATCGAATAATCCTTTCTTGACTTATCGAATAGTTGTTTTATACTTCTCGAATGACTGTCTTGTCGATACAAAACTTAGATCTAATCGACAACTCAAGTTAGTCATATATATATAATTTCACAACTGTTCAACTCATTTCGTTCGATTTCTCAAACATCAAAACTCTTAAAACCTCTGAAAACCCTAACTGCGAATTTCTTCTTCAACCTTAATTCTCTTCTCTTCTCTACCCAAATGGCAAACACGCAACTCACCATACCATCCCAAACCAATTTCATCGCAATTACCAGTGATGTGGAAGCACCAAATGCTAAATTCAAGTGCTTTGTTCGATGGTTGTCTGAATCTTACATCAAGGGTGCACTATCAGCCAACCCAACCCTGTACATAGATTTATTAGAACAATTCTGGAGGACAGCTACAGTGGAGGTCATCGCCCTTGAGAATGCTATCACCTCATATGTTGTCTACTGCAAGATTCAAGGCGTGGATATTACTATCACTACCGCAGACATGAATGAAGCCTTGGATTTGCAGCAAGAGGCATATGACTCCTTGGTCACAGATGCTGAGTTGGAAGAATTCTTTGAATTTATCAACTACTCAGAGGCTATTGAACTTGGAAAGCTGAATAGGAAGTACTTGAGAAAGGAATGGAGCTATGTTTTTGCTACACTCCTTCAGGTATTCACTGCCAGGAAATCGAGCTTTGATCAGATTAGTACACCTGTGCAGCAGCTTGCCTATGCCTTGGCTCATTGGAGAAAGATAGATGTTGGACATCTCATCATACAAGAGCTATATGGGAGACTTGGTAAGAACACAGCCAAGAGAGGTACTGAAATTTTCTTTCCCCGCTTTATTCAATCAGTACTTAATTTTAAAAATGCTTCATTGATTGAATTGCCTGGATTAGATAAAAGTAAAATAGTCTATCCTAGGTCCATGACCAAACTTATTTTTGGTAACTTGGAGACTAGGAATGATGTGGATGTAAGGCTTAAAATAACTCCCCACATGGAGGGTTTGTTTAGGTCTTACCCCCACAACATGCCAATATTTGAGTCTAAGTCTCAGTTAGCACAGCCTAAGCAAGAAGAACACAATGCTAACCCAAGGCTTGCTAACCAACCCTCTTAGACAAACACTCTACCAAACAAAGAGCCAACTGCATCATCCTCTCAAAAGGGTGATGTTAGTAAAAAGAAGAGAAAACAGGTTGCTTCTGAACCTTTAACCATCTTAACTGAAGCAGCCTTGGCTGTAGAACTAGGTTTAGGATGTGAGGAAACTGAGTCACCTATCAATAGCCTAAAGAAGAAGAAGAAATCTAAAACCACCTCTTCAGTCATCCAAATGGCTGAAGTTGTAAAATCAAGGGCAAACAGCTCACTAGATGTATCCTCTCAACAGGGTACATCTATAGAATCAAGCATCCTCCCCAATGCACCTATTTGTACAGAGTCAGCACATGGGAGTGATAAGGTTGGCACAACACTGAGTGGAGAGCACATCACAATTGAAACTCCCTCTATCTCTCAGGGGGAGTTGCCAAAATCTAATCTACAACACACTTCTCTTCCAGAATCTACCACTCATATTTCTTTGGAACCTGCAACTCAAGCAATTGAGGAGCAAGGCATTGATCATCAAGAATTCTTTTCTCTTGATGAGCCAATGGATTCAAGTGACTTGGCGCATGACACCTTGCTCACCACCCAGGTACCACATTTAGATGGTCAGGGAATGCATGCTGGGGCATCTCCTAAGGAAACCATCACAAACACAGAGGATTCACTAGTTTTAACTAGAGACTCTGTGCCTGTGTCAACTACTGTTGTAACCCATCCCACTCTTGTGGAGACAACAGTAGCAGAGTCTTTCCATCCGGTTACAGAAGTTGCATCTGTAACTGAGGAGTCTAGCTTGCCTAGCTCTAGCTCTCACTTTCTGTCCCAATGGCTGAAGCCTGTGCAACATGACAGTGCTTCAGGATCAGGGTCTGCTCCACCACAAATGTCCATTGAAGCTCTCCAAAGCTATGTTGTGGATCAGATTCCTGAGTTTGTAAAAATAGCCCAGAACCTTGTTACCTCCAACATCTCAAATCCAGATTATGAAGCCATCCTACTATGCCATAGGGATGATGTGGAGATGCAGAAGGCCAAGATTATTGATGATGCTGAGAGAGATGGCAATGTAGATGCCTGGATGCAAGGAAAGTATGATGTAACTCTCAGTGAAGCACTTCAATATCTTAGAGAGGAATACATCACTTCACTGGGTTCAAATGCAAAATCCCTGTCCCCTAGTGAAGTGTATGAAGTTGTCAATGATTCCTACAAGGGTTTCCTCAAGGCTGCACACTACCTTGGCAAGGGAGTCAAAACTGAAGTCAACAAGGTGTGTGACAAGACAGCCACTACAGTAGAAGAAATAAAGAGGGCCTTTGATGCCAAATTTCCTCAACTAGACAGTGTGGTCAAAGATCTCAGACACTGCAACACCACCTGCACCAAGATGGATAATGGTCTAGCTCTACTTAAAGATACAGTCACAGGTCTAGGAAGCAAATTTCAAATTCTATCTGACCAGACTACAGAGGCCAATGCTATGTTGAGGACCATGTTCAAAAACCAATATGGAGACAAGCTAGTCACTGAAGTCCTTATGAATGAATTGTCAAAGTATGAGTTCAAGAGACTACAAGATCAATCCCTAAATGGTTTCAAGGACAAAGAGCTATTCACCAAGGTTGATACTCTTGAAAGGGAGGTGGTGTCTCTCAAAGAATCCAATGCCCATCTGGCAGGAAAGGTTACAAATCTAACTGAGCAATTGAACACTCAAGCCACTACCACAGCTGATGTTCTTCTACATCAACAATCTATGCTGTCTGCCATGATGAAGCACATGGGTATCCCTCTATCTAAAGACTCTTCAACTCTAAAGGCCCCTGCTACAGCCTCTGTGCCTAACAACAAGCCTAAGGGGGAGAAGAGGATAACAAGGAATAAACCTAAGGGGGAGCCTCAGACTAAGGGGGAGAAATCTCAATCTAAAGGCATCAAGATTAATGAGGGTGGCCATCAACAAATTTCAACTCCTACATCTCATGTCTCAGGCAAGGGCAAACTCAAGGTTGATGAACCTCCATCTTCTCTGCCAGTGGTCACTCTACCACCTGTGCACATTATTACACCTAGTGGCCAAAAGCAAACTGTCACTACTACAGTAGTGGCAGGTTCCATGCCAAGCAATCCAGTCCAAGTACCCAGACATGAAGATGAGCCAGTGGAAGCTAAGGTGATTACAGAGGCCAAGCTGATAGAAGTAGCAAATTCAGAGATTTATCATGATGCTGCATTCTTGAAGTTTCTGCAAACCTCAAAAGCAAGGGTTGGAGGGGATACCTTATTTTACAGAAGAAGCCTCAGAGATCAAATCAAATATCTAACAGTTATTCCAAGAAAGCTAAATCAAATCTATCTCAAGGAAATCATGATGGTGACCAATGGCAAGATATGGCATCTATCATTTGAAACCTTGAAAGCCTTAAAATACTCTGAGATTGATGTTATCTTGGAACTAATTGAGCAGAAAGGGGAGAACAACCAAAGACTGTACACTGAACTAAAAGATGGTCAACTAACTAGATTGCCTGAAGTATGCACCAAACCAAGAACCATCTTTTATCAGTCTGGTACCAGAATTCAAGATGTTAAACAGCTGGTTATCCCCCATGATCTTAACCGTAAAAACCACAGACTCATCATTGCTATTATTGACCAGCTACAAAAGAAAGATGGAAACAGAAGTGTTGAAGAGTTGGAAGCACTTCAAATCTTAAGAACATTCATAGCTACTGGTTCAATTCTAGAAATAGCTCAACCTAGGAGGAATAAGGATGATAAGGATGATGACAAGAGTGATGGAAGTAGAAGTCATCACAGGAGTGATAAGGGGGATGAGGATAAGAAGAAGAAGAAAGACAGTAAGGAGAAGAAGAATGATGATGACCAAGGTAAAGTCTCTGAGAGGAAGAGTGGAAGACAGCAAGCCTTAAGCATTGCTAACAGTAACCTCACCACATCACAAGACTCTAAGTCTAGGGTGAATACTGTTAGTAGTGACCTACCAAAATCTACATCTATGGCTTCTGCAACTGTCTTGCCACCTCAAGAAGAGAAGAAGATTCAAGTCAAGAAACCATCTGTATATTTCAAAAAGCAAACTGCTAATGGAATACTACAATGGTCCACAAACAAAGGTCACATGCTACTGCCAGGCAACCATGTTAAAAGGATCAAATTCAAACAAGCTGCAAGGAAACCAAAGCTATCCAAATCAAGGACTTTGACAATCTATCCAGGTTTAAAACTCCAACCACTAGATGAAGATTTTGATGAAGACCAACTACAATTCTTACAAGCTCAAAGAATCTATCATGTTGCCATTGTTGATAACTGCCTTGAGATCAAATATACTGATGGAAGGGAGGAGAAATTCAAACAAGGAGGATGTCAACACTGGGGCAAGCTACATGACATAGAAAGAATCATTGCATTGTTGAGCTCAGAAGATAAAGTGGAAAGAGTATGGAAGCTGGAGCTAATTGATTTTGTGAAGATGAAGAGAGATCATGAGGAGAGAATCAGAAAAGAGTGTCTTGAGAAATGGCTAGCAAGGGAGAAAGAAATTGAGAGACTGGAGATTGAAGCAGAAAAGCTGAGGGCAAAGGGATTGTGTAGAGTTCAGTTTAACCCCTATGTGGTGAAGTATAGGAGGAGAAATGGGGATCAGATCCACATCAGAATGAATCTACTCAACCACTATCCTATAAGCATTCTGAATTCAGTACTTGAAGATTTCAAAGACTCAATTTTTCTTGAAGAATTGGATGCTATGGAAGAATTAATAAAAGCTATGGATGAGAATACAAGGAAGGAGAAAGAAAGAAGACAGAAAGCATATGATGATTTGCAAGCCAAAGCTATGGAAAGGGAAACAAATGACAATGGCTAGTACTTCATCATAGGCTGTAAGATTACTCTCCCTGTAGTTCTATCCACATTGCTAATCAAAATTCATACATGTACTGTCAAGTTTTATCTTTATGTATGTTAGGCTTGTTATCAGACATGAAATTGTGACTAAGGGTCTCACTCACAATTTGGGGGAGATTGTTAGTCACAGAGGCATGCCTGAATACATCTAATAACAAGCCTAAGTATGTGTAATGCTGTGCATTACCTACATGACCTCTTAACTGAGGGAACCTCTACTTGTAGAGTTTCTGTTTGTTCTATACTTGTAATAGGCATCAAATTCTAGTTGTGTTACTGTACTTATAAAGTCAAGAATAAAGCTTGAAAGAAGTTCCAAGGTTCATGCCTCAAGCAAGGAGATAAAGACTGCCAAATAATCACAGTTGGGATTTGAAGAAATGAAGAATTTGCCTAAGTACCAATTCGAGAAGTACATTTGTCTATTCGAGAAGTCTAGCATTCGAGAAGTCAGAGATTCGATATCTCAGAAGACATTATTCGATATCTCTGAATACACTGTTCGATATCTCATTCGATATCTCAGAGATTCGATATGTCTATTACTCTATTCGAGAACTCATGGAGTCAACAAGTCAAAGCATCATTCGAGTTCTCTAAGGGTCAACAAGTCAATGCTCTATTCGATATCTCAAGGACTAAAGAAGCTATTTGACATCTCAGGGATTCGATATGTCAAAATGCTCTATTCGATATCTCAAGGAGTCCCAGAGAAAAGAGCTATTCGAGAAGTGATTCGATATGTCAATATAACACTATTTGAGAACTCAGAGTTATCGATTAAGTCAATTCGAGTTCTCAAATCAATCACTTAGCCACTTCTCAAATACATTCTTGGAGACAAAATACTGAAGAATTGTACAAGTCAGAAACCTGCAACAATCCAAGTCACTTTATTTGACTATGTACTATAAAGCACATTGGAAAGCCTACAAAGAAGCTTGGAGAGATAAGACAAAGGGACAAGGAGCTAAAGAAGTGGATCTGAACAGGCTTTGCAAAGTCAAATCTGTAGCCGTTTGGACTATTACTCAAATGAGATAGACATACTGAAAAGTAGTTTGTTTTTACATACCTTATTTGTAGTAAGTAGGTGTATCCATGTCTATAAGGATACAGCCTCACTTCCTTAGCAGATAAGTTTTTTTTTCAAGATACATCACAAGAAATATCTCTCTAAGAAAAACGAAGCTGAGAATACTATCATTTGTATTCACAGATTGTAGCAAAATCTTTATCTAATAAAATATTAGATTAAAGTGATATTGTGTTGTGTTTGTCTTTGTTATCTGTACTTACATATCTCACACACTCAACACATATCTTGTTGCAAAGATTCAAGAACAAAGAAAAGTTCAAGAATCCATTCACCCCCCCCCCCTTTGTATTCTTTTACTGTATTCAATACTCAACATTTATGACAGGCCATAGACAAGACTATCTATATGCAATCTGAGGGGACAGATTGAACATAGAAAGCAAACCGCAAAAAAACCAACATTAGATAATTAAATCAGACCTTTTACTAACTACTTTCGAAAACCATAGAGAAGTAGCAAGCTTAGCTCTAGTGTCAACAATAATACCGTCAATATATAACGCCCTAGAAAATATCGTAATTATTATTATTATTGTTATTTAATTATTTAATATTAAATGTGGATTACAGGGTGTGAAATTTTTTTTTTTTTAGATAAATATATGTGACATCATGTTTACATGCTTATATGGTGATGTATGTGTGACGTGCTAATCCGTGTAATTTTTTATTTGAATTTTTGTAAGTAAAAAATGTATTTAAATTATGCATTATTGATCTTTGAAAGTTTTTATAAAATCATCGGAGTATTTAAAAATCCCGAAATCTTTTGCAATATCATATTTGCATATTAATTTAGATTTTAAAATGATTGGGTGAATTAGTTTGAGTGTTTAAGAATTCAAAATGATTTTACAAATTATTTTGCATTTTAGGGGTTTAATCTTGTAAAATCCGTATTTAATTCATTTTTTAACCTAAAAATATTTTAAAAATATGTCGGTGTTCATAATTTTATTCTCTACATTATAAAAATGTAAAGTTTAATTATTTTTTTCAATTATTCTATTTAATTTCAAATTTTAAGCAATTTATTTCTAATTATATGAAAATCAGCTTGGTGAAATTTTATTTTGGGCCTTGTCTTCATTTTATCAAGCCCAACTTTTCTTTCCCCAATTTCAGTCTTTGTCACCTCTGTAGAACTCTCTAGAGTTCTCTCTCAAATTCCCCTCAAATCTCTTTCTCCCTCTCCCTAGCTCGAATCTCTCTATCTCTCCCATACTTCTTCCATTTTAATTTCCTCCTGGTTGTTGTCTATTCGGTTTAAACCCACCTCTCCCCTTTATTTTGCCTTGTAATCCCGAGGTGTGTGTGTGTGTGTGTGTTTTCTTGCAGCAGTTCGGGTTCGAACTCAGTGATTCGGCTGTGTACGCTAAATCGTGGTTGTGTTGTGACCCGTGTGTGTGTGTGGCTGGGTATACGGTGAAGACATAAGGGGTTCTTCAATTGCTTATGTAAACCTGGTTCTGTTAAGCTATTGTGGTGATGTTTTCTGCAGCGTGTTTGGGTCTAGTGCGTACTCTCCTGTTTATGGTTGGACTGGTAAGGAGCTGAGAGATTACAATGATCTTGTTGCAGGGAGGAATATTTATGTATTGGGTTGTGATGTTGAAAAAGAAAGAAGGCAGGAGTGTTGTTATTGGGTTTGGAAGTTAGAATATTGTAGTTGTAGTGTTAGTTGAAATTACAAATGTGTTCAGTGAAGTCCGAATTGTAATGATTCTGTATGGATGTTTTGTTTTGAAAGGAATGATACCCCGACAGTAATGTTGGGGTTGAATATTGATATGATTTATTTTGTTGGTATGTTGAGTGAGTAGTAAATTGATGTTTAAGAATTTCAAGACTAAACTTGGTATGGTGTTATGAGATTGTAAGCTGGTGTTGTTCGAATGAGGCACGTAATAAGGGGAATGAATAATGGATGTGTGTGTGTGTGCATTGTACCTGCATATGGTTGCATGGAAAAGAGTGTGTGGGTATGTTTGTACCAGCAGTTTGGCTGCCGGATAGGTGGGTGTGACACCCTTGTAATGAGCCTTGTTCTTGTGTAGGTATAAATAGTATGAATGTGTGGTATTACTGTATGTTGGTTTAAGATTCAAAGGGGTAGTGGGTAGTGATCATATAATATGTTAATTCCAAAATTTGTCTAGTAATTGTGGGTGTGTATTTGGGGATTTGTTTTCGGAGTTGCCGAATATTTGATGCTAGTAGCCGGGTTTGTTTGGTATTGACCGTTAAATTATTGTAGTCACTAATGTTGTGAATTGAGACTGTTAAATGGTGAAGGAAAGTATAGTAGTAAGGACTGTGATTTATTTGTGTGTTTTTATTTTCTTTGGATTAATTTAGGGATTAAAGTATTTGCTGAAATTTCTAAGTGTTACTTGTTTGTGATGATCGTTAGTAGATAACTAGTGAGATAATATTGTGATTTTTGGATTGTTCAATTATCTAGGAAATAGATAGGTGTTTACATGTTAAAGACGAAGTGTGGATTTCTTTGATAACCAGGGTTATATTTCAAGTTGCAACGGAGTAGTGAATTACAAATCGTAAGGTATAAGTTGGGATTGTAAGTAGTGAAAATTTCTTTAGTGTGTTTAAGTCGGTTTTATTCCTACAGGTTAGATGATATTATAAAGGAGGTACTGTCCAAGTGTTGTTAGAATTATTTAGCGAATTATATAGAAATTGGATGAGAATTGTTTGTAATCGATATCAAAAGATATAAGTGTAAGTTGGTAATACTTGCTAAGTGCCTATTTGCTTCATGTGGTTATGTTGTAATATTTGAAGAATATGATCAGTATGTGCTATATGTGATAAATGGTAAAGCGTATAGGACGCGTCTGGGTAGAGCAGAATTAGACTGTTAAAGTTGTAAGCATACTGAAGCAATACTTTACCTTTCTATAGGTACGAATAGGAGACCGACTAAGAGCCAGTGCCAGTGTAGATGGAATCTTGAGGAATGGAACGATTAACGGAGTAAACGAGTGTGTTCGTGTAGAAGCTGACAACTGTTAAAGGAAAGATGAATGTGTGATCGGGTAAAAGCCAACGAATAAGGAATAGTGATTGATGTATAGTGAGTAAAGAATCGAGATATTGGAATTGGAAACTTCATGTATTGAGGCAAGTATACTATCCCTCACTTATTGTTCAAGTGATGTGAAACTTTTTGTATTATTTATTGTTCTTTGGAAATTCCTTCTTGCAAGCAATTGTATTCTTCATATTTATTCTGAATAATTTTAAACCTGTTCTGTTAAATATATGATGTTCCTTTCAGATCTTTTTGCCAGTGCCTATACCTTTCATTTTTATTTCCAGTGACATCCTTCTTCTATTAATTTACAAACACTCATTCTCAAATTATTTTGTCATTGTTTATGTTCCTCACCTATTGTTCAGGTGTTGAATTCTTTTAAAATTAATTTAATTCAATATTTTTCGTCTTTACTAATATTTTTCAAAGAGCATTTTTCTTCAAATTATTGTAAACTAATTTGAGGTTTATACTGTTGTTGAGGCATGTGTTGCTCAGTTACGGTTAAAAACCGAGAATGAATTGAGATCTTCTTAATTATTCAAACTCATTATTGTCATACCGGTTCCGGCAGCAAAAGCCTATGAGTGCTTAGCCGACAGGAGTGAGACCTTGGGTAATTGAGAATTTCTTAAATCTTTATTTTAATCTATTCTGGTTGTTCAAACTTTATAGTGTAATTTCATAAATTGAAAATCTTTGAAATAAGTGGTTATATCCAGTGCAGTGACTTAAATCTTCTATTGAACTTTGAACTTTCTTTATTCCCTGCTTTCTTTATAATTGTTATTCCATTTCTAGAATCTAAATAATTGCCAAGTTATTTAATTTATCATGTTCCTTGCTGATATATGATTTTGTTTTGCTGAACTACCCTGCTTAGTTTAATCTTACTGCTTTGCTGTTTATGATTCCCTATATCGAATGCTTCACTGTCCCTAAATCTTTTATTGTTACTCATTAAAATGGCTTATTTAATTAATGATGTTTTTAAATTCCTTATACTGGGCTGATCTGTTATCATTGAGTATAAAGAACTTAAAATTGAAATGTTTTAAATTATTAATTATAATTTTTTTATATAAATTTGAAAAGCGTAAGAGGCTAGGGTGGTCCTAGTCCAACACTTTTATTTAGCGTAAGTGGCTAGGGTGGTCCTAGTCCAGCATTAAAGGCCAATGTGTTGCCTAATTGGGAACCAAATTTCAAAGGAATGAGGACTTTACGTGGCTGATCGCCCGTATTGTCCGTAATCAGGAGAATAATCAAATCAACTTAAAAGTTTTTAAAAAGTTTTATGAAAAGTATGTTTCAAAGATGAAAGGGTTTTAAGGAAAGGAACGTTTTGATATATATATATATATATATATATATAGGCCTTTGCTCCATACAGAACACTCTTATATAACAAACAACAAAGAACACCTTATATCTATTAGATCCTTTGGCCCCGCCAGGGGCACCCAATACAAAAAATTGTTATTTTTTTACCCTCTATCAAGTCTGCAAAAAAAAAAAATGAAAAGTACTGTTCACTGATGACGTCACTGATGACGTCATCAATGAACAGTAAATTTTCAAAATTTTTTTTTAGCTGGTTTGCTAGAGGGTACAAAAATAACAACTTTTTGTATTGGGTGCTATGACGGAACTCTTAAATTATATTAGATATGAGGTGTTCTTTATTGTTTGTTATATAAGGTGTTTGCTATGGAGTGCAACTCTCTCTCTCTCTCTCTCTCTATATATATATATATATATATATATATATATATATATATATATTTATATAAATATATTTCAAGGTAAATGGTTTCTAGTTTCGAAATTATGGATATCAGAGTCAGTCGTTTTCTACATGATAAAATTTGGAACTCAGTAAAATAATGGGATTAAGGATGGATAGAAGTTTCCCAATTATTCCCTTCGCGAGTAACATTGTACGTTGAAAGTGGAGTAAGAATGATTAGGGAATTTCTTCACATTCTTTTTCTCAAAGTTTTATCTGAGACCGTATAGTTGAAGAAAATGGAAAAGTTTTACTTTATGATTGAAATTGAATGATCTCCTGAGATAAAGTATTCATTGATATTGTTCATCAATGAATTATCGTAATATCGTTGTTTCACTATATTATTAACTTGCTGAGCGTTCTTTGGCTCACTCTTGCTTTGTTTTACCTAACCCTTTGCAGTTAGGTTTAAGGATGATCTACTTATATTTTCAAATGCGAATGAGAGCGAGGATGATCCTATTCGGAATAGATTTCAGAGCTAACGTGGGCGAGCACGGTTTTGGATTAAACTACTGATTAGACGGTATAGTGATTTGTATTTATAGCAGAGATAGAAGTTGTAATAATTTGTATAGTATAGATTCTTGTTTCATACAATAACCTGGAATTGATCCTCGGTGAGGAATCGTTGGTGTATTAAGTTTTAATTTATTTGTTAAATGGAATTTGGGTTGGTTTGAATTACAGGTGGATAGTCCTATTCACGAATACTTCATGCCAAAATTTTTTAAAATTCCCCTATATCAAAGTCTATTTTATTATAAAAAGTATATTTTCAGTATTGGGAAGTCGGGGCGTTACAGTTTGGTATCAGAGCGACAGGTTATGGTCACTGAAACAAGTTAGGATGATTAGGTATACATATTTGTGTGGGACGTTAGATAGAATGATTTAGGATAAGATTCGCCTTAGGATATTAGGACGATTGTTGTGATGTTATTTGATATTCCGACAGATCTCGCGAGTAGAAATTTGACTCATTCGAAGATTCTTAGGACGAGGCGGCTAATTCGGAGCAGCATACGTTAAATAACGACCGGAGCTAGCTACCAGCTTGGAGGACGTTACTTGTAGACCTTCACGGATCTTCTAGAATTTCTTTTACGAATTTAGTTACCTCGTGAACGTTATAGAGAGTACGAAAAGATGGTAAACAAGATGTGAAATGTGATTTTTGGCATGTGTTGGAGTAAGGGCGTAGTTATTGACTAGTAGCCATTGCTCTTATATAATTTATCGTCGGAGGAGATTTAAGCTTAATTTTTGTTCTTCTTTGCTTTGTTGGTACCGTATCTAATTTGATAATCAACTATACCTCAATTGATGATGAACTTTGTATATCAGATTTGTTTAAACACGTTTTTATTCTTTCGGAGATACCTCTATTTTTCATGGGTTACTTGATCTAACATTGCACATGTAAATTATTGAGACCCTTGAATTCTTTCTATTTTCCCTGAATATTTGCTATTCTTTATTCAACATTATACATGTAAACTTTTGAAACTTTTGAACTCTTTTTATTTTCCCTGAATACTTAACCTTCTTTATTCAGACTGGGATGAACAACCCTATGTATATAGGGGATTCAGGGACATCTTATCTATGTGATAGGAGTCTGGTGGGACGCCACTGATTGTGTTTATCATGAAAGTACTGAAGGCTGGCAACCTTTTTGTACTATGGTGGTGGACCTAAGTGACAAATGCAACATGAAAACAGTCCAATGATCATTTTGATCTCTCAGTAAATTCTTTTATACAATTAGTATCAAACAAAACTCAACTTATTCATACATGCTAGAACATGTTCATTGTATTGATTTCTTTTTTTATAAACCCTTGTGATTTCTAAAAGTTATTAATGATTGTGGTGTAAACTACATTTACGTCGAATCAAAAATTGGATGAGCAGGTTTGAAAATTTAGGTTAAAGCAAGTATGGACAAGGAGTAGATAACAAGGACACGACATTATTAATGTCTAGGAATTATCAAAGGTTGTCAAAGATAGCTACAGCAGTGGACAAGCCTACAAGAAGGAAACGAAGGGATAAAGGTGGAGAAAGCTTTCAGGAGTCAAGGAAGAGATTGAAAATCGTCCTGAAGTTAGTGCAACCGGACGGACAAAGAAAGGATGAGTATAGTTATGAGTAGGAGCGTGGACGTTGTATCAATTGTTTTAGTCACGTGGATTTTGTTTTAAAGATTTAATTATTTACTTGTTTACTAGAAGTCGAGGTAGGTTTCGTTTTAATGTTATATATATATATATATATATATATATATATATATATATATATATATATATATATACGAATTATTGTGGATGATTGGGTTAGTACTTGAGGCATTCTATGCAGGGCATAGTCCATTTTACGAATAGGTCATGTCCGATTTTCTGTAGAAAAGGGATCGTCACGTGCGAGTGATCACTATCTAGAACTAACGAGACATACAACCAAAGGATTAAGTTTATGTTAGAAATTCGAAGGCCTACAGGATGAGCCTATCGATATGTGAATTGATATAAATGAATTCAATAATGAAAGAAATGACTTGGGAATTGAGAGAGAAATGTTTGAGAATATCGTCTTACGTTTTCTTAAGATTGATTCTGAGGATAGAATCCTATTAAGGGGGGAAGGATATAACGCCCTAGAAAATAGCGTAATTATTATTATTGTTATTTAATTATTTAATATTAAATGTGGATTACAGGGTGAGAAAATTTTTTTTTAGATAAATATATGTGACATCATGTTTACATGCTTATATGGGGATGTATGTGTGACGTGCTAATCCGTGTAATTTTTTATTTGAATTTTTGTATGTAAAAAATGTATTTAAATTATGCATTATTGATCTTTGAAAGTTTTTATAAAATCATCGGAGTATTTAAAAATCCCGAAATCTTTTGCAATATCATATTTGCATATTAATTTAGATTTTAAAATGATTGGGTGAATTAGTTTGAGTGTTTAAGTATTCAGAATGATTTTACAAATTATTTTTCATTTTAGGGGTTTAATCTTGTAAAATCTATATTTAATTCATTTTTGAACCTAAAAATATTTTAAAAATATGTCGGTGTTCCTAATTTTATTCTCTACATTATAAAAATGTAAAGTTTAATTATTCTTTTCAATTATTCTACTTAATTTCAAATTTTAAGAAATTTATTTCTAATTATATGAAAATCAACTTGGTGAAATTTTATTTTGGGCCTTGCCTTCATTTTATCAAGCCCGGCTTTTCTTTCCCCAATTTCAGTCTCCGTCTTTGTCACCTCTGTAGAACTCTCTCGAGTTCTCTCTCAAATTCCCCTCAAATCTCTTTCTCCTTCTCCCTAGCTCGAATCTCTCTATCTCTCTCATACTTCTTCCGTATTAATTTCCTCCTGGTTGTTGTCTATTCGGTTTAAACCCACCTCTCCCCTCTGTTTTGCCTTGTAATCTCGAGGTGTGTGTGTGTGTGTGTTTTCTTGCAGCAGTTCGGGTTCGAACTCAGTGATTCGGCTGTGTGGCGCCCCCAAATCTAAGGTCAAGGATTCAGGTCGTCACATCACCATCCAACCATATCATACCTGTATTAACTTTACAACTCAACAATACATCCATCCAGACCTCATTCTTACGCACAAACAAGTTAGAGCCTCAGAAATGATAATCAAAAGTAACACTAAATATTACAATTCATCTGTACAATCCAGAATCTTATGCACTTCCACTTATACAACTACACTTGAAGACAAGTCTTACTATTACAGTTGAAAACCTATCAGACTTACTCTGTAGTATTTATCAGGAACTAAATCATCTCCGGGGTAAATCTTCTACTCCTCTTCTGCTGGTGCGGAGTTAACCGACCAAATTCTTCTCTTTCTGAAAAGTTTTTATAAAGCAAGAATGAGCTACATAATGCTCAGCAAGTTCACCATTTCGAAAAATAATGTGGTTTATTTCGAAAACATTCCCAACTGTATGGGTATATATCTCAGATTTCAAAACATAATTGGACAATATATATGTCCGAGTTTGAATAAAACATTTATACTCACTAAGGAGCTTTAAGAATAACATATGAACCCTTTATAAGGTTCCCATTTCAATATATCTCAAGTTGGAAAATATATATACATTAGTATATCATTTTCGGCAAAACACTCTACGGTTAACATACTGTACAGGGAATACATAATTGCAAACCTCTTTCCTTCCATTAGCTTAGAAGGTTTCTCATTCAAAAACATTTCATTCTTTGAAATAATTGCAAGAGTGCACTAACACGTGCCAATCTTTATAGAAAATCTTGCAGTTCTAGATACTGCACGATGTCAATATTTTTCATATCAAAAACCACACTATCGGCAACTTGGCACTTAGGCCCAAGAAGCAGTGTTTGAGTATTTTTCCAGAGTGGAGGATGGGACTGGAAGAAAATATAAAGACCTGACAAGGATTGACGATGATCAGTCGCCACAACCAAGTCCAATAATCCGCGGGTCTTCTCTACCGGTAGAAGGATAGAAACTACATCCGTAACTATCCTCGGGTGAAAACTACATCCGTAATCACCCTCGATGAAAACTACATCCGTAATCATCCTTCGGCAACACCTGGGCCAGAATAATTGATGAACCGCCTGGCTCACGGCCGCTTACACATCCCGGGAATCGTTCGTCAACGATTCCCACACCTGCCAGAGTCCCTTTTTTCTTTTCTTTTCGAAATCATTTTGGTAAAAATTCGAGTAGTTGAAGTTCGACCTCAGTCGACCGATAATTCTTGAAAAACGCGCAAGAAGCAAAACCTGACCGGGGGTTTTCGAAAATGTTTTGGGTTCGAAAGAGTTCGAGTTTGAAAACGCTAAAGGTATCTTGGATTAGTTTTGTCTTTAAAATGATGAACAATAATTATTAAATGATATTTTGAGTTTTAATATAAACATTTGATAAAATAATTATTTAATTAAAATAAGTTTTTAATCCAAGATAGATATTTTTAAGTATTTTTAACAACGTAAAATAATAAATACTTAAGTATACGATACTTCCCGAATGACTCTTCGGGTTTTCGTAATTTAGTCACGATACAATAATATACCGCTCCCCGGTCAATAGTATATTTGGACCGCTACGACCTCTATTGCTAGAGTCGTTGTCCGAAAAAAACACTTTCATTCTAAGTTCAAGGGTGTACAAACACATATGCATATATCTCAAACTTCAACATAATCTCGTAAAGCATAAGCATATAATACGTTTGGAAGCTGTAAACAAAATAGTGAAAATACTTATATATAAGTTTTGAAAAGTAAACTTGCCTTGGTTAGGTTGGGGTGGTCGATCTTGCAACGTGGAACGAAGATCTATACATAATCAATATTCGTACGTTAGTACCTTAACAACACTACTCAATCGTAAGGTTTTAAAGGATGTAAGACCAACTTAACGACTCCAATTTGTGACAACTAACCCTCCCATATGACCATGTCATCACTTTATCACATTCGTTACCCATTCGACTCGAATCCATTCCTCAAACTTGAAACACAAGTGAGTACTCTTAAAACTACGTTAAACTAACCTCCTAGGTGATTTTTCACTCGCGCGCACTTCGCTTTGACATTTTTATAAAATTGAGAAATACAAATTTTACTCCAATTCTTTTTGGAAAGCCTTCACAACTGTATAATCTGACTACCCTCAAATTTTCATAACACTAACATAATTTTAAGGGGTCCTAACTCAGTTCACAACTGGACAACACAGTGCAGTCCGAATTCCAGAACCACACTGCACTAATCCGGCAATAACTCAAGACCTACACATCTCCTGGGTATGAACCTTATATTTATAGAAACTACATTCAATTATCTTTCCAACCATTTAAATTAGGTCCTCGGGTGACAAGGTTTAAGGGTTCAAAACCCTCTCACAAGATAGTACATGCTCCCAGGATTTAACACAGCACACATCTTTTCTTAAACATTCAAGAACTCACTTTATACATCGCATCTACCACCAAAACCACCAAGACTTGTCTCTATAGCATACATGGGGTTACATAATCTAAGTACAAGCCTTACAACCATCATAACAAGCACATAACTTCAAGATTTCATCATCTACAACTCAAATCACCACGATTCACTCCAAAACTTATAGATCTAACAATATAAACTATAAGCAAGTCATGCTAAGGGTTGAGAGAGTTTATACCTTCCTTGATGTGTGTAATAGATTTCTAAACCTTGTATAATCCTTGTATAGCCTTGGGTAAGCTTGGATGATCAAAAGAAATGAAGAAAACAAAGTTAGTAATTCGGAGTTATTAGAACCCGACTGAAAGATCATGGAAAACGAGGCCCTTACCGAGCTTTTCTGATCGAGGCTTCTAAAGGAGAGTTGTAGATCATCTTAACAGCTTTCTAACCATATAAAGAATACGAAATTTCATTGAGTAGTGAAGGCTCTAGGCCCGTTTTACTGAGAGGATGTTCTGCTGGGCGGAATGGAGAGAAAATGGAGTTTCTTGGTTTTTGCTTTTTGTTCTTTATCTCCAATAATGCTTACACATGAAATATATATCTAGATATTTTGGATGCATCCTTATCCTTGCTAGGTGTCACACTCCCATTGGCTCCCTTGGATTCTTATCCACTTAAAATGCAACCAAGTCCTTCCTCCTTTTGCACTTAAGTCCTTATCTCTTGTTTCTTGCACTTAAGTCCCTTGGCTTTGTTTTCTTTCCCACCAATTGGATTCCCTTGTTGTCTCGTGAATAAAATTAATACGTTACAACTTATACTTTGCATATTATTGCTCTAATATGGCATAATACCTCGAACGAATATTAATTCCAACATCCCTTGTTTATTTCTCTTTATCTCAGAAAACGTTCTCCCGATTTCTCAAGCATTCTCTATTTCTCAATTCTAGGAGTTTATTCTCAATCCTCTTTCTTTCTCATAATATATCCTTCCTTGGACTCTTAATATACCCTATCCTTAATCCATGCTCCGTTCGCTCAATCGCTTAATCTCGTTGTAAAGTCTCAGTGGTTTTCGTTCTAAATCCTCGAATAAAATCCTAACATATTAAATCCTTAATTCCTCAAAATTAATATCTCATTCTTGAATATAATAATATATAATTCACTGCCCGGTCAAATATTACACCAGAATACAAATTGGATTTCTGAATTTCGATGGTCTTTACATACACTTATTTGCTCCGTGAATCACTAATATGACTTCGAAATATCCATACCATGTCTTGTACATAGGGTGGCGTGAAAATTTTCTTGGTCCTCAAAATCACTATTCATCCATAAATTACTATTCACACATGACAAACACTATTCACATATATACTTATTCTTAATAAGAAAAGTTTTAATTCTACCGAAAATCTGGGTTCTTACATGCTGTGTACGCTAAATCGTGGTTGTGTTGTGACCCGTGCGTGTGTGGCTGGGTATACGGTGAAGACATAAGGGGTTCTTCAATTTCTTGACCATTCGAAATAATGGGTTTCGTAAAAAAAAACTAATGACTTTTACATACACTCGTCTGTACCGTAAAGACGTAATATTAATTCGAAATCTTCATTTAATAATTCGTACATATCGTGATTGCAAAATTTTCTCATCCACCCCTAAAAATTACTATTCATCTAGGTTTTGAATATTCACGAAAATTAGGGCTATTGCAGTCTCATTTCCTTAAAAGGATTCTATCTTAAGAACCTAAGGAAAATAGTTGTGGATACAATTCCAACTTTACCCTTTCCAACTCTCAGGTTGACACTTCAAACCTTTTGTTCTCTCACCTTGGTCTCACCAACGCTTTAATGTTGTTTCTCAATGCATACTCTCCTCGACCTGCATTCCTTATCAGTTGTTCTATGAATGAAAATTTCTATCCCAATACTTATACATTCCTCTACTACCTTGTTCATAGTATCCGTGTTGAGTCCTTGTATCGTTGGCCCGTGAATACTTTGTGGTCGTGTTTTATAATCTGAGACAACGTCAATACGCACGGTATTCCTCATATTCCTTGGCTTGATCAGCATGCATGTGTTGCCTCCCGTCAGCCGTTACCACTTGCTATGGATACTGTATAGTCTTCGGTATACATCGAACCAGTTCAGCTACTATATCCCTCGTTCATTGACTTCTTCGTAACGCAAGAAAAGCGAAACTTCTTCTTTCGCAGTACGCTTTACAAGAGACGTCCTTAAGTTCGCATGGTGACGATCGTGATAACAACATTCATTTCATGGATAAGTTTTTATTCTCGACTGCCCCATGAAATCTAAGGCACGACACTAAATATAAATTTGATCGTCTGGATAATTCTTCTTCCCTGTCCGTCAGCCACAGATCAAATTAGTACATACGCTCAATCTCTTTGTTAAATATACTTGAAAGCACCTTCAGTATTCGAAGTTTAACCTTAAGTCTTTATCTGACGTAATCACTGCAGAAGTTTTATATTACACCACCATCTCTTCCATATATAAATCGATAATCTTCTAAATGGAAAGTCTCTCGTAGGTAAATCACTTGGTCCAACAATTATAAATCAACTAGGGCCATCTCTTGGCTCGGTCTTCGACGACCTACTTATGAAATTCATTATAATTCTGTCCGCGTTCAAGATTTTCTACAGGCAGAATTAATCCACTAGATCTCTATCATTCTGCTTTTGACATGTCACGTTTGTACTTAATAGTTTGCCAATACCATTCTTCATTTCCGTTTGCCAAACATTCTCTTATTTCTCTATACATCCTTGCCCTTCCCCATAATTTAGTCATTTTCCTCTAACATTATTCTTTATTGTATATACTCTATTTTCTTGGTCAATACTGACTGAATTCCAATTTCGAATAATCCCTTCTATAGGTATCGGCCACCACACTGGCCTTTCCTGGGTAATAACAAATTCCTCCATTATACTCCCTGCTCCCTTTCGTCACCTTCTCTTTCTTATGTTTAGTTCTAATATGAAGATATAATTATGGCACCTGTGGAAAAATTTCACACTTTTCTCATAAGGTTAACGTCTCAGTTTTATGTGTGAACGCTATCATGACTAATCCCCGACTCACGGTTAATATATCCTATCCCGCAACCTTTATGTTGATTAGAAGTATAGGCTATCATCCCATTTCTACTGCATTAGCACACCTATTAAACTCTTGAAAGACGCATCATCGTTACCCTCAAAGTCCTCTTCTCATCATAAAGTATAGCTAACAACGAGGTTGTTACTAATCTCTCATATCATTCTTAAAACTTTATTTATTAACCCACAAGGGCTTCTGACTCACTAGTCAATCCACATGATACTACCAAAATTTATTATGTTTATATTAATGTAAAATGCCGACTTTGGTGCAGTACAGAGGTCGATCTTGAGTTTGTGAAACCTTCTCTTCAACCTTATCTTTGAAAAACAACTACGCATTTTAACTAATCAACAATTCCTCCATTTCCGATAAGGGTATCAGTTCTCGATGGTATATATAAGAGATCTATAAGTTAAGTAAAGCTGAGGCCTGAGGCCTGCATGCTGCTGCGATTCCCAATAAACTTGATTAGGTGGTAATCTCGAAGGATCATTGAGATATATCCATGCATCCATTTACTATTAGGGGCCTTTTAAACTCTATGTCTCTCTATGTGCATCAATCCCTTTAAGCTAAGTAAAGCTTCACATTCTTGCCACGATATTTCTTCATTTCTTGTCCATCTCACTTCCATGTTAGTTTCCTCTAAGGATATGTCTTACATCGCAATCGATTTGCATTTCTTGGATCATGAAAAGGCTTGGTAACTCCAGAATTCATTAATATAACATCCTGACAATGGTTGGTAGGAGCGTACTCCCAACCACCTCATCATTTCTTATAACCTTCCTCACACTAATATTAAAGGTCCTTGTGGTATGCCCCGACATGTTATTCCTACTTTAAATAATTACTCGGCATAACGCTCTGGCTGCACAATTACAACATTTGGTTTTTGATCTCATATTGGTGCAACGGTTCACAATTGTACCTCCTGTTCACCTTAGAGTAATCACTTTTGAAAGGAATGGTTTCAAAATAACAAGGTCCAATAGATAATTCCAATAAAAATTCCACATTGGGTGTTCAAAGAATGTTGATGGTTCTAATTACTAGGAGTCTCGATTTTTGGAGATGTAAGGATGGATAGAAAGAATACAACAAGGTTTATTCCTTCAAGTCCTGATAATTTTGTAATGTGATATCATAGAGAGTGTTGCACGAGGGCAATGATTGTTGGATACAAAAGTCATAAAGATGATCTTTATACAATTCTTACATCTGGTGAATACTTTCTCTCTTGAAAAATAGAGGATCGAAAAAGTCCAATTGATAAAGGTCAACCGATCGAAAGCAATTCTACTCTATGACAATAAAAATGAAGCAGTTTATCATTCAAGTAATCTATGGTTTCAAATAAATCTTCATTATATGAATGAAAGAACAGAATATTCAAGTGACATAAAGTCTGATACGAAGATGGGTAGAATTCAAGTTGAGTGGGCGACCTCACTAGGTCTCAATCAAGTTATTCGTCAAAACTTTCATCATCATACTTTACCACATGCAAAATGCATTACGGAATTGCTGAATGAATTAAATTGGGAGTTGGACCAGTGAAACAATAACTAGTCCTTTTCAAGAAACACTAGCAACTAGCTAGACAAAATTTGCTAGTTCACCTAATTGAGACATCACCACTAGCTAGGACAATTAGCTAGGCGTTCTTTACAACATTACAATTTTGACTAGTTAGAACAATCAACTAGTCATTCATATTGACATATCGACTAGCCAGTTTCAATTGGCTAGAACAGAATTTCAACATCGTAGCCACTGAAGAAACTTTAGGCTACTCGGACAACGAATGGAAATAAGAAGTTATTAATTTTGAAAAAGAAAACTATAAAATCTGAAGAGAATGTTCTAGGTATCGGAACAATCGATAACCTCTCATCAAATATTACTTATCAGTGAAACGGTCCACCCAAGGGTGCCTCCGTACACATGCTTTATCAGATCCTACAATAGAATTAAATTCGGAATACCAATATCAAAATGATATCCTTACTATGATTTCAATGTACGATGTATAATCTCATCTTGAATAGAAGAAAAGAATTCATGAGGGATGTCTGGACATTAGATCATCCATGTCCTCAGTAATTTGTTAAATATTTATGAGCTCAACTGAAGAGTGCAAGTATGAAAGAGCAATCAAATATCAATATTCGTTAAGTAATATTCGTCGAATAATTAAGGAAGTATTTGTTGAACATTCCTTGGATAATTGAAAGAAAATGTAAATAGGCCTGAGCCGAACAAGATCATCATAAATTTTTGAAGAGAATGTTCATGGATCAAATAAAATTACTTCGGATAAGTCCTGCTTTAGGGAAAGTATATCACCGGTTGTTATTCCACAAGTTTGAAGTAGAAAGCTAGAAGGGTTACCTGATATAAACTAATCGAGGTAACATGGTTAGTGAACAGTTTAAAATGAAGTAGTGCACCAGCCGGTAGTTACCAAAATAAGTTAAAAATCATTCGTGCATCTCATTATCACCATTATGAGTGTAACTCCATCTCTTCGTCTTCGTAATACAAGACACCAACTAGTGCATCTCTCAATCATCATCTTAAAGTCATTTATCGAGTTGGGGTTTCACAAATATATTTGTCATTTCCGTGTTTTATCTTGAAGACCAAGCTTCACATCATTCCGGGGACACCTGCTAAGTCCATAGGGTCCTACTCCATGTCTTCCGACATGAATCACAAGTGGCCAGTTCCCCCTGGGAACAGATCAAAGAGATCTCTCAGGGATCTCAGTGCAGTCCATAGGTTCAGTGACGGGTGTGTGTATGTGAACATATACCAAAAATATTGAGGTCTACAATACATATATACGTAGTCCCTGATAACATCTCTATCAAAGGATCACACTCTAGACCCACTGGTCTTTTCTTTTGGTAGACTCTAAGATCACTGTATCGCTCGTTGCAACTATATTCAACTTCTCTTGAGTCCCTTTGTTAATTCTACTTGTTTGTTCTCTAAGTTAAACTACCATGCTCTAGTGTCCGAATCATGCGTGGAATTATCTATCACGCTCGTCTTATGATAACATTCTCGTATAACACATGTAAAATTCGCCATCAAGGGTAATGAAATCCACAACGACATAGTGACCAACTTTCAGGTAAACCCATTACTTATCGAAAATCGGATCTTATAGCCAAAGTAAAAGACTTTCATTATTCCAAGTACTAAGTACCCTTAATTATGTAGGGAAGTCTAAACTTCTTGATTCTTAAAATGCCGCCTCCTAAACTGTGGAGGACTATGGGCCACAAAATTTATGCCAGCCTAGTCATCCGATCATATTGGCAATATCGCCTCTACCTCAGCTGCTCTTGAGATTTTTCTCTACTTCCTATATCATTACCTATGATGGGTCATGTACAACTCTCAAACCTCTATTCATCATTCTGAAGGTCTCTGAGGATTCTATCGACCCTAGTATAATACCTCCAATAAACTCTCCAGTCCATTCTACACACCGGTACCTCTTCCGGTAGTCCAATAATAAGTTTACTATGATCTCTTATGTCATTCTCCTACTTAGACTTAACTCTCAACAATCTCGTTTCTGAGTACTGTAACTTATCGCTCTGATACCATTTCTGTGGCGCCCTAAAATCTGAGGTCAAGGATTCAGGTCGTCACATCACCATCCAACCATATCATACCTGTATTAACTTTACAACTCAACAATACATCCATCCAGACCTCAATCTTACGCACAAACAAGTTAGAGCCTCATAAACGATAATCAAAAGTAACAATAAATATTACAATTCATCTGTACAATCCAGAATCTTATGCACTTCCACTTATACAACTACACTTGAAGACAAGTCTTACTATTACAGTTGAAAACCTATCAGACTTACTCTGTAGTATTTATCAGGAACTAAATCATCTCCGGGGTAAATCTTCTACTCCTCTTCTGCTGGTGCGGAGTTAACCGACCAAATTCTTCTCTTTCCGAAAAGTTTTTATAAAGCAAGAATGAGCTACATAATGCTCAGCAAGTTCACCATTTTGAAAAATAATGCGGTTTATTTCGAAAACATTCCCAACTGTATTGGTATATATCTCAGATTTCAAAATATAATTGGACAATATATATGTCCGAGTTTGAATAAAACATTTATACTCACTAAGGAGCTTTAAGAATAACATATGAACCCTTTATAAGGTTCCCATTTCAATATATCTCAAGTTTGAAAATATATATACATATGAGTATATCATTTTCGGCAAAACACTCTACGGTTAACATACTGTACAGGGAATACATCATTGCAAACCTCTTTACTTCCAATAGCTTAGAAGGTTTCTCATTCAAAAACATTTCATTCTTTGAAATAATTGCAAGAGTGCACTAACATGTGCCAATCTTTATAGAAAATCTTGCAGTTCTAGATACTGCACGATGTCAATATTTTTCATATAAAAAACCACACTATCGGCAACTTGGCACTTAGGCCGAAGAAGCAGTGTTTGAGTATTTTTCCAGAGTGGAGGATGGGACTGGAAGAAAACATAAAAACCTGACAAGGATTGATGATGATCAGTCGCCACAACCAAGTCCAACAATCCGCGGGTCTTCTCTACCGGTAGAAGGTTAGAAACTACATCCGTAACTATCCTCGGGTGAAAACTACATCCGTAATCACCCTCGATGAAAACTACATCCGTAATCATCCTTCGGCAACACCTGGGCCGGAATAATTGATGGACCGCCTGGCTCACGGCCGCTTACACATCCCGGGAATCGTTCGTCAACGATTCCCACACCTGCCAGAGTCCCTTTTTTCTTTTCTTTTCGAAATCATTTTGGTAAAAATTCGAGTAGTTGAAGTTCGACCTCAGTCGACCGATAATTCTTGAAAAACGCGCAAGAAGCAAAACCTGACCGGGGGTTTTCGAAAATGTTTTGGGTTCGAAAGAGTTCGAGTTTGAAAACGCTAAAGGTATCTTGGATTAGTTTTGTCTTTAAAATGATGAACAATAATTATTAAATGATATTTTGAGTTTTAATATAAACATTTGATAAAATAATTATTTAATTCAAATAAGCTTTTAATCCAAGATAGATATTTTTGAGTATTTTTAACAACGTAAAATAATAAATACTTAAGTATACGATACTTCCCGAATGACTCTTCGGGTTTTCGTAATTTAATCACGATACAATAATATACCGCTCCCTGGTCAATAGTATATTTGGACCGCTACGACCTCTATTGCTAGAGTCGTTGTCCCAAAAAAACACTTTCATTCTAAGTTCAAGGGTGTACAAACACATATGCATATATCTCAAACTTCAACATAATCTCGTAAAGCATAAGCATATAATACGTTTGGAAGCTGTAAACAAAACAGTGAAAATCATTATATATAAGTTTTGAAAAGTAAACTTGCCTTGGTTAGGGTGGGGTGGTCGATCTTGCGACGTGGAACGAAGATCTATACATAATCAATATTCGTATGTTAGTACCTTAATAACACTACTTAATCGTAAGGTTTTAAAGGATGTAAGACCAACTTAACGACTCCAATTTGTGACAACTAACCCTCCCATATGACCATGTCATCACTTTATCACATTCGTTACCCATTCGACTCGAATCCATTCCTCAAACTTGAAACACAAGTGAGTACTCTTAAAACTACGTTAAACTAACCTCCTAGGTGATTTTTCACTCGCGCGCACTTCGCTTAAACATTTTTATAAAATTGAAAAATACAACTTTTACTCAAATTCTTTTTGGACAGCCTTCACAACTGTATAATCTGACTACCCTCAAATTTTCATAACACTAACATAATTTTAAGGGGTCCTAACTCAAATTGAACCACACTGCACTAATCCGGCAATAACTCAAGACCTACACATCTCCTGGGTATGAACGTTATATTTCTAGAAACTACATTCAATTATCTTTCCAACCATATAAATTAGGTCCTCGGGTGACAAGGTTTAGGGGTTCAAAACCCTCTCACAAGACAGTACATGCTCCCAGGATTTAACACAGCACATATCTTTTCTTAAACATTCAAGAACTCACTTTATACATCGCATCTACCACCAAAACCACCAAGACTTGTCTCTATAGCATACATGGGGTTACATACTCTAAGTACAAGCCTTACAACCATCATCAAGCACATAACTTCAAGATTTCATCATCTACAACTCAAATCACCAAGATTCACTCCAAAACTTATAGATCTAACAATATAAACTATAAGCAAGTCATGCTAAGGGTTGAGAGATTTTATACCTTCCTTGATGTGTGTAATAGCTTTCTAAACCTTGTATAATCCTTGTATATCTTTGGGTGAGCTTGGATGATCAAAAGAAATGAAGAAAACAAAGTTAGTAACTCAGAGTTATTAGAACCCGACTGAAAGATCATGGAAAACGAGGCCCTTACCGAGCTTTTCTGATCGAGGCTTCTAAAGGCGAGTTGTAGAGCATCTTAACAACTTTCTAACCATATAAAGAACACGAAATTTCATTGAGTAATGAAGGCTCTAGGCCCGTTTTACTGAGAGGATGTTCTGCTGGGCAGAATGGAGAGAAATGGAGTTTCTTGGTTTTTGCTTTTTGTTCTTTATCTCCAATAATGCTTACACATGAAATATATATCTAGATATTTTGGATACATCCTTATCCTTGCTAGGTGTCACACTCCCATTGGCTCCCTTGGATTCTTATCCACTTAAAATGCAACCAAGTCCTTCCTCCTTTTGCACCAAAGTCCTTATCTCTTGTTTCTTGCACTTAAGTCCCTTGGCTTTGTTTTCTTTCTCGCCAATTGGATTCCCTTGTTGTCTCGTGAATAAAATTAATACGTTACAACTTATACTTTGCATATTATTGCTCTAATATGGCACAATACCTCGAACGAATATTAATTCCAACATCCCTTGTTTATTTCTCTTTATCTCAGAAAACGTTCTACCGATTTCTCAAGCATTCTCTATTTCTCAATTCTAGGAGTTTATTCTCAATCCTCTTTCTTTCTCATAATATATCCTTCCTTGGACTCTTAATATACCCTATCCTTAATCCATGCTCCGTTCGCTCAATCGCTTAATCTCGTTGTAAAGTCTTAGTGGTTTTCGTTCTAAATCCTTGAATAAAATCCTAACATATTAAATCCTTAATTCCTCAAAATTAATATCTCATTTCTTGAATATAATAATATATAATTCACTGCCCGGTCAAATATTACACCAGAATACAAATTGGAATTTCTGAATTCCGATGGTCTTTACATACACTTATTGGCTCCGTGAATCACTAATACTTCGAAATATCCATACCATGTCTTGTACATAGGGTGGCGTGAAAATTTTCTTGGTCCTCAAAATCACTATTCATCCATAAATTACTATTCACGCATGACAAACACTATTCACATATATACTTATTCTTAATAAGAAAAGTTTTAATTCTACCGAAAATCTGGGTTCTTACAGGCTGTGTACGCCAAATCGTGGTTGTGTTGTGACCCGTGCGTGTGTGGCTGGGTATACGGTGAAGACATAAGGGGTTCTTCAATTTCTTGTATAAACCAGGTTCTGTTAAGCTATTGTGGTGATGTTTTCTGCAGCGTGTTTGGGTCTGGTGCGTACTCTCCTGTTTATGGTTGGACTGGTAAGGAGCTGAGTGATTACAATGATGTTGTTGCAGGGAGGAATATTTATGTATTGGGTTGTGATGTTAAATAAGGAAGGAGGCAAGAGTGTTGTTATTGGGTTTGGAAGTTAGAATATTGTAGTTGTAGTGTTAGTTAAAATTGCAAATGTGTTCAGTGAAGTCCGAATTGTAATGATTCTGTATGGATGTTTTGTTTTGAAAGGAATGACACCCCGACAGTAATGTTGGGGTTGAATATTGATATGATTTATTTTATTGGTATGTTGAGTGAGTAGTAAATTGATGTTTAAGAATTTCAAGAATAAACTGGGTATGGTGTTATGAGATTGTAAGGTGGTGTTGTTCGAATGAGGCACGTAATAAGGGGAATGAATAATGGATGTGTGTGTGTGCATTGTACCTGCGTATGGTTGCGTGAAAAAGAGTGTGTGGGTATGTTTGTACCAACATTTTGGCTGCCGGATAGGTGGGTGTGACGCCCTTGTAATGAGCCCTGTTCTTGTGTAGGTATAAATAGTATGAATATCTGGTATTACTGTATGTTGGTTTAAGATTCAAAGGGGTAGTGGGTAGTGATCATATAATATGTTAATTCCAAAATTTGTCTAGTAATTGTGGGTGTATTTGGGGATTTGGTTTTGGAGTTGCCGGATATTTGATGCTAGTAGCCGGGTTTGTTTGGTATTGACCATTAAATTATTGTAGTCACTAATTGTTGTGAATTGAGACTGTTAAATGGTGAAAGGAAGTACAGTAGTAAGGACTGTGATTTATTTGTGTGTTTTTATTTTCTTTGGATTAATTTAGGGATTAAAGTATTTGCTGAAATTTCTAAGTGTTACTTGTTTGTGATGATCGTTAGTAGATAACTGGTGAGATAATATTGTGATTTTTGGATTGTTCAATTATCTAGGAAATAGATAGGTGCTTACGTGTTAAAGACGGAGTGTGGATTTCTTTGATAACCAGGGTTATATTTCAAGTTGCAACGGAGTAGTGAATTACAAATCGTAAGGTATAAGTTGGGATTGTAAGTAATGAAAATTTCTTTAGAGTGTTTAAGTCGGTTTTATTCCTACAGGTTAGATGATATTATAAAGGAGGTACTGTCCAAGTGTTGTTAGAATTATTTTGCGAATTATATAGAAATTGGATGAGAATTGTTTGTAATCGATATCAAAAGATATAAGTGTAAGTTGGTAATACTTGCTAAGTGCCTATTTGCTTCATGTGGTTATGTTGAAATATTTTAAGAATATGATCAGTATGTGTTATATGTGATAAGTGGTAAAGCGTATAGGACGCGTCTGGGTAGAGCAGAATTAGACTGTTAAAGTTGTAAGCGTACTGAAGCAATACTTTACATTTCTATAGGTACGAATAGGAGACCGACTAAGAGCCAGTGCCAGTGTAGATGGAATCTTGAGGAATGGAACGATTAACGGAGTAAACGAGTGTGTTCGTGTAGAAGCTGACAACTGTTAAAGGAAAGATGAATGTGTGATCGGGTAAAAGCCAACGAATAAGGAATAGTGATTGATGTATAGTGAGTAAAAAATCGAGATATTAGAATTGGAAACTTCATGTATTGAGGCAAGTATACTATCCCTCATTTATTGTTCAAGTGATGTGAAACTTTTTGTATTATTTATTGTTCTTTCGAAGTTCCTTCTTGCAAGCAATTGTATTCTTCATATTTATTCTAAATAATTTTAAACCTGTTCTGTTAAATATACGATGTTCCTTTCAGATCTTTTTGCCAGTGCCTATACCTTTCATTTTTATTTCCAGTGACATCCTTCTTCAATTAATTTACAAACACTCATTCTCAAATTATTCTGTCATTGTTTATGTTCCTCACCTATTGTTCAGGTGTTGAATTCTTTTAAAATTAATTTAATTCAATATTTTTCGTCTTTACTAATATTTTTCAAAGAGCATTTTTCTTCAAATTATTGTAAACTAATTGGAGGTTTATACTGTTGTTGAGGCATGTGTTGCTCAATGACGGTTAAAAACCGAGAATGAATTGAGATCTTCTTAAATATTCAAACTCATTATTGTCATGCCGGTTCTGGCAGCTGAAGCCTATGAGTGCTTAGCCAACAGGAGTGAGACCTTGGGTAATTGAGAATTTTTTAAATCTTTATTTTAATCTATTATGGTTGTTCAAACTTTACAGTGTAATTTCATAAATTGAAAATCTTTGAAATTAGTGGTTATATCCAGTGTAGTGACTTAAATCTTCTATTGAACTTTGAACTTTCTTTATTTCCTGCTTTCTTTATAATTGTTATTCCATTTCTGGAATCTAAATAATTGCCTAGTTATTTAATTTATCATGTTCCTTGCTGATATATGATTTTGTTTTGCTGAACTACCTTGCTTACTTTAATCTTACTGCTTTGTTGTTTATGATTCCCTATATCGAATGCTTCACTGTCCCTAAATCTTTTATTGTTATTCTTTAAATGGATTATTTAATTAATGATGTTTTTAAATTCCTTATACTGTGCGGATCTTTAATTAGTGAGTATAAAGGACTTAAAATTGAAATGTTTTAAATTATTAATTATAATATTTTTTATATAAATTTGAAAAGCGTAAGAGGCTAGGGTGGTCCTAGTCCAGCACTTTTATTTAGCGTATGAGGCTAGAGTGGTCCTAGTCCAGCATTAAAGGCCAATGTGTTGCCTAATTGGGAACCCAATTTCAAAGGAATGAGGACTTTACGTGGCTGATCACCCATATTGTCCGTAATCAGGAGAATAATAAAATCAACTTAAAAGTTTTTAAAAAGTTTTATGAAAAGTATGTTTCAAAGATGAAAGGGTTTTTAAGGAAAGGAACGTTTTGATATATATATATATATATATATATATATATATATATATATATATATATATATATATATATATATATATATATTTCAAGGTAAATGGTTTCTAGTTTCGAAATTGTGGATATCAGAGTTAGTGGTTTTCTACATGATAAAATTTGGAACTCAGTAAAATAATGGAATTAAGGATGGTAGAAGTTTCCCAGTTATTCCCTTCGCGAGTAACATTGTACGTTGAAAGTGGAGTAAGAATGATTAGGAAATTTCTTGACATTCTTTTTCTCAAAGTTTTATCTGAGACCATATAGTTGAAGAAAATGGAAAAATTTTACTTTATGATTGAAATTGAATGATCTCTTGAGATAAAGTATTCATTGATATTGTTCATCAATGAATTATCGTAATATCGTTGTTTCACTATATTATTAACTTGCTGAGCGTTCTTTGGCTCACCCTTGCTTTGTTTTACCTAACCCTTTGCAGTTAGGTTTAAGGATGATCTACTTATATTTTCGAATGCGAATAAGAGCGAGGATGATCCTATTCGGAATAGATTTCAGAGCTAACGTGGGCGAGCACGGTTTTTGGATTAAGCTACAGATTAGACGGTGTAGTGATTTGTATTTATAGCAGAGATAGAAGTTGTAATAATTTGTATAGTGTAGATTCTTGTTTCATACCATAACCTGGAATTGATCCTCGGTGAGGAATCGTTGGTGTATTAAGTTTTAATTTATTTGTTAAATGGAATTTGGGTTGGTTTAAATTACAGGTGGATAGTCCTATTTACGAATACTTCATGCCAAAATTTTTTAAATTTCCCCTGTATCAAAGTCTATTTTATTATAAAAAGTATATTTTCAGTATTGGGAAGTCGGGGCGTTACACAATAAGCTTCCTTGGACAAAAAATTCCGCTATTATGCATTCGAGCGTTTCTTTCTCGCCAGATGAAGTAAGTGAAGACCTGTACCATGAGCAAAACGACTCGTCTCTTAGCAACGTCTTGCATGTCTAGAATGTGTTGCTGAAACTCAGGCTAGGTGTTCCCAACAATGCCCAAGTTAAGCAACAAAAGGATCGAAGAGAGGACATGTCTGCTGTAAGAACAGTGCAAGAAGAGATGGGTGTTAGTCTCACGGCCTCCCACACACAGATAACATTGCTGATCCAACACAATACTGAACCTAGCAAGACGAGCTAGAGTGCTTAGCCTCCCGTGATTTAACAACCACTGATGATGAGCTTACCTTTCGACTTTAAGTTAATGCCATACTGCATGAAACCATTGAACTTGAAGACTCCGATGCCTGATTCTTTCCCAAACATGCCAGATTTTGACCTTTTTACCATCACGAGAGCTCAAATTAAATCTTGGATTATCAAAGAAAAGTAACTAGATGGATAAAGCAGGATCCAAATGATGGTGTCTGTGGTTAGGTTGAGGTAAAGACCAAGAACCTGTACGAATAATGTCATGGACCACATCATTTTTATGCATACCACATTGCGAGATAATAGGAGCAGTCCCTGAGCTAGCAAGACATGATTTATTCCACCAGGGGTCAAACTAGATAGAGATAGTAGAACCATCACCAATAGAATATGAGATAAATTGAAGTGCAAGATCACGAAGCTTCAACACTTTTTTCCAGATCCAAGAACAATCTGTTGGAATGGGCATAATCCAAAAATGCTTGTGCTTTAGGACTGTTTTGTTAACCCAAGTGGCCCATAGAGAAGGAGCACGATTAGAAACCTTAAGCAAATGATGTATGATCTGATCTTTGTTCCACTCAGACGAATATTTCAGACCCAAACCTCCTTCGCGTCTAGGAAAATAGATGGTTTTCCAACTAACCTTGGCACCTCCCTTGTCATTGCTTTTACCTTTCTAGATAAACCTCATAAGAATGGATTGAATCGTGTCGTGAATGGCGTTAGGCAAAATAAAGTGGTTCGACCAAAATGCTGGCATAGCAAACAGAACAGACTTTACCAGTTGCACCCTCCCTGCGAACGATAAAAACAGAGCAGTCCAAGTATCAATTCTGTGCGTTAGTTTTTCTATCAGAGGCCTACAATCATTGACACAAAGTTGAGAGGAGATAAGGGGCACACCCAAGAACCGAACTGGAAGGCTACCTCGAGGAATGCCAACTGTGTCATCAAACCATTCAATAAGATCATGAGAGCAATTGCAGAAAAAACTTGTACTCTTTTGAACACTAGGGACAAGTCCACTCAACTTAGAAAAGGCATTAACAAAGTCTAAAATGTGAGGAATAGAGGATTGATCCCCATGGCTAAAGAAAGGAACATCATCTGCAAAAAAAAGGTGCGTGATGTCGAGCTCCTTACAACGCCAGTGATACTTGAAACCTGTGGGTTTCAGCTTCAGCATTTGAGAAAGAACGTTCATACAAATAGCAAAAATATAAGGAGACATTGGGTCTCCTTGACGAATGCCCTTAGTTCCTTTAAAAAAACCATGAACCGTACCATTGAGTTTAACAGAGTACATAGATCCACAGATGCACAGCTGAATCCATCGAACAAAACGAGGAGGGAATTGCATTTTATGAAGCATAGCAATGATGAACTCTCATCGAATAGAGTCAAAATCTTTACGGAGATCAATCTTTAGAGCACACCTTGAGGCCCCTGTCTCTCTATCATAACCATGAAAGAGTTCCTGAGCTAGCAGAATATAATCAGAAATATGCCTACCCGGTATAAAAGGTGACTGAGCAATATCAACGACATTAGGAAACACAATTTTGAGTCTAGTGGCAATGATTTTAGAGATAAATTTGTAAGCAATAGCGCATAGAGATATATGTCTAAAGTCACGCATGTGAGCAGGTGTGGCAACCTTCGGGAGTAAAGCAATGTTAGTAGAATTGATACCTCTGTGCATATTAAAATCATCAAACAACGAAAGCACAACATCAAAAAAGCACTCTCCAACAATGTTCCAAGTGGCCAAAAAGAACTCGACATTGAACCCATCAGGACCCAAAGCCTTATTCTTCTTCATTATCTTCAAAGTTTTATAAATGAGATCTCTAGTGACTGGGGCTTCAAGAATAACTTCTTGAGCTTGAGTAATAGTGGGACATGAAACACCCTCAAGCAACGAACTATCATTATCAGAGGGGTGATCAGAGGAACCAAGAAATTCCCTATAGTAGTCGATAGCAACCTTTGCACATTACCTTTGACCATGCACCAGATTACCCGTATGATCAAAGAGAGCCAAAACTTTGTTATAGTTCCAGTTCGACTTGCATTGATTGTAAAAGAAACTATTGTTACCGTCCCCTTTAGACAACCATTTCACCCTGGACTTTTGAAGTAAAAGAGACTCCTCCTCAAGAAGGGCCTGATTCAATTTATCAATATGATCAGCTTCCTTAGCAAGTAACTCATTAGACTTATTGTGTAGAAGCTGCTCCTGAATATCAGTAAGAGCAATACGAGCATAGTGGACATTTGAGTGCAGGTTGCCACGCCTTTTGTTGAGATCCATCAAAGCTTGCTTCATAGCTTTAAGTTTTCTACAAAGAATAGCCATAGGGTCCCCAAACAAAGTAGTGGTGCACCATACATTTGAAACTATTGACTGAAAATCAGGTAAATCCAGCATGAAATTATAAAATTGAAAAGGCTTATTGAAACGGTCCAACTACAGTGGAATAGTCAGGATAAGATGGTTGTGGTCCATGATACCCACTGTTCTTTACCATTACATAAGATTCAGTGTGAGTTGTAATCCAAGCCCCAGCCAATCACTCGATCAACACGTCTGTAAATTGGATCATGGGGTCGCTTGTTTGTCCAGGTGAAAAGATCACACACTGTACATAACGAGCTAAGACCAGCAGTGGTTCACAATCCTTGAAAGCTTGCATATCCGAAGTCCATTTCTCCCTACCCGCAAATGTTTCAGTGATACTAAGCAAATAATTGAAATCCCCTAAGCAACATCTGGGCAAAGTGGTGTGACTAAGAGAGATGAGATCATTCCATAATGAAACACACTCCGTGGCCTCATTGGAAGCATAAACAAAAGTAGCTAGGAAGGTGATATCCTTCTCCAGAAAAGTAACAAGACAAGTGATATGCTGAGTAGATTTTGAGTGGAGAGAGACACGCCAAACAGAAGGGTCCCATCCCACCCATACTCGACCATTATAATGAAGGTCGTAGTTAAAAAGCCAACTTCAAGATCTGTTAATTTTCTTAGAAATAGGCAGAGCATTTCTCTCTTTGACTTTAGTCTCAATGCACGACATAAGATTAATATTATTACTACGAATAAAATTTTTGAGTTTTTTTGGTGAGTGCTTTTATTCAAACCTCGCACATTCCAGACTGCAAAATCCATAATATTAATGATGAGATTTGGCTGACCTACTTGCCAACCGAAGTGATTTCTTGTTAATAACAGGAGTGAATCCATCCTTGTCTGGAATACCGACTTTCGTAGCTAAGGCTTGTAATTGACCAGCAGTTCCAAGAGCTACGATAGTCTGAGATGTTGATTTATTACGTTTCCTCTTCGCGATTACTTCCTCCCCACTAACAGTTTTATCTGTATGTTCATTGACTCCTTCACACTCTGTTAATGACTGAAAAGCATTATCATATTTATTGATATCTTAAAGTATGTTATGCTTATATGTGTTGTGATTATTGTAAGAACCCAGATTTTTGGTATTAATTAAAACTTTTATTATGTAATGGAGTATAAGTGTAACAGTGGTTCTAATAAATGAATATTGAAAGGATTTTGATTCAAATGTTTATATGCCATGAACAATGTAATTGGTTGACAACTTAGATAAGAATAATCTATCTCCTGGATAAGTAAGATATGGTAAATTCCAAAGAGGAAGGTTATTCTCATGTCATCCAAATCGATGTCTGTTATAAGTCCAGTGGTTCCGTAAAAGGGTTAAGGAACGCTCGGGAAGGCACGAGGACATTTTACAAATTATGAGAATTAAAGAGAAAATAAGCAATGAATAGTGTTTTTGGTGAAAATTAAAATATTATTAGACGACGCTATATAGGAGTATTCAGAACGGATTTCTGAGTTCGTATTAATGACTGATAGGCAATATAAGTGTATGTAAACGATATCAGATTTAGAAAATAGCACTTCTATTTTCTCCGAGATTTCCCTAGACACTGAATGATTTAAGGATTTAATATAAAGATTGAATGGATTTAAATTCATGAATTATAAAGGAGGATTGAGAATGGTAGTATAAATATTAAGACGGTTTTCGGTAAAACCCTAACGAGAAATCCTTGAGATATTCCTCCGTACGATCCATCAAATTGAGCAATAAACGGACAAAGAAACAAGCAGAGGATCAAGATGCATGCATGTGCAAGTGGATAATATCAAGTAACTAAGTAGTTACAAGAGTAACTAGGATGATTAGAAAGCCAACCAAGTACTTAGCTTCATTACAACTAAACATCAACACTTGTCCCTTTAATTTGCATCATGCATGCTACCTTTAATAAAGCTACTTTATGGCCTTGATATTTTCTTAACACCACAATAATGCAAATTAGATGAGAACAAAGCAAGCAACCAAGCAAATCACTCCATTCTCTCCACCTTTGCTCCATTCGGCCCAACCCAAAATTCAAAACAAAAATCAACCTTCCATCCATTGTTCTATCTTGAAACTTTTATGGTGAGTACTACATTTCTTATAATAGCTATCCTAGAAATCTTAGCTTCAAACTCCACTTTTTCCATTTTCAAAAAAATTATCAAAGTGGAGGATGAATAGTAACTCTCATGAACTAATCTTGTTTTCTTGATTTCTTTGGTTGATCTAAGCTAGATTAAGCACACAAAAGGACAAATCAAGGTTTATTAGGGCTTGTACACTCTCCAAGGAAGGTATATCTCTTAAGAAATCTAGATCTTACTTTGAGTTTTAAGCATGTTCTTGGTGGTTTTAGCTTAGATATGATTATGATGTTATGTTAAGCATGTAAGCATGATCTTGTAGTTGGTTTAGACATATGATGATTATGATGATGAAGTGAGATGCTCTTGGACTTATAAGATGAATTTCATGTGTATAAGATGTATGGTATGCCCGGTGTGGCTTGGTTTTGTTGAAACGAATTTGGAAACGTTCAAATTATAGCCGTCGTAATGCCAAAATTTCATTAGCCTTAAAATTCGTGCATAATCAGTAGCATTAAATTCCTGACCTTGATAATTAAATGAAATACCCTTGTAGATCTCGAGTCATAGATCGTTTTGGCGCAAGAATCGATACAAACGGACTTACGGTTTAGGAGTTATGGTCAAATTAGTAAAAGTGGTTCGAAACCGTAAATGCAAATTCGTAACTGAAATTGAACCCCCATAATATTACTAATTCAATGGCAAATCTTGATAATTAAATATTAGAGATCATAAGGAAGGTGTGAGAGAAAACCTCATCTCAAACAGATCATTTTCGATTTTATAAAAATATTCGAATCAGGGTTAAGTACGAATGAACCCCTAAAAAGAACGAGTGGTTATAACTTTGGAAAATCACTTAGAAAATGATCAATAAACCTCGAGGTATAATATCTTTTAGTAAACGACCGACTTTAGCACTTTTGTGGCATAAGTACCTACCAAGGGTAAGTGTAATGACGAGCCTTAATAACGAACAAATGTTGGGTGTATAACGACATAACTTGAAAACGTGTTTTAATCTAAGTTAAGTATATACTTAGCCTTTCAAAAGCATTAAGTGATTAATCCCGAATACTTTGATTGTTTATAGATCACCGAGCTGACCCAGGACACACTACCCCTACTTGACTACCAGGCAAGTTTCCAATACTTTGGAGCTATTGTTGTGATAATATATATAATTGAATGTTGTTATACATATGCCATAGCATGCATGCCTACTTTCAAATTTACATTGTGATACTTGTTCCCTGATTGATGTTGGCTTATAAGTTAGATACAAGATACACTAATTATAAGTCAGATATTGCTAAGACCCTTAGTGAAGGGCATATGATCTCATTCTTTTAATGAAGACCGGGAGTCTGTATTTTGTAACATAGAGATAGTCATGGAAACTCGGAGGGTTCCAGTGACGGATTATTTGAGGAATGTTATTTATGAACATTATTTATATTTCCATAAGTATTAATTACGTGGAAATTATTCGAGGAATGTTATTTGAATATTCATTCGAGATTATTTATTTAATGAATATTATTTTGAATATTCATTTGAGGCTATTGATTTAGATGAATATTATTTTGGAATATTCATTTGAGTTTATTTATTTAACGAATATTATTTTGAATATTCATTTGTGCTTTATTTCTTCAATGAATATTATCTTGAATATTCATTTAAGGTTGATTTACTTGGTCGTGGATCTACAACTATGAGCACCACAATAATGGTAGAATCTGGGTTGGATGGGACCCTAACATCTGGCATCTTTCAGTGCATTCGAAAACTACTCAGACAATCACCTGCTTTATAACTCATATTGAAAAGCAAGTGCACTTCTGTGTTACTTTTGTCTATGCATTGAATAAACCTCACCAACGGCTGCCTCTTTGGGATGAATTAGTTCAGCTTAGCAAACTCACATCTAACCCCTGGTGTGTGCTTGGAGACTTTAACTGTGTTACGAGTCTTTCAGAGGTCAATGGTGGGAGAGAACACTGGACACCATGTCACAGCCCAAATTTTTGGACCATTTACTAACACACAAATATTAAACCAAAATTATATTATTATTAATTAAATATAGAAAAAGAACTGAAAATCCTGGAAATTTTAAATGTCTGAATCTCCAAATAAAAATACCAAGTACGACACTCCAAATGACAATAATGAGTACAGCACACCAAATAACACTCCAAATAACAATACAAATGAAGTCTGAAATCAAATAAGTTCTTAAATTTATTAAATCTCCAAAATAGTTTAGAGATGAATATTGGGTATCACTCATCACTCTTCCCGCTTACCCCTGATTACCTGCGGAAAGGAAATAATACGAGTGAGCCAAATGACCAGTACGAATATAATAAAAGTCAAAATTTAAATACGAGTGGATTGTGTCTTACCAACACAGAGTTTACAATGGAGATAATATAAGGATAAAAATATTCTCAAAACATATGACAATATTTAACGAAGTAGTACAAAAATAAGTACCTCCAATTCACAATAATCGAGATAAACAATTTGAACAAAAATAAGGCCGAATATCAATTAAAGTGGGTAAAATAAGGGTCTCTTACATAAAATTGTACTCGCTAATCTCCAATCACCAAGCGAGTACATAACAATGGTTTCTTCCTCGGTTATCCATAAGAAGAAATAACAATACAATAACGATCATGATCTATTTGCGTCTCGTACCCCAGAGACGTGCCCGTATACTTAAATCACTGATACGAGTTAGTGACTAGTTCACCTTTACTCCGAACTCCATGTGAACATTGTCCGTGATTTACCCACACGGATCAGTTTAAGAGCCCAGAACTTATAGGTTACAAAGGTTGCCAAACTCAATAACAAAGACAATACAAGATCGCAATAAAAAGATGCGAAACGAATTAAAATATTTAAGTAAGGAAACAATTATTCAAATAATAAGGAATCCGAAAAGAAGTCAAGAATGCGTACAAATATGTATGCATAGAGTACTAGGGGTCACAAATTTAGAAAAGTGACTCAACAATAAATTTAACGAATATTTATAATTCAATTAATGAGAAAGGAGTAAAGAATTCATACCGATAATTTTAAGTATAAGAAAGAGTCAAGAAATTCGTACCTGATATCAATACTAAATTAACTCCCAAATATCCGTAATGAGGCCTGTAGCTACTACTCCTTATTCAAATCTAAAGATCAATTTTATTAACATATATCAGTGTAAATACTCGACATATATTTTTCATACTCTTAAATTAATTAATAAACCACCCACATAGTTAGGTTACTATAGAACATAAAATATATATAATAACTTGTAAATGCAAACTATCGTTACTCAAATACACAATATATTATTTTATCACTACAATCACAATGACCCGGCACACATGCATGCTCGGTATTACCTAGAATAGCAACTTCCATTATACCACATAAAATCATACCTCCGATTATACTTGATAACCTAAAAACAATTATTACTAAAACAATAAACATTAAACAATTATTTATTAACATTATAACCAAGAAATATTTATTAGATTGTAGAGCCTGCATTAATAGCTAGTCCGACCACCTGAGCGGCTCAGCCAAAAATCAAGAAATTGGTTACTGTATATAAATTTTATACTATACAGATTATATTTATTTTAGTAATAATGTGATAATAACAATAACATTAATAATAATGGGAACAAAATAATAAGTGACAATACTTATCTAGTTTGTAAAGGAAATAAGTTATGCTTATTAATTCTATAATTACAAGGTTAAAGCAAGTAACTGTGAATTAATTACTATAATAAAAATTATTAAAACCACTAGATCATATGTTCATGTATAGTACTGATGTTTAGTAGTTGGTCAATTCTATATGTTCACATCGACATGCATGCAAAACACATACAACTCCCATTTTTAATATATTAAATATAATTATGCAAACAATTCTTTTAACATAAACTATTGCATGCAAAACAGCTTATTAATTAAATAGGTTGTAAAATACGAATATACAATAATCTATAGTTGACTTGCTAAGTTAAAAATATTGGAATGCTCAAAACTATTATTTTATTTATAAAATTATAATTGTAAAATGATAAAATATAGAAATTCATATTGTAAATGTATGTAATCCTACCCTATCAAATCATAATTAATGTAATAATCAGTAACTATTCTTAACATAAAATTAAACACTTATTAGTTTACATACATGGCACATCACATAAACACAAATCAACAATCTAACAAATTAAATAAATAAATATATATATATAGATATATTGTTATAAATTATAAGTCAAACATGAACGACATATATTTATAAATAAATAAGAGAATAGATAACAAAGTGAATATGTTGCAACTTACTTGCTCAACCAGCGGTACTCAAACGCGGAGTCAAGATAGATGCAGCACTAAGATATATGACTATAAGACTTCTTCTTTCCTTCCCCTATTTTCTTGTAACCTCACACGGTGGATGCATTGTATCATAAGAAGACATCATATATATTGGGTCTAAGCCAGTACTAGTTTATGGAGTCGTCATGTTTTATCTAATTATGGAGGCCACTACCGCTGTAGTGCTCACCTAACTCACCATGTGCATTACTCATGACCGAAGTCATGTACAGATATATGAAGATGGTGTTAGTAATGATAGATTAAAAAAAATATTAATAAAAGAAATAAAGTTGGTTAAAGTGTTTGGTTATTTGGTTGGTCACGTTAGTAAAGTATTAAGAAAACAAAGGTGGCATATAAGTGGCTTCATAAAATAAATACTAGTGTCTTAGTCTTTGGTCCAGGAGAGTATATATAATTGCAGTTGGTTCTATCCTCAAAACACAAGAGAAACAAAGACACCAAGATAAGCTAAATATATATATATATATATATATATATATATATATATATATATATATATAAATTAGCTATAAATGGATATATAATTAACATAATTAATCTATTAAAATGGAACTACGAAAATGCAGGGTGTTATATCCTTCCCTCCTTAAATGAATTTCGTCCCCGAAATTCAGCAAACGTACCTCATTCAAAAAGATGTGGATATTTTGTGCAAACTGAATCCTCCATCTCCCACGTAGCTTCTCGAGCATCGTGATTTTTCCAAAGGACTTTCACAAAAGGAATCGTCTTTTTACGCGTAACCCTTTCCTCTTTCACCAATATAGCTTCAGCTTCATCTTCACAAGATAAGTCCTCGTCGAAGGTGTCTAAAGGATACTGAACAATATGATGTGGATGATAAACATACTTCCTCAAAACCGATGCGTGAAATACGTTATGTACCCGCGACAACTATGGTGGCAAAGCAACCCTATATGCCACTGTTCCAACCTTATAAAGAATCTCAAAAGGACCAATATATCTCGGACTCAGTTTACCTTTCTGACCAAAACGTTGAATGCCCTTCGTCGGAGATACTTTAAGAAAGACCTTATCTCCAACCTTAAACTCATACTCTCGTCTACCCTTATCTGCATAACTCTTTTGTCTGGATCGTGCTTGTTTGAGCTTATCCAAAGCAAATGCTACCTTATCAGTAGTGATCTAAATCAAATCGGGACCTTCCAAAAGTTTCTCTCCCACTTCATTCCAACAAGTCGGTGTCCTACACTTGCGCCCGTACAATGCCTCAAAAGGAGCCATACCAATGCTTGCCTGCCAACTGTTATTATATGCAAATTCAACCAACGGTAGATACTCATCCCAATTTCCAAACCATTCCAATGTACATGCTCGCAACATATCCTCCAAAGTCTGAATCGTCTGCTTTGACTGACCATCTGACTACGGATGAAATGCTGTACTATAGTTCAACTTGGTACCCCATGCCTTTTGAAATCCCTGCCAAAATTTTGAAGTGAATCTCGGATCTCTGTCAGATACAATCGAAACTGGAATACCATGAAGTCTAACAATCTCATTCCTGTAGGCAAGTGCTAAACTTTCTAAAGACATGTTCCCACGAATCGCCAAAAAGTGAGCAGATTTAGTAAGCCTATCTACAATCACCCATATCGCATCATTTTTCTTCAAAGTTCTAGGTAGTCCAATCACAAAATCCATGCAAATGTTTTCCTATTTCCAAGTAGGCCATTCCAAAGGCTGTAACAATCCACTCGGTCTCTGATGCTCAATCTTCACCTGTTGACAAATTAAACACCTTGAAACAAACTCAGTTATATCACATTTCATACCTATCCACCAAAACTGTTCCTTCACATCATGATACATCTTCGTTTCCCCCGGATGAATAGAAAATGGTGACCGATGGGCTTTCTCCAATAGCTCCTCTCTAAGTTGCTTATTATTAGGCACACACAATCGGTTACCCAACCAAACAATACCGTGATCATCACTGCGAAGTCCTGGTTGCTTCCCTGCTTCACTATCTCATACTAGGTTGCACAATTCCTCATCACCATCTTGAGCTGCCTTTATCCTAGAGATAAGACTTGGTTCGACATGCATACTTGCCACAATACCATCTGAGTCATTACGATAAAACTCCAAGCCAAACTTTTGAATCTCACACTGAAGAGGTCGTTGATGAGTCATCAGCACTGCTAGATTTCCAAAATTCTTCCTACTCAATGCATCTGCAACCTTATTAGCTTTGCCTGGATGATACTGAATACTCACATCATAGTCCTTCAAAAGTTCAATCCATCTCCTCTGCCTCATATTAAGCTCCCTCTGTGTAAAGATGTACTTCAAACTTTTGTGGTCTGTAAATATCTCACATTTATCACCATACAAGTAGTGTCGCCATATCTTCAATGCAAAAATCACAGCTGCAAGCTCCAAATCGTGTGTCGGATAGTTCACCTCGTAAGGTTTTAGTTGCCTCGAAGCATAGGCGATCACCTTTCCATGTTGCATCAGTACACAACCAAGTCCCTTCTTTGAAGCATCACTATAAATCACATAACCACCCATTCCCGATGGTAGTGTCAAAACTGGAGATGTCACAAGTCTGTTCTTCAGCTCTTGGAAACTAGCCTCACATTCCTTGGTCCATATGAACTTGTTTCTTTTTCGAGTCAACTGTGTCAATGGCATGGCAATGGTAGAGAAACCCTGAACAAAGCGACGATAATAACCAGCGAGTCCCAAGAAACTCCTAACCTCAGTCACGGTGCTAGGTCTTGGCCAATCGGTAATAGCCTCAACCTTAGCAGGATCCACTTTGATTCCATCTGCTGATACGATGTGTCCCAAAAAGGCAACTTGCTCGAGCCAAAATTCACATTTCTGATACTTTGCATATAATTTGTTCTTCCGCAATATCTCCAATACAACTCGTAAATGCTCCTCGTGCTTCTCTTTAGACTTTGAATACACCAAAATATCATCAATAAACACGATCACGAACTTGTCAAGAAAATCTTTGAATACCCTGTTCATTAAATCCATGAAAACTGCCGCTGCGTTGGTTAACCCAAAAGACATAACGAGAAACTCGTAGTGCCCGTAACGAGTCCTAAAAGCGGTCTTCGGAATATCACATTCCTTCACTCTTAACTGATGGTAGCCTGAACGTAGATCAATCTTCGAAAAAAATTTTGCTCCCTGTAGTTGATCAAACAGGTCATCGATCCTAGGTAATGGATACTTATTCTTCACATTGATTTTGTTCAACTCCCGATAATCAATACAGAGCCTCATTGAACCATCTTTCTTCTTCACAAATAAGACAGGTGCTCCCTAAGGGGAAACACTAGGCCGAATGAAACCTTTCACAAGTAGTTCCTGCAGTTGTTCCTTTAACTCTTGCAATTCTGATGGAGCCATGAGATACGGAGCCTTAGAAATAGGTTACGCACCAGGTAGCAAATCAATAGAAAATTCCACCTCTCGTTGTGGTGGTAGTCCATCAAAGTCGTTTGGAAATACACATCTGGAAATTCGCAAACAACACTGACATCTTCAACTTTAGATTGTTCTTTGGAGGAATCAATCACATGAGCTAAATATCCTTCACAACCACGTGCAAGCATCCGTTTGGCTTTGATGGCCGTCACAAATCTCCCCAAACCACTGGGCATAGAACCCTGGAACTCGAACTCTGGTGAATTTGGATCACCGAAAGTTATTCTCTTTCTCTGACAATCAATAGTAGCCTTATGTCGTTCTAGCCAGTCCATCCCCAAAATTACATCAAAGTCTCGCATAATTTTCTATCCTCAACTATAACTACACAATCATGATACTGAGAGTTCACAAACATATTTCCCCCAATAGGGTTGCCAACAGAAAATTCGGGTGATAACGTAGTAGGTGTGATGCATAAATATTTAGCATAAGATGTAGAGACAAATGAATTTGTAGAACCAGTATCAAATAAAACTGTAGCATTCCTATTGCCAATAGATAGTGTTCCTGTAATGGTACCTGGGGTATTTACAGCATCCTTTGCGGTGATAGAAAAGACACGTCCACCATTCTTCTGATTATTCTTCCCATTCTGATCATTCTGGTCCGCAGATTTCTTCAATGGCACCTTGCAATTTCGAATAGTATGGCCTTTCTGGCCATAGTTGAAGCATGATCTAGTAAGCCAATAACAGATGCCACTGTGCATCTTCCCGCAATGCTCACAATTAGATTTTCCTCCATTCTGATTCCCAGCTTGAGTCCCTGACCTGTTCTGCTAGTTACCCTGATTTCCATTCCGCTGCTGAAAACAAGTGTTATACCTTTGCTCATTTTGTTTAAATCCTCCTGCAAATCCTCCATTTTTCTGAAACCTAGAAGGATCATCTTCTCTCTTCCTTTTTTTGGTTCTGCAAGTCTCTCTGTTTACGGAAGTCGGTCTGATGAAGCTCTTGATCTCTGGCACTGTCCACCAAACTATCCATAGTAGTGTAGCGGTTAGCTATGATGTGGTTACGGATCGATGTCTTCAGAGCCCACTTGAACTTCGTGATTTTATCTTCCTCTGAACCAGCGATGGATCGCGCATAACCAGCTAACCTCTGAAACCTGATCTGAAAGTCTGCCACAGATTCATCCTCCTTTTGAGTTATGCTCTGATATTCCCGAGCATACTCCTCATGGATACTGGCAGGAAAGTACCTCTGATCGAATTGTTCCTTAAACACATCCCAAGTGACAGTATTCTCGTATCCAGCTGCGTGGGAAGCCACCACTGACTTAAACCAAATGCTAGCATCTCCCTCAAGATGGTAAATGCCAAAACAAGCCTTCTCTAGCTCAGAACAGTTAAGTACCTGAAATATCTTCTACATATGATCAATCCACGCTTCAGCATCTATTGGGGTATTAGCCTCCTTAAAGTAATCAGGCCTTTGTTTCATAAAGCGATCAAACATAGTCTGGCCTTCTTGATTTTGCGTGTTACCACCATGATTCTGTGTTTGCCGAGCCGCCACCTGCTCCACCATATGCATAAAAGTGTTTTGATCCATCACAATTTGCTGAATAACATTTCTCCCAGTGTTTTGGTTTGTATTAAATCTCTTTGGCGGCATCCTGCAATTTTTCGTGAGTGCATATCAAAGGTCGATATTAAAAGTCATAATCCTACCCATGCGAAGTCAACCCAAAACTCACAGGTCAATGCCTAAAAGACAGTCTACAGAATCTATAACCTGCTTTGATACCAACTGTAACAACCCAAATTTTTGGACCATTTACTAACATACAAATATTAAACCAAAATTATATTATTATTAATTAAATATAGAAAAAGAATTAAAAATCCTTGAAATTTTAAATGTCTGAATCTCCAAATGAAAATACCGAGTACGACACTCCAAATGACAATAATGAGTACAGCACACCAAATAACACTCCAAATAACAATACAAATGAAGTCTGAAATCAAATAAGTTCTTAAATTTATTAAATCTCCAAAATAGTTTAGAGATGAATATTGGGTATCACTCATCACTCTCCCCGCTTACCCCTGATTACCTGCGGAAAGGAAATAATACGAGTGAGCCAAATGCCCAGTACGAATATAATAAAATGTCAAAATTTAAATACGAGTGGATTGTGTCTTACCAACACAGAGTTAACAATGGAGATAATATAAGGATAAAAATATTCTCAAAACATATGACAATATTTAACGAAGTAGTACAAAAATAAGTACCTCCAATTCACAATAATCGAGATAAACAATTTGAACAAAAATAAGGCCGAATATCAATTAAGGTGGGTAAAATAAGGGTCTCTTACACAAAATTGTACTTGCTAAACTCCAATCACCAAGCGAGTACATAACAATGGTTTCTTCCTCGGTTATCCATAAGAAGAAATAACAATACAATAACGATCATGATCTATTCGCGTCTCGTACCCTAGAGACGTGCCCGTATACTTAAATCACTGATACGAGTTAGTGACTAGTTCACCTTTACTCCGAACTCCATGTGAACATTGTCCGTGATTTACCCACACGGATCAGTTTAAGAGCCCAGAACATATAGGTTACAAAGGTTTCCAAACTCAATAACCAAGACAATACAAGATCGCAATAAAAAGATGCGAAACGAATTAAAATATTTAAGTAAGGCAACAATTATTCCAATAATAAGGAATCCGAAAAGAAGTCAAGAATGCGTACAAATATGTATGCATAGAGTACGATGGGTCACAAATTTAGAAAAGTGACTCAACAATAAATTTAACGAATATTTATAATTCAATTAATGAGAAAGGAGTAAAGAATTCATACCGATAATTTTAAGTATAAGAAAGAGTCAAGAAATTCGTACCTGATATCAATACTAAATTAACTCCCAAATATCCGTAATAAGGCCTGTAGCTACTACTCCTTATTCAAATCTAAAGATCAATTTTATTAACATATATCAGTGTAAATACTCGACATATATTTCTCATACTCTTAAATTAATTAATAAACCTCCCACATAGTTAGGTTACTATAGAACATAAAATATATATAATAACTTGTAAATGCAAAATATCGTTACTCAAATACACAATATATTATTTTATCACTACAATCACAATGACCTGGCGCACATGCATGCTCGGTATTACCTAGAATAGTAACTTCCAGTATACCACATAAAATCATACCTCCGATTATATTTGATAACCTAAAAACAATTATTACTAAAACATTAAACATTAAACAATTATTTATTAACATTATAACCAAGAAATATTTATTAGATTGTAGAGCCTGCATTAATAGCTAGTCCGACCACCTGAGCGGCTCAGCCAAAAATCAAGAAATTGGTTACTGTATATAAATATTATATTATATAGATTATATTTATTTTAGTAATAATGTGATAATAACAATAACATTAATAATAATGGGAACAAAATAATAAGTGACAATACTTATCTAGTTTGTAAAGGAAATAAGTTATGCTTATCAATTCTATAATTACAAGGTTAAAGCAAGTAACTGTGAATTAATTACTATAATAAAAATTATTAAAACCACTAGATCATATGTTCATGTATAGTACTGATGTTTAGTAGTTGGTCAATTCTATATGCTCACATCGACATGCATGCAAAACACATACAACTCCCATTTTTAATATATTAAATATAATTATGCAAACAATTCTTTTAACATAAACTATTGCATGCAAAACAGCTTATTAATTAAATAGGTTGTAAACTACGGATATACAATAATCTATAGTTGACTTGCTAAGTTAAAAATATTGGAATGCTCAAAACTATTATTTTATTTATAAAATTATAATTGTAAAATGATAAAATATAGAAATTCATATTGTAAATGTATGTAATCCTACCCTATCACATCATAATTAATGTAATAATCAGTAACTATTCTTAACATGAAATTAAACACTTATTAGTTTACATACATGGCACATCACGTAAACACAAATCAACAATCTAACAAATTAAATAAATATATATATATATATATATATATGTATATATATATATATATATATATATGTATATATATATATATATATTGTTATAAATTATAAGTCAAGCATGAACGACATATATTTATAAATAAATAAGAGAATAGATAACAAAGTGAATATGTTGCAACTTACTTGCTCAACCAGCGGTACTCAAACGCGGAGTCAAGATAGATGCAGCACTAAGATATATGACTATAAGACTTCTTCTTTCCTTCCCCTATTTTCTTGTAACCTCACACGGTGGACGCATTGTATCATAAGAAGACATCATATATATTGGGTCTAAGCCACTACTAGTTATGGAGTCATCATGTTTTATCTAATTATGGAGGCCACTACCGCTGTAGTGCTCACCTAACTCACCATGTGCATTACTCATGACCGAAGTCATGTACAGATATATTAAGATGGTGTTAGTAATGATAGATTAAAAAAAATATTAATAAAAGAAATAAAGTTTGTTAAAGCGTTTAGTTATTTGGTTGGTCACGTTTGTAAAGTATTAAGAAAACAAAGGTGGCATATAAGTGGCTTCATAAAATAAGTACTAGTGTCTTAGTCTTTGGTCCAGGAGAGTATATATAATTGCAGTTGGTTCTATCCTCAAAACACAAGAGAAACAAAGACACCAAGATAAGCTAAAAAAAATAAATAAATTAATAAATAAATAAATAAATTAGCTATAAATGGATATATAATTAAAATAATTAATCTATTAAAATGGAACTACGAAAATGCGGGGTGTTATACACGAGATATAAAGAACTTCAAAGATTGTTTTTTTAATGCTGCGTTGGGGCATACAAAAATAGTGGACCCTCATTTCACTTGGGCTAATAATAGGCCAGAGCAATTATTGAGAAGCGTCTAGATCGCGCCTTGGCCAATCAAGCATGGTTTACTAATTTTGCTGATAGTACTACGATTGTTCATCAAAAAGGCATCATGGATCATTGTCCTCTTCTCATTACTGTTCCTATGCAAATCGCCAGGTACAACAAGCCTTTCCAATTTTATTCCTTTATGTGTAATCTAGAGGGATATCATAAAGGAAACTTGGCAGGAGCAGTGGTTTGGCGACCCCACGGCCATCCTTTGCAGGAAGCTTAGACAGGTTAAACAGGCCTTTATTGGTCTCAACAAACGCAATGGTAATTTGCATTCTAATGTTGATATTGCCAGAAAGGAGCTTCATGATCTGCAGGATCAAGTCCAATGCAATCCCATGGACTGTGGTCTTAGAGAAATTGAAAAAATTGCAAAAAAGAAATTGGAAGAAGCCTTATCTCAAGAGGAATCTCTAATGCACCAGAAATCTTGGGTTAAATGGCTCTCTTTGGGTGATCGTAATAACAGTTTCTTCTTTAACCAGGTTAGAGCCAACTGGAATCATAATAAAATATTGGCCACTGAAAATACTGATAGTGTAGTTGTGTTTGGTCATCCACAAGTGGCTGATGTTGCATTTGATTTTTTCAAGAATTCTTTAGGCTGATCTGCCTCTTTTGCTGATTATAACATCACAGACCTGGGCATTCCTCAATTATCTCAAACTCAAGCCTCTCACCTTGAGGACGGGATCACTCCTGACATCATCTATGCAACCTTAAAATCGATGAAATGAAATAAAGCGCAGGCCCTGATGGCTTTATGGTAGAGTTCTTTTTATCCTCTTGGGACGTTGCTGGTAACACCTTCTGTGATGCAGTCACCCATTTCTTCAACACTTCAAATATGCACCCTGGCATCAACTCTACGAGCATTGCCTTAGTTCCCAAGGTTCATACTCCGACCACAATGAAAGATTTCAGACCTATATCTTTATGCTCTATAGCATACAAATGTATATCCAAAATTATTGCCAATCGCTTAAAGATGGTGCTTTCTGGGCTTATAGATATCTCACAATCTGCATTTGTTAAGGGTCGACACATATCAGATAACATTTTGATGGCTCAAGAGCTATTTCAAGGGTATAGTAGGGACACGGGCATTGCTAAATGTGCTCTAAAAATTGATCTTCATAAAGCATTCGATTCATTAAGCTGGGACTTTTTGATAGATGTCTTGATTCAAATGCGGTTTCCCCCTCAATTTGTTAGCTGGATCCAGGCCTGCATCACAACTCCTATGTATTCTGTGAAATTGAATGGAGAGCTAAAAGGCTATTTCAAAGTTGCTAAAGGGCTGAGACAAGGTGACCCTATGTCACCCTATCTCTTTGCTATTGCTATGAATGTCCTATCATGTATTCTTTCTTCTACTCCAAGAAAATTCAACTTCCATTGGAAGTGCAAAGACATGAAACTCACGCACCTATTTTTTGCTGACGATGTCCTCCTGTTAGCTCATGGTGACAAATAATCCTTACAGCACTTGATGAACTCTCTGGACAGGGTTTCATCCATGAGTGGGCTCAGACCAAATGTTGATAAAAGTACGGTCTTCTTTTGCAACTGTACTCAGTATGTAATTGAGTGGTTTGATGACATGTACCACACGCCTCACGGAGAGCTTCCTGTTCGATTCCTTGGAGTTCCTCTCATCTCTACTAAACTCAGCATCAACGACTGCATTCCCTTGATAGATAATGTAATAGCTAGAATATATATTTGGACTAATTTTCTTTTATCTCTTGCTGGTCGTGCTCAATTAATCACATATGCAATTTTATTGGTCAAATCACTTCATCCTCCCTGGTGCAGTTCACAAGCAACTGCAACCTATTTTTACTAGATTTCTCTGGCAATGGAACATCATGAAATGGGGAGGGGCCAAAGTCAAATGGGAGCATGTTTGTCTCCCTAAGACAGAAGGGGGTCTTGGATTTAAGAACCCAAGGGAGTGGAACAGAGCTCAAATATTGCTCCATTTGTGCAAGGTAGTGAATCGAAATAATTCTCTTTGGGTTATGTGGATCAATAACACTGTTCTTAAACGGAAAGACTTCTGGACCATGGACATTCCAACTGACTATTCTTGGATTTGGCGTCGTGTTCTCAAACTTCACCCACTGGCTTGCCAGTTTATCTTCTATAGACTTGGAAATGGTTTAGGTACGTCTCTTTAGTTCTCTCCTTGGTGGAATTCAGAATGTCTTGCTTCTTCAAGGAATGATCCTATCATTGCCCAAGCAGGTCTTAGTGCTAATGCCATAGTGCATGATCTTATCAGACAGGTGTTTGGATGCTCCCCACCCCCAACTGCAGACATCACCATATCAATGGGAATCTCTCGAGATGGTTGTCATCGTTCTCCTTTCTTAAGTTTAACCTTACTAAAAATGACACTGTCACCTGGAATGACATCCCTCTCTCAAAGCTCAAAGCTTGGCACATCTGGGATTCTATTAGGTTCAAGCTCCCAGAAATTCCTTGGCATAGTCATGTCTGGCATCGTCTTCACGTATCTAGATTTGCTCACTATGAAATAGTTACTTTGCTTAAATAGGCTGCCTACTCTTCAACGTTTATATAACATGGGTATTACTACATCCAAACAATGTTATTTATGTGTGAGTGGAGATGAAGACTCTAATCACCTTTTTCTGCACTGTCCATATAGCCAATGGGTGTTGTATCATCTTGCTTCCATGCTCCAGTTATCATCCCGAGCTGATTCGTGGCTTCAACTTCTAAGTAACTGGTTTGCTCATTGTAAGAACCCTAATTTTTGTAATATTTTCTTTTATTTAATATCATGTGACATTGTCAATTTGGAACCTTTCTAGTCATCCCTGTTGTTTAATGGAATTGATTATCTGAGAAACTATGTTGTTACATTCACTATGTAAGATAAAGGGAAGGTTGTTGAAGGCAAGAGTCTTAATTGTTAGTAAGATTTATAAAACTTCGAACTTGAGAGTTATTGGAGTATTAAAAGATTTATTAGGAATTATGACGAGCACAATTAAGTACTTAAGGGATTACAAGGGAAATCTCTACGCGACAAAATATTATTACGAGAAATTAATTAAGATACGATATGAATTAAAGATTAAGTGAAAAGCATTGGTGGAAGAATAATGATACAAGGAATGATATTGCATGCAAGTCCCATGCAACTAAGTAGTTAGGAAAGCAAACTAGTAATACCAAGTGGACAAGAGGAATAGTAACTAGTTATTACTTTTTCCAATGAGACAAGAGGGTATGGTGGCCTATACCCTAGACTTGCAACATATGATGCATATACATATACATAATATATATCACCCAACACCTTTTCACTTTAACCAACCAACACAAAAAGCAAACAAAGAAACTCTCCCCCCCCCAAGCAAGATAGCTCTCGGCCAAGACAAGAAACAAGGAAGAAATATTTTCTTTCTTCCACTTCTCCTCATTCTTAATTCAAGGCAAAATTCCTAGGCACTCTACATCATATAATGAAGGTATACTAAGAATTCCAAGCCTTTTCATCCATTAGTTTTCAAGATATTAATTGTTAAAGTTTTGGTGAATAGTAACAATGTTAAGTTTTCTTTTAGATCTTGGATTATAAGGAGTGTAGGAGCTCATTCAAAGTGTTCTTGAGACTTGTAAGGCATACCCAAGGCTCCTAGATACTCAAGAAGGTATAAAAACCCTAACCCCTCTTGGCCATGTAGTGTTTGTGATGTTTAATGATAGATCCATGTGTATTTGTGTGAATCTTGGACATATAAGTGATGGATGATGTAGATCTTGAGTTTAAGTGTTGTGGTTGTGATTTTGATGCTTGTGGTTAGTATATGTATCTCCATGTATGTTATAAAGTATGATCTTGGTGATTTAGATGTTGGTTGTGATGTGGATGTAAGAATCTTGGTTGGTTTAGTGATATAAACATGCTGAGTTTTTCCCAGGAACTTGAACTGTCTTGTAAGAGGGTTTTGAACCCCCAAATCTTATCCCCTGAGGTCCTAATATATATTTTTGGAAAGGTATTCGAATGTAGTTTCCAGAAATGTAAGGTTCATGACTAGGTGATGTATAGATTTTGAGTTATGGCCTGAGAAGTGAACTGTGTTTCTGAATTCCGGACTGCACTAAATGGTCCCATTGTGAACTTTGTTTAAACCCCTAAAAATTTATGTAGGATCATGGAAAAATTAGAGAATCTAGTAAATGCAGTGGGAAAGGCTACCCAAAAAGAATTGGATTAAAATATGTATTTTTCGATTTTATAAAAATGCTAGAACCCCGCAATTGAAGAGATATTGTTAAGGTACTAACGATCGGCTATTGATTATGTATAGATCGTTCCACTCCGCAAGCTCGACCACCCCAACCTCACCAAGGCAAGTTTACTTTTCAAAACTTACATATACAAAGACTTTCACTGCTGTGTTTGTAGTTTTCAATCACATCAAATGTTTATGTTTATCGAAGTATCGATGAAATTGAGATGTATAAGTACCTATATGTTTGCACCCCTTGAACTTAGAATGAAATGTTTCTTCGGACAACGACTCTAGCAATAGAGGTCGTAGCGGTCCGTATATACTATTGACCGGGGAGCGGTATATTATTATATCGTAATTAAATTGCGAAAACCCGAAGGGTCATTCGGGGAGTATCGTATACTCAAGTAATTATTTTTATATCTTCGTAAATACTCAAAATACCTATCTTGGATTAAAAGCTTATTTAATTAAATTATTATTTTATTAATTATTAATATTAAATCTTAAAATATCATTTATTAATTATTGTTCATTATTTTAAAGACAAAGCTAATCCAAGATACCTTTAGCACTTTCAAACTCGAACACTTTCGAACTCAAAACATTTTCGAAAACCCTCGGTCAGGTTTGCTTCTTGTATGATTTCAAGAATCATCAGTCGACTGATGTCGTACCTTAATTACTCAGTTTTCAATCAAAATCAAGTTTTAAAAGAAAAAGAAAAAGGGACTCTGGCAGGTGTGGGAACCGTTGACGAACGATTCCCGGGATGTGTAAGCGGCCGTGAGCCAGGCGGTCCATCAATAATTATTCCGGCCCAGGTGTTGCCGAAGGATGATTACGGATGTAGTTTTCATCGAGGGTGATTACGGATATAGTTTTCACCCGGGGATAGTTACGGATGTAGTTTCTATCCTTCTACCGGTAGAGAAGACCCGCGGATTATTGGATTTGGATGTGGCGACTGATCATCGTCAATCCTTGTCAGGTTTTTATGTTTTCTTCCAGTCCCATCCTCCACTTTGGAAAAATACTCAAACACTGCTTCTTGGGCCTAAGTGCCAAGTTGCCGATAGTGTGGTTTTTGATAACAAAAATATTGACATCGTGTAGTATCTAGAACTGCAAGATTTTCTATAAAGATTGGCACGTGTTAGTGCACTCTTGCAATTGTTTCAAAGAATGAAATGTTTTTGTATGGGAAACCTTCTAAGCTAATGGAAGGAAAGAGGTTTACAATGATGTATTCCCTGTACAGTATGTTAATCGTAGAGTGTTTTGCCGAAAATGATATACTCATATGTATATATTTTCAAACTTGAGATATATTGAAATGGGAACCTTATAAAGGGTTCATATGTTATTCTTAAAGCTCCTTAGTGAGTATAGATGTTTTATTCAAACTCGGACATATACATTATCCAATTATGTTTTGAAATATGAGATATATACCCATATAGTTGGGAATGTTTTCGAAATAAACCACATTATTATTTTACAAAATGGTGAACTTGCTGAGCATTATGTAGCTCATTCTTGCTTTGTAAAAACTTTTCAGAAAGAGAAGAATTTGGCCGATTAACTCCGCACCAGCAGAAGAGGAGTAGAAGAATTACCCCGGAGATGATTTAGTTCTTGATAAATACTGCAGAGTAAGTCTGATAGGTTTTCAGCTGTAATAGTAAGACTTGTCTTCAAGTATAGTTGTATAAGTGGAAGTGCGTAAGACTCTGGATTGTACAGATGAATTGTAATATTTAGTGTTACTTTTGATTGTCGTTTCTGAGGCTCTAACTTGTTTGTGCTTAAGATTGAGGTCTGGATGGATATATTGTTGAGTTGTAAAGTTAATACAGGTATGATATGGCTGGATGGTGATGTGACGACCTGAATCTTTGACCTCAGATTTGGGGGTGTCACAGAAATGGTATCAGAGCGATAAGTTACAGTACTCAGAAACGAGAGTGTTGAGAGTTAAGTCTAAGTAGGAGAATGACATAAGAGATCGTAGTAAACTTATGATTGGACTACCGGAAGAGGTACCGGTGAGTAGAATGGACTGGAGTGTTACTGAACGTATTAAACTAGGGTCGATAGAATCCTTAGAGACCTTCAGAATGATGAATAGAGGTTTGAGAGTCGTACATGACCTATCATTGATAATGATATAGGAAGCAGAGCGAAATCTCAAGAGCAGCTGAGGTAGAGGCGATATTGCCAATATGATCGGATGACTAGGCTGGCATAAATTTTGTGGCCCATATTCCTCCACAGTTTAGAAGGCGGCATTTTAAGAATCAAGAAGTTTGGACTTCCCTACATAATTAATGGTACTTAGTACTTGGATTAATGAAAGTCTTTTACTTTGGCTATAAGATCCGATTTTCGATAAGTAACGGGTTTACTTGAAGGTTGGTCACTATGTCGTTGTGGATTCCATTACCCTTGATGGAGAATTTTACATGTGTTATACGAGAATGTCATCATAAGACGAGCGTGCTAGATAATTCCACGCATGATTCGGACGCTAGAACATGGTAGTTCAACTTAGAGAACAAACAAGTAGGATTAACAAAGGGACTCAAGAGAAGTTGAATATGGTTGCAACGAGCGATACAGTGATCTCAGAGTCTACCAAAAGAAAAGACCAGCGGGTCTAGAGTGGGATCCTTTGATAGAGATGTTATCAGGGACTACGTATATAGGTATTGTAGACCTCAATATTTTTGGTATATGTTCACATACACACACCCGCCACTGAACCTATGGACTGCACTGAGATCCCTGAGAGATCTCTTTTATCTGTTCCCAGGGGGAACTGGCAACTTGTGATTCATGTCGGAAGGCATGAAGTAGGACCCTATGGACTTAGCAAGTGACCCCGGAATGATGTGAAGCTTGGTCTTCAAGATAAAGCACGGAAATGACAGATATATTTGTGAAACCCTAACTGGGTAAATGACGTTAAGATGATGATTGAGAGACACACTAGTTGGTGTCTTGTATTACGAAGACGAAGAGATGGAGCTACCCTGATAATGGTGATAATGAGATGCACGAATGATTATTAACTTATTTTGGTAACTACCGGCTGGTGCACTACTTCATTTTAAACTTTTCACTAACCATGTTACCTCGATTAGTTTATATCAGGTAACCCTTCTAGCTTTCTACTTCAAACTTGTGGAATAACAACCAGTGATATACTTTCTCGAAACCGGGACTCATCCAAAGTATCTTAATTGATCCCCGAGCATTCTATTTGAAGTTTATAATTATTTCTGCTCAGGACTATTTACACTTTCTTTCAATTATCCAAGGAATGTTCAAAAAATATTTCCTTAATTAATCGATGAATACTACTTAACGAATATTGATATTTGATTGCTTCTTTCATACTTGCACTCTTCAGTTGAGCTCATAAATATTCAACAAATTGCTGAGGACATGGATGATCTAATGTCCAGACGTCCCTCATGAATTCTTTTCTTCTATTCAAGATGAGATTGTACATCGTACCTTGAAATCATAGTAAGGATATCATTTTGATATTGGTATTCCGAATTTAATTCTATTGTCGGATCTGACAAAGCTTGTGTACGGAGGCACCCTTGGGTGGACCGATTCACTGATAAGTAATGTTTGATGAGAGGTTATCGATTGTTCCGATACCTTGAACATTCTCTTCAGATTTTATAGTTTTCTTTTTCAAACTTAATAACTTCTTATTTTCATTCGTTATCCGAGAAGCCTAAAGTTTCTTTAATGGCTACGATGTTGAAATTTCGTTCTAGCCAATTGAAACTGGCTAGTCGATATGTCAATATGAATGACTAGTTGATTGTTCTAACTAGTCAAAATTGAAATGTTGTGAAGAACACCTAGCTAATTGTCCTAGCTAGTGGTGATGCCTCAAACAGGTGAACTAGCAAATTTTGTCTAGCTAGTTGCTAGTGTTTCTTGAAAAGGACTAGTTATTGTTTCACTGGTCCAACTCCCAATTTAATTCATTCTGCAATGCATTTTGCATGTGGTAAAGTATGATGACGAAAGTTTTGACGAATAACTTGATTGAGACCTAATGAGGTCGCCCACTCAACTCGAATTCTACCCATCTTCGTATCAGACTCTATATCACTTGAATATTTTATTCTTGCATTCACACAATAAGAATTCATTTGAAACTACTGATTACTTGAATGATAAACTACTTCATTCTTTAATTGTCATGGAGTAGAATTGCTTTCTATTGGCTGACCTTCATCAATGCAACTTTAGATTTCCTCTTATTATTCAGGAGGAAAAGTATCCACCCGATGTAAGAATTGTGTAAAGACCATCTTTATGACTTTTGTATCCAACAATCATTGCCCTTGTGCAACATTCTCTATGGTGTCATATTACAGAATTATCAGGACGGGAAGGAATAAACCTTGTTGTATTCTTTCTGTCCATCCTTACATCTCCAAAAATCGAGACCCCTAGTATTTGGAACCATCAACATTCTTGGAACATCCAATGTGGAATTCTTATTGAAATTATCTATTGGACCTTGTTATTTTGAAACCATTCCTTTCAAAGTGATTACTCTAAGGTGAACGGGAGGTACAATTATGAACCGTTACACCAATATGAGATTAAAAACCAAATGTTGTAATTGTGCAGCCAGTGCGTTATGCCGAGTAATTATTAAAGTAGAAGTAACATGTCGGGGCATACCACAAGACCTTTAATATTAGTGTGGGGAAAGTTATAAGGAATAATGAGGTGGTTGGGAGTACGCTCCTACCAACCGTTGTCAGGATGTTATATTAATGAATTCTGGAGTTACCAAGCCTTTTCCTGATCCAGGAAATGCAAATCGATTGCGATGTAAAACATATCCTTGGAGGAAACTAACATGGAAGTGAGATGGATGAGAAAGGAAGAAATATCGTGCCAAGAATGTGAAGCTTTACTTAGCTTAAAGGGATTGATGCACATAGAGAGACATATAGTTTAACAGGCCCCTAATAGCAAATGGATGCATGGATATATGCCAATGATCCTTCGAGATTACCACCTAATCAAGTTTATGGGGAATCGCAGCTGCATGCAGGCCTCAGGCTGATTGGCGCCAGTTGTGAAGGAGGACGAGCGTATGACATCTTACATATCCCATCGAGAACTGATACCCTTATCGGAAATGGGGGAATTGTTGACTAGTTAAAATGAGTAGTTGTTTTTCAAAGATAAGGCTGAAGAGAAGGTTTCACCTGTTGGTGTATACTGAAAATATTTATTTGAAGTATATACATTTATTTCTAGCCTATTTTATTGAGAATCATTTAAATGTTTACATGTTGTCTAAATATTATATATTGTGAATAATCTAGTATCAAATGGGATACAGAATATTAGATTATTAAATACGGTTTATATAATATAATATGGTTCACAGCACAGGTGGTGTTAGACAATCCACTGGAATGGCTGTAGTATTATTTAGATTAGTTTATGTTGACTAATAAATAATACTAGTATACTTTGTGTATATTGAACAGGATCAAATTTAGAATTGTTCCCTTATACTGATTAAGAAGGTGAACTAAGATTCTATGCTATTATTAATGCTTAGGTTCTTAATCCGGATATAGTAATTGACACGTGTATATTATTTACATGCTTTGATTTATATATGAAATAATTCTTTTGATTTATTTCATTATATTTTGGGTGATGAAATAATATATATGGTGAATATTATTTATTGAAGGAATCCATGTCCTGATAATATTCGGGTTAATGATGTCCCCTTGAAAGCTCAAAAAAGATTTAATTATGTGAAACCCTGCAGGTGGATTTATTCCGGCATAATTAAATAAAGGTTGAGTGGATGATCAAGGATAAAAGATATTAATTAAATGAATTATCAGTAATTTATTTAATTAATGGACATGCGATATTTTAAACATGGGGAATTTAATAAGCAAATAATATTGGAACCGAATTAATTAATTAAATTACGGTATTGGGAAAGGTAGTGCAAATATTAATTCTTTAGTGGATTGAATTAATATTTAATTACATTGGGCTATGCCCAAGATGTAATTAGAAGGCCCAACCTAATTGTCCATGATCCCTATTGTAGCCTATATATATTCTTATTCTCTTCTTGCTAGCGGGGGTTAAGAAAAATATTTTAGCCACCAAGGAGCAAGAAGAGAGGATAACTTGAGAAGACGAAGGCCACACTTCGCTCAAGGGAATTTGGGAATACAATATAAGAGCGTGGAATCAATCGTTAACAAGGTGACTTTTCTATTCGTACTCGTTAATTTATTGTATCAAAAATCGCAGTGCCAAGATCTGATTGTCCCAACAATTGGTATCAAGAGCCTGGTTCAATGGTTCTGCGATTTTTGATACGATGTCCATGTCGTAATTATATATGCATGTGTATAGTGGTGTGCTTGGATAATAATCTTTTGCAGGTTGTTTAGTATCCACTATTATCGCCATGTAATTTTAATTATGTGTTTGGATCCCACGTGGTTTAATCGTGGTTATTTTTTTGTTTGATTTCCACGTGGTTTATCGTGGTTGTAAAACACGAGGGTTGATCGTGTTAGAATAGATTTTGCAAAATTAGTTTTGTATTAGATCTATTTTTTATCTAATTGTTTGATGGATTTTGTTAAGATCCGGGTATTTTGTAACAATTACGTGCGATCGGAAATCAAAACGGAGATCAAAATTATTCCACTGCGCTAGCTGTTGGTGGCTGCTGGTGTTAATATTCAGAACTCAATTCGGCAGAACATTAGCAGAAAATTATCATGGTACTGTAGCAAACCGGGTACTGTAGCAGTTTGGCGGCTGGCGGCTGTTGCAGTTTGCAGATTTGCAGAAAATTTTCTAGGCCTGCTGAAATTGTTTAATGGGCCATAATAGTGGATTTAATTATTGTTTTAATTTTAATTCTGCTATTACATATTTAACATAATTAGGATGACATGGACATTAATTTTATTTATTGCTTTAATTTTATGATGCATGCTGCTATGTTATGTGTTCTTTGTATTTTTATTTTTATAACATGTAGACCTCGAAAAAAATAACATAAGGCGATGCATCTATATAAAATTCCTCAATTTTAAATAAAAATTCTAAGTGGGTGAGGGAATTAATTAGGAATTAAATCCCATGGTCTCCATTATTGTTTGTATGTAATTTAACACCGAGACGAATATAAATTATATACATGCCACCCATCGTGGCGTATGATTTATGGTGTCAGGTAGTGTTATGGATATTACTAGAACAAACTTCCTAAATTAATTACGAATATTGAAAGGTATACATGCCACCCATCGTGGTGTACCAAGTTTCATAGAATTCGATTAATTTGTAGGGTACCAATGATTGAATATAGATATTCGATATTGAGAGAAAGGATGATTCTGTCTAGAAAGGGGTCTTAAGTGACGCCTCTTGACAATGCTCCCCCCGATCTGGGAATTATCCTATTATCGATTATTGAGTTGAAATATTTAATGGTGGCACCCGGTCTTATTATTACTAATTTAAGATTTGATAATGGTATACACTTAGCTATGAATAATAATATATAGTCCACCCTAACGTGGCGTATTATTTAGTAATAGGACCGAAGTAATATTTAAACGAATTTAAGTGGTATATATGTCACCCATCGTGGCGTACCAGATACTTATGGTGTTTAAATATTAGTGCATTAATTTTAATTTATTGTTAGGGGAAACAAATAGGTTTTTAGATTTATGCAACCCTCTAATTATGTGTTTACATGTATGATTCTCAAGATTAGATCATTAAGGGCTTTAATCCACTATTCACCATACTTAAGGATAACAAACTTACCGGACCAAACTATATTGAATGGAAACGTAACTTGGACATAGTGTTGACTGCTGAGGAGTACAAATTTTGCACTTATGAACCCAAGCCAGATAAGCTTGCTGAAGATGCTCCTGAAAGTGAGAACGAGTATTATAAGCGGTGGGTTAAGGCTGATGAGATGTCGCGATGTTACATTCTGGCAGCAATGTCGGGTGTTTTGCAGCATCAGCATCAGGCTATGCCCACTGCTTCAGATATGCTCTTTAATCTCAAGGAACTTTTTGGAGAACAGAATAGGGCTGCTAGGCAAGTAGCAATGAAGGCTTTAATGAACACTCAGATGGCTAAAGGAACAACTGTAAGGGATCATGTTCTCAGGATGATGTCTCATCTGAATGAGATGGAGATCCTTGGTGCTGATATTGATGGGGAAACCCGGATCGATATCATCCTTATGAGTCTGCCCAAAAGTTTTGAGCAGTTCCGCTTGAATTACACCATGAACAAAAGGATGTATAGTCTCGCGGAACTTCTGACAGAACTTCAGGCAGCTGAAGGACTCTTTAAGCAGAATGTTCAGGTGAATGTGGCTGAGAAAGATTCTTCCTCTAAGCCGAAATGCAAGAAGAAGAAAAAGGTTCAGACACAGAAAACTGGAAAGGTTGCTAATGCAGTGGGAGTTCAAGGTGCTGTGAAAAAGCCTAAGGGCAAGTGCTTCAGGTGCAAGCATTTAGGTCACTGGAAACAGGATTGTCCTCTTCCTAAGAAGACAAACAATATTGGTATGTCTCTTTCTCTAGTTACAGAAACATATATAGCGGCTATATCTACGAGCACTTGGTGTGTAGATACAGGAGCCACTGACCATGTTTGTAACTCTATGCAGGGGTTCCAGCAATCCAGAATGCTTAGAGATGGCGAGATATATGTGTTCATGGGAGATGCTACGAAAGTAGCAGTAGTTGCAGTTGGAATAATTACATTATCTTTTGGCGATGATAGGATTTTGGTTTTGAACAATTGTCTTTATGTACCTTCGTTTAGAAGGAATTTAATTTCGGTTTCTAAACTTGCCATGGATGGTTATAATGTTTGTTTGGATCGTAATGTTTCTATTATGATGAATAAACGAGTTATATGTTCTGGTACATTGCAAGACAATTTATATATTATTAATCCTATCCAACCAATGCTGCAACATAAGGAAACTAATAACATTCTTTCTAGCTCAAATAAAAGAAAGAAACCTTCTGAATTGAACCAAACATATCTTTGGCACTTAAGATTAGGTCATATTAACTTGAGGAGGATTCAAAGACTGGTAGTAGATGGGCCATTAGGCTCATTGGCAGTGGAGCCATTTCCAGTTTGTGAATCCTGCTTGGAAGGTAAGATGACTAATATGCCTTTTAAAGCAAAGGGGAATAGAGCTAAAGAAGTGTTAGAATTGGTTCATACTGATTTATGTGGACCTATGAGTATCCAAGCAAGAGGAGGTTATGAGTATTTTGTCACTTTCATTGATGATTATTCTAGATATGGGTACATTTATTTGTTGCGCCGTAAGTCTGAGTGCTTTGAAAAATTCAAAGAGTACAAAGCAAGTGCGGAGAAGCGACATCTTGGAAAATGTATCAAGTCACTACGATCAGATCGTGGTGGCGAATACTTGCTTGGAGAATTTAGGGAATATTTATCAGAAAATGGGATCACATCCCAGTTGTCTACACCTGGCACACCTCAGCAGAATGGTGTAGCAGAGAGAAGGAATCGGACTCTTTTAGAGAGTGTTAGATCGATGATGAGTTATTCAGATTTACCCAAGTCGTTTTGGGGATATGCTATAGAAACAGCGGCTTACCTTCTGAACTTGGTACCTTCTAAGTCGGTTCCCAAGACTCCAATAGAATTGTGGACTGGTAGCAAACCAAGTCTAAGACATATTCGGATTTGGGGTTGTCCAGCACATGTGCTGAATAAGAACGCGACCAAGTTAGAATCTCGTACAGAAGTAAGGCTGTTTGTAGGCTATCCCATGGGAACGAAAGGTTATTCATTTTATAGTCCTAGGGATCGAGATATCATTGTTAGCACCAATGCTAGATTCTTAGAAGAAGACTATATAATGAACCATAAACCCATGAGTAGTATCGTTTTAGAGGAACTAGTGGGAGGGACAGATAATCCCCAAGTGCCAATAGTACAAGTAGATCAACCACAAGAAAATGCACAACCTGTCACTAATACCACACCGGTGCTTCGTCATAGTGGGAGGGTTGTTCAACAACCTGATAGATTCATGTTTTGGGAGAGTCCTCGGACTTGGTCTCTGGTGAACATGATGAGGATCCCAGGACATACGAAGAAGCAATTCTAGATAAAGATGCAGATCTTTGGCAAAAGGCAATGGAATCTGAGATGGAATCTGAGATGGAATCTATGTATTCTAATCAAGTTTGGGAGCTCGTGGAACCACCCAAAGGTGTAAAACCCATTGGATGTATGTGGATCTACAAGAAGAAAAGAGGATCTGACAAAAAGGTGAAAGCCTGGAAAGCACGACTTGTTGCGAAAGGGTATACTCAGAAAGAAGGGATCGATTATGAGGAAACCTTTTCCCCGGTTGTTATGCTTAAGTCGATCCGGATTCTTTTATCTATAGCAGCTCATCTCGATTATGAGATTTGGCAAATGGATGTCAAGACAGCTTTCCTTAATGGAATTCTTGAGGAAACCATCTATATGCAACAACCAAAAGGATTCATTAAGGAAGGCCAAGAGCATCTTGTTTGTAAGCTTAAGAGGTCTATTTATGGACTAAAACAAGCTTCTAGGGACTGGAATATTCGTTTTGATCAGGCAGTCCAGTCATATGGATTTGATCAAAGTCCAAGCGAATCGTGTGTGTATAAGAGAAGTGAGGGTAATGCAGTGGTTTTTCTAGTACTGTATGTAGATGACATTTTACTCATTGGAAACAATGTTAAGATGTTGTCATCAGTAAAGGCATGGTTGTTCAAACAATTTGAAATGAAGGACTTAGGTGAAGCGGCATTCATCCTTGGGATCAAATTAATAAGGGATCGCAAGAAAAGGATGTTGGCTTTATCTCAAGCGCCCTACATTGATGAAGTATTAGCTCGTTTTAACATGCAGAACTCTAAGAAAGGTTTTCTACCTTTTAAGCATGGAGTGGCTCTATCCAAGGAGCAGTGTCCTTCGACACCTAAGGATATAGAGAGCATGAAAGCAGTTTCTTATGCTTCGGCATGTGGAAGCTTAATGTATGCTATGTTATGTACGAGGCCTGACATCTGCTTTGCTGTAGGCATGGTTAGTAGATATCATACGAACCCAGGTCAGGAACATTGGAGTGCAGTAAAAACTATACTCAAGTACCTGAGAAGGACTAAGGAGTATATGTTAATTTACAAGGCCTCAGATCTATTTCCTTTGGGATACACTGATTCAGATTTCCAATCAGATAGGGATAAGAGGAAATCAACCTCGGGATATGTTTTTACTTTGGGAGGTGGAGCCGTTATATGGAGGAGTGTAAAGCAGAAATGCATTGTAGACTCTACCATGGAAGCCGAGTACGTGGCGGCCTCTGAGGCTGCAAAGGAGGCTGTATGGTTCAGGAACTTCCTTTTGGACTTGGATGTGGTACCTAATTTTCCTAGGAGCTTGACAGTGTATTGTGATAACACTGGTGCTGTGGAAAATTCGAAGGAACCGTGAGATCACAAAGCAGCTAAACATATTGAACATAAGTATCATCTCATACGAGGAATTGTAAAGCGAGGAGATATAGTTGTGGCTCACATATCATCAGAAGACAACCGGGCAGATCCTTTCACAAAGAGCCTACCAGCCAAAGTCTTTGACAGGCATGTGGAAGCGATAGAAGTCAGATGGATGGACACATAGTTTTTTTGCGTAATAGTGGATTAAATAAACACTGATATACTCATAGAATATTTTGAGTATAAGTGGGAGATTGTTGGTGTATACTGAAAATATTTCTTTGAAGTATATACATTTATTTCTAACCTATTTTATTGAGAATCATTTAAATGTTTACATGTTGTCTAAATATTATATATTGTGAATAATCTAGTATCAAATGGGATACAGAATATTAGATTATTAAATACGGTTTATATAATATAATATGGTTCACAGCACAGGTGGTGTTAGACAATCCACTGGAATGGCTGTAGTATTATTTAGATTAGTTTATATTGACTAATAAATAATACTAGTATACTTTGTGTATATTGAACAGGATCAAATTTAGAATTGTTCCCTTATACTAATTAAGAAGGTGAACTAAGATTCTATGTTATTATTAATGCTTAGGTTCTTAATCCGGATATAATAATTGACACGTGTATATTATTTACATGCTTTGATTTATATATGAAATAATTCTTTTGATTTATTTCATTATATTTTGGGTGATGAAATAATATATATGGTGAATATTATTTATTGAAGGAATCCATGTCCTGATAATATTCGGGTTAATGATGTCCCCTTGAAAGCTCAAAAAAGATTTAATTATGTGAAACCCTGCAGGTGGATTTATTCCGGCATAATTAAATAAAGGTTGAGTGGATGATCAAGGATAAAAGATATTAATTAAATGAATTATCAGTAATTTATTTAATTAATGGACATGCGATATTTTAAACATGGGGAATTTAATAAGCAAATAATATTGGAACCGAATTAATTAATTAAATTACGGTATTGGGAAAGGTAGTGCAAATATTAATTCTTTAGTGGATTGAATTAATATTTAATTACATTGGGCTATGCCCAAGATGTAATTAAAAGGCCCAACCTAATTGTCCATGATCCCTATTGTAGCCTATATATATTCATATTCTCTTCTTGCTAGCGGGGGTTAAGAAAAATATTTTAGCCACCAAGGAGCAAGAAGAGAGGATAACTTGAGAAGACGAAGGCCACACTTCGCTCAACCAAATTTGGGAATACAATAGAAGAGCGTGGAATCAACCGTTAACAAGGTGACTTTTCTATTCGTACTCGTTAATTTATTGTATCAAAAATCGCAGTGCCAAGATCTGATTGTCCCAACATCACCAACTCAAGATCGACCTCTGTACTGTGCCAAAGTTGGCATTTCACACTAATATAAACGTTATAAAATTGTGGTAGTATCGTTTGAATGGACTAATGAGTCAGAAGCCTTTATGGATTAATGAACAAAGTTTTGGGATGAAATGAGATATTAGCAACAACCTCGTTGTTAGCTATACTTGATGATAAAAAGAGGACTTTGAGAGTCACGATGATGCGTCTTTCAAGAGTTTAAGAGGTGTGCTGATGCAGTAGAAAGGGGATGATAGCCTATACTTCTAAACAACATAAAGGTTACGGGATAGGATATACTAACCGTGAGTCTGGGATTAGTCATGATGGAGTTCACGCATAAAACTGAGACGTTAACCTTATGAGAAAAGTGTGAAAATTTCTCCACAAGCGCCATAAGTATATCTTCATATTAGAACTAAACATAAGAAAGAGAAGGTGACGAAAGGGAGCAGGGAGTATAATGGAGAAATTTGTTATTACCTAGGGAAGGCCAGTGTGGTGGCCGATACCTATAGAAGGTATTATTCGAAATTGGAATTCAGTCAGTATTGACCAAGAAAATAGAGTATATACAATAAAGAATAATGTTAGAGGAAAATAAATAAATTATGGGGAAGGACAAAGATGTATAGAGAATTAAGAGAATGTTTGGCAAACGGATATGAAGAATGGTATTGGCAAACTATTAAGTACAAACGCGACATGCCAAAAGCAGAATGATAGAGATCTAGTGGATTAATTCCGCCTGTAGAAAATATTGAACGTGGACAGAATTATAATGAATTTCATAAGTAGGTCGCCAAAGACCGAGCCAAGAGATGGCCCTAGTTGAGTTATAATTGTTGGACCAAGTGATTTACCTACGAGAGACTTTCCATTGAGAAGATTATCGAATATTATACGGAAGAGATGGTGGTGCAATATAAAACTTCTGCAGCGATTACGTCAGATAAAGACTTAAGGTTAAACTTCGAATATTGAAGGTGCTTTCAGGTATATTTAACAAAGAGATTGAGCGTATGTACTAATTTGATCTGTGGTTGACGGAAAGGGAAGAAGAATTATCCAGACGATCGAATTTGTATTTAGTGTCGTGCCTTAGATTTCACGGGGAAATCGAGAATAAAAACTTATCCATGAAATGAATGTTGTTATCACGATCATCACCCTGCGAACGTAAGGACGTCTCTTGTAAAGCGTACTGTGAAAGAAGAAGTTTCGCTTTTCTTGCGCTACGAAGAAGTCAATAAACGAGGGATATAGTAGCTGAACTGGTTCGACATATACCGAAGACTATACAGTATCCATAGCAAGTTGTAACGGCTGACGGGAGGCAACACATGCCTGCTAATCAAGCGAAGGAATATGAGGAATACCGTACATATTGATGTTGTCTCAGATTACAAAACACGACCACAAGGTATTCACGGGCCAACGATACAAGGACTCAACACGGATACTATGAACAAGGTAGAAGAGGAACGTGTAAGTAGTGGGATAGAAATTTTCGATCATAGAACAACCGATAAGGAATACAGGTCGAGGAGAGTATGCGTTGAGGAACAACATTAAGGCGTTGGTGAGACCAAGGGAGAGAACAATAGGGTTGAAGTGTCAACCTGAGAGTTGGAAAGGGTAAGGTTGGAATTGTATCCACAACTATTATCCTTAGGTTCTTAAGATAGAATCCTTTTAAGGAGAGGAGACTGCATTAACCCTAATTTTCGGGAATATTCGAAACCTGAATGAATAGTAATTTTATGGGTGGATGAGGAATTTTTGCAATCACGATATGTACGAATTATTAAATGAAGATTTCGAATTGATATTACGTCTTTACGGTACAGACGAGTGTATGTAAAAGTCATTAGTTTTTTTTTTACGAAACCCATTATTTCGAATGGTCAAATTTTATGAGATATCTAAGGAGATCGTGGTAAGGCATGGGGTTCCTGTGAGCATTGTATCTGGTAGAGACCCAAGGTTCAACTCCAGGTTCTGGAGGAGTTTTCAGGATTGTGTGGGGACCAACTTAAACATGAGTACTGTATACCACCCCCAATCAGACGGACAGAGCGAGAGAACCATCTAGACCATAGAGGACATGTTGAGAGTATGTGCCATCGATTTTAAGGGAAGTTGGGATGACCACTTGCCGTTGATCGAATTTTCCTACAACAACAGTTACCATGCGAGTATAGGAATGCCCCATATGAAGCTTTATACGGACGAAGATGTCGGTCTCCCTTGTGTTGGGAAGAAGTTGGAGAGCGGAAGATTTTAGGGCCTGAACTGGTCCAACAGACAAGAGAAACTATCGAGCTCATAAGAGGACGGCTGGTAGCGGCCCAAGACAGACAGAAGAGGTATGCGGACCAGACCCGCAAGGACAAAGAATATGAGGTAGGAGAATTTGTGATGTTGAAGGTATCACTGTGGAAGGGATTGATGAGATTTGATAAGAAGGGGAAGCTAAGCCCCAGATTTATTGGACCTGTTAAGGTTTTGAGACGAGTGGGAAAGTTAGCCTATGAATTGGCTTTACCCCCAAGCTTGCAGCAAGTACATAACGTTTTCCATTTGTCCATGCTACGACCCTACCATACTGACTTCCGACACGTGATAGAATATGATCAAGTGGATCTACAACAAGACTTAACCTATGTGGAGCAACCCGTAGAAATCGTGGATAGAAAAGAACAGGTGCTGAGTAACAAGGTTGTCAAACTAGTGAGAGTTTTGTGGAGGAACCAGAATGTCGAAGAATCAACATGGGAACTAGAGAGCATGATGCGTGAAAAGCACCCCCAACTGTTTTCAACCTGATTCCGGGACGGAATCCTTTTAAGGAGGGGAGGCTGTAAAAACCCTAATTTTTGTAATATTTTCTTTTATTTAATATCATGTGACATTGTCAATTTGGAACCTTTCTAGTCATCCCTGTTGTTTAATGGAATTGATTGTCTGAGAAACTATGTTGTTACATTCACTATGTAAGATAAAGGGAAGGTTGTTGAAGGCAAGAGTCTTAATTGTTAGTAAGATTTATAAAACTTGGAACTTGAGAGTTATTGGAGTATTAAAAGATTTATTAGGAATTATGACGAGGAGTTATGGATATTCGAGGAATTTACACAATTAAGTATTTAAGGGATTACAAGGAAAATCTCTACGCGATAAAATATTATTACGAGAAATTAATTAAGATACGATACGAATTAAAGATTAAGTGACAAGCATTGATGGAAGAATAATGATACAAGGAATGATATTGCATGCAAGTCCCATGCAACTAAGTAGTTAGGAAAGCAAACTAGTAATACCAAGTGGACAAGAGGAATAGTAACTAGTTATTACTTTTTCCAAGGAGACAAGAGGGTATGGTGGCCTATACCCTAGACTTGCAACATGTGATGCATATACATATACATAATATATATCAACCAACACCTTTTCACTTTAACCAACCAACACAAAAAGCAAACAAAGAAACTCTCCCCCCCCCAAGCAAGATAGCTCTCGGCCAAGACAAGAAACAAGGAAGAAAATTTTTCTTTCTTCCACTTCTCCTCATTCTTAATTCAAGGCAAAATTCCTAGGCACTCTACATCATATAAGGAAGGTATACTAAGAATTCCAAGCCTTTTCATCCATTAGTTTTCAAGATATTAATTGTTAAAGTTTTGGTGAATAGTAACAATGTTAAGTTTTCTTTTAGATCTTGGATTATAAGGAGTGTAGGAGCTCATTCAAGGTGTTCTTGAGACTTGTAAGACATACCCAAGGCTCCTAGATACTCAAGAAGGTATAAAAACCCTAACCCCTCTTGGCAATGTAGTGTTTCTGATGTTTAATGATAGATCCATGTGTATTAGTGTGAATCTTGGACATATAAGTGATGGATGATGTAGATCTTGAGTTTAAGTGTTGTGGTTGTGATTTTGATGCTTGTGGTTAGTATATGTATCTCCATGTATGTTATAAAGTATGATCTTGGTGATTTAGATGTTGGTTGTGATGTGGATGTAAGAATCTTGGTTGGTTTAGTGATATAAACATGCTGAGTTTTTCCCAGGAACTTGAACTGTCTTGTAAGAGGGTTTTGAACCCCCAAATCTTGTCCCCTGAAGTCCTAATATATATTGTTGGAAAGGTATTCGAATTTAGTTTCCAGAAATGTAAGGTTCATGACTAGGTGATGTATAGATTTTGAGTTATGGCCTGAGAAGTGAAATGTGTTTCTGGATTCCGGACTGCACTAAATGGTCCCCTTGTGAACCTTGTTTAAACGCCTAAAAATTTATGTAGGATCATGGAAATATTAGAGAAGCTAGTAAATGCGGTGGGGAAGGCTACCCAAAAAGAATTGGATTCAAATATGTATTTTTCGATTTTATAAAAATGCTAGAGTAAAATTCGCGCAAGGGAAAAAGTCGTAAGTGGAGTGTAATTTTAGGGGTAATGGATGTGATTCGGATATGGTAACCAAATTAAGTCGAATAAGTGGCGAGCGTAATCGATTGATGACATGAACCTATAGTGGGGCTAGAGAGTCATAAGACAAAGTCATTAAGTTAATTTTGTACCCCCTAAAACCCCGCAATTGAAGAGATATTGTTAAGGTACTAACGATCGGCTATTGATTATGTATAGATCGTTCCACTCCGCAAGCTCGACCACCCCAACCTCACCAAGGCAAGTTTACTTTTCAAAACTTACATATACAAGGACTTTCACTGTTGTGTTTGTAGTTTTCAATCATATCAAATGTTTATGTTTATCGAAGTATCGATGAAATTGAGATGTATAAGTATATATATGTTTGCACCCCTTGAACTTAGAATGAAATGTTTCTTCGGACAACGACTCTAGCAATAGAGGTCGTAGCGGTCCGTATATACTATTGATCGGGGAGCGGTATATTATTATATCGTAATTAAATTGCGAAAACCCGAAGGATCATTCGGGGAGTATCGTATACTCAAGTAATTATTTTTATATCTTCGTAAATACTCAAAATACCTATCTTGGATTAAAAGCTTATTTAATTAAATTATTATTTTATTAATTATTAATATTAAATCTTAAAATATCATTTATTAATTATTGTTCATTATTTTAAAGACAAAGCTAATCCAAGATACCTTTAGCACTTTCAAACTCGAACTCTTTCGAACTCAAAACATTTTCGAAAACCCCCGGTCAGGTTTGTTTCTTGTATGATTTCAAGAATCATCGGTCGACTGATGTCGGACCTCAATTACTCAGTTTTCAATCAAAATTAAGTTTTAAAAGAAAAAGAAAAAGGGACTCTGGCAGGTGTGGGAACCGTTGACGAACGATTCTCGGGATGTGTAAGCGGCCGTGAGCCAGGCGGTCCATCAATAATTATTCCGGCCCAGGTGTTTCCGAAGGATGATTACGGATGTAGTTTTCATCGAGGGTGATTACGGATGTAGTTTTCACCCGGGGATAGTTACGGATGTAGTTTATATCCTTCTACCGGTAGAGAAGACCCGCGGATTATTGGACTTGGATGTGGCGACTGATCATCGTCAATCCTTGTCAGGTTTTTATGTTTTCTTCCAGTCCCATCCTCCACTTTGGAAAAATACTCAAACACTGCTTCTTGGGCCTAAGTGCCAAGTTGCCGATAGTGTGGTTTTTGATAAGAAAAATATTGACATCGTGCAGTATCTAGAACTGCAAGATTTTCTATAAAGATTGGCACGTGTTAGTGCACTCTTGCAATTGTTTCAAAGAATGAAATGTTTTTGTATGGGAAACCTTCTAAGCTAATGGAAGGAAAGAGGTTTGCAATGATGTATTCCCTGTACAGTATGTTAATCGTAGAGTGTTTTGCCGAAAATGATATACTCATATGTATATATTTTCAAACTTGAGATATATTGAAATGGGAACCTTATAAAGGGTTCATATGTTATTCTTAAAGCTCCTTAGTGAGTATAGATGTTTTATTCAAACTCGAACATATACATTGTCCAATTATGTTTTGAAATATGAGATATATACCCATATAGTTGGGAATTTTTTCGAAATAAGCCACATTATTATTTTACAAAATGGTGAACTTGCTGAGCATTATGTAGCTCATTCTTGCTTTATAAAAACTTTTCAGAAAGAGAAGAATTTGGCCGATTAACTCCGCACCAGCAGAAGAGGAGTAGAAGAATTACCCCGGAGATGATTTAGTTCCTGATAAATACTGCAGAGTAAGTCTGATAGGTTTTCAACTGTAATAGTAAGACTTGTCTTCAAGTATAGTTGTATAAGTGGAAGTGCGTAAGACTCTGGATTGTACAGATGAATTGTAATATTTAGTGTTACTTTTGATTGTCGTTTCTGAGGCTCTAACTTGTTTGTGCTTAAGATTGAGGTCTAGATGGATATATTGTTGAGTTGTAAAGTTAATACAGGTATGATATGGCTGGATGGTGATGTGACGACCTGAATCTTTGACCTCAGATTTGGGGGTGTCACACTCATTATAATAATGTGGTTCACCGCACTCTTGCTCTTCTTATAGCTCAAGTTTTTATCTATCATATTTGGCGTGAAAGGAATGCTCGTGCCCATGATGGAGGTTGTTTTGGCCCTGCTAAGCTTCTAGATGGTATAATTATTGATGTAAAAAGTAGGTTAACTAGTTCTAACTGGTTCACTAGCAATAATCGTATAGATAGTCTCCATAATTGGCTAGTTTTTTGATGGGTTGGTCTTGTTTCTTTCTATTTTCAATCTACCTTAGATTGACCATAGATAGCCTCCTTTATGGCCTGTTATAGAGCAAGGGTCAATCCCTGTATTCTTTTGTTCTTCTTAATATATTAACAACTTAGTAAAAAAAAATTATCGAATATTATTTGAATATTTATTCGAAGAATTATTTATTTAATGAATATTCTTATATGTTATTCGAGGATTACTTTGAGCAATATTTCATATTAAAAATATTCTTTAAATATTTATGAGTTAATAAATATTCTTTGAATATTCGTATAATTCTTTTAACTAGTTTTAAAATATATTATTTATTCAAATATTATCCTTGCCCTTCAAAAATTATGTAAAATATTTCTGAGTCTTATTATGACTATTTTTATCAAGGGGAGGTTCCCGAAATTCCATTCTTCATTCGAATCTATCTTCCAAATTATAAGGGAACCTTACCTGAGGGCTGTTATTTATTTTTGTTTGACTTCCCGGTCATAAATCTTTTGAAACTATTCTTGCACTCGCAACTTGGTTGCTATTCATCAAATTGAGTCTTGGTGTTACTTCCTCATCATTCGAGGGGTAAGATTGTTGGAACAAGTCGATATCCATTAACAAGCAACATCTTGGGAAATATTGGTGAATTTTCTTTTCCAACTAGATACGACTACTTTATGGAGTCTTATCAACAAGTATTATACTTGGGGAAAGGGGGACGAACTTTAAGTTTCATAGTCATGGATGTTATTCGAACTAGGAGTCGTGTAAGTGGCCGAGTGGCGCTGGTCCAACAATGGCCCAACGGTTGGCCGGGGGGTTCAAGAGGGCGGTAGACAAGTAAATCCGTCGTTACTTCCTTCTACATGTAGAGAACAAAGATGGGAAGCATAACATGCGATTGATCATCGTAAATGTCATGGCTTCTGGTGCGTCAATGCTCCAGTATTAGTTCATCTCTCAAAGTTAGAAATTTTCTGTAACATTATCAGTGTTGGCAGGGTTGAAAAATGTTCAAGACTGAGATTGCATATTTTTCCTGCAATTTTCCTTTTTATGAAATGTGATGATATCTGGCTCATATTTTTGCATAGCAGATATTTCCACAAAAGTTATATTTTGAGTTATCATATAACTTCATCGTTTATGTTATACTAGCACAATGTTCGTTAATGCATGGCATATGGTTTCAAAAGTACATTTGAACTGTTATATATATTATTGTTTAGTATACATATTTGTTGGTGGGCTATTGCTCACCCTTGCTTTATTATTTATATCACACCAACAACTAGGTTTGATGGCCCGCGTAAGGCACACTCGGCGCAAGCAGGTGACTCTAGTCGTAGGACTACCCGCTGATATGGTTGCTGCAATTGCTGAGGTAGACCGGTAACTTTTGTTTTCGGCCTTAATTATATGTATAATTAATGTTAATCAATGGCAAGAATCTTTAAACTTTTGATGTAATCATTTTGGGTTGTAATAACTTATATTCGTGGATCCTATTAGTAGAGACTTATTTCAATTTCATCTCTGGGACTATAACTGTTTATGTGCGATATGATATTATTGCGGGGTCGTAGAATGTTACTTCTTTATTTTGGACTCAAGTGCAAGTACTGTTTATGGAATATGAGACCGTAACGACCAGGTCCCTGACCCCGGATCTGGGGCTGTTACAGAAATGGTATCAGAGCGAGAGTTATATATCCCAAGAGATGATACGACGTTATATAATAATATATTCACTAAGATAATAAGAACTCTTTCCAAGTTCACCTAAAACCCTTACGGGAGCTTTTTAAGTATCATGATAGTAACATAGTTCGTAATGTGTAGGCGAGTGACATCTCCGATCCAGAGGCGTTTGAGAGACAGCACGACGAGACGATCCAGGCCGCCGAGGATAGGGCGGTGGTTGATTCTGATGACTTGTTCAGGACCAGAGATCCCTATTATGAGCATCTGGGAGATGAGGATTCGGAGGAGGAGGACCCGGAGGAGGTCCCGGCAACCGAGGATACCGAGGTCGTTGAGTTTGAGGAGGAGGACCCGGAGGGGGTCCAGATAGCTGAGGATACCGAGGTTATTAGTGAGGAGTCTGATGATGAGGATCCGGAGGAGATCCGGGCGATATCTGATGTTAGGATTATGGAGGAGGACACCGACATGACTACTGAGCAGGTTATGGATGCGGTTTTAGAGCAGGCAGTGGATGAGGGTACTGAGGAAGATATTGATGAGCCAGTTGATGATGCTATTGGGAGTTCAGGACTTCATGTACCACCACTGTCTACTGAGAGGGCCCCTACCCCACCACCCTTGCCTGTGAGCCCTATTTCTAAGGAGTTTGAGGAGCTGACCCCCGAGCCGCAGCAGGTAGAGGCCGCACCTCCAGCAGAGCCATCTACCCCACCCCATATTCTGATAGAGGGGATAATAGTGTGTGTGCATAACTGGGTTGTGAGCAGACTTTCTACAGATTTATCAATGGCTAAGACCAGGTTAGCAGAGTCCAGGGCGGAGCTCGCGGTTGAAAGAGTTGCTAGGTTGGGACGCCAGGGCGGCGGGAGGCGTGCTAGAGCTCAAGAGATGCATAGGGCAGTGACCCGTATTGAGCTGAGGGCCCGGATAAGGGTCCGGACTTTACCTACCGATGGACATGGCATGGTATCCAGGATAGATGCTGAGGAGATCTTCCGCATTGCTATGATGAGGGTTAGGGCTTTGGGTTCCACTGGTGGCTGATGTCAAAGACAGTGATGTAGTAGTCTAGTCTTCTAGTCATGTACGGACATAGTAGTGCCGACTTTTGTGGGATAGTTTCATTGTATTTAGTTTCCCTTTTACTGACTAGACGGATAAACCATGTATTTCACTTTTGACTAGATGTTGTTAGGATAGTTGTACTCCTAAACTGTCGATGTGACTCAGATGATGTATCTTTCAGCACTATGTATATATTTGTTTCCATTTAGTCATTTCAGTTCTTTTGTGACGCGATCACCAGTTTATTAGCTTATTTACTGCACATACTACTTTCGATTAAGTTACAATGAAATATAGAATTGTGAGATCCTAAATCCAAATATTTAACAATTTTGCAAGGAGGAATCTTTAAAACAAGTGAATTAGCCTAATGTGTAATTGTTTAAATTTTCAGTAAGATGCCTCCATGAAGGAAGGGAACTAGGGCTAACCCCCGTGAGTCTACCGATCAAGAAAGTCACAATCAACATAGGGAAGATCCCGAATATGATGAAGCGCAAGATGAGGATTATAATAAGGAAGAGGATTCCCAGTATGGGACAGCAGACGAAACCTTTTTCACTAGAGAATTCGAAGAAGAGGTAGAAAGGGAAGAAATTAAAGTTGAGCAAGGAGGGGAGAACCAGGATAGGGACCCCATGGGTCAGTTTATGGATCTACTTAGGCAAAATTTGAACCGTTACCCCCAATCACCCCATGGAAACAATAGTACCGTGGCAAACTCTTTCAGGGCCTTTAAGTCCCTTAAGCCCCCAAAATTCCACGGATCAGCTGACCCAGTCGAGGCAAGAGCCTGGATAAAGGAAATGGAAAAGTTATTTGAGATTCTAAGCATTGAGGAGGCGTAAAAGACTGTTTTTGCCACTTAACTTCTGAAAGGAGAGGCCGATTATTGGTGGGAGGCTAAAAAGAACATGGAGACGGATGCTATAGTAACTTGGGATAGGTTCAAACAATGGTTTCTGGAAAAGTACTTCCCGAGGTTTATGAAAACTCAAATGGAGCTCAAGTTTTTAGAACTAAAACAGAACAATTTGTCAGTGGCTGATTATGAGGCCAAGTTTACAGAGTTGTCAAGATTTATGCCAGAATTTGTGGATACTGAGGAGAAGAAAGTGAATAGGTTTCAGCAAGGGTTGAAGCAGTGGATTTAGAATTGTGTGGCAGTCTTAGGGATTACAGATTATGCCACCTTGGTGCAGAAAGCAACAATTGTGGAAGCAGGGAGTGATCAGATGCAGAAAGAAAAAGAGAATGGGGGAATAAAGAGGAAGCATGCCAGCATGGGCGGAGGTTCCGTAGAAGGAAAACCCCCGAATAATTTTAACAGAGGAACAGTTTTCCTACCTGTAAGGAATGCGGGATTTAAACCATTCGTGAGCGCAAGTGTGAGCCAGGGTGGCCAGCAATCAGGAGTGTCCCGTTCCCACTCTTCCAGACCTCCATTACCAGTATGTACAACTTGTGGGAGGAGACATCCTGAAGTGTGCAACCAGAAGCTGATAACCTGCTATAAGTGTGGACGAGTGGGCCACTATTCCAGCAATTGTACCACGGTTACTCCTACTGCCAGCAAAGGCACTGCTTATTTCTAGTGCGGACGTTAAGGTCACATGAGAAAGGATTGCCCAGTGAACAAACCAGCACTGTCAGGGGCAAGCAAAGCTACCTCCAATAGGCCACCAACTGCTAGAACTTTTAATATGATGGTGCAGGATGCCGTGAAAGACACGGACGTGATGGCAGGTACCTTTTCTCTTAATTCAATTAGTGCAAACGTCTTATTTGATTCTGGAGCAATTAAGTCTTTTATATCGAGGGATTTTGCTCATAAATTGAAACTTAAGACCCAATCACTAAGGGATTCCTTACAAGTAGAGATAGCCAACCAGGACGTCGTTCCAGTTAGTCAGATTCACCCAGATTGAAAATTAGAGATAGGAGGACAATATTTCTATATCAATTTGATTCCTTTTAAGCTAGGGGAGTTTGATGTCATTTTGGGAATGGATTGGTTGTCTCGTAATAACGCTCAGATATATTGTAAAGGGAAAAAGGTTATGTTGAAAACCCTAGGAAAGAAGGAAATAGTGTTTCGAGGGATACGACAAACCCAGAACATTCTAACCATGGCGCAAACCAAAAGATTGTTACGAAAAAGGGAACGAGGCTTACTTAGCTTATGTTATCAACACTCAGAAGGAAACACCTAGGTTACAAGACATTTCGGTAGTTAATGAGTTCGAAGATGTGTTTCCACAAGATCTTCCTAGATTACCACCTGATAGAGTAATCGAGTTTGCTATCGAGTTAGCCCCAGGGATGGTGCCAATTTCGAAGGCCCCGTACCGATTAGCCCTAGTAGAAATGAAAGAGCTAGCTAAGCAATTGCAAGAATTGTTGGATAAGGGTATGATACGACCCAGTGTGTTGCCGTGGGGGGCACCAGTGTTGTTCGTTAAGAAGAAGGAAGGGAGTATGAGGTTATGCATCGACTATCGAGAGTTGAACAAGCTAACCATAAAGAATAAGTACTCGTTACCCAGAATAGATGACTTGTTTAACCAGCTAAAGGGTGCTGTGTATTTCTCTAAGATTGACCTGAGAACAGGATATCACCAACTGAAGATTAAACCCGAAGATATCCCAAAGACTGCATTCCGTACCAGATATGGACATTATGACTTCTTGGTGATGTCATTTGGATTGACCAATGCCCCAGCAGCTTTCATGGATTTAATGAATAGGATGTTCAAGGAGTATTTGGACCAGTTTATGATAGTTTTCATCGATGATATTCTTATCTACTCAAAGACAAAGGCAGAACATGCTAAACATTTGAGGATAGCTTTAGAAATACTCAGGAAAGAGAAGTTATATGCCAAATTCTCGAAGTGTGAGTTCTGGAAAAGCGAAGTGCAATTCTTAGGGCACGTGATCAATAGAGAAGGAGTGTTGGTTGACCCCTCCAAGATAGAGGTAGTTACAAACTGGGAACGACCAACCACTCCAACAAAAGTAAGGAGTTTCATCGGACTAGCAGGATATTATAGAAGATTTGTTCAAGATTTTGCGAAGATCGCAGCCCCATTAACTCGACTTACCCGTAAAACTGAGAAATTTGAATGGACTGAAAAATGCGAGAAGAGTTTCCAAGAGCTAAAGAAGAGGTTGGTGACGGCCCAGTGTTGGCGTTGCCTGATGGAAAAGGAGATTTTGTAATTTACAGTGATGCTTCGCATAAAGGATTAGGATGCGTGCTTATGCAGCACGGTAAGGTAATCGCGTATGCGTCAAGGCAGCTAAAGGAATATGAGATTCAATATCCCACTCATGATCTAGAATTAGCAGTAATAGTTTTCGCTTTAAAGATTTGGAGGCACTACTTGTATGTAGAGAAGTACGAGATTTACACTGACCATAAGAGCCTCAAGTACATTTTCACTTAGAAAGAGCTTAATATGCGCCAGAGAAGATGGCTGTAATTAATCAAGGATTATGATTGTGAGATTCGTTATTACCCGGGTAAAGCCAATGTGGTGGCTGATGCCCTCAGTAGGAAAGGGAAACTCAAAATGATAACCTCAGAAGAAGAATTGGTGAGAGATTTCGAAAAGTTGGAAATCGAGGTCAAGATACCAGGAGATGGTCAAGAAAGGTTAATGGAAATTCGAATCCAACCCCCATTATTAGAAAAGATTAGATTATGTCAAGAACGGATAATGGAGGAAGAAGAGAACTCCACGGAAGAGATAATGACCGGAGAAGAAATTAAGTGTGAAAGAGACAAAGAAGGAATCATGAGGTACACATACAGGATATAGATTCCAAATATGCAGGAGCTCAAGGACGAGATTCTATATGAGGGACACAACTCAAGGTACTCAGTGCACCCCGGTAGTACCAAGATTTATAGAGATTTGAAAGAGTACTACTGGTGGCCTAACATAAAAAAGGATGTAGCAGAGTGGGTAAGAAGATGCTTGACCTGCCAACGAGTGAAAGCAGAGCACCAGAGACCCAGTGGACTTCTACACCCCTTAGAGATTCCCGAATGGAAATGGGAACACATAGCCATGGATTTCGTAGTAGGTTTACTAAGAACCAAAGCTAATCATGATGCCATATGGGTAATTATAGACCGACTAACGAAGTCAGCTCATTTTCTCCAGATCAATGAAAGGTATACGGTCGACAGACTAGTAGATATCTACTGAAAAGAGATAGTGGCGCGACATGGAGTCCCAGTCGCTATAGTGTTCGATCGAGATCCTAGATTCAACTCCAGGTTTTGGGGAAGCTCTCAAGAATGTGTAGGAACCAGGCTAAACATGAGTACAGCCTATCACCCGCAAACGGACGGGCAAAGTGAAAGGACCATCCAAACACTAGAGGATATGTTGAGAGTATGTGCTATAGACTTTAAAGGAAATTGGGATGATCACTTGCCATTGATTGAGTTCTCCTACAACAATAGTTTTCATTCAAGCAGAGGAATTCCGCCTTACGAGGCCCTTTATGGAAAAAAATGTCGATCTCCCTTGTATTGGGATGAAGTTGAAGAGCGAAAGATGCTCAGGCCTGAAGTGGTCCAACGGACTAAGGATGCAGTGGATCTAATCAGGGGACGGCTGGTAGCAGCCCATGATCGACAAAAGAGATATGCTGACTTAGCTCGGAAAGGCAAGGAATATGAAGTTGGAGACCTAGTGTTTTTAAAGGTATCTCCCTGGAAAGGTTTAATGAGGTTTGGGAAGAAGGGAAAACTGAGTCCTAGATATATTGGACCCTTTGAGATCTTAAGATGTATCGGGGAACTAGCTTACGAACTAGCATTACCCCCAAATCTGCAATAAGTGCATAATGTGTTCCATGTTTCGATGTTGAGGAAATATAATCTGGATGCCAAGCATATTGTGGAATATGAGCACGTAGACTTGCAACCAGACCTAACCTATGTGCAGCAGCCTGTGGAAATCATAGACCAAAAAGAACAAGTGCTCCAAAACAAGGTCATCAGCTAGTCAGAGTTTTATGGCAGAACCACAACATGGAAGAGTCAACTTGGGAATTAGAAAGCGCAATGCTAGAAAAATATCCCCATTTGCTTTCAAACTGATTCCGGGACGGAATCCTTTTAAGGAGGGGAGACTGTAGGAACCCAGATTTTTGGTATTAATTAAAACTTTTATTATGTAATGGAGTATAAGTGTAACAGTGGTTCTAATAAATGAATATGGAAAGGATTTTGATTCAAATGTTTATATGCCATGAACAATGCAATTGGTTGACAACTTAGATAAGAATAATCTATCTCCTGGCTAAGTAAGATATGGTAAATTCCAAAGAGGAAGGTTATTCTCATGTCATCCAAATCGATATCTGTTATAAGTCCAGTGGTTCCGTAAAAGGGTTAAGGAACGCTCGGGAAGGCGCGAGGACATTTTTCTAATATGAGAATTAAAGAGAAAATAAGCAATGAATAGTGGTTTTGGTGGAAATTGGAATATTATTAGACGACGCTATATAGGAGTATTCAGACCAGATTTCTGAGTTCGTATTAATGACCGATAGGCAATATAAATGTATGTAAACGACATCAGATTTAGAAAAATAACACTTTTATTTTCTCGGAGATTTTCCTAGACACTGAATGATTTAAGGATTTAATATAAAGATTTAAGGGATTCAAATTCAAGAATTATAAAGGAGGATTGAGAATGGTAGTATAAATATTAAGACGGTTTCCGGTAAATCCCTAGTGAGAAATCGTTGAGATATTCCTCCGAACGATCCATCAAATTGCGCAATAATCCAACAAAGAAACAAGCAGAGGATCAAGATGCATGCATGTGTAAGTGGATAATATCAAGTAACTAAGTAGTTACAAGAGTAACTAGGATGATTAGAAAGCCAACCAAGTACTTAGCTTCATTACCAATAAACATCAACACTTGTCCCTTTAATTTGCATCATGCATGACATACTACCTTTAATAAAGCTACTTTATGGCCTTGATGTTTTCTTAACACCACAATAATGCAAATTAGATGAGAACAAAGCAAGCAACCAAGCAAATCACTCTATTCTCTCCACCTTTGCTCCATTCGGCCCAACCCTAAATTCAAAAACAAAAATCAACCTTCCAACCATTGTTTGATCTTGAAACTTTTATGGTGAGTACTACATTTCATATAATAGCTATCCTAGAAATCTTAGCTTCAAACACCACTTTTTCCATTTTGAAAAAAATCATCAAAGTGGAGGATGAATAGTAACTCTCATGAACTAATCTTGTTTTCTTGATTTCTTTGGTTGATCTAAGCTAGCTTATGCACACACAAGGACAAATAAAGGTTTATTAGGGCTTGTACACTCTCCAAGGAAGGTATATCTCTTAAGAACCCTAGATCTTACTTTGAGTTTTCAGCATGTTCTTGGTGGTTTTAGCTTAGATATGATTATGATGTTACGTTAAGAATGTAAGCATGATCTTGTAGTTGGTTTAGACATATGATGATTATGATGATGAAGTGAGATGTTCTTGGACTTATAAGATGAATTTCATGTGTATAAGATGTCTGGTGTGCCCGGTGTGGCTTGGTTTTGTTGAATACAATTTGGAAACGTTCAAATTATAGCCATCGTAATGCCAAAATTTTGTTAGCCTTAAAATTCGTGCATAATCAGTAGCATTAAATTCCTGACCTTGATAAGTAAATGACATACCCTTGTAGATCTCGAGTCATAGATCATTTTGGCGCAAGAATCGAAGTAAATGGACTTGCGGTTTAGGAATTATGGTCAAATTAGTAAAAGTGGTTCGAAACCATAAATTCGAATTCGTAACTGAAATTGAACCTCCATAATATTACTAATTCAATGACAAATCTTGATAATTAAATATTAGAGATCATAAGGAAGTGTGAGAGAAAACCTCATGTCAAACGGATCGTTTTCGATTTTATAAAAATATTCGAATTAGGGTTAAGTACGAATGAACCCCTAAAAAGAACGAGTGGTTATAACTTTGGAAAATCACTTAGAAAACGATCAATAAACCTCGAGGTATAATCTCTTTTAGTAAACGACCGACTTTAGCACTTTTGTGGCATAAGTACCTACCAAGGGTAAGTGTAATGACGAGCCTTAATAACGAACAAATGTTGGGTGTATAACGAGATAACTTGAAAACGTGTTTTAATCTAAGTTAAGTATATACTTAGCCTTTCAAAAGCATTAAGTGATTAATCCCGAATACTTTGACTGTTTATAGATCACCGAGCTGACCCAGGACACGCTACCCCTACTCGACTACCAGGCAACTTTCCAATACTTTGGAACTGTTGTTGTGATAATATATATAATTGAATGTTGTTATACATATGCCATAGCATGCATGCCTACTTTCAAATTTACATTGTGATACTAGTTCCCTGATTGATGTTGGCTTATAAGTTAGATACAAGATACACTAATTATAAGCCGGATATTGCTAAGACCCTTAGTGAAGGGCATATGATCTCATTCTTTTAATGAAGACCGGGAGTCTGTATTTTGTAATATAGAGATAGTCATGGAAACCCATAGGGATTCCAGTAACGGATTATTTGAGGAATGTTATTTATGAACATTATTTATATTTCCCTAAGTATTAATTACGTGGAAATTATTCGAGGAATGTTATTTGAATATTCATTCGAGATTATTTATTTAATGAATATTATTTTGAATATTCATTTGAGGCTATTGATTTAGATGAATATTATTTTGGAATATTGATTTGAGTTTATTTATTTAACGAATATTATTTTGAATATTCATTTGAGCTTTATTTCTTCAATGAATATTATCTTGAATATTCATTTAAGGTTGATTAAATTATCGGATATTATTTGAATATTTATTCGAGGAATTACTTATTTAATGAATATCCTCATATGTTATTCGAGGATTACTTTGAGCAATATTTCATATTAAAAATATTCTTTAAATATTTACGAGTTAATAAATATTCTTTGAATATTTATATAATTCTTTTAACTAGTTTTAAAATATATTATTTATTCAAATATTATCCCTGCCCTTCAAAAATTATGTAAAATATTTCTGAGTCTTATTATGACTATTTTTATCAAGGGGAGGTTCCCGAAATTCCATTCTTCATTTGAATCTATCTTCCAAGCTGTTATTTATTTTTGTTTGACTTCCCGGTCATAAATCTTTTGAAACTATTCTTTGCACTCGCAACTTGGTTGCTATTCATCAAATGGAGTCTTCGTGTTACTTCCTCATCATTCGAGGGGTAAGATTGTTGGAACAAGTCGATATCCATTAACAAGCAATAGCTTGGGAAATATTGGTGAATTTTCCTTTCCAACTAGATACGACTACTTCGTGGAGACTTATCAACAAATATTATACTTGGGGAAAGGGGGACGAACTTTAAGTTTCAGAGTCATGGATGTTATTCGAACTAGGAGTCATGTAAGTGGCTGAGTGGCGCTGGTCCAGCAATGGCCCAACCATTGGCCGGGGGGTTCCAGAGGGCGGTAGACAAGTAAATCTGTCGGTGCTTCCTTCTACATGTAGAGAACAAAGATGGGAAGCATTACATGCGACTGATCATCGTAAATGTTGTGGCTTCTGGCGCGTCAATGCTCCAGTATTAGTTTATCTCTCAAAGTTAGAAATTTTCTGCAACATTATCAGTGTTGGCAGGGTTGAAAAGTGTTCAAGACTGAGATTGCATATTTTTTCTGCAATTTTCCTTTTTATGAAATGTGATGATATTTGGCTCATATTTTTGCATAGCAGATATTTCCACAAAATATATATTTTGAGTTACCATATAACTTCATCGTTTATATTATACTGGCACAATGTTCGTTAATGCGTGGCATATGGTTTCAAAAGTACATTTGAATTGTTATATATATTATTATTCAGTATACATATTTGTTGGAGGGCTATTGCTCACCCTTGCTTTATTATTTATATCACAACAACATCTAGGTTTGATGGGCCGCGTAAGGCGCACTCGGCGCAAGCAGGTGACTCTAGTCGTAGGACTACCCGCTGATATGGTTCCTGCCATTGCTGAGGTAGACCGGCTATAACGCCTTAGAAAATTCGTAATTATAAATATTATTAATTAATATTAAATGTGGAATATAGGATGTGAATTTTTTTAGGATAAATATATGTGACATCATGTTTACATGTTTGTATGGTGATGTATGTGTGACGTGTAGGTCCGTGTATTTTTATTTGGATTTTTAGTGATTAAAATATATTTAAATTATGCAATATTGATCTTGGTAATATTTTACAAAATCATTGGTGTTATTAAAAATTACGAAATCTTTTGTAATATCATCTTTGTATATTTAATTAGTTTTTAAAATTATTGGGTGTATTAATTTGGGTGTTTAAGTATTTTAAAATGAATTTACGAGTCATATTGCATTTAAAGGATCAAAACTTGTAAAATTCATATTTAATTCGTTTCTTATCCTAAAAATATTTTAAAAATATGCGGCTGTTCGAAATTTTGTACTCTACATTTTAAAAATGAAAAGATTTAATTTTTCAATTAATTTTCCATTTAAATTCGATTTGTTTCAGTTAATTTATTAATTTATATTTTGTTTTCAACATTTTTAATTTACCAAAACACACTTTAATCCTTTAAATCACTAATTGTATTCTTTCTCCCCCAAAGACCAGTCTGGCCTCTTGTCGATTCTTCGGTAATGCTCTGTCTCTCTCCCTTTTTCTCTCACAATCTCTCTCACGCTCTATTTCTCTCTCTTTCTCTCTCGTAAAAGCTCTCCCTCCCCTATGTTTCATATCGCGAGTATATGTTTGACCGCGACTGTGATTTTGCAGTGGTGGTGCTGCCGTGTGTGAGTGTTGGAGTGTGTGTGGGTGTTTATCTATAGAAATCCGTGTGTGTGTCTATAATTTGTGGGTGAGTAATTAATTGTATGTGTGTGTGCATATGGCCGAGTGTGGCTGTGTGTATGTATGGATGAATGGCATGTCAAATATCGGGGCCTTGTTGCTGTGAATTGTGATGATTCTTTTGTGTAGTTTCCTGTACTTATGTGCCGAATTGTAGTGAAATTAAATCGGGTTCTCTGTGATGCTGAATGATTAAAGTCGAAGCATTTTTTGATTTAATTACAGAAATTGTACGTTATTTGAAAAACTTTTGTGCGGAGTTTCGAGTCGGAAACCCGATACGGGCACCCTCGAAATTTTGCCCCACCGACAGTGATTTTATTTGAGTCGGTGGAATTGGCGATGATGATTACGTGAGCCAAATTTAATTTTGATAATTACTCAATAAATTCAGTTTCATGATTGTAAGTTTGAAATCGTATATTCGGTTAGTATAATTTATAGAATGTATAATGGATTATGCGGACTAGAATAATGGTAGTTCAAATTGTTTAAGTACTTGATTTGGTTGTAATTGCAAAATTGTAATGTGATGATGGTTCGGTGTTTGGAGTAGTTGTAATTTGAATTATGTATTACTGGTTTGGTTGTAAATTTAGATTTCAAATGTGATTGTGATTGTTGTTGGTTTTGTGTCGGCTGTGTCCGACTGATAGGCTACTCGTATAAGGGGATGCCGTCAAAATTTTCTAAAAATTTGTAAAGTTTCTAAAAATAGTGTTTACACTTTCCTCGAATATAATATGTATATTATTAGTAGAATAATATTTGAATTATGTGGATTGTTGTAATTAAGAGGTACCAATTAGATTTTAATTAGAGGACTTTTCAGTGGAAATTATGTAAGTATGATTGAGAAAAATACAAGAATGTGTTAAGCCAATTATATAGTAAAGGATGTTTTGGATTGTTGATTTGGGTTGATTGTATTTACAACAGGTTAGGTGATATTATAAAGGAGGTGTTGTCCAATTTTTGTTAGATTTATTTTGTAAATTGTATAGTAAATTGATAAGGATTATTTATAAATCGACATGATATACGTGTTAAAGAGTGTAAGTATAAGTTAATATTACCTGCTAAGTGCTTACATGATTTTGTGATTATATGTTACTATTTCGTGAATATGATTTGTATGAGCTATAGGTGATAAGTTGTAAAGCGTATAAGACGCGTTTGGGTAGAGCCGAGTTAGATGGTTACGGTTATACGCGTATTGAAATAGTAATTTACTTTTCTATAGATACGAGTAGGAAGCCGACTAGGAGCCATCGCACGTGTAGATGGAATATGGAGGAAGGAGATATTTATCAGAGTTGACGAGTATGCTCAGATAGAGGCTGACAAGTGATAAAAGGAAGGCGGACGTGTAGCAGAGAAGCCTAAATCTGAATGGACAGATAAGGAAAAGGAGAACGTTCTTAAGGATGCTAAAGTGAGAAACATACTATTCAACAGTCTTGATTCTGTTCTCACTAACTATGTTCTCTCTTGTAAAACTGCTAAGGAGATATGGGACAATCTAAAGGTTCACTGTGAAGGAACAAAAGCTGTCAGGAAGAATATGAGGACACTTCTCATACAACAGTATGAGTACTTTGAATCCAAGTCTGGCGAGTCACTTACTGGCACCTTTGATAGGTTTACTAAACTCATCAATGAGATGGCCATGCATGGTAAATATTATGACTTAGAGGATATAAATACTAAGTTCATGAAAGCTCTTCCTGATTTCTACAATGAGAAGATATCTGCAATTGAGGAAGCTAATGATCTGGATGAAATATCATTAGAAGCAGTTTATGGAAAATTGAGAGCTAATGAACTTGACAGGCAGCAGAAAAAGAGCAGGAGTGAAGGAAAGATAAAAACTGTTGCACTCACTGCTCAATTTGAATCAAAGAAGCTTCCAGAAGAAAATTCTGAATTTACTGAAAGAGACTTGAGGAAGAAGAAGAGCAAAGAAAGTTCTGAGTCAGAGACTGCAGATATAGACTCTGAAGATAATGATTCTGAATCAGAGATGCAAGAACTCTTTGCTATGTTTGCTAAAGCTTTCAAGAAAGGAAGATTCAACAGGAGAAGATTTAGCAAAGGATCTTTTCAGAAGAAAGAGGAGAAGAAGAGTGACAAAGGCAAGAGTACAATTATAAATCTTGATAAGGCCAAAATCAAGTGCTTTAACTACAGTGAGCTTGGACATTTTGCTAGTGAGTACAAGAAGCCTAGGAATTCAGGGAAGGGTAATGCACTCATGGTCACACAGAAGGATTGGGCAGACTCCAGTGATTCTGAAGATGAATTGGATTATGACAACATTGCATTGATGGCAAGTGCTTCAGACAAGCCTGGATCTCCAAAGAAAACTTCTTCATCTTCTGTTAAGGTATCACTTCACTCTCTTGATTCATTTGATAGCTTAGATTCTGCTGATATTAGATCTATTCTTGTTGAGTTTAAGAATCTTATGACTAATTTCAAAATTCTTGCTAGTGAAAAAGATGAACTTAAGGCTAAGAATGATGAATTAGTTAGTAGAAATAATTTTCTTGAATCTGAGTTAATTCAAATGGAAGAATATAGGTCAAGTTCTGATAAAGCTAAGCATGATTATGGTGTTATCCTTGAGGCTTATGACTATGTCAGAAAAGAACTAGAGGAAGAGAGAGATATGATGAAAACCATTAACACTTCTGGTAGAAAGACTCAAGAAATCATTGACAATCAAATTCTTGGTAAAGTCTATGGCTTAGGTTTTGGAAAGAATAAAAGTGAAAATTCTGTAGCTGTTGTCTTGGATGATAGGAAATAAGAAGCTAGCATATCCAAATCTGAAGGTAAGAAGATAGTTTCTGAACCTAAACATGTTAAATTTGTTGATTCTAAAGGTACCCCAGTTGTGCACAAAAGAATTAACAATAGCAATTCAGATGAGAGAGTGTTAGAAAAACCTAAGAATGTCAACATAGGTTTTCTATCTAAGTCTCAATTGAAACAGAGACTAGAAGGTATTTCAGAGTCTAGCAAGATCAGAAGAAATAGGAATGGAAAAGAAGGTATTAACAAAGAGAATAATTACAAGAATGTACCTGATGCACCTAGGAAGAAATGCTATAAATGTGGAAATCATAATCATTTGGCCCTAGACTGCAATCAAAAACCTTCTTGGAAAACTGAGACCAGATTCCCCAAGACTTAGAGAATTCATTATCAACCACAAGAACCCTGTTATCATTGTGGTAGTTGACTTCATTCCATTTATATGTGTAAGGAATATCATGAACTGTATTATGACTATTATTCTCTGAAATCTGAAACTCCTAGTCACAAATAGTTTGTGAAATCAAAGTCTAAGGTTGACTCTGCAACAGGTAAATCAAAAGCAAAATCTTCAAAGCCTGTTGGTTCAAAAGTTAGTAAGAAAGGATCCAATCAAAGTTGGGTCCTAAAAAATTCTAACTAGCTACTTTTTGTTTGCAGGGCACTGGAAAGAAACATTCAATTATCTTGGACAATGGATGCTCTAGACATATGACTGGAAAGAAGTCCCTGCTTACAAAGTTTGAGAGGAAAGCTGGCCCAGTAATATCCTTTGGAGATGGCAACAAAGGAGAAACTCTGGGATATGGCTCAATTATTTTGGGGAATGTCATCATAGAAAACGTAGCACTGGTTGAAGGCTTGAAACACACACTTTTAAGCATAAGTCAACTGGGTGATAAGGGTTACCAATCAATCTTTGATAGTGAAGGATACAAAATCTTGAATATGAAGAATGGAGACATTGTTCTAACTGGTCAGAGACATGGTAACATATATGAAGCCAGCTTGAGTGACACATCTAAAGGAACTGTCAGATGTCTTTACAGCAAGGCATTAAATGATGAAAGATGGAACTGGCACAAGAAACTCTCGCATCTCAATTTCAAGAAGCTTAATCAACTTGTTAAGCACCATCTGGTGAGAGGCCTACCTCAGGCAAATTATGTGCAAGATGGACTTTGTGATGCTTGCCAGCTTGGAAAACAAAGAAGAACCACTTTCAAGAGTAAGACAGAAAATTCAATTACTGAACCATTTCACATGTTGCATCTTGATTTATTTGGACCAGTGAACATTATGTCTATCATCAAGAAAAGATATGCTCTAGTTATAGTGGATGATTACACAAGGTTCACATGGGTATTCTTTCTACACAACAAGGATGAAGCTCCTCAGTAAATCATTGAACTTGTCAAGAATATTCAAAATAGCTCTGAGTACAAGGTCAAAGTGCTTAGAAGTGACAATGGTACAGAATTTAAGAATTCTACAATGGAGGAGTATTGTACAGACAATGGAATTACTCAACAGTTTTCTGCACCTGGAACACCTCAGCAGAATGGTGTAGTAGAAAGAAAGAACAGAACTCTCATAGAGGCAGCAAGAACCATGCTTGCAGATGCAAATCTTCCAACCTATTTTTGGGCAGAAGCTATCAACACTGCATGTTTCACTCAAAACTGTACCTTGGTAAATGCTCATGGTAAGACTCCCTATGAGATGATCAAAGGAAAGAAACCAAGTGTGAAATACTTTCACATCTTTGGATGCAAATGCTTTGTCTTGAAAGTTCATCCAGAACAACTTTGAAAATTTGAAGCCATATCGGATGAAGCAATCTTTCTAGGATATTCAGCATCAAAGGCCTTCAAAGTATACAATCTCAGAACTCATATTGTTATGGAATCAATTCATGTTGCATTTGATGATAAGAAGTTTGGAATTTTGCAAACTGATGAAAGCCATGACAGTCTGGAATTTGAAAATCTTAAGTATTCTGAGATTCTCTCCAGTGATGATGAAGGTTCTCCAGAGGAAATCTCTATTGCTTCTCAAAGGAATGCTACCGTTGAGGGGGAACACAGTACTGGTCAGGATCAGACTAGTCTTTCAGAGTCTACTTCATCAAGAACTGATCCTTCAGAGTCTAATGAAGGAAGATCAGAATCTAGCAGCAGTATTGAATCTACAGATTCTACTGATCAAGGGGGAGCTTTTGAAGGAAATGAACACTCTTCTACAAGAAATACCATTAACTAAGGGGGAGAGTCTAGCAGGATCAATCTACCACCTGTTAGAAAATGGACAAGGGATCATACTGAGGATTTGATAATTGGTGATCCAAATAGTGGTGTTCGAACTAGAAGATCAAAATGAATGCTTGTACAGTTTTTTTTCTAACAAAGAATGAACCTAAGAAGGTTGAAGAAGCCTTACAGGATCCTGATTGGGTAATAGCAATGCAGGAAGAATTGAATGAGTTTGAGAGGAACAAAGTTTGGAAACTGGTACTAAAGATAGATCTATTGTTGGTGCTAAATGGGTTTTCGGAAACAAGATAGATGAATCTGGTATGATTGTAAGAAACAAAGCAAGACTGGTGGCCAAGGGTTATTCTCAGGAAGAAGGAATTGACTATGATGAAACCTTGCACATGTAGCAAGATTGGAAGCAATCAGAATGTTTCTTGCATTTGCAGCTCATTCAAAATTCAAGGTATACCAGATGGATGTAAAGAGTGCTTTTCTTAATGGCAAGCGTGATGAGGAAGTGTATGTGGAGTAACCACCTGGTTTTGTTGATCCAAAGTTTCCAAATCATGTCTATAAACTTGACAAGGCACTCTATGGACTAAAGCAGGCACCAAGAGCATGGTATGAGAGTTTGTCTAAATTTCTTCTTGAAAATGGCTTCACAAGAGGTACAACTGACAAAACTCTATTCTTTAGAAAGATAAAAGATGATTTGCTTTTAGTTCAAGTTTATGTTGATGATATTATATTTGGTTCTACTAATGAAAAGTTATGTGCTAAGTTTAGCAAGCTTATGCAGTCTAAGTATCAGATGAGCATGATGGGTGAACTAAACTACTTTTTAGGCTTGCAGGTCAAACAAACTGAGACTGGTATTTTCATTAATCAGTCAAAGTATATCAAAGATCTTTTAAAAAGGTTTGACTTTCAAGATTGTGCAGTTGCAAAGACACCCATGGCAACAGCCACTAAGCTAGACTCTGATCCTAAGGGAAAGGTTCATTGTTATATCTAACTGCAAGTAGACCAGATATAATGTTTTCGACCTATTTATGTGCTAGATTCCAAAGTGATCCTAAGGAATCTCATTTAATTGCTGTGAAAAGAATTTTTAGATATCTCAGGGGAACTCCAAATCTTGGTTTGTGGTATCCAAGAGAATCTGATTTCTCCCTAATTGGTTATTCAGACTCTGATTATGCAGGGTGTAAAATAGACAGGAAAAGCACTACAGGTACATGTCAATTCTTGGGAAACAAATTAATTTCTTGGGCAAGCAAGAAGCAGCAATCAGTTTCAACCTCAACTGCAGAAGCTGAATACATTGCAGCAGGCAGTTGTTGTGCTCAACTCCTTTGGATAAGAAATCAGTTGATGGATTATGGTATGACACTTAGTAATATTCCTATGTTTTGTGATAATACTAGTGCTATCAAAATTGCAGAAAATCCAGTTCAACATTCAAGGACTAAGCACATTGATGTCAGGTATCATTTTATTATTGAACATATTAAAAATGGTACTGTGAAACTTCATTTTGTTCCTACTGACAAACAGCTTGCAGATATTCTAACTAACCACTTGATGAGTCTACATTCATTAGATTGATTAGTGAGTTAGGAATGTTAAATTTTTAGATCTTTAACATCTACACAAGTAGCAAGGTATGTTGTTTCAGTTTATAGACTTGATATTTATGTCAGGATCTATACTTGATTGTTAAATGCTTAAGCTGTAACATTTTATCTTGATAAATTTCAGTATGATAGACTTATTAATAAACATCAGGATCAGGATTGCTATCAGTGTGCTGACGTCATCAGTATTGACATCAGGATTGTATCGTCAGTATCATGATTGTGAAATTTGTGTGTCTTATTGTTTCAAATTCTGAAGTTCATGTTCTGAGTTTTGTTAAAGTCTATGTTAGCAAGTTTTACCACATGCATACTGATAATTTATATCATTATTCAGATCAGTCAATAAACAACGATAGACAAGTAGATAATAAGAAAACTTGTATTTTCATTAATCAAAAGCATTACATACATGGAAATGAAATACAATTCTTCTTTTTGTCTAACTACTACTGAAAATTCTATTCTTGTCTAAAGTTGTTGCTACTTCAATCCTTAACAATCGACTTCAGGACAAGGAGCATCTCAAGATTAGATTCCTTGTCTGGGCGACTTGAATGAGAGCGGCTGACTCATCTTCATGCTTATTGAAGAAAACGAATAGCATCTCCATCAAGATCAACCTCAGACTCTTCGCCAAATTCTTCATCCTCAAGGTGTGAAGAGATTAGAGGAGAATTGTATCCAACTGGTAGATGTTTTAGAGGAGATTCGTGGAAATCATCTGAGTTAGGACCAACCATATCTGACTCGATGAGAAAAGTCATCTCTTCTAAGAGATAGTTTACTTGCTCCTGATCATCAAGAGTAAAGAACTTCTCAGTGGTAATGAACCAAAAGATAGGGTTCATATGAAAATTTTGGTTGAAAGCCATGATGAAAAGAGAAAAGAATGAAAAGGTTTTGGAGAATGGCATAAGACATTAGTTTCTTTTATAGAAAGACGTGGAAAGCTGAACAGTCGTTTGGGGGATATCAATGCAGTCAGTCATAATTATGTGTGACTGTATTTCTTGTATTTTCAAGAAATATTGAATGAATCTAACCAATTGATTTTGTTCAGATTTTATTTATTTCTTTTACAGATAAAAGAAAATGCCACTTGGAAACTCCATTTAGTCTCTGGAATCATGATGATATTGATCAGGAATACAAGTGTGTTCACATCAGGATTAGTAATTCTTTCTATTCAGAAATCACATTGAATCGTGTGATTATCTTGATGAGAAAATCACATCAGGAAAAGGAAGCTGATCAGTATTGATTTTTATCCTGATTTTACCTTGATTTAATTTACTTGAAATTAATTTTGGATTTTATTTTCCAAAAGTCGTGGGTAACTGTATTTTTCAGGGACTGACACCTGTCAACCTACGTGTTAACGTGGGATAATGGGTCTGAAGGATTTTTGAAATATAATTATTTTGACACTCTAATCGTGTAATTGCTTTCTCTAATTTCATTTTCTAAAGCAAAAACACTCTTGAGTTTTCAAAATCACTAATCAATTTCAAAGATTTCTTAAGTTCTTTTCAGATCAAAATGGCAACTCAAAGAAGACTACCCAAATCAGTAGCTTTCAAGTTTGGTGACTTTGATTTTATGATGCACAATCATGTTGCAGCTATCACCAACAAGGAAGGGGTGTCAACTGATTTTCACCTAATTATGGACTTTATGGCTAAAGGACCATTAAGTTATGCCTTGACAGCATCTCTACAAATTAGTCAAGTAGTTGTTTCACAAGCTTGGGAGAATGTTGAGGTAATTGATTCTACTCAGAGTCAATTAGGTAAGATTGTTCTACACTTAGGACAAGACTCATTTGATATTACTGAATCAGTTGTTAATTCAGTACTTCACTTACTTGTTAGTACGAATTTTGATCCTTTCTTAGGAAAGAATGGTCTTTCTTTTTTGATCAAATTGCTAAATGTTTTACTGGTAAATGTAGTTCTTTTCAACAAATTACAGCTGTTACATCACATATTGCATATGGCTTGGTTTATAACAGAGTAATAAATTTTGGTCACATTATCTTAAGTCAGATGTGTATTAAACTTGGGTCAAGAGATCATGACAGGAATATGGTTTATTATCACAGATTCATGTAACTGTTTATTAACCATTTCATTCCTGATGTTGAAGCTAGATTTGGTAGAGAATATTGTGTTTCTTCTTATGTACAGCAAAAGAGAATTTTCTTTGACATTACAAAGAAGGACAGTGAAAAGAATCTAGATGAAATACCTGCATTACATTATCCAAATCATGTTCAAGTACTTCTAAGAACCCATCTTCCTACTATCTATAATTCTTCTTTCTTTGGTGGTGAAATGACTCAGGAATCTCAATTGGAGGAGAACCCCCCTGTGTCTACCCAAGTAGCCAAAAACATTACAGTCTCTGAAACAATTCTAGAACCAAATTTTGATCCACAGCCTATTGTTTCAAAGAAACCAACCTTTGGTGTTTTTCAAAAGACATCAGTTGTAAAGAAGAGAAGATTTGTTGTTTCTTGTAGTAGTTCTAGTGAAGATGATGATAATATATCTCTTGCTGAGAGAGCAGAATTGAAGGCTGCAATTCAACTTTCTAAGCTAGGACAAAGAGATGGAACACCTAGTCACAGCCAGGCTACAGTCTCCCAAAAGGCTGTAGTTATTAAAAAGGGAAAACAGTTACTTGATATTGTCTCTCAAAAGACTATGTCTATTGAAAAAAGATCTCATCCCAAGATCACTTCTGTGTCTACACCTCTTGAGTCTTCTCAAGATAAATCTGTTGCTCACTATACTAGGAGAACAAGGAGAAAGAATCATTTGTCACCTAGACACACAGTGTCTAGTCCAACTAACATTATGCAGGTCTCTACAAATAAGGCTATATCCACGTCAGTATCTGACAAGAGAGATCTGGATCTTGATTCTTCATGGGAAACAACATTGACATACAGACTGGCTATGGAACTTATTTCTCTAAAAGTGAAGCTTTCCAGGCCTGTTCTAGATTTTCTGATTGAAAGAGTTCCCAAACTTTCATTTCCTGGAGAATATGGACTGTTACATCAAAGACTTGATTTAATGAAGATGTACTTCTATGTATCAGTCAGAAAGGAATTGTACAAGAAATTTGGACTTCCTAAGCATGTTGCATTTCAATCACCTCATGACAAGGATGTCATTGTTGAAGATGCTTCAGCTCAAGGTGAACAAGAGGAGGTAGTTGATAGAGGGAAGCAGTCAATAGAAGATACTATTGCATCAGTGGTAAATAGTAGGATAGATCAGATCACAGTCACTACAATACAAGAACCATCTAGTCAGAGGTTGGATGACTCAGGAACTGTGATTGATGATGCTGAAAGGTCTTTTGTGATGACTGAAATTACAAGTGAGAAATCCTATGATATGGGAGGAATGACTTTGATTGATTTTCCTGAAGATCAAACCAATATTGTTCTTTCAGAGTCTGTCCACCTTGTGGGTGTGTCTCAGCAACCAACACTTGAAGACGGTGACATACTAGCTATGGTGTCTAATGAAGTGTTACTGAAGACATTAGAGTCTAGTGTAGATCCTGAAAGTGATATACTGGAGCCTGTAGTTTCTGGAAAGAAAGTAGATGTTTGTAAGGGTTCAGAGACTATAGCACCTCACTCCTTGGAGAAAACCTCAAGCCCCAAGCCATATGAGGAACCCTCTGTCCATGTGAGTTCAGGTATAAAAACTTCTTCTAACCCCTATTTTTCTGTAGGTCATGAGAGCACTTATCCAAATTTGAGTGATATACTTGAAAAGATGGACATAGATCCACACATAGAGAGGCTGGCTCCTGACCAGGCAAAAGGAGAGGTAGAAAGAGTGTTGACTTTAGATAGTCAAAGTGAGAATGGGGGTATGGATGATCAACTTGATAGTGAGGGAGAAAAAATTAGGAAACCACCATCGTTTGATTTCTGGGATCAGGTTTTTCCTGAATCTTGGTCTGAAAATCTTGGTATGGATGCTGGTACTTATTCTTTTATCAAGATGTATGAGAAGAATGACTTAGCACATCACAATGCAAAGCCAGAAGTTAAAGCTCAAAAATAGAAAGAAAGGCTTGCAGGAATCATCAACAGAAGAGGTGAAAGGCTAAGACAAACTTCTACTCAACCAGTACCAGAAGATATTCCTAATGATCCTAGTATTCCTTTGTATGTACTTCCAATATCAGCTAGAATTGAGACATCAATAGTATCTGATCAATCTAAGGAGGAGTCAGGATTTGTAGATGTTAATACACAGAATACTGGTGAAGGACAGGATGATCATACTTCAGCTTCAGATCAGAAAGATGAAAATGTTTGTACTTCTACTCAAGTATTATTACTTGAATATCATTCTATACAAGGCAACTTCTTCTACAAGGATTGAAGATAAGGTTATTTCTGCATCTAAGTCTGAAGATACAACGAGCACTTCCAACATTGAAGTCAATTCTGAAATTCTACAGGACATTAAGAAATCTCAAAGTGATATTCAATCGAGACTTCAGATTCTTGAAGATAACCAAGTCACTATTATGGACAATCAAGCAGTTCTGATGAATCTCATTTGTTCTGTTACTGAATCTCTTGGAATTAATGTTGCTGATGTCAAAAAGGGGAAGATAAAGACAATTCAGAGACAACAACAACAACAGACTGGGGGAGATAAACAGACTGGGAGAAGAACTAAGGGTGACAGAAGTGGTAAATTTCATCATGGAAGTGGTAAAGGAAAAGAAGCATCAAATTGTTGAATTCTTTCTTTTAAGTACTAGATACATGTCTACATCTGAAGAAGGAGGTACTTAACTTCATGATCTTAAATTCATAAATTCTATTCTGGTTGTATTGTTATATGTTTTGACATCTACAACTTAGATTTATGCTTCAGATTCTAAAGCATAAATAGGGCGAGATTGTTAGGAATAATTCATAAGTTGTGATGTTGAGAATAGAATTTTGCTTATACTTCTTGTAAATCCTGATCTTATAAAGGATTTAGTACTTTTATAGGATATATGCGTTAGACAGTAATCTGTAGAGTTTAGTCAGGAACAGTAGTGCATCAAGGACTACATGTCAGGAACTGAGATCAAATCCTGATACGCCAAGTCAAATACTGATAGATGTCGAATCCTGATGCAAGGTGGAATCCTGATATCAGTCGTGTTACTGATGATGTTATTATGGATGCTACAGAAACTGGCAAATGCTATAAAACAGGATCATTGTTTTGAAGAACAAGCAAGAAGATATCATGAAGGAAAGAATTTTCTATTGATGGAAACTATCAACTGGACGGTAGAACATTGTCATGTATAGATCATTACTTTCTGTTATTAGTTGATATTTATCAGAGTTGACGAGTGTGCTCAGATAGAGGCTGACAAGTGATAAATGGAAGGCGGACGTGTGATCAAATAAAGGTTAATGTATAAAGAAGTAAAGATGGATGTAAAGTGAATATTGAGTCTATTTGTGGAAATTGGAAACTTCGTATATTGAGGCAAGTTTACTATCTCTCACTTATCGTTCAAGTGATGTGAACCCTTCTGTTTTATTTATATGTTCTTTCGAATATTTTCTTGCAAGCATTCATAACTTCATATTTATTTTGAATGATATGAATCTATCCTTATTAATTGTGAGGCTTTCTTCCAAATCGTTTGGCTAGGATCTATACCCCTTATTTTTAATTCAGGTAATAATTTCCCTCAACTAGTATTCAAGTGTTTATTTTCAAAAATATTTTTCAATTGTTGATTCCCTGCACCTATCGTCAGGTGTTGATTCTTTTAAAATAATTTTAAATAAATATTTCTAACCTTTATTAAAATTTCAATACTTGATAATTTATCAGATTCCTCAATACCTATCGTTCAGGTGTTGATTCTTTAAAAAAAATTATTTTATATAAATATTTCTCATTTTTATTAATATTCTAATACATGGTATTTTAAGGGATTCCTTAGTGTGTACTATTTAATATTCTTCAAAAATAATTAAGTAATATTTTTAAACAGAGGAAATCCAAGATTTAAAAATTTATAAAAATCTTTTAGTATGATTTCTGGATATAAATTATAATCTTCCCTTAATAAATATTCTTTCAAGGAATGTTTTATAATTCGAGGTTTACATTGTCGTTGAAGCATGTGTTGCTCGGTGACGATTAAAACCGAGAATGAATTGAGATCTTCTTACTTACTCAACTCATTATTCTCGGGCCGGGTTGGCAGCTAAAGCCTATGAGTGCTTAGCTGACAAGAGTGAGGTTACGAGTAATTGAGAATTTCTTGAATATATATTTTTAAATTATTTGAATCCCTTATGTTAGTTTCAAAATATCTAACGAGCTTCTACCAATTCTGGAAATAGTTGAAAAATGGTTTATAACCAATGTACTTACTCAAATATTCTGCTGAACCCCAGATTTATTTATTTCATGAATTCCTTATAAGTCGTTGTTCAATTCTAGAACCTGAATATTTGCTTTGTTTCTAAATTGGTTAATGACTCTTTATTGATTCATAATTCTATCTTGATGAACTATACCATGCTTAGTTAAATTTTATTGCCTTGTTGTTTATGATTTCCTTATATCAAATGCTTCCCTTACTCTCAGTCATTTATCATTGCTAATCGAAATGACTTGATTATTTAAAGGTTCTATAAAAATTCCTTATACTGGGCTGATCTGTTATCAGTGAGTTTAAAGATTGAAAAGTGAAAATTTTAAATTATTAATAATAAAATTCTTTTTAAAAATTCGAAAAGCGTAAGAGACTAGGGTGGTCCTAGTCCAGCACTTTTATTTAGCGTAAGAGGCTAGGGTGGTCCTAGTCCAGCGTTAAAGGCCAATGTGTTGCCTAATTGGGAACCCAATTTCAAAGAAATGGGGACTTTACGTGGCTGATCACCCGTATTGTCCGTAATCAGGAGAAAAATAAAAAAATCAACTTAAATGATTTTTTTTTTAAAAAGGTTTTATGAAATGTATGTTTCAAAGATAAAAGAGTTTTAAAGAAAGAAATGTCTTGGATAATATATATATATATATATATATATATATATATATATATATATATATATATATATATATATATATATGTTTCAAGGTAAATGGTTTCTAGTTTCGAAATTGTGGATATCAGAGTTAGTTGTTTTCTACATGATAAAATTTGGAAACTCGGTAAAACAATGAGGTTAAGGATGGATAGAAGTTTCCCAGTTATTCCCTTCGTGAGTAACAATGTAGGTTGAAAGTGGAGTAAGAATGATTGGGGGATTTCTTGATATTCTTTTTCTCAAGGTTTTATCTGAGGCAGTGATGGTTTTAGTAAATGGAAAAGTTTTACCTCATGATTGAAATTGAATGATTTCTTGAGATAAAGTATTCATTGATATTGTTAATCAGTGAATTATCGTAATATAGTTGTTTCACTATATTATTAACTTGCTGAGCGTTCTTTGGCTCACTCTTGCTTTGTTTTACCTAACCCTTTGCAGTTAGGATTAAGGATGATATACTACATTTATCCCTGTGAATGAGAGCGATGAGGCATTCTATACAGGATAGATTTCGGAGCTAGAGCGGGTAAACACAGATTGGGATTGCGCTACAAATTAGATGGTATAGAAATTTTGTATTCGGAGTAGAAATAAAAGTTGTAATAATTTGTATAATTTAGATTCTTGTTTCATACCATAACCTGGAATCGATCCTAAGTGAGGAATCGTTGGTGTATTAAGTTTGATTTGTGATTGTGAATTGGAATTTGGTTTGGATTGAAATACAGGTGGATAGTTCGATTTACGAATACTTCATGCCGAAAATTTCAAAAATTCCTCTGTATCAAAGTCTATTTTATTATAAAAAGTATATTTTCAGTATTGGGAAGTTGGGGCGTTACAGGTTGGTATCAGAGCGACATGTTATGGTCACTGAAACAAGTTAGGATGATTAGGTGTACGTATTTAGGTTAGACGATAGATAGAACAATTTAAGATTAGGTTCGCCTTAGGTTAGTTGGACGATAGTTGCGAATTTATTAGGTATTCCGACATATCGCGCGAGCCAGAATTCGATTCATTCGATGGTACGACTTTGGACGAGGCAGTTGATTTGGCGCCGCCTACGTTAAATAGACGACCGAAGTTACCATCTTGGAGGATGCTACGTGTAGACCTTCGTGTATGTTCTAGAATTTCTTTTCCGACTTTAGTTACTCGGTGAACGATATAGAAAGTGCGCAAGGATGGTAAACAAGATGCGAAATGTGATTTTTGGCATGTGATGGAGTAAGGACATGGTTATTTATTACTAGTCGTTGATTTCATTTAATTTATTGATTAAGGAGATTTAACCTTTCTTTCTGTATCTTCTTATCTTGATAATACCCCATCACCTTTGATAATCGACTATATTTCAATTGATGACGAATTTTTCAAATTCATTTAAACACATTTCTATTTTTTTCAAAGATACCTCTATTTTTCAGGGGTTACTTGATTCAACATGGTGCATATAAATTATTGCAACCCTTGAATTCTTTCTATTTTCCCTGAATATTTGTTATTCTTTACTCATCATTATATATATAAATTTTTGAAACTTTTGAAATTTGTCTTTCTATTTTTCCCTGAACACTTTTTTTCTTCATTCAACTAGGATGAACAACCCTATGTATATAGGGGATTCAGGGACATCTTATCTATGTGATAGAAGTCTGGTGGGACGCCACTGATTGTGTTTGTCATGAAAGTACTGAAGGCTGGCCACCTTTTTGTACTATGGCGGTGGACCTAAGTGACAAATGCAACCTGAAAATAGTTCAATGATCATATTGATCTCTCAGTTAAATTCTTTTATAAAATTCATATCAAACAAAACTCATCTTATATTCATACATGTTAATGCATGTTTATTCTATTGATCCCTTTTGTTATAAACCCTTGTGATTTCTAAAGGTTATTGACAATTGAGAGCAATAAAGATGGGATGATGAAATCTTGCGTGATGTAAGTTACATTTACGTAGAATGAAAATTTGATGAGCAGGTTTAAGAATTGAGGTTAAAGTAGAGGTTGAATATCAAGTTAAATTACGCAGTGGATGGAGACGGTTCGTTTTTAAGGAAATTTAGCAAGAATTGAAGCTTTGGATAAGGAAGTGAAGTGATTGTGTGGAGTTAATAACTTGTGTGAATATAGTCAGAGGATGTAAAATTTGGCTGGAAAGGAATGTAAGATCTAGGAGATTTTGAAAACCAGGATAAGGAGGAAAGATAACTGATTACAAGATATGAATTACTGAGACTAGCAGGACTACCCTTATCAGAAGGTAAGATTTCGAGAGGAAGCCTACTTTAATTGTACTAAGATTAATATGAAAAGCTGTAATTGTAAGCCGAAAGAACAGTATGGTGAGAAGTGATGGAATTAGAAACTAGAAGTTCATTATGATTATGAATGACGATATGAAGAATAGGGATGGGATGGCAGTTAAAGGAGCTGAGTGTGAGTTAAGATTGGATTGTATAGTTAATTATAAATTACCGGCAAGGTGTGAGAATAAGAAGGTGAAATTATGATTTTCAAGAGATATATAGGTTGTCTTTCAAGTCAGAAAGTGGATAAAGGAGTTTTAATAGTGACGCAGACTAAGAGGCCATTATAATAAGATTTAAAGGTTATTTTTTATACATGTGGAAGATATCAATAAGGAGATAAATAAGGTGAAGCAGATTTTAGTGGCTAAGATTTCTCGAAAATGTGACTTGATGAGTTACCAGGATTATCACCAGACGGAGATATAGAGTTGATTAATTAATTACTACCAGGAATGTAATCAGTTTCGAGGATTCAAGATCGGAAGGCAGAGTAAGATATTTAAGGATAGAGGAAGAGCACGCATAAGGTTTCTAAGTATGAGTATTGGAATGGGAAGAATTATAATTTTATCGAAGTAAATTATGTGAAGACGAAACAGTAATGAATCGGGAAAGGCCTAAGATGTCTACAGAGATTGAAAATTTTGAAGGACCGGCTAGGAATATTATATTTCGGTTATTCAGTTGTAGATAAATGTTGATTTTATCAAATGCTAGAATTGTTAGTGTTTAATTGGATTGAAAGTTAAATTTGTGAATGGTATTGGAGGGTTGTGACCTCGGGATAATTTGTGTTCCAAGTAAGATATACATGTTTTAGAGTAAATGGTGCCTCAGTAAAACAATGGGATTAAGGATAGATAGAAGTTTCCTAATTATTCCCTCCTCGAGTAACATTGCACGTTGAAAGGGGAGTAAGAATGATTAGGGGATTTCTTGATATTCTTTTTCTCAAAATTTTATCTGAGGCAATCTGAAGTATGAGTATGAGCGTGGAAGTGGTATCAATTGTTTTAGTCGCGTGGATTCCGTTTTAAAGATTTAATTATTTACCTGTTTACTGCAAGTCAAGGTAGATTTCTTCACTTATATGTTTACTTCAAGTCGGGCAAATTTCGCTTTAATATTATTTATATATATATATATATGATTGGGTTAGTAATTGAGGTGTTGTGTACAGGGAATAGTCCACTATATGAGTAGGTCATGTCCGATTTTCGGTAGACCAGGATCGTTGCGTACGAGTGATAAGTATCTAGAATTAACGAGAAATGTAAACCAAAGGTTTAAGTTTGTGTTGGAATTTACGGGCTTAAAGGACGAGCCTAGTGAAATATAAATGGATATAAAGGAATTTTAGAATGAAAGAAATGACTGGGAAATTGAAAGAGAAATGTTTGAGAATACCGTCAGTATGTTTCTTAACAGAATCCTATTAAGGGGGGAAGGATATAACGCCTTAGAAAATTCGTAATTATAAATATTATTAATTAATATTAAATGTGGAATATAGGATGTGAATTTTTTTTTTTAGGATAAATATATGTGACATCATGTTTACATGTTTGTATGGTGATGTATGTGTGATGTGTAGGTCCGTGTATTTTTATTTGGATTTTTAGTGATTAAAATATATTTAAATTATGCAATATTGATCTTCGTAAAATTTTACAAAATCAATGGTGTTATTAAAAATTACGAAATCTTGTAATATCATCTTTGTATATTTAATTAGTTTTTAAAATTATCGGGTGTATTAATTTGGGTGTTTAAGTATTTTAAAATGATTTTACGAATCATATTGCATTTAAAGGATCAAAACTTGTAAAATTCATATTTAATTCGTTTCTTATCCTAAAAATATTTTAAAAATATTCGGGTGTTCGTAATTTTGTACTCTACGTTTTAAAAATGAAAAGATTTAATTTTTCAATTAATTTTCCATTTAAATTCGATTTGTTTCAGTTAATTAATTAATTTATATTTTGTTTTCAGCATTTTTGACTTACCAAAACACACTTTATCCTTTAAATCCCTAATTGTATTCTTTCTCCCCCAAAGACCAGTCTGGCCTCTTCTCGATTCTTCGGTAATGCTCTGTGTCTCTCCCTTTTTCTCTCACAATCTCTCCACCTCTGTCCCGTGACAATCTCTCCTTCTCCATCTCTCTCACGCTCTATTTCTCTCTCGTAAAAGCTCTCCTTCCCCTATGTTTCATATCGCGAGTATATGTTTGATCGCGATTGTGATTTTGCAGCGGTGGGGCTGCCGTGTGTGAGTGTTGGAGTGTGTGTGGGTGTTTATCTGTAGAAATTTGTGTGTGTGTGTCTATAATTTGTGGCTGAGTAATTAATCGTATGTGTGTGTGCATATGGCCGAGTGTGGCTGTGTGTATGTATGGATGAATGGCATGTCAAATATCGGGGCCTTGTTGCTGTGATGATTCTTTTGTGTAGTTGCCTGTACTTATGTGCCGAACTGTTGTGAAATTAAATCGAGTTCCCTGTGATGCTGAATGATTAATGTCGAAGCATTTTTTGATTTAATTACTGAAATTGTACGTTATTTGAAAAACTTTTTTGCGGAGTTTCGAGTCGGAAACCCGATACGGGCACCCTCGAAATTTTGCCCCACCGACAGTGATTTTTTTTTAGTCGATGGAATTGGCGATGATAATTACGTGAGCCAAATTTAATTTTGATAATTACTCAATCAATTTAATTTCGTGATTGTAAGTTTGAAATCGTATATTCGGTTAGTATAATTTATAGAATGTATAATGGATTATGCGGACTAGAATAATGGTAGTTCAAATTGTTTAAGTACTTGATTTGGTTGCAATTGCAAAATTGTAATGTGATGATGGTTCGGTGTTTGGAGTAGTTGTAATTCGAATTATGTATTACTGGTTTGGTTGTAAATTTAGATTTCAAATGTGATTGTGATTGTTGTTGGTTTTGTGTCGACTGTGTCCGACTGGTAGGCTACCCGTATTAGGGGATGCCGTCAAAATTTTCTAAAAATTTGTAAAGTTTCTAAAAATAGTGTTTACACTTTCCTCGAATATAATATGTATATTATTAGTAGAATAATATTTGAATTATGTGGATTGTTGTAATTAAGAGGTACCAATTAGATATTAATTATAGGACTTTTCAGTGGAAATTATGTAAGTATGATTGAGAAAAATACAAGATTGTGTTAAGCCAATTTTATAGTAAAGGATGTTTTGGATTGTTGATTTGGGTTGATTATATTTACAACAGGTTAGGTGATATTATAAAGGAGGTGCTGTCCAATTTTTGTTAGAATTATTTTGTAAATTGTGTAGTAAATTGATAAGGATTATTTATAAATCGACATGATATACGTGTTAAAGAGTGTAAGTATAAGCTAATATTACCTGCTAAGTGCTTATATGATTTTGTGATTATATGTTACTATTCCGAGAATATGATTTGTATGAGTTATAGGTGATAAGTTGTAAAGCGTATAAGACGCGTTTGGGTAGAGCCGAGTTAGATGGTTACGGTTATACGCGTACTGAAATAGTAATTTACTGTTCTATAGGTACGAGTAGGAGGCCGACTAGGAGCCATCGCACGTGTAGATGGAATATGGAGGAATGAGATATTTATCAGAGTTGACGAGTGTGCTCAGATAGAGGCTGACAAGTGATAAAAGAAAGGCGGACGTGTGATCAAATAAAGGTCAACGTATAAAGAAGTAAAGATGGATGTAAAGTGAATATTGAGTCGATATGTGGAAATTGGAAACTTCGTATATTGAGGCAAGTTTACTATCTCTCACTTATCGTTCAAGTGATGTGAACCCTTCTGTTTTATTTATTTGTTATTTCGAATATTTTCTTGCAAGCATTCATACCCTTCATATTTATTTTGAATGATATGAATCTATCCTTATTAATTGTGAGGCTTTCTTCCAAATCGTTTCGCTAGGATCTATACCCCTTATTTTTAATTCAGGTAATAATTTCCCTCAACTAGTATTCAACTGTTTATTTTCAAAAATATTTTTCAATTGTTGATTCTATGCACCTATCGTCAGGTGTTGATTCTTTTAAAATTATTTTAAATAAATATTTCTAACCTTGATTAATATTTCAATACCTTATAATTTATCAGATTCCTCAATACCTATCGTTCAGGTGTTGATTCTTTAAAAAAAATTATTTTATATAAATATTTCTCATTTTATTAATATTCTAATACATGGTATTTTACGGGATTCCTTAGTGTGTACTATTTAATATTCTTCAAAAATAATTAAGTAATATTTTTAAACAGAGGAAATCCAAGATTTAAAAATGTATAAAAATCTTTTAGTATGATTCCTTGATATAAATTATAATCTTCCCTTAATAAATATTCTTTCAGGGAATGTTTTATAATTCGAGGTTTATATTGTCGTTGAAGGATGTGTTGCTCGGCGACGATTAAAACCGAGAATGAATTGAGATCTTCTTACTTACTCAACTCATTATTGTCGGGCCGGGTTGGCAGTTAAAGCCTATGAGTGCTTAGCTGACAAGAGTGAGGTTACGAGTAATTGAGAATTTCTTGAATATTTATTTTTAAATTATTTGAATCCCTTATGTTAGTTTCAAAATATCTAACGAGCTTCTACCAATTCTGGAAATAGTTGAAAAATGGTTTATAACCAATGTACTTACTCAAATATTCTGCTGAACTCCAGATTTCTTTATTTCATGAATTCCTAATAAGTTGTTGTTCAATTCTAGAACCTGAATATTTGCTTTATTTCTAAATTGGTTAATGACTCTTTATTGATTAATAATTCTATCTTGCTGAACTATACCATGCTTAGTTTAATCTTATTGCTTTGTTGTTTATGATTTCCTTATATCAAATGCTTCCCTGACTCTCAATCGTTTATCATTGCTAATCGAAATGACTTGATTATTTAAAGGTTCTATAAAAATTCCTTATACTGGGCTGATCTGTTATCAGTGAGTTTAAAGACTGAAAAGTGAAAATTTTAAATTATTAATAATAAAATTCTTTTTAAAAATTGGAAAAGCCTAAGAGACTAGGGTAGTCCTAGTCCAGCACTTTTATTTAGCGTAAGAGGCTAGGGTGGTCCTAGTCCAGCGTTAAAGGCCAATGTGTTGCCTAATTGGGAACCAAATTTCAAAGAAATGGGGACTTTACGTGGCTGATCACCCGTACTGTCTGTAAGAACCCCAAATTTTGGATATAATTAAAACTTTTTATTAAGTAATGATAAAATGAGGAACAATGATTGTAATGAATGGATATTACTTTGGACAATGATCTTGATGCATTGGTATATTGTCAGAATAGAGTAATTCGATGGTTGAGGACCTAGATAAGAATAATCTACCATCCAGGAAGGAGCTAAGGGATCCTTGAAGGGAAATGAGTACGTGCATAGTGTTTCCCGTACGTGCATAGTATTTCCCGTACGTGCATAGTATTTCCCGTACGTGCATAGTGTTTCCTGTACGTGCATAGTGATTTTGTGGATGTATAGTGATTTTTGAGGTTTAAGAAATTTTTCATGCCACCTATGTACGAGACATGGTATGGATATTTCGAAGTCATATTAGTAATCTACAAGGTAAATAAGTGTATGTAAACGCGATCGGAATTCAGAAATTCCAAACTTTATTTTTATGGAAAATTGGATCGAGCAGTGAAGAGCATGTCAATGCGAACAAGAAAAGAGAATTATTATATCAAGGATTTTATTTTTATTAAATACGATTTAAGGATTTAGAACAAAAACCTTCGAGTTAGAAAAACGAGCGTTCTAGAAATCGCTAGAATTTTTAAAACGAGATTAAGCGATCAAACAAACGCTTAATGAGCTTTAAAATACAACACAACACAGATATATTACATGCAAGATCAGCTCATGCAAGTCATAAGAGGATTAAGTGTGAAACAAATCAAGAACAAGTGGATTCATGAGGTGTTTGATCAAGAACAAGCCAACAATGCACCTTGTTACTCTTTTTCTTTCTAACCACAAATCTTTGGCACATGGATTGAGGGGTGACAAGGCTGGTTACATCTGATCCTTGGCAAGGGAAATATCATAGAAACATATCATTTATCAATTGAAACAAAGTGGGAGAGAAAAGCCAAGCAACTCCATCTCTCTCCATTTTCTTCAAACTGCCCAGCAAGAACCACCATGAAATAAAAATTCATATCTCCACTTCTACCCATTCATAGATCACCAAATTTTAACCATAGCTTCCTCAATATATGTAGAGTATTCGTTCAAAATTTCATAATTTTTGAAGATCGTTTGGATAGGTAAATAAATTCAAGAAAATCACCCTGTTTTTCCCCTCAAGAAACAAGACTTCGAATTTTTGGAATTTTTAGATTTCCAAACCAAGCTTCCACTCCTTGTTTGATCATCAAATTTTTATGGTGAGTCCTATATTTCATAAAAGCAATCTCCTAAAAATTTCAAGTCCAAACTCCTTTGTTTCCATTTTCAAAAAAATCATGAAAGAGGAGGATGAATAGTGTTTCATGAACTAATCTTTGATTTTTTTTGTTTTCATGGTTGATCTTAGCTACCCTAAGGCTATCCAAGGACTATAACAAGCTTTGTAAGGCTAGTACATACTCTCAAGAAGGTATAACACTCTTGAAACCCTAGATCAACTTTAAGTTTATGGATGTTTTTGATGAGCTAAGCTTGGTTATGATGTTAGCATGATTATAAGCATAATTAGTAAGTGATTTAGTTGAGCAAGAAAGCATGTTAATTATTGTGGTAAACTGGTATGATCTGGACTTGATGATGTTCATAATCATGTGATAAGTTGTGTGGATGCCCGGTGTGGCTTGGTTGGATTGTTATAATTTTTGGAACGTTCGATATATAGCCGTCGTAATGCCGAAATTTCGTTAACCTTAAGAAAAACAACTTGGACAGTAGATGTAACTCACTGCCTAGCTTTGCAATCTGCCATGATAGGATAGGTAATGTTCTAAGCTTCGTTTTGATATAAAGATCACGTGAAACGGACTTACGGTTTAGGATTTATGACCAAATTACTAAAAGTAGTTCGAATCCGTAAACGAAAGTTCATAACTGTAATTGAACCCTCGTAAACTATGTAACGTCATGGTGAATCTTGGTAAATAAATACTAGAGGTAAAAAGGAAGGCGTGAAAGAAAACCGTATGTCAAAAGGATCATTTTTCGATTTATTAAAAATGTTCGAGTCGAGGTTAAACGCGAACGAACCCCTAAAAGACGACTCTTTTATAACTTCGGTAAAACACTTAGAAAACGGGCGATAAAACTCGGAGTATAATATTGGTTCGTAACGATCAACCTTAGAACTCATATGACTTAAGTAGGTCCCAAGTATAAATGCAGTGACATGTCGTATTAACGAACGAATGTCGGGTCGGATCAGTGATAATAAGTAATCCACTAAAGGGGTATAACGAGATAACTCGAGAACGTGTTTCGAATTAAGTATAACTTAACTTTTAATATGTTAAGTGATTAATCCCGAGTGCCTTGGCTATTTATAGATCACCAAGCTGAACCGGGACCCGCTACCACTACCCCTTACCGTACTCGACTACCAGGCAAGTTTCAATTCCCTTCTTTTAGGCTGTTGTTGTGATTGAATAAATATATATATATATATATATGATTGCTGATATACATATGCCATTGCATGCATGCCTACTTTCAAGTTGAATTGATATACTTGTTCCCTGAATGTTATTGTTGGCTTATAAGCTAGAAAGTTATACATCAGTTATAAGCCGGTTATTGTAAGACCCTCATAGAAGGGCGTATACATCTTATTCATCAAAAATAGACCGGGAGTCAATATTCCTTGATATATCGAGATTACCTCGGAGGAAAATATTTAAGTAAATATTTTCCATTATTCAGGCGACGAATATTATTTGAATATTCGTTCGAGATTATTTATTTAATGATCCTTACTTCAATTAATTATTTGAACGTAATCATTCGACGAATAATATTTGTCAATATTCATTCAGAGTCGAATTGATTATCGAATATTATTTCGAATATTCTTCTAAAGATGAGACTACTAAATGAATATTATTTGGATATTCTTTTAGAATATTATTTTATTAAATAAATATTACTTTTGAATATTCATTTAAGATATTAAATACTTGATGAATATTATTTTAATATTCATCTGAAGCTTGATTTAATTATCGAATATTATCTCGAATATTCCTTAAAGCTTGGATTACTAAATGAATATTACTTGATATTCATTTAGAATATTATTCATTAAATGAATATTACTTTATCAATATTCATTTAAATTCCTAATTAATTATGAATATTATTTTGAATATTCATTAGGGTTCTATTTAATCACCGAATATTATTTTAAATATTTTAAATATTCCTTTCAGGACTTATTAAGTAATGAATATTACTTTGAATATTCATTTGATTATTTAATTATGCAATAAATATTCTCCTGATATTTCTTCAGGGATTATTTTGAGAAATACTCTGATTAAAGATATTCTTTCATATTCCCAAATACTCCTTAAATATTTTAACTCAATAAATATTCTCTGAATATTTATTCCATACTTAGAATAACCTCGATAAGGTTTATCTTCTTCGATTATTACAGAAAATATTTCGGAGTCATATTATTATTAATCTTATATCAAGAAAGGTTCTCAGACATCATTCTTCTTTGAGTCTATCCCCTTAATAATAAGGGAACCTTACTTGGAAAATGTTATTTATCTTGTCGACTTCCCGGTCATAAAGTATTCCCTTCACCCGCAACTCGGGTGCTGTTGACTTATTAAGTCGTTGCTTACCTTCTCATCTTTCGAGGGGTAAGATTACTGGAACAAGTTGATAACCGTTACCAAGTAATAGCTTGGGAGTTATTGGTAAATTTTCCTTTCCAACTAGATACGACTACTTTGTGGAGTCTTATCAACAAGTATTATACTTGGGGAAAGGGGGACGAACGTTATATTCAGAATCATGAATTCTATTTGAACTAGGAGTCGTGTAAGAGGCCGAGTAGCGCCGATCCATCCCCTTGGCCCAACCGTTGGCCGGGGAGAGCTAGCAAGGCGGTATACAAGTAAAGCCGTCAGTTCTTCCTTCTACCGGTAGTAAATCTAAATTGAGCTGTACGATCTCGACTGATCATCAAGATTGGAACAGCGGGCGCGGTGAATACTCCATCATTGGTTCATCATCCAAATTCATTTATTTCCTGCAACATGATTACTGTTGGCAGAGTTGGAAAAGAGTCATAACTGGAATTGCAACCTTTTTCTTTCAAGTTCCTCTTCTTAATAACAATAAGAATATCTCGCTTACTTTGATGTAGCAGATATTTCTTCAAACAAATACTTTAAGTTACCTTGTAACTTCATCGTTCATATTATACTGGCATCATTTCCGTAAATGCATGGCATATGGTTTGAAAGATACTTTTGAACTGTTATACATTATTGTTCAGTTATATATTATTGTTGGTGGGCTATTGCTCACCCTTGCTTTATTATTATATCACAACAACAGTTAGACCAGATGACTCGCACAAGGCGCACTCGACGCGGGCGAGGACGATGAGACTACCAGAGCTGAAGAAGAAGCTATTGGTAGGGTATATTTATTCTTTCAGTACCAAGAATATGGTCTAGTATGACTTATGTAAATGGATGGCAAAGAGTATGTATTATATTGAAATTCTTTTGGATTGTAAGAACTCATAATGTGATTAATAAAAATTTGATTGTTACTCTGATTTCATCTCTGGGACTATAACAGGTGTGTTTTATATTGTTGTGTTGGGTTATAGAGACGTAATTTATTTTATGATTAAGGAAAGTTCAATTGTTGTGGACAGAATTGGAAACCGTAACCACCGGATCCCGGACCCCGGATCTGGGGGTGTTACACTGTCCGTAATCAGGAGAATAATAAAAAAATCAACTTAAATGATTTTTTTTTAAAAAAAAGGTTTTATGAAAAGTATGTTTCAAAGATAAAGAGTTTTAAAGAAAGGAATGTCTTGGATAATATATATATATATATATATATATATATATATATATGTTTCAAGGTAAATGGTTTCTTGTTTCGAAATTGTGGATATCAAAGTTAGTTGTTTTCTACATGATAAAATTTGGAAACTCAGTAAAACAATGAGGTTAAGGATGGATAGAAGTTTCCCAGTTATTCCCTTCGCGAGTAACATTGTACATTGAAAGTGGAGTAAGAGTGATTGGGGGATTTCTTGATATTCTTTTTCTCAAGGTTTTATCTGAGACAGTGATGGTTTTAGTAAATGGAAAAGTTTTACTTCATGATTGAAATTGAATGATCTCTTGAGATAAAGTATTCATTGATATTGTTCATCAGTGAATTATCATAATATAGTTGTTTCGCTATATTATTTAACTTGCTGAGCGTTCTTTGGCTCACTCTTACTTTCTTTTACCTAACCCTTTGCAGTTAGGATTAAGGATGATATACTACATTTATCCCTGCGAATGAGAGCGATGAGGCATTCTATACAGGATAGATTTCGGAGCTAGAGCGGGTAAACACAGATTGGGATTGCGCTACAAATTAGATGGTATAGAAATTTTGTATTCGGAGTAGAAATAAAAGTTGTAATAATTTGTATAATTTAGATTCTTGTTTCATACCATAACCTGGAATTGATCCTCGGTGAGGAATCGTTGGTGTATTAAGTTTTATTTGTGATTGTGAATTGGAATTTGGTTTGGATTGAAATACAGGTGGATAGTCCGATTTACGAATACTTCATGCCGAAAATTTCAAAAATTCCCCTGTATCAAAGTCTATTTTATTATAAAAGGTATATTTTCAGTATTGGGAAGTTGGGGCGTTACACCGGCAGCTTTTGTTTTCAGCCTTAATTATATGTATAATTAATGTTAATCAACGGCAAGAATCTTTAAACTTATGATGTAATCATTTTGTGGGTTGTAATAACTTATATTCGTGGATCCTATTAGTAGAGACTTATTTCAATTTCATCTCTGGGACTATAACTGTTTGTGTGTGATATGATATTATTGCAGGGTCGTAGCATGTTACTTATTTATTTTGGACTCAAGTGCAAGTACTGTATATATAATATGAGACCGTAACGACCAGGTCCCTGACCCCGGATCTGGGGTTGTTACTATTATCAAAAGTGTACCTTGTATGTGAACAAATATTGTGGATTTGATTACATTTATATGATTACTTTAACTAGGATGAATAAAATTACATGTCTTGAATGATAATTCGAATTTTTGAGATTATTAATGTGCGGATTGGTTTGTATATGTGAATCTGCATTACCCTGTTTTCATATCTTTAGTTGACTGACCTACAAATAGTATTGGGTGATGAAACTTGGTCAAAATGTGTACTTTTTAGTCTACTTTCCATTGGTTTTGAAATTAAAACAATTGAGTTTTTGGTTACAAAAATATTGATATTTTAATGCACCTTGGTTCTGAACTCGGATTCTGCAACAAGTCTGTTTTGGTGTAACTATTTTATTAATCTATGAATGGTATTTACTGATAAATTTTGGTGAGAAAGTGTATCTTGGAGTCTAGATTCTTAGGGTTCAAGAATCAAAACAATTGGCTTTGTGGTTACAGAGATAAAGGCAATTTACTGCACCTTGGTCTGAAATTTTGATACTATTGCGACCCTGTTTTGTATACCCTGTTTGACTGACTTTGACTTGGTATTTGCATCTTAAAATTTTACTGCGGTTAGGACCAGATCCTAGGAAGAGCTCATATAAATTTGACAGTAAAAAAATGATTTTTCAATTTACTAAAATTCGTGGAGTGCAAACTGTCCAAGTAGGATTATTACAGTTTTAATTAAATACTTGAGTTGTGTTATGATTTGAACAATGTGATAATGTACTTGGGGTATAAGATCAAAATTTTATGGTTACGTGCTACATGCTTATGACTTGTTGGACGTGTATTTGTGCTAATGGTATAAATTAGGTTGATGTGTGAATTTATATACTTGATTTGTTAGCCGATGCTATTTGATAAATTTGTTGCAATGTATATCGATGAGATTTGGTTGTTAAAAGGAAATAGGATCGTTATGTATCCAAGGAATTTAAAATATTTAGTTGAGTGGTGTATTGGATTGCCTGATTGTTGGTATTAAAAAAAAGGTGGATAGTCCGATAAATAGAGGAGATGCTGTCGAATTTTCGGTAGAATCTTTATAGGCTTATTTGTTAAATATATATAGTATACAAGTATGATATGAATATGCCAGCATGTTGGACTTGTGTATGTGTTATGTGATAAACGTGATTATTTGTTAACTGATTTAAGATGTATACATATTATTTGGATATTTGTATATAGATATTCTTGTACATTATTTATATACGGATTTACGAAGGGTAATCGTTATTCGACATTAGTTAATTTCGTCGGCGTTGACAATTGAATTACCGTATTGTGTTAACTATAGAATCAGACTTTAACTATAGGCTCGCTGAATGGTTATTATGCCGGAGGTCAAACTGCAAGGAACAAGAAGATCAAAAGAATAAAGAAACTGGATTACCCAATGGAATAGCTACTCCTTTAGTACCTGTCAGGAATAAATTTAAAGTGGCTGCAATGTAGTTTTAGTTGAAACTCTATGTTAGTATTTAAATATAGGGTAAGAGTGATCTTGTAACTCTTAACCCCATTTTGAATCTGTCTTATATTATACTCAGATGTTGGTATTATATAAAAAAGACTTTTGTTATCTTTTGTTTGCTAGTATAAATATTAAAAATGTAAATGTTGGTAGATATTTTGCATCTGATTTCCTAAATTTAACAACAGAAATTTCTGTTACTAAGGATTATCTGTTACAAGGTTGTTGCTAGAATTACCAACATAAAATTCTGTTGGCAGGGTATTTTTTTTTGGTGACTTTGAGATCTGTTATTAGTTCATTGCAATTCCGTTGGTAAAATTAGTAACGGAAATAATTCGGTTGGGAAGGGTCTTCCCAACGAGGTTTGTACCAACCCTTCTCTTCCGTGGGCATTCCGTTGGCAAATTGTTTTCCCAACGGATTTGCTTACTTTGCCAAAGAAATTTTCTGTTATTAAAACTGAAAATTCTTGTAGTGAAAAGAGTATATGTAAAAGCTGTCGGATTCTGAAAAACAGCACATTTATTTTCCCCGAGATTTCCCCGGACACTGAAAGACTTAAGGAACTATTAAAAGGATTTAAGGAATATGGATTCAAGATTTATTAAAGAGAATGGAGAATGATAGTTTAAATATTAAGACGGATTCCGGTAAAAGCCTAACTAGAAACGAATGAGTTATTCCTTCGAACGATCAACGAAATTGAGCGATAACCGGGCAAAGAAATAATTAAACGATCAAGAGGCAAGTGGATACAAGTATCCAAGGAAGGAACCAAGTTAGTTGCATGATTCCAACCATCCATAAGAAACTAACCAAGTGGTTAGACAAGATTACATCACATTCACCACAAAAACACTAACACATGGCCTTGGATGAGATCACTAGAGTGATGCAAGCACTTTAATAAAGCAAATGGATAGATATTATGTCAATGATACACCTTTATTCATTATTATCAAGAAAGCCAAGCAAAGAAAGGCAAGCCAACCAACTTTTCCTTCTTTTCTCTCCCATTTCCAGCAGTTCAGATTTTCCAGGGCAGGGGTCTTTGCGATTTTTTTTCACCCAGTTATACTCATCTAAAAATCATGAAAAACATCACGGAGCTCCTACACATCAAGAGGAAGTTGTGGATTTAATTTCATAATTTTTGAAGGTCGTTTGAATGGTTAAATAAATTCGGGAAAATCACTCTGTTTTGCCTTAAAGAACAGCCACTTCGAATTTTCTCTTTAACTGGAGTTTTAAGATTTCAAAACCCAAGCTCTTGTTCTTGCAAAAATCCAAGGTAATTCCTATGACTCCTATATTTCATAACTAAGATCTCCTAGAAGTTTGAGACCAAACAAACATCTTTAGCATAGCTAATTAATTCACCAAAGTTTAGGATGAATAGTAACTTTCAAGAGACTAACTTGTGTTCTTGGTTTTAATTTGATGGGTTAAGCATTTTAAGGTTATATAAGGATGATTCAAGGCTTGTTTATCACTACCCACTCATCAAGGAAGGTACATCTCTCAAGAACCTTAGATCTTACTTTGAATCTTATGAATGTTCTTGGTGGTTTTAGCTTAGTTATGATTATGGTGTTAATAAAAGCATGTGAGCATGATTATGTAGTGGTTTAGTTAATCTAAGTGATATGATGAATATGATGGTTTAATAAGATGTTCTTGGACATTGTTAAGATGTATGATATGCCCGGTGTGGCTTGGTTTGCTTGTGAAAAACTTGGAAATATTTCGAGGAATGTTATTCGAGTATTATCTCAGTCGAGAGATATTAAATGAATGTTAGTTTCGAATATTCATTTAGAGTTGATTATTTAATGAATATTATTTTGATATTCATTAGAATGTTATTTATTAAATGAATATTACTTTCGAATATTCATTTAAGGTTTTATGTACTTGATGAATATTATTTTAAAATATTCATTGGAAGTTCTATTTACTTAAGGAATATTATTTCGATTATTCCTTTAAAGTTTTGATTACTAAATGAATATTATTTGGATATTCATTTAGAAGATTATTTTTTAAATGAATATTATTTTCAAATATTCATTTAAGGTTTGACTTATTTATTGAATATTATTTTAAACATTTATTGGAGTTTAATTATTTAATGAATATTATTTCGAATATTCATTTAAGGAGAGATTTATTTAGTAAATAATTCCATATATTCATTCGAGGATTACTTACGAGCAATATTATGAGTTAATAATATTCCGTAATTATTATTGAGTTAATAAATATTCTTGGAATATTTATTTAATTCTTTTAAATTCTTTTTAAAATGATTTATATTATTCGGAGATTATCTTTCACCTCCAGATATTATGTAAAATATTTCGGAGTCTATTTACGACTATTTTATCAAGGAAAGGTTCCCAACTCTTTATTTTTCATTTAAATCTATCTAAAAAGGATTTAAATGCTCGCTCAAACTTCCATATTATAGGGGAACCTACTTGAGCAATGTTATTTATCTGGTTGACTTCCCGGTCATAATTTATCCTTTTCACTCGCAACTTTGTTGCTATGGACTCATTAAGTCTGTGTGTACCTTCTCATCATTCGAGGGGTAAGATTGTTGGAACAAGTTGATATCCATTAACAAGCAAAAGCTTGGGAAATGTTGGTGAATTTTCCTTTCCAACTAGATACGACTACTTTGTGGAGTCTTATCAACAAGTATTTCACTTGGGGAAGGGAGGACAAACTCTACGTTTCAATGCTGTGGATTTATTCGAACTAGGAGTCGTGTGTAAGAGGCCGAGTCGCGCGGTCCATCACAAGGCCTAACTATTGGCCAGGGAGTTACTATTAAAGGCAATCGACAAGTGGAGCCGTCAGTTCTTCCTTCTACCGGTAGTAAACTATATTGGGCTGTACCATCCCCGACTGATCATCAGGGAGTGGGACAGCTGGCGCGTGATGACTCCAGTATTGGTTCATCTCCCAAATTGGGAATTCCCTCCAACACGTATCGAAGAGACTTCTTTCAGGTTGACGGTGTCTTCCGCAACACGTATCGAAGAGACTTCTTTCAGGTTGTAGGACTTCGAAAAATGTTAATAACGGGAATTGCAATATTTTCCTTGCAAGTTCCTATTTATATGATAAATGATAATATCTTGCTTATTTTGACTTAGCAGATATTCCCACAAAATAAATACTTTAAGTTACCTTGTAACTTCATCGTTCATATTATACTGGCATCATTTCCGTAAATGCATGGCATATGGTTTAAAAGATACTTTTGAACTGTTATATATTATCGTTCAGTTAAATATTATTGTTGGTGGGCCATTGCTCACCCTTGCTTTGTTATTATATCACAACAATAGCTAGACCAGATGACTCGCACAAGGCGCACTCGATGCTGGCGAGGACGATGAGACTACCAGAGCCGAAGAGAAAGCTATTGGTAGGATAGATTCATTCTTTCAGCACCAAATATATGGACTAGTATGACTTATGTAAATGGATGGCAAAGAGTACGTATTCATATTGTAATTTATTTTGGATTGTAAGAACTCATAATGTGCTTAATAAAAATTTGGTAGTTACTCTGATTTCATCTCTGGGACTATAACGGGTGTGTTTTATGTTATTGTTTTGGGTCACAAGGTTGTAATTTATTATTTATGTTGAATTGTGGATGGGAATTGAGTCGGTAATGACCAGATCCCTGACCCCGGATCTGGGGGTGTTACAGAAGTGGTATCAGAGCGTACGTTATAAACCCCAGAGATGAGGCGACGTTAAAACAATAAATTCACTAAGATAATAAGAACTCTTGCCAAGTTCATAGTCGGACTACTTAATGTAGTGATGACATATAAAACCCTTATGAGAACTCTTAAGTATCATGATAGTAACTTAGCTCGATATCGTATCGACGAGTAAGGCGACATACCTTGAGACAAATGAGCAGCAGCGCGATGATGCTTTATATGCTGAAGATCAGCGGGTAAATTGGATGGAGTACCCTACTGGAGGCCCGGAAGAGGTTCCAGCAGATAAGGAAAATCCTGTTAGGATAAGGAGCATAAAGAACTGAGCTATTAGCAAGAGAACTGAAGATTCATGTTGGATTCGTAGCCGGACTACTGGATGTAGTACCAGCAAATAAGACGGATTGGAAGAATTACTTGAGATCTTATACGCGAATAGATGAGAATCCCTAGAGACTTTCATATTAACGAAGAAAGAGCTAGAGGGATGTATGATTATCAAAGACATCGATATAGGACGAGGAGCAGAGTCCCTAGGAATAGTTAAGAAGGAGGAAATAAGTGCCATATCATTTGACAAATGAATTAGTATGAATATTGTCAGAAATAATTCACCATGAGAAGGCAGATGTCATAGGTTGTAATTCATAGAACCAAATTGAGGTTGATGAAGTTGTTTTATTCAGGAAAATGTCCATTTTATGAATGAATCAGTTAGAAAGTGAAAACATTGGGAAGTGACAGCATGATTGGATAAAGTTATATGAGGAAGTAGTAAGCAAGACAATGATCTCAGAACCTACCGGAAGATAAGACCAGTGAGTCAAGATGAACTCGTAATGAGACTATTGTCAGAGACTAAGTATAGGGTTATTTCAACTCAGTGAAATGATGAACCAGAAATGTTAGATGCATGTGATTCAGAGGAATATTAAATTCTTTCTTTGAATGAATTATAGTAGTTAACTTAAGTTTACTCCGACACGGAATTATAATGGATCAAGTAATACGATCAGCAGTTAAAGAGAAAAATGTGAGAAAATCTTCCTGGAGCTAAAAGGTGAAATTGGTAATGACCAAGAGCTGGCATTGCTTAATGGAAAAAGGAGACTTTGTGCTTCCAATGACGCTTCGCATAAAGGATTAGGATGTGCGCCTGCGCAGCACGACAAAGTACTTGCGGATGCATTCGGACAGCACGGTCCACCAGGTCGGATGGCCTTAGTAGTGCCAATTGTGTGGAACAACCAACTCCGACGGTAATGTTCCTTCTGAGACTAGTGGTCAGGTAGACTGACATGTGGTAATATTGAATATTAGGACATATAAGTATCAGGACGTTGTGACAGGTTCCAGTTTGAAACTATTGATTCCCTTCTAAGGGACGTATATAATTGGTTCCTCTCCAGTGGTTAAACTTCCAATCTGATGACGATTATTTCATAAATTATGACTGCTTGTGGTTCTACCTGCTTGGAGGTTCATAGAACTATTCTTCAGGTTTCGAAACTGGTCTCCTTAATGTTACCAGTAGGTCGATAGATTGACCAAAATTTCCCTAATTCTGGAAAGGAATCCGGAGAATTTTGGCAAACCTTGTCTTTCTGATGATCAAAGAACTTCATTGAAAAGAATGGAAACTGGAGCGAACCCTGTGGATTGGGTAAGGTTGCTGTCAAATGGGTTAGTAAACGGACCCTGAGCATTACAATCGATGGTAGAGATAAAATGATGAAGTGAGATTGGACGAAAACAGGAAATGTAAGTAAGAAACCAGCCGGACTGAGAAACTCCGGGATTGACTTAAGTGAAAAGGCTGTTATGCCAGGAATGGTAAGCTTGTGTGGCACATGGGATTGATAAGAATAGTTGAAACGATAAAAGTAGAGGAAAGGTGACCGAAGACGGTGCCGAGTAGTCGATTAAGACTTATATGAAGTAAAGTTTTGGAAAGGTAGAAAGGTATCAAAGAAGAAGACAGTATGCCGGCAATTGCTAGAAAAGTAATGCTAATTAGCCAACTCTTAAAATCATATATTTTTATTTTAGTGTGGTCAGTTGAGGCCAAGTCACAAAGGATTCTCAAGTGACTAGACCAGCAATGAAAGGACAAAGCAGGGTTGCTTCTAAGTAAGCACCGACTGCAAGGGCTTCTGATATAAAGGAAATACTAATGAGATCGTAGGAATCTTCTACTGAACCCTTTGCAGCCCATGTTTGGATTGGGAATTTACTAGAATTTTTGGAATGGTGTCACCCATACTAAAGTGATTCATGTGTATACGGTTGTCCAAGATTACGAGTAAAAATGGAAGTATAATGACTTGAGATGTATGATGTTAGGGTATCATGAATACCATGAATATATTATGACGGAGGAAAGTAAACAATGATGGTTCATGAAGAGAGTATAGAAATGGTCAGAGATTGATCAGTATGCTGTAGAAATTTTGCCTAAGGCAAGTACCTTTGCGAAGAACGATAAGTACTAAGAGATTCACGTTGAACTCAACCAATATCTTCCAGAACATCCTTGCTACGATTACCAAGTTCGGTAAGAAAACAGACAGACATACGTTGTCTTTTGGAAGGTCAAATAGGCTAACAACTATCCGAAAGAAGAGGTTAGCATTAAGCTACCAATTGATTATCAAATGAGAATGATTGAAAAGACACACTTGTTAAGGGTACATGATTTGATTGCCAATTATAGGATGCAAGAATTCCTTGGCAGTTGAATTAAGGATAGGATATCCATAAATTAAGACAAACCCTGGGGAATGCACCAGGGATGGCATTAACCCTAATAAAGACACTGTGAATTCAGATGATATGAGTTGGATTTGGTAAGGCAATAATGACCTGTAAGGATTATTAAAAAGAGTTCTGGAAAAGACATAGATAGAATTATTAGAGTATTGATCAATGACGTTTTGATATACCCTGTACTTAGAAAATACAGGAGGAATGATGAGGACGACCTAAGAAACCTTACAAGGAAAAAGTTAATATTCTGAATTTCAAACTAGAAGTTTGGTAGAGAATGTAAGACACAATAGCAATAATGCCAGATGAGGCCTGTATGAAACCATGATGAGGTATGGATTGAACCAAAGAAGGTTGAGATTATCATAGAACAAGAAAGAACTAAGAAAAGAAGTATCCTAAGTAGAATTGGGAATAAACGTGATAAAGTTCCCACGGGTAGGTGGAAGCAATGACTTATGGAAAAAGACTGATAGATATATTTTTCTCCTTCAGTAGAGCTTAAGGGAGAATGCTTTCACCCAACAGTGATGGGAATGAGGTAGAAAAGTTTGATTTGGAATGTATCCAGAGAACATGGATTACAAGAAATTGTTAGTATCAGGAAAGGCCAATGAGGTGGCCGACAGTCTAAGTATAAAGGAATAATTACAAATGTTCATACCGAAGAAACAAAATGATATTTGGAAAGACCGTGAAGGTCATATCGGAGTGGAGGAATTTACATTCCTTTTGGATTATTGTGCAAGAATCGAAGGTAATAATAGTTTAAGTAAAGATTCGATTCTTGATGGAGTCTTAAGCATATTACGTACCTTAGAAGGTCCCGTTTTGAGGCAAACCCGGACTATGAAACAAAATTGACGAAGTAAACCGTTAAGTTTCCAGTCTTTTATGGAAGCTGCATGAGTGATAATTTCACCAACCTGACATAGCTGCGATGCTTGAAACTCTTCTGCAATTTTATCTACTTCATGTGATATCTACATCAAGTTCATGAAGTATTCCTTATGGATAAGGAATGGTGATTACTTTGTCTCCCTAAAGGATTTGAAACCCGTATGGTTAGCTATTAACGCACTATTTAAACAACAAGCGATGGCGATTCTTCTAAGAAATTAGATGACAACGCATAGATAAAAGATAGTGCTGCTATTGATAAGCTAAATGGCATGTTGATGAATGACAAGCAAGTTTGTGTTAGTGTACTTCTGCGAAAACAAGATAGAGAATATGAGGTTGATGATTCATGATGCTAAATGTATTCGCGTAGAAAGAATTAATGAGACTTATTGGGCCACCTGAGAGTTTAAAAGTGTTCGGAAGGTGGCATTCGAGCCAGCTCTACCCCCCAAAACTTATAGCATGATCGTAACGTGTTTCATGTGGCAAGGCTACGCCAGTAAAATGCAGATGCTCGATAGATGATAAGAGTACGAGCAGGTAGATATATGACCTGGTCTGACTTACGAAGAACAACCTATGGAAAATCACTGGTAGAAAAGAACAAGTGATGAGAAACAAGTTTGGCAGAAGAAGATTATATTGGATCTAAGTTAAAGAAATCGGCCAGATTCATTTCGGAGGGTTTGAATTGGAATAATGTGATGATTATAGAGTAAATGTGACGGGATACCAATAAAGAGGTGCCAAGTGCAAAAGATATCTCAATAAAGAGATGAAGGTGGAAGTAAATAACAGAAGCAAATAAGAATCAGATAATAAGAAGAATGTGATTGATAAAGAAAAGACTGGGAAGGCAAATAGGGAATGTGAACATGGAATATTATGAATGGATTAATAAATGGGCTTTCTAATGAGTTCTCGGGATGACAACCTGATATTGTTAATATTATAGATATGAAAAAAGCTAGTAGTGTGACATGGAATGTTAGTAACAATGATGTCAAGCGAGAAACTAAGATTTAACCTGAGAGGTTGAAAGATTTTCCAAAAGTAAGTGTTACTAAGGTTGAACCAGAGTATAGGTCCATAGAATCGTGGACAAAGCAGCAAGATATGTTGACACGTGAGGTTGCGATCAAATAGTATTGGATATAATTATGATTAATTTCTTCTTTGATGACCTCTATAGTTCAGAGGTAAATTCTGAGTATGATATTTTACAATCGTAAAAACTTTCTATAATCCTTTAGAATTCTTTTCTTTTCTTCTCTTTTATTCATCTTCTTTATGAATTGAGAAGAACAACCCTTTAAGGAGGGGAGGTACTGCTACGTGACTATCTGTCTATGTGATAGAAGTCTAAGTGGAATACCATAACTTGTTTAATTGCTTGTCAAGTACTAAAGGTTGGCCCCCTTCTGTACTAACTATGCAATATAACAAATGTTCATTGATCATAGTGATCTCTCAATAAATCTTTCCACTTCTCTATATTGATCGAGATTGCGAAGATTAACACGATCAGGAAATGCATAGTGCGAGTGAGGTTATCTCCAAATTCGCAGCACGATAGTGATACCAAAGCCACTGCGGGTATCAATAAGGATAATAGTATAGGACTGAGTAAGAGCATAGCCCGGATAATGTGTTGTACGAAAAGTAGCAAAGTTGATGGAAAAAGGATAAAGTACGTATTGTAGCACCAGTAGATGTGCTGAGAAAGGGTAGAACGACTAAGAATTGACTCGAAAGCTGAAAGATGAAATGACAGACAAACGACTCTTGTTTCCTACCTGATTCCGGGACGGAATCCTTTTAAGGAGGGGAGACTGTAAGAACCCCAAATTTTGGATATAATTAAAACTTTTTATTATGTACTGAGGTAATGGTGAATAGTGATTACGACTACGATGTAACGATTGAGATAATGAATGAAAGGAATAAATTTGGATTCAAATGTTTATATGCCATGAAGAATACTATTGGTTGACACTCTAGATAAGAATTATCTATCTCCTAGGGAATTAAGATTTGATAATTCTAAAGGAGAAGATTATTCTTATGTCATCCAAATCGATATCTGTTATTGGTCCAGTGGGTCCGTAAAAAGGTTAAGGAACGATCGAAAGAGATCAGGGACAATTGTACAACCCTAAGAGGATGAGTAAAGAAAAATGGATGAATTGATTTTGGTGGACATAGGAATATTATTAGACGACGCAATATATAAGTATCCGGAACAAAATTCTAAGTCCGTATTATTGATCCAGGGGAAAAACACTACTAGAAAACCCATTTCTGCCAACGGAATCTGCCAACGGAAATGTTTCCGTTGGCATTTACCAACGGATTGGCAACGAATGAGTAGGTCAGTGCTATACCAACAGATTCTCAACGGATCACTAACAAATATTTACCAACGGAATTTTCTGTTGGTAAATTTAATTACCTTGAGATTAGTAACGGAAAAATAACGGTTTATCAATGGCTCAAAATTATTTGTTGTTCATTCTGTTGGTAGTTTGTTGGCAATCCGTTACTAATCCGTTACAAAAGTAGATTTGTTATTTTTTCATTCCGTTATGAATCCATTGCGAATTCATTGCAGTTGTAAGTACACGGATTCATCACTTGGTTAGAAAGACGGATCAAATCAAAACCATTGAAATAAGTTTAAATTAAATTTTGGTTTTTTTCTATTTTTAATTTATTTTCCAAACTAGTTAAAAATGATGGAAAAAATCAGAAAAATAGAAAATTATGGAAAGTAGGGTAACATTCATCACACAAATAATGTGTATGACTATTTGGGTGTGTATGAATTTTGGTTCAAAATTTGGCCTTTTTCATATTTTTATTCAATTTTTTAATTTATTTTAAAAATTAGTTAAAAATGAGGGAAAAATCAAAAAATGGAAAATTAGTGGAAGTAGGTTAACATTCATCACAAAAATAGTAAGTATAACAAATTGGGTGTGTATGAATTTTAAATTAAATTTTTGCTTTTTTTCTATTTTTATTTAATTTTTTAACTTTTTTTCTAAATTAGTTTAAAATGGTGGAAAAAATAAAAAAAATAGAAAATTAGTGAAAGTGGGGTAACATTCATCACATAAATAGTGAGTATGACTATTTGGGTGTGTATGAATTTTGAATTCAAATTTTGGCTTTTTTTTTAATTGATTTTACAAACTAGTTAAAAATGGGGAAAAATCAAAAAATGGAAAATTAGTGAAAGTTGGGTAACATTCATCACACAAAGAGTGAGTATGACTATTTTGGTGTGTATGAATTTATGTTCAAAACTTGGCATTTTTTCTATTTTTATTTAATTTTTATAATTAATTTTACAAAATAGTTAAAAATGGGAAAAAATCAAATAAATTTATTTTTTTCTGAAATTTTGGATATTAACCTCCGTATGGTTGGGTTGTCGAGAAATATTTTTAAAAAAAATTGAAACACTAAACCATGACGAAACCCCGTTTAGGGGTTCTAGTCAAAGTACTAGTTAACCGTTAAATTACCAAACCAAATAAATTTATTTTTTTCCGAAATTTTGGAAATAAATTAAAAATGATGGATCTCGACCTCCGTATGGTTGGGTCATCGAGAAATATTTTTTAAAAAATCGAAATAATAAACCCTGACGAAACCCTGTTTAGGGGTTCTAGTCAAAGTACTAGTTGACTGTTAAATTACCAAACCAGATATATTAATTTTTTTTTGAAATTTTGGCCTAAACATTAAAAAGGATGGATCTCGACCTCCGTACAGTTTGGTCGTCGAGAAATATTTTTTAAAAAATTGAAACAATAAACCCTGACGAAACCCTGTTTTGGGGTTCTTGTCAAAGTACTAGTTGACCGTTAAATTACCAAACCAAATAAATTTATTTTTTTCTAAAATTTTGGCAATAACATTAAAAAGGATGGATCTTGACCTCCGTATGATTGGTTGTCGAGAAATAATTTTTTAAAAATCGAAACACTAAATCCTGACGAAACCTTGTTTAGGGGTTTTAGTCAAAGTACTAGTTGACCGTTAAATTACCAAACCATATAAATTTATTTTTTTCTAAAATTTTGGCAATAACATTAAAAAGGATGGAACTTGACTTCCGTATGGTTGGGTCATCGAGAAATATTTTTTAATAAATCGAAACACTAAACCATGACGAAACCCTATTTAGGGGTTCTAGTCAAAGTACAAGTTGACCGTTAAATTACCAAACCAAATAAATTTATTTTTTTCTAAAATTTTGACAATAACATTAAAAAGGATGGATCTCGACCTCTGTATGGTTGGGTCATCGAGAAATGTTTTTAAAAAAATCAAAACACTAAACCTTGATGAAACCTTATTTAGGTATCTAGTCAAAGTACTAGTTGACCGTTAAATTACCAAACCAAATAAATTTATTTTTTTCTGAAATTTTTGCAATAACATTAAAAAGGATGTATCTTGACCTCCATATGGTTGGGTCATCGAGAAATATTTTTTAAAAAATCGAAACACTAAACCGTGACGAAACCCTATTTAGGGGTTCATTAAAAATTCACTGGATGATTTTTTTTAATGATTTCTTCGACGATCGAACCGTACGGATATCAATAGATATTCATTCTAGTGTTGAGAAAAAATAATCAAAAAAATAAAAAGACCCGATTGTGCGAACATCATTTGTTAAAAGAACCAATGTTTCAATTTGACTTTTAACTTTCAAAAAATTGATAAGCGCCCCCTTCATTTTCTCCCGCTTATCCCAAATTATTTCCCCCCCTTAACCAATATTTTGTTCCCCCTACTAGCTATCAAAATTTCATTTTTCATTCCACCTAAAACCAAAATTTCACTTAAAATTTTTCATTTTTATCTCCCCCCAATTAAACCCCCTTAGTAACCGGCTCACAAACACACTCACGCAAAACACAAAAACCTCTCACTCTCCTCAAGAACCCTAAATCGAAAACACAAAAATTATTCACACAAGAACATCTCTCTATCCTCGAAGCCCTAATTAGCAGTTCTCCAAGAAAATATCACCTAATTCGAAGCCCTAATTAGAAGCTAGAATAGCTCGAAGCCCTAACTTGATTTATTCGATTTGCTATTCGCTCTGCTCGAAAGAACAACTATATTTACAAGAATCACAACTCATCAGTGTTGTTGATGCAAAGATGAGAATGGAAGGCAGGCGATTCAGAAGGTTTAGCTGATTAAATGATAATCAAACAGTGCTTTCTCTTCGTATAACACACCTCTCCAACACTGTTTCTTGTTGGTACTCTCTTTCTCTCGGTTTACTTTCTCTCCCCCTCTCTCTCCCTCTCTCCCTCCCTCCCTATCTCTTTCTCTCTCTCAGTATTATGCAAGTGGGTATATGAGTTCTTGATCAAGATTGCAACTTTAACAGGTATTGTGACTAAAAGTCATCAGCTATGAATGACCCATTATTCCATTTTGGAATAAAATATTCCAGGTTTTATTCCCAATTGCATTTCCAATTTTACTATTTTTTTCTTGGGGTTTTACTTTTCAGTGTTATTATTTTGACTAAAAAGAATAAATAATTCATCTTTTAAGTTAGTTGCTAGTGAATTTTTATTTTTCTGTTAGTAGTAAAATTTGAATTTTAAGTGGTTTTATTGATTGTGATTACTGTTGCTCAGGTGCTTGATATTGATATTGATATTGATAGTGAGAGTTTGGTTTTTTGTGGGGACTGGTTTTAGTCTCACTACTCTTAAATTTATGGCTTCAATCATGATCTGTACAATTTTTTGTTTTGACTGGTATGCAGGTTCTTCTTTAGGAATTAGCTTGATTATAAGTCTTTTAATTGACTTGTTGTTTGGATATTCCCCTTCAGTAAGCATTCTGATTTACATTTTGTTAAATTGCAACTAAATTGTACATTTTATACAGTCTTATACCTCCTAAATTTTATCGTCTTATAACTGTACATATTCGTTTTACCTTTTTGTTTTTACAGGTTCTCTCACTTGCTGATGCTGGATACATTTGTATATCTACTGTGATATATGTGGCTGCACATGAATTAGGGCATGCTCTTTCCGCTACAAGGTCAAAAATTGAACTCTTTATGTTTCTTTTCAGTCTGTTGTTTGCTCTTTATTTGTAATATCAGTCTTGTTTTTCTTAGTGTACCCATTTTTGTTACATCTTACCATATTCTATTCACACAATCCAAATGAAAAAATTAGCTATATAATCTGAATTGTGAGATTAATGGCATCGTTAAATAATGACATATAAGTATTTGCTGCATTTGGATTAAAATCCCATATTCAGTGGATGGATCTCATGATTTGGTGTCATAGGGGCTGCTTTTGCCATTATTATTGAAATTTCATCATCTGATTGCATGATTGTTGTCTGTTTTTTAAGATGATTGATTTAAATTTCATTATTATTTTTATTTGATTAAATGTTGTGTTATGGATGATTAATTTAATATTGATTGAAGAATGAGATTTAATGTAATTGCTTGAATTATCGATCGGTATTTAAGATAAGTGCATTTTTGAAAGATATTGATTGTTTGTTTAAGACTTTGTTGCTCAAGCATTTTGGTTATTGTGACTGATTGAGTTGTATATCTGTTTGATTACCATGAAATGTTGTGTTATATTATGTTTTAGCACTGGTGGTTAATATATTCAAAGCTGCAGTTATTCATCTTGTTGGAACAGGTGTTGTTTTACATTTCTATAGACCTGACATATCCTTTAGAAATTTATAATAGATAAGGGTTTCATTAATCTAATAAACCTTCTGATCGAGCAAAGTCTTCATTTTAGGTGAAGAAATTGTTACCGGAGATGACCTGTATGGTGGCTCTGATCAATTGTTATCACAAGTCATCCCAAAGACTGGAGCCGTTGTCAAGTTAGTAAATTCTTTTGGTTAGAGAGTGCTGCTCTGTTATACTCTGTTCATTTATGAATTTGGACATGCCTTATGATGTATGTTTTGCAATGGTATTCATTCCAAAATTTGGACATGTGTTGCTATGACATTTGTTACGCTGCTGCCAATCTAGTTCTGAGACATCCAGTTTTTATTATATTCATTGTTTTTGTATTTGTAGTAACACATTCTTACTTTTCCCAACAAATTTTTAATTTTACTAGCACTGTAAGTTTGTGACAAGGTGGACCACATAGATAAGCATGGAATTTGTTTGACCACTAGTTAAATTTGTAAATAGTTATCCGCCAAATGCATCCCATCCGTATTATTGGTGTCTTCCATAGTTTCTTATCAGATTAGATCTTGCAATTCAAAAATCATTTCTGATTATTGTAGAATTTTTTATATTGGGCTTCCAAAGCCGATAACTTTTGTTTGAACCATGATTCATTGCACCTTTTCCTCTGTAGAAAGCAGGGAAGAGATGATTAATGTAAGCAGTCCTCCTATATGGTTGAGACCACCTGCTCCAAGTAGAAAGAGATCCCTGATGTCTAAGGAAGGCTCGCTGAATGGTTATTATGCCGGAGGTCAAACTGCAAGGAACAAGAAGATCAAAAGGATAAAGAAACTGGATTACCCAATGGAATAGCTACTCCTTTAGTACCTGTCAGGAATAAATTTAAAGTGGCTGCAATGTACTTTTTGTTGAAACTCTATGTTAGTATTTAAATATAGGGTAAGAGTGATCTTGTAACTCTTAACCCCATTTTGAATCTGTCTTATAATATACTTAGATGTTGGTATTATATAAAAAAGACTTTTGTTATCTTTTGTTTGCTAGTATCATTTTATTTTATCAATATTAAAAATGTAAATGTTGGTAGATATTTTGCATCGGATTTACTAAATTTAACAACAGAAATTTCTGTTAATAAGGATTATCTGTTACAAGGTTGTTGCTAGAATCACCAACAGAAAATTCTGTTGGCAGGGTATTTTTTTTGGTGACTTTGAGATCTGTTATTAGTTCATTGCTATTCCGTTGGTAAAATTAGTAACGGAAATAATTCGGTTGGGAAGGGTCTTCCCAACGAGGTTTGTACCAACCCTTCTCTTCCGTGGGCATTCCGTTGCAAACTGTTTTCCCAACGGATTTGCTTACTTTGCCAACGAAATTTTCTGTTATTAAAACTGAAAATTCTTGTAGTGAAAAGAGTATATGTAAAAGCTGTCGGATTCTGAAAAACAACACATTTATTTTCCCCGAAATTTCCCCGGACACTGAAAGACTTAAGGAATTATTAAAAGGATTTAAGGAATATAGATTCAAGATTTATTAAAGAGAATGGAGAATGATAGTTCAAATATTAAGACGGATTTCGGTAAAAGCCTAACTAGAAACGAATGAGTTATTCCTTCGAACGATCAACGAAATTGAGCGATAACCGGGCAAAGAAACAATTAAACGATCAAGAGGCAAGTGGATACAAGTATCCAAGGAAGGAACCAAGTTAGTTGCATGATTCCAACCATCCATAAGAAACTAACCAAGTGGTTAGACAAGATTACATCACATTCACCACAAAAACACTAACACATGGCCTTGGATGAGATCACTAGAGTGATGCAAGCACTTTAATAAAGCAAATGGATAGATATTATGTCAATGATACACCTTTATTCATTATTATCAAGAAAGCCAAGCAAAGAAAGGCAAGCCAACCAACTTTTCCTTCTTTTCTCTCCCATTTCCAGCAGTTCAGATTTTCCAGGGCAGGGGTCTTTGCGATTTTTTTTCACCCAGTTATACTCATCTAAAAATCATGAAAAACATCACGGAGCTCCTACACATCAAGAGGAAGTTGTGGATTTAATTTCATAATTTTTGAAGGTCGTTTGAATGGTTAAATAAATTCGGAAAAATCACTCTGTTTTGCCTTAAAGAACAGCCACTTCGAATTTTCTCTTTAACTGGAGTTTTAAGATTTCAAAACCCAAGCTCTTTTTCTTGCAAAAATCCAAGGTAATTCCTATGACTCCTATATTTCATAACTAAGATCTCCTAGAAGTTTGAGACCAAACAAACATCTTTAGCATAGCTAATTAATTCACCAAAGTTTAGGATGAATAGTAACTTTCAAGAGACTAACTTGTGTTCTTGGTTTTAATTTGATGGGTTAAGCATTTTAAGGTTATATAAGGATTATTCAAGGCTTGTTTATCACTACCCACTCATCAAGGAAGGTACATCTCTCAAGAACCTTAGATCTTACTTTGAATCTTATGAATGTTCTTGGTGGTTTTAGCTTAGTTATGATTATGGTGTTAATAAAAGCATCTGAGCATGATTATGTAGTGGTTTAGTTAATCTAAGTGATATGATGAATATGATGGTTTAATGAGATGTTCTTGGACATTGTTAAGATGTATGATATGCCCGGTGTGGCTTGGTTTGATTGTGAAAAACTTGGAAATATTTCGAGGAATGTTATTCGAGTATTATCTCAGTCGAGAGATATTAAATGAATGTTAGTTTCGAATATTCATTTAGAGTTGATTATTTAATGAATATTATTTTGATATTCATTAGAATGTTATTTATTAAATGAATATTCCTTTCGAATATTCATTTAAGGTTTTATGTACTTGATGAATATTATTTTAAAATATTCATTGGAAGTTCTATTTACTTAAGGAATATTATTTCGATTATTCCTTTAAAGTTTTGATTACTAAATGAATATTATTTGGATATTCATTTAAAAGATTATTTATTAAATGAATATTATTTTCAAATATTCATTTAAGGTTTGACTTATTTATTGAATATTATTTTAAACATTTATTGGAGTTTAATTATTTAATGAATATTATTTCGAATATTCATTTAAGGAGGGATTTATTTATTAAATAATTCCATATATTCATTCGAGTATTACTTACGAGCAATATTATGAGTTAATAATATTCCGTAATTATTATTGAGTTAATAAATATTCTTGGAATATTTATTTAATTCTTTTACATTCTTTTTAAAATGATTTATATTATTCGGAGATTATCTTTCACCTCCAGATATTATGTAAAATATTTCGGAGTGTATTTACGACTATTTTATCAAGGAAAGGTTCCCAACTCTTTATTTTTCATTTAAATCTATCTAAAAAGGATTTAAATGCTCGCTCAAACTTCCATATTATAGGGGAACCTACTTGAGCAATGTTATTTATCTGGTTGACTTCCCGGTCATAATTTATCATTTTCACTCGCAACTTGGTTGCTATGGACTCATTAAGTCTGTGTGTACCTTCTCATCATTCGAGAGGTAAGATTGTTAGAACAAGTTGATATCCATTAACAAGCAAAAGCTTGGGAAATGTTGGTGAATTTTCCTTTCCAACTAGATACGACTACTTTGTGGAGTCTTATCAACAAGTATTTCACTTGGGGAAGGGAGGACAAACTCTACGTTTCAATGCTGTGGATTTATTCGAACTAGGAGTCGTGTGTAAGAGGCCGAGTCGCGCGGTCCATCACAAGGACTAACTATTGGCCAGGGAGTTACTATTAAAGGCAATCGACAATTGGAGCCGTCAGTTCTTCCTTCTACCGGTAGTAAACTATATTGGGCTGTACCATCCCCGACTGATCATCAGGGAGTGGGACAGCTGGCACGTGATGACTCCAGTATTGGTTCATCTCCCAAATTGGGAATTCCCTGTAACACGTATCGAATAGACTTCTTTCAGGTTGACGGTGTCTTCCGCAACACGTATCGAAGAGACTTCTTTCAGGTTATAGGACTTCGAAAAATGTTAATAACTGGAATTGCAATATTTTCCTTGCAATTTCCTCTTTATATGATAAATGATAATATCTTGCTTATTTTGACTTAGCAGATATTCCCACAAAATAAATACTTTAAGTTACCTTGTAACTTCATCGTTCATATTATACTGGCATCATTTCCGTAAATGCATGGCATATGGTTTGAAAGATACTTTTGAACTGTTATATATTATCGTTCAGTTAAATATTATTGTTGGTGGGCCATTGCTCACCCTTGCTTTATTATTATACCACAACAACAGCTAGACCAGATGACTCGCACAAGGCGCACTCGACGCTGGCGAGGACGATGAGACTACCAGAGCCGAAGAGAAAGCTATTGGTAGGATAGATTCATTCTTTCAGCACCAAATATATGGACTAGTATGACTTATGTAAATGGATGGCAAAGAGTACGTATTCATATTGTAATTCTTTTTGGATTGTAAGAACTCATAATGTGCTTAATAAAATTTGGTAGTTACTCTGATTTCATCTCTGGGACTATAACGGGTGTGTTTTATGTTATTGTTTTGGGTCACAAGGTTGTAATTTATTATTTATGTTTTGTGGATGGGAATTGAGTCGGTAACGACCAGATCCCTAACCCCGGATCTGGGGGTGTTACAATAGTACTACTTTCGAGCGTTCAGTTTCCCTACTTAAATTCATGGTTGTAAACACTTTATAAATGTTGTATACAAGTTAGTTAATTCCTCTGAATGTAAGGCTTATCTGTTATAAGTATACTTCTGAAGGAAAGAACTATTTCTTAACTATTTGGAAAAGTGGTTTAAAATATAAAGTTGTTAGAAAAGAAAACTCAAAAAAAAAATTGAATAGATTATTGGATGTAGTTTTTCGTAAGAGGACTGTAGGCGCTAGTTCCAGGATGTGAAACAGGCTGGCTATCGAAACCAGAAGTTAGATTAACTTCGGTAAGTGTCGGGGTTGCAAAGGACTGATCACCTTTTGCAGGCCAAGCGTCGGGTTAAATCCAATATCATTACTATTCAAAGTTTTTATCGAAAGTCGCTATAAAAATTGTTGTGACAAATATCAAAATCGATTTATGAAGTTGTCGAGGTTAATTCCTTATTGAATTCTGTAAACCTCTTTCCTGTTTGAAAAATTCGGTATAAATATTTCAAAAATGGCATCATCCACAAGTTGGATTTTAAAACATTCAAAGATTTTCCAAAAGTATCTTAGTATACCCCATTATATACTTGCTGAGCACTTCTTTCGCTCATTCTTGCTTTTATTTAAATCTTATTTTAGAGAGATAAATAGTTGATGTGATCGATCTAGATTAGCTCGAAGCAGGGAAGGACTTGGATCAAGATGGTTTTGGCTTAGAGCATTCTGTCTTTCGAGATAGCCTACTAGATGTATAGTTAGACTGGTAACGTATTTATTACTTTTGTTGAAATATTTGTTGTATTAGAATATTGTGGTTGATGTATACCTTATATCAAGGTGATACTAACAGCATATGATTGTATAAGAGATTGTTGTATTAAGAGTTGTGAGTTAATAAAAGAAGTTAATATTTTCTTTTTTGGATTTCTTGTTTTCTAGTCTATAACCTGAAAAGATCTTGTTAGGTTGGGGTCGAATGTCATGTTTTAGATTAAATATTGGCTGGTGATTGTTTGATTATTAAGGTTTTTCGCAGTAGCAACCCATATCCTTGACCCCGGATTTGGGGGTGTTAAAATTAACTTTGTTTTAGTTGATGAATCTTGATTATCTGTTTGATTTTGTAAATTTTCCAATCGTTACAATATAAATTCGATATATATGTTTCGTTAAATGCATGTTATCGATTCAATATTATTATGGAATGATTTGATTTAATAAATAGATTTTCGAATTTCTTTGTGATTATATTCTGAATATTCGAAATTATATATATATATATATATATATATGTGTGTGTGTGTGTGTGTGTGTGTGTGTGTGTGTGTGTGTGTGTATGCATGTGTAATTCGAGAATTATTACTTTATTTCTTTATAATTTATGTTCGATTTAGATGATAAATTCGAATGAATTGATTCGTTAAATTAACTTAATTCCTTTACATGTTGTCGAGGTAGTTATTAGCGATAATTTTCAGTTTAAATTTGATTATGCATGTGTAACTATTCGAATTCTTATGAGTGGTTGATAATAATTAGAGGTCGATTTTGTTGATGATATGCTAAGTGTTATTTGGTAAACATGTTACTGTGATTTCAGATTTAATATAAGATAAATTTCAAATTTTAGGTTTAAAGCATGAGTTATATGATTGTGGGTAATTTTGACATTTATTATGAGTTATTATGAAATTAGAAATCCATTGGGAGTGTAGTGGATTTAAGGGCCATCGGATTGGTTTGATTGTGATTTGAGTCGGATGTTTTTCGAAGGGATAGTCTATTTTATAAAGGAAACTCTGCCCGATTTTCGTGAGATTATAAATAGTAAATTGTATACTAGAATAGCATAACTGCTTATAAGTTAAGTTTATATGCTAAGTGTATAAGTGACCTATGTGATATGCATGTTCTATGTGCTATGTGTCTAAGTGATTACTCAATTGCGAGACAATATGATAAGTATATCAGGTATGTATGATATATGTTAAGTATTAACACGTTATAAGAATCGTTTGGGTAGAATAGGATTAAACGAATTAGAAGAATAGTATTATAAAGTAGTACTTATGGTTTATGTAGATACGAAGGACGTAGGCCCTAGCAATAAAGGGAAAGCTAAGGTTGAGTATCAGTGACTGAGCTGTTAGCTGTTGCATTCTACCGGAGGCAAGTAACTCTATCATTCCTCTGAAAGTTTATATATTCTTGAAACTGTTATATCTTGTTGATTCAAGCATGCCTATCTTATACCATGTTAATCATATTCTTGTTGTAAACCTACCTTTGCATGTATCCAAAGTCTTTATTGGTAAACCCTGGTTAAACACATGTAAACCCTAGACCAGCATAATTCTTTTTAATTGATTCTTGACCATACTGTCACCCAGAGTTAAACAATACTAATTCTTTTTAATTGCTTCTTGACCATATATGTCAAACAGCTTGCCTTAATTAAACCATATTGACTGACGGATAAACCAGTGTTCTACTTAACCTATATCCATAGCCAGTTGAACCTATGTTGACCCTAAAATTTATAAAAGATTCAATGTGACCTAATCACTATTTTAAAAAAACTTGATTACCTTCGATATTATTCCTTAAACTTTATAACTTGATCAATTACCTTTAACTATTTCAAAAAGTACATCTTTGACCTTTAACTTAAATCTTATTCCTTGTACCCTGATCAAAGCCTTTATTACTTTTGAGTCTATATCATCTTGATTCAGACTTGTATCTGTATTCCCTTGATATCAGAGAACTTAGTCAAACCCTTTGACTTTTATCATTGCAAATCAAAATGAGTTGTTTTCTTAAAATACTTTCAAGTTACTTAGACTGGGCTGATCTGTTATCAATGAGTTGAAGGTACTTCGGGGTAATGGTTTCGAAAGGATTTAAGTATTCAAGTGTTTTCTAAATTTAAAAAGGTTTTCTAAATCTTAAATGTTTTCAGAATGTAATTTATAAAATGTTAGGAACTCCGATAAAAATGGTTTCTACCGATTCCTAACGATTGGAAAGGCGTGATCGAACAGGTAATGACGGTTCCGCATGTTTGTATGTATTATTGTTGTAGTTCTGGTCTGTCCAGTCCAACACCCTTATAGGCCAATGTGTTGCCTCTTGGGAACCCAAGCTATCCTAATGAAAGGATTAATGTCCAGAGGGACTCCGTGTCTGTTATGGGGACTTTATGGGCTAATCACCCGTATTGTCTGTGTGAAATAAAACCTCCAATAAATTTTCTTAAAGTGAATGATTAATCTTAAATACTATGAAATGAAATTGGTTTACCGATTGAAATGTCAATTGCTTTACAAAATTTTGAGTTAACTATTGCTGTTCTGATTATCAGTTGATACCCTGTCATTACCAAATGCCAGAATCGCATTTTTTGTTTCCAGCGGATTTATGTCATATCTTGTTCTACTGTCATCCCTTGCGATATCCTGATATACTGTTTTCAGTTTGAAATCTTTAGTTACTTGTTGAGCGTTGGCTCATTGTTATTTTGTCTAACCCTTTTGACGGTAGCATAAGAATCATGGTTCGTACCATTCAAACCGCGAGGAAGCGCAGTTACCGTGGCCCTGAGTTGGTTCGCTTTGAGATAGCTCCCGAGGAGATTTTAGTAGTTTGATTTATGAGATAGTTGTGAGAACTAGTTGGTGTAAGAATTGAATTGAAGGTTTGTAATAATAATTTGATTATGGTTTGTAATAATAAATAGTTAGACATTGGCTTGCTTGTTTCATACCATTACCTGTGAAAGATCTTGGATAGTAGAGTTGGGTCCAGTCAGCATGATATATTTATGTTTATTATTTTAGGATTGTTGGTATCTAGGGTGTCAGTGACACTTCGATCTAGGCCGATTGGGAGGGCATCATATTATTTATAAATATTTCAATTTTGTTGCATATGTTGAAAAATCATATTGTATTAACTTGAAATTTTTATGAAATTTTAAGAAAATCACTATGTAATTTGTGAATATTCTTCATTGAATAGTTCTGATGAATTTTTAAAGATAGTGAAAATTGAGTTTTATGAGTGAAAGAATACTTCGATAAGTCAGACTTCTCTAATGACTCATTATATGTCAGTGTTCGACTTCTCGAATAAGCCTTTTAGAGCACTCTTGAGTTCTCGAATTAGGTCATTTGGAGATATCGAACAGAGACATGCTTGACTTCTTGAACATGGTATTTGAGTTCTCTAATGGTTGAGTTCTCGAATAGTGTTTCGTGAGTTATCGAATCATTTGAAAAGGCTGAATTCTCGCTGAATTTCAACCATTTTTGGACTTTTGTCTAAAATTTTAATTCACTCATAATAAAAACATATTTTATTCAATTTAGAATTATTTTTAAATTGGATAAACTGCCAGTTGTGGTTACTACCTGCTTGAGTTATTGAATAAGACATCTTTTACATATCGAATAGTTGTTTTTCACTTCTCGAATGCCTGACTTGTCGATACAAAACATGTATCTAATCGACAATTCAAGTGTTTCATACTTATACAATTTCACAACTATTCTTATATTCATTTCATTCAATTTCTCATGCTCCCAAATTCTCAAAACCCCTAAAAACCCTAATCTCAAAAAGCTAAATTTCTTCTTCAACCTTATTCTCCTCTCTCTTCTCTATACACAATGTCGAACACTAAATTTACCATTCCCAAACAAACCAATTTCATTGCTATGACTAGTGATGTGGAGGCACCCAATGCTAATTTCAAATGCTTTGTGAAATGGATGTTTGAGTCATACATAAAGGTTGCTCTGTCAGCCAACCCAACTCCGTATCTTGATCTTCTGGAACAGTTTTGGAGTACTACTACCATGGAAGTGAATGCCCTTGAGGATGCTTCAAATGGGTACACAGTGTATTGCAAACTTCAAGAAAAGGCCATCACCATTACCATGGAGGACATGAAAAAAGCTCTAGGACTTCACTAGGAGGTGTATGACCCACTAGCCATAGACAACCAGTTGGTGGAATTCTTTGATTTCATCAAGTACTCAGATGAAATCAAGTATGGGAACTTGAACAAAAAGAATCTAAGAAAGGAATGGAGCTATGTATTTGCTACTCTCCTTCAAGTCTTCACAGCCAGGAAGTCAAGCTTTGATTAGATTAGTGCTCATGCACAGCAGATAGGCTATGCCCTAGCCTATGGTAAAAAGATAAATGTTGGGAAGCTAATTCTGTAGGAATTATATGGTAGACTTGGAAAGAACTCAGCCAAGAGAGGTACTAAAATTTTCTTCCCTCATTTTATTCAATCTGCACTTAATTTTGTAGACAGTAAATTGATTGAATTACCTGGGCTAGATAAAAATAGATTAAGCTATCCTAAATCCATGACCAAACTCATTTTTGGTAATTTGGAGACTAGGAATGATGTGAATGTAAGACTTGAAATAACTCCTCATATGCAGAGTTTATTTGAGTCTTACCCCCACAACATGCCAATATTTGCTTCAAAGTCTGAGTTAGCTAAGCCCAAGAAAGTAGAACAAAATGCTAACCCAGGGCCTACTAACTTACATCCTCAACCAAACACATTACCAAACACTGAGCCAACTGCATCATTCTCTCATAATGGTGATGTTAGTAAGAAGAAGAGAAAGGAGATAGCTTTTGAACCCTTGAAAATCTTACCAGATATAGCTCTGAATGATGAATTAAGCTTAGAAAGTGAGGAACCAAAGTTACCCTTACAGAAGGCAAAGAAGAAGAAAACAAAAACCATCTCTTCAGTCACACAACTGGCTGAAGTTGTAAAATCTGGGGCAAACAGCTCACTAGATGTGCCCTCTCAATAGGGTGCATCTATAGAATCAAGTATTCCCCGTTATGTACCTTATTGTATAGAGGCTGCACAGAGGAGTGATAAGGCTGGCACTGACACACTGAGTGGAGAGCACATCACAGTTGAAACTCCCTCTATTTCTCAGGGGGAGTTGCCAAAATCTACTCTAAAAGACACTTATCTTCCATAATCTACAACTAATATTTCTTCTAAACCTGCAACTCAAGAAATTGAGGAGCAAGGATTAGATCACCAAGAATTTTCTTCTTTTGGTGAGCCAATGCACTCAAGTGACTTAGTGCAAGACACTTTTAGATGGTGAGGGAATGCATGCTGGGGCATCTCCTAATGACACCATCACAAACACAAAGGTTCCCCTAGTTTTAACTAGAGACTTTGTGTCTGTGTCACCTAATGTTGTAATTCATCCCACTTTTGTGGAGAAAACATTGGGAGATTTTTTCCATCTGGTTACAGAAGTTGCATCTGTAACTAAGGAGTAGTCTAGCTTACCTAGCTCTAGCTCTGACTACATGTCATGATGGCTGAAGCCTGTGCAACATGACAGTGCTTCAGGATCAGGATTTGCTCCACAACAATTGACGGTTGAAGCACTTCAAAGCTTAATTGTGGATCAAATTCCTGAGATCACTAAGATTGCTCAGCATCTTCTCACTGCATATATGCCTAATGCTGATTATGAGGGTATTCTTCTTTGTCACAAGAAAGATGTAGAAGAGCAACATGAGAAGATAGTTGAAGAAGCTGAAAGAGATGGCAATATTGATGCCTGGCTGAGCAGTAAAGGGAGTGTTACTCTAAAGGAAGCACTTCAGTATTTGAGAGAGGAATACATCACTTCACTGGGGTGAAATGCCAAATCTCTATCTCCTGTTGAAGTGTATGAAGCTATTAATGATGTGTATAAGAGAAGCTTGAAGGCTGCTCACTACCTAGGCAAAGGAGTTAAAACAAAAATTGAAGAAGTGTGCAAAGCCACAGCAAACGTAGTGAGTAAGATCAAGACTCAGTTCTCCACAGAATTCCCATATCTGGATTCTGTCTTTAGAAATGTCAAGAACTGCAAAGCCACATCTAACTCTCTGGATGCTCGCCTTCCTATTGTCCAAGATTCCATCAAACAACTCACAACTCAGGTGCAAGCTCTCTTCACACAAACAACTGATGCCAATGACAATCTCAGAGTCCTTTTTGTAAATCAATATGGAGATAAGGCAGTCACAGATGTTCCTGTGCATTGTTGGGACAATCGGATCTTGGCACTGCGATTTTTGATACAATAAATTAACGAGTACGAATAGAAAAGTCACCTTGTTAATGGTTGATTCCACGCTCTTCTATTGTATTCCCAAATTCCCTTGAGCGAAGTGTGGCCTTCGTCTTCTCAAGTTAACTTCTCTTCTTGCTCCTGGGTGGCTACAAAATTTTTTCGACCAACCCTAGCAAGAAGAGAATAAGAATATATATAGGCTACAATAGGGATCATGGATAATTAGGTTAGGCCTCCCAATGACATTCCGAGCCCAGCCCAATGTCATTTAATATTAATTCAATCCACTAAAGAATTAATATTTGCACTACCTTTCCTAATACCGTAATTTAATTAATTAATTCGGTTCCAATATTATTTGCTTATTAAATTCCCCATGTTTAAAATATTGCATGTCCATTAATTAAATAAATTACTGATAATTCATTTAATTAATATCTTTTATCCTTGATCATCCACTCAACCTTTATTTAATTATGCTGGAATAAAACCACCTGCAGGGTTTCACATAATTAAATCTTTTTGAGCTTTCAAGGGGACATCATTAACCCGAATATTATCAGGAAATGGATTCCTTCTATAAATAATATTCACCATATATATTATTTCATCACCCAAAATATAATGAAATAATTCATAAGAATTATTTCATATATAAATCAAAGCATGTAAATAATATACACGTGTCAATTATTATATCCGGATTAAGAACCTAAGCATTAATAATAACATAGAATCTTAGTTCACCTTCTTAATCAGTATAAGGGAACAATTCTAAATTTGATCATGTTCAATATACACAAAGTATACTAGTATTATTTAATAGTCAATATAAACTATTCTAAATAATACTACAGCCATACCAGTGGATTGTCCAATACCACCTATGTTGTGAACCTTATTATATTATATAAACCGTATTTAACAATCTAATATTTTGTATCCCATTTGATACTAGATTATCCACAATATATAATATTAGACAGCATGTAAACATTTAAATGATTCTCAATAAAACTGGGCCAGAAATAAATGTATATACTTTAAATAAATGTTTTCAGTATACACCAACAATCTCCCACTTATACTCAAAATATTCTATGAGTATATCAGTGTTTATTTAATCCACTATTACACAAAAAACTATGTGTCCATCCATCTGACTCCTATCGCTTCCATATGCCTGTCAAAAACCTTGGCTGGCAAGCTCTTTGTGAAAGGATCTGGCCGGTTGTCTTCTGATGATATGTGAGCCACAACTATATTTCCTCGCTTTATGATTCCTCGTATGAGATGATACTTACGTTCAATATGTTTAGCTGCTTTGTGATCTCACGGTTCCTTCAAATTTGCCACAGCACCAGTGTTATCACAATACACTGTCAAGCTCCTAGGCAAATTAGGTACCACATCCAAGTCCAAAAGGAAGTTCCTGAACCAAACAGCCTCCTTTGCAGCGTCAGAGGCCGCCACGTACTCGGCTTCCATGGTAGAGTCTACAATGCATTTCTGCTTTACACTCCTCCATATAACGGCTCCACCTCCCAAAGTAAAAACATATCCCGAGGTTGATTTCCTCTTATCCCTATCTGATTGAAAATCTGAATCAGTATATCCCAACGGAAATAGATCTGAGGCCTTGTAAATTAACATATACTCCTTAGTCCTTCTCAGGTACTTGAGTATAGTTTTTACTGCACTCCAATGTTCCTGACCTAGGTTCGACTGATATCTACTATCCATGCCTACAGAAAAGCAGATGTCAGGCCTCGTACATAACATAGCATACATTAACTTCCACATGCCGAAGCATAAGGAATTGCTTTCATGCTCTCTATATCCTTAGATGTCGAAGGACACTGCTCCTTGGATAGAGCCACTCCATGCTTAAAAGGTAGAAAACCTTTCTTAGAGTTCTGCATGTTAAAATGAGCTAATACTTCGTCAATGTAGGGCTCTTGAGATAAAGCCAACATCCTTTTCTTGCGATCCCTTATTACTTTGATCCCAAGGATGTATGCCGCTTCACCTAAGTCCTTCATTTCAAATTGTTTGAACAACCATGCCTTTACTGATGACAACATCTTAACATTGTTCCCAATGAGTAAAATGTCATCTACATACAGTACTAGAAAAACCACTGCATTACCGTCACTTCTCTTATACACACATGATTCGCTTGGACTTTGATCAAATCCATATGACTGGACTGCATGATCAAAACGAATATTCCAGTCCCTAGAAGCTTGTTTAAGTCCATAAATAGACCTTTTAAGCTTACATACCAGTTGCTCTTGGCCTTCCTTAATAAATCCTTTTGGTTGCTGCATATAGATGGTTTCCTCAAGACTTCCATTAAGGAAAGCTGTCTTGACATCCATTTGCCAAATCTCGTAATCGAGATGAGCTGCTATAGATAAAAGAATACGGATCGACTTAAGCATAACAACCGGCGAAAAGGTTTCCTCATAATCGATCCCTTCTTTCTGAGTATACCCTTTCGCAACAAGTCGTGCTTTCCAGGCTTTCATCTTTTTGTCAGATCCTCTTTTCTTCTTGTAGATCCATATACATCCAATGGGTTTTACACCTTTGGGTGGTTCCACGAGCTCCTAAACTTGATTGGAATACATAGATTCCGTCTCAGATTCCATTGCCTTTTGCCATAGATCTGCATCTTTATCTAAAATTGCCTCTTCGTATGTCCTGGGATCCTCATCATGTTCGCCAGAGACCAAGTCCGAGGACTCTCCCAAAAACATGAATCTATCTGGTTGTTGAACAACCCTCCCACTACGACGAGGCACTGGTGCAGTATTATTGTTAAGTTGTGCATTTTCTTGTGGATGTTCTACTTGTACTATTGGCACTTGGGGATTATCTGTCCCTCCCACTAGTTCCTCTAAAACGATACTACTCATGGGTTTATGGTTCATTATATAGTCTTCTTCTAAGAATCTAGCATTGGTGCTAACAATGATATCTCGATCCCTAGGACTATAAAATGAATAACCTTTCGTTCCCATGGGATAGCCTACAAACATCCTTACTTCTGTACGAGATTCTAACTTGGTCGCGTTTTTGTTCAGCACATGTGCTGGACAACCCCAAATCCGAATATGTCTTAGACTTGGTTTGCTACCAGTCCACAATTCTATTGGTGTCTTGGGAACCAACTTAGAAGGTACCAAGTTTAGAAGGTAATTCGCTGTTTCTATAGCATATCCCCAGAATGACTTGGGTAAATCTGAATAACTCATCATCGATCTAACACTCTCTAAAAGAGTCCGATTCCTTCTCTCTGCTACAACATTCTGATGAGGTGTGCCAGGTGCAGAAAACTAGGATGTGATCCCATTTTCTGATAAATATTCCCTAAATTCTCCAAGAAAGTATTCGCCACCACGATCTGATCGTAATGACTTAATACATTTTCCAAGATGTCGCTTCTCCGCACTTGCTTTGTACTCTTTGAATTTTTCAAAGCACTCAGACTTACGGCGCAACAAATAAATGTACCCATATCTAGAATAATCGTCAATGAAAGTGACAAAATACTCATAACCTCCTCTTGCTTGAATACTCATAGGTCCACATAAATCAGTATGAACCAATTCTAACACTTCTCTGGCTCTATTCCCCTTTGCTTTAAAAGGCCTATTAGTCATCTTACTTTCCAAGCAGGATTCAAAAACTGGAAATGGCTCCACTGCCAACGAGCCTAATGGCCCATCTACTACCAGTCTTTGAATCCTCCTCAAGTTAATATGACCTAATCTTTAAGTGCCAAAGATATGTTTGGTTCAATTCAGAAGGTTTCTTTCTTTTGTTTGAGCTAGAAAGAATGTTATTAGATTCCTTTTGTTGCAGCATTGGTTTGATAGGATTAATAATATATAAATTGTCTTGCAATGTACCAGAACATATAACTCATTTATTCATCATAATAGAAACATTATGATCCAAACAAACATTATAACCATCCATAGCAAGTTTAGAAACCGAAATCAAATTCCTTCTAAATGAAGGTACAAAAGGACAATTGTTCAAAACCAAAATCCTATCATCTCCAAAAGATAAAGTAATTATTCCAACTGCAACTACTGCTACTTTCGTAGCATCTCCAATGAACAAATATATCTCGCCATCTCTAAGCATTCTGGATTGCTGGAACCCCTGCATAGAGTTACAAACATGGTCAGTGGCTCCTATATCTACACACCAAGTGCTCGTAGATATAGCCGCTATATATGTTTCTGTAACTAGAGAAAGAGACATACCAGTATTGTTTGTCTTCTTAGGAAGAGGATAATCCTGTTTCCAGTGACCTGACTGCATGCACCTGAAGCACTTGCCCTTAGGCTTTTTCACAGCACCTTGAACTCCCACTGCATTAGCAACCTTCCCAGCTTTCTGTGTCTGAACCTTTTTCTTCTTCTTGCCTTTCGGCTTAGAGGAAGAAGCTTTCTCAGCCACATGCACTTGAACATTCTGCTTAAAGAGTCCTTCGGCTGCCTGAAGTTCTGTCAGAAGTTCCGCGAGATTATACATCCTTTTGTTCATGGTGTAATTCAAGCGGAACTGCTCAAAACTTTTTGGCAGACTCATAAGGATGATATCGATCTGGGTTTCCCCATCAATATCAGCACCAAGGATCTCCATCTCATTCAGATGAGACATCATCCTGAGAACATGATCCCTTACAGGTGTTCCTTCAGCCATCTGAGTGTTCATTAAAGCCTTCATTGCTACTTGGCTAGCAGCCCTATTCTGTTCTCCAAAAAGTTCCTTGAGATTAAAGAGCATATCTGAAGCAGTGGCCATAGCCTGATGCTGATGCTGCAAAACACCCGACATTGCTACCAGAATGTAACGTCGCGACATCTCATCAGCCATAACCCACCGCTTATAATACTCCTTCTCACTTTCAGGAGCATCTTCAGCAGGCTGATCTGGCTTGGGTTCATAAGTACAAAATTTGTACTCCTCAACAGTCAACACTATGTCCAAATTACGTCTCCATTCAATATAGTTCGGTCCAGTAAGTTTGTTATCCTTAAGTATGGTGAATTCTGGATTAAAGCCCATAATGATCTAATCATGAGAATCATACATGTAACACATAATCAGAGAGTTGCACAAATCCTAAAAAATATTGGTTTCCTCCAACAATTAATTAAAAATAATGCACTAATATTTAAACACCATAAGTATCTGATACGCCACGATGGGTGACATATATACCATTTAAATTCGTTTAAATATTACTTCGGTCCTATTACTAAATAATACGTCACGTTAGGGTGGACTATATATTATTTTTCATAGCTAAGTGTATACCATTATTTAATCTTAAATTACTTAAACCGAATACTTCCGTTTGATATATTAATGGATAATTCCCAGGTCTCGGAGGAGTCACTACGGCCTCGCTTAATACCCGATTCCTAGACAGAATTCTCCATAGCCAACATCAAAAATAGTATTCAGTTTACGTAACGAATTCTATGAAACTTGGTACGTCACGTTGGGGTGATCTGTATACCTTTCAATATTCGTAATTAATTTAGGAAGTTTGTTCTAGTAATATCCATAACACTACCTGACACCATAAATCATACGCCACGATGGGTGACATAAATATAATTTATATTCGTCTCGGTGTTAAATTACATACAAACAATAATGGAGACCGTGGGATTTAATTCCTAATTAATTCCCTCACCCACTTAGAATTTTTATTTAAAATTGTGGAATTTTATCTAGCATGCATCGCCTTATGTTATTTAATCGTAGTCCACATGTATCAAAATACACAAAACACATAACATAACAGCATGCTATTCATGATTAAAGCTTCATAAATAAATACTATGTCCATGCCGTCCTAATTATGTTAAACATGCAATTTAAAAAATAATTACACACATAATTAACAACACACATAATTAATTAATTAAAGCAATAATCAAAAAATCAGTGGAAATAATTAAAATAAAATTTTTCACTATTATGGCCCCTTGAAAAAAAATTCCAGCCTACTGTCTGCTGAGAAAAATATTTTCTGCCAAAAAACCGCTGTTGCGCATGACAAGCATGCGTTACAGCCCTGGAAGGACTGTTGCGCATGATGCGCATGCGTTACTGCCGTCCAGAGGCTGTTTCGCAGGACAGACCTGCGTTACACCCCTTCAACAGAATTTTTTGCACGCGCGCCGCCTCTCCTCTGTCGCCTGTTGCTTCTGTTTTTGTTCACAATCTTTCACACCAAACCAACAGCAGCCTTCAACCAGCTTCGCAGCGGATAAATTTTTTTTTTCTCCGTTTTGATTTCCGATCGCACATAATTGTTACAAAATACCCGGATCTTAATAAAATCCATCAAACAATTATAGAAAAATAGATCTAATACAAAACTAATTTTTTAAATCTATTCTAACAATATCAACCCTCGTGTTTTACAACCACGATAAACCACGTGGAAACCAAACAAAAATTAACCACGATTAAACCACGTGGGATCCAAACACATAATTAAAATATACATGGCCATAATAGTGGATAACAACCTACAAAACAGAATTATACAAGCCTACCACTATATACATGCATATATAATTACGACATGGACATCGTATAAAAAATCGTAGAACCATTGAACCTAGCTCTTGATGCCAATTGTTGGGACAATCGGATCTTCGCACTGCGATTTTTGATACAATAAATTAACGAGTACGAATAGAAAAGTCACCTTGTTAACGGTTGATTCCACGCTCTTCTATTGTATTCCCAAATTCCCTTGAGCGAAGTGTGACCTTCGTCTTCTCAAGTTAACCTCTCTTCTTGCTCCTGGGTGGCTACAAAATTTTTTCGACCAACCCTAGCAAGAAGAGAATAAGAATATATATAGGGTACAATAGGGATCATAGATAATTAGGTTAGGCCTCCCAATGACATTCCGAGCCCAGCCCAATGTCATTTAATATTAATTCAATCCACTAAAGAATTAATATTTGCACTACCTTTCCTAATACCGTAATTTAATTAATTAATTCGGTTCCAATATTATTTGCTTATTAAATTCCCCATGTTTAAAATATCGCATGTCCATTAATTAAATAAATTACTGATAATTCATTTAATTAATATCTTTTATCCTTGATCATCCGCTCAACCTTTATTTAATTATGCCGGAATAAATCCACCTGCAGGGTTTCACATAATTAAATCTTTTTGAGCTTTCAAGGGGACATCATTAACCCGAATATTATCAGGAAATGGATTCCTTCTATAAATAATATTCACCATATATATTATTTCATCACCCAAAATATAATGAAATAATTCATAAGAATTATTTCATATATAAATCAAAGCATGTAAATAATATACACGTGTCAATTATTATATCCGGATTAAGAACCTAAGCATTAATAATAACATAGAATCTTAGTTCACCTTCTTAATCAGTATAAGGGAACAATTCTAAATTTGATCATGTTCAATATACACAAAGTATACTAGTATTATTTAATAGTCAATATAAACTATTCTAAATAATACTACAGCCATACCAGTGGATTGTCCAATACCACCTGTGCTGTGAACCTTATTATATTATATAAACCGTATTTAACAATCTAATATTCTGTATCCCATTTGATACTAGATTGTCCACAATATATAATATTAGACAGCATGTAAACATTTAAATGATTCTCAATAAAACTAGGCCAGAAATAAATGTATATACTTTAAATAAATATTTTCAGTATACACCAACATGCATGACATAACAAAGTTTGAGGTATTAAGGCTCAAAGAACAATCATTTTCTGGTTTCAAGGCTGCACACTTGATGACTAAAGTGGACACTTTGGAATCAGAAGTGACTTCTCTAAAAGTTCTCAATGATGAGCTCAGAGATTCTGTTGAAACTCTCAATTCCAAGTTGGATACTCAAGCAACTACTACTACTGATGTTCTCCTTAATTAACAACAGATGATTTTTGCCATGATGCAACATATGAGAGTCCCTAAACCTTCAGCCTTATCCTCTATTCCACAACCACTAATCTCTTCTCCAAAGGCCCCATCAAAGGCACTTGTGTCTGAGAACAAGCCTAAGGGGGAGAAGCCATTGAATTCAAAATCTAAGGGGGAGAAGAAATCTGTGAAACCAAACTCTAAAAAGCCCAATCAATTTGAGAAACCAAAGCCATCTACCAACAAAGAAGAGTTGAAGCAAGTGGCTGTAGAAGAAGTGGCCAAGGTATCAGAAAAAGAAGCTCAACCTCCATCACCTCCATCTCAAGAATATGACTTCCAAATACCTGACATTGCTAGACAATCCTTTCAAGGCGAGTGATAAGTGGATTTTATATCCACTTGGATCGCTTAATTTCGGCTTAAATTGATTGTCTTGGGCTCAAGTTGTTGTAGATTTGATGTGTTTTGCTTAGTTGTGCAGGATTACGAGAATGTTGACTAAGGTGGATGCTTTTATAATTTTTGGGGAATTAATTGATTAAAATTCGGATTTTCGAGAAGGGTTGCACAGTTTACACTGTTTTGGCCATATCTTGAGTTCTAGAAGTCCGTTTTAGGCCCGTAAGCAGTCCACGCGAAGATAACAAGATTTCCTATCATTCTAAGATAGTCCAGAGGTCCAATTACGTGGGAAACGTTCCAGAAAATCTGAAGAAAAGTCAACTTCGAATTTTCCTTACAAAACATAATCAAATTAGGAAACGTATCTTGCAGAAATTCTATTATAATTCTGTTTTGTATTTTCTTGCTGGGCAAGACTTGTAGTGCCTATATAAACACATCATACCATTGTAATAGAGATAGACATATTATTAGTTATTATTATTGTAACATAGCTTAGATCTGCAAGGGGGAAAAGGAGAGAAGGATTCAACGCTAGTGACAAGCAACGGATCTAGATCTACTTCAGCCTTTGTGTTATTCTGGATTCTAGATTTGTTTTCTTAACTCTTTGTTTATTAATATAATTACTTCTTTTATTCATATCTTGTTTTATATCATGTTTTCATCAAATCCCATGACGATGAACGGTTCAATTATGAGCTAATCGTTGTCATGGGATTCTAACGGAGTTATCTATGTAGCTTAGTAGTTTATATGCTTTAAAGATTTATGTGTGGTGAATTCTTGATATCCTTGTATGGTTGTGTTTCATGTATTTAGATGCGTCGCGAACATCTAATTTGTTAATCTCTTGCTAAACGAGAGTGGATCTTGAGATTTAGAACTTGCCATGCTAGCATAGGATAGGTTGATGTTTTAACATCATGATTTGTGGCGTAAATAGAGATATTATGCTGCCCTATGTGATCTAAGTGGATAACTTGTGCTTAAACCTTTATGTTTTCAAATTCTATAGAGATATAGGGTCTAAACATAATTGGTGTCTACCCATCTTCTATCTCTTTTGTGGATGCATGCGTAGTTTGGTATTAGTATACCGAGAGGTAGCTTTTACTTATTTCGTGTTGTCCGATCAGATATCAAAACCATCACATGTATTGATTAAAGGCTGCGACTCTAAGTGAAGTAGATAATGAAGTTAGAATTCCATGTTATTCTCATATAAGTAATTTGATTTTAGATCTCATTAGCTAGTTAATTCTAAAATTGCATATTAGTTAAATTTGGTTAATTAAAATCTCAATTAATTACTTGTCTTAGCAGTGAATTAAGATCATACATTGTTGAATAGGTGCATTTACTGAAAAGAACCATAATCTGATCCCTGTGGGAACGAATTTGGACTTAACCTTATATATTACTTGTGACCACGTACGCTTGCGTGATTTTGTGCTAACAAGTTTTTGGCGCCGCTGCCGGGGATCATCGGTGTTTAATTTAGTTTATGTGCTTGTCATCAGTGGTCGTTAGCGTTCACTGACTCGGATTTCTTACTTAGTTAGTTTGTTTCGTGGTGTTTTCAGGTACTTAAACGTGTATGCGAACACGTTTGCAGGCTCGTAAGGAAAAACTGGCAGAAGAAGGACTTGAAACTACTGTAGAGATGGCAGAATTACCAGCAGCAGTCAAGGCTTTGAAGGACTATTCGCAGCCAAAGATCAATGACATACAATCTAGTATTGTCAGGCCAGCTATTGCAGCGAACAACTTTGAGATCAAGCCGAGCATAATTCAGATGGTGCAGAATTCGGTTCAGTTTGGGGGTGCTTCTACGGAGGATCCTAACATGCATATTCGGGACTTTATCGAGATCTGCGACACTTTCAAATTTAATGGTGTGTCGGAGGATGCTATCAAGTTGAGACTTTTTGAAAGGCAGAGTGTATAAACTTGTAACACTATAACTAATGTAACTCAAACTAAAGGAAAAGATACTTAACCAGAAGACAATCAAGAACAGGAAGTCACAAGAAATCAACACTAAATGAAGACAAGGTAATTGATACAATTAAACATGCTAACTATGATCAAGCAAAGAAGAAATCATTGAGAGAAGTTCAAGTTAAAGTTGTTCATGCCTCAGTGATTTGATAAATCAAGAATCAAGATCATGACTATCAGTATCAACAAGACCAATTGATTTCAAGTGAAGAAGAAGGAAAGCAAATATTGGGAAGCCAAGTTATTCAGTGAATATGGTAATTTATTCAAGAAGCAGAAACACTATCAAGACTAGTCACTTATGAACCAGACCAATGCATCAAGTGTCAGGACATTGATAGCAAGTTTATGTCAGTAATAAAGAACCATGTTCAAGAGCTTGTTGAAGAATAAAGAAGACATGAAGATATCACAAGTTCAAGATGTGCATTGAAGTTTCAAGTTGAAGACCAGAATATTTTCTAAGTACTAAATGTTCTGGATGGCTAAGTAGAAATTCTCAAGTAGAAGTTCTACTTAGGAATTTCGAGATAGCCAAGTAGAAGTTCCACTTAGGAATTTCGAGATAGCCAAGTAGAAATTCTCAAGTAGAAGTTCTACTTAGGTGCAGCTTCAACATGACACATGGCATCTTCTGATTGGCAGATTTCCAAGCTTTCAAGATAAGGCAAGAATTATGTGGACATCATTGGGCCACGTACATCTTAGTCTTTGAAGACTACAGGACATAGATTACATGTAGTATAAATAGAAGTACTTGTGTAATGTTTTAGTTAGTGAGCAATTCTAGAGAAAAACACAAGAGAAAAAGAGAGAGTGCATTCACAGAGCTTAGTATCATTCACTTCTCTCTCAACTTCTGTTATACTTTGTAATGAATGTTGTAGCAACCCTTTCAAGTTATATATAAAGAAATATATTCCTTGAATCTGTGTGTTCATTTATTGCATCGTTTTTATTGCCTCTCATATTCGAAAAGTTGTATTCACCCCCCCTCTACAACACATTTGGACCTAACAATTGGTATCAGAGCTATATGTTTAACATACAAAACATAGATCCTTGTGTTGAGTAGAAGAATCGTGAGTTTTCATTTTTCAGATCTACTTTTCATTTTCTCGAAAAGTGTGTTTTAATTCGTTGGTAGTGAAAACTCATCTGAAAAAATTATTTAAATACTCCAGGTGTGATTGTTTAGCTTGGGTGTATTTTAATTAATTTTTGTGAATTTATCTGGGTTAGTTCATATTTGGTGTTCTTGAGTGTTCATCATCTGTTCTTATCAAAGAATACAACCCAACAACTTTTTGATCTCCTTTTCAATAGTAAAAGAATAAAAAGGTGGTTTTTGGACTTGTTGATTTATTTTATTCGGCCGAAAGTAAAAGACATACTCAGTACCTAGCATGTGGGTTAGGTGGGTTTGGTGAGTAAAGCATTCAAAGTCAAAAAGTGTTAAAGTGATAATATTGTTTATTCAATATTTAAAGAAATCTGCAGAAAAATTATTCTAAGGCAAAAAGTTCTACATAGAATTTCTACTTGAGAATTTCTACATAGAATTTCGACTTGGACAATTTCTACTTAGTGATTTCGACTTGAGCAAAATTTCTACTTAGAGAAATTTCGACTTAGGCAAAAGTTCTACATAAATATTCTACATAGCCTAGTCTTGGGTACTTAGAAACTTTTAGTGACCAGAATTGAGATGGCTCCTAAAAATGCATTCAAGATCCCAATGTTCAACAAAGATCACTATGAAGAATGGGTTTTCAGAATGAGACTATATCTAGAGACTATTAACCCTGAATATCTGGAAGTCCTTGACAAGGGTAAATTTGTCCCAATGGCAGTTATTCCTTCACATACGGAAGGAGGAGTGGTTATACCACCCCGGTCTGAGCCCAAAAAGGCAGCGGACTTTTCGGATGCTGATAAAGAGCAAATAGCTTTGGATACTGCCGTACGACAAACCTTGATGGAATCTCTTGATCATGAAATGTTCAACATAGTCAAAGGTTTGACTACAGCGAAGAAGATTTGGGACAAGATAGAAGTTGTCATGGAAGGATCTGCACAGGTCAGAAGCAACAAAACACTCATACTCAAGATGGAGTATGACACCTTTAGAATAAGGAAAGGAGAAGGCATAACAGATGTCTACCTACGATTCAGTCAGTTGGTATTGGATTTGAATCTGAGAGGTGTGACTCTCCCCATGGTTGAAACAAATACGAGATATCTGAGGAACCAGCCAAAAAGCATTGAGCATAGGGTCTACGCAATCAGAGAAACCAGAGATTTGCATACAACTTCTCTGGAAGAGTATTATGGAATATTAAAGACCTATGAGCTGGAAACGCTTCAAGATCAAGCATGGGACAATGATTCAAAGTCAAAAGAAAGTGCATCAGGATTAGTTGCTGATGAGGAAGAGTCTAAGAAGGCAATGGTTGCAGCAAAGCCTAAATCATCACTTGCACCACATCAAGTTGATAATGATGACGAGTGCGCATCTGACAGTGATGATGACTACTACACCCAAGAAGAGCTGGACAACATGGACGATAGTGTCGTGGCATACATGGCAAGGAAGTTCAGCAACATGAGATTTAGAAAGAGCAACCGACCACAGAGAAAATCTTCATCTTATTATCGGGCTGCTAAGGGTGGTGGTAGTTCGTCAGGCTACAAAGGAAAAGGCAAGAATACCAGCTACAAATCTCCTTTGGATTTCAAAATGAAGTTCAAATGCTATAATTGTGGTGAAGCTGGACACTTTGCCTCGGACTGCAAAAAGCCTAAACAGACTTATCCAAAAGAAACATTTGAAGCTCTCAAAAGCAACTATGAAGCACTGTTGAAGGAAAGACATGGAAAACGAGCTTTATTGGTAACAGAAGGAAGAGCTTGGGATGATTCAGATGAGGAAGATGTTACTCAAGTAGCGAACTTTGCGCTCATGGCTGAGACATCAGAGGAACCAGAGGTACCAGTTCTGACTCTTAAAGTAGAAATGTCTATTGATGATTATAAAGAACAGAACGGGGCTCTTAGTGAAGAGATCTATATGTTGTGCAAAAGCCTAGACTCTTCTCAAAAGGAACAGAAAACACTTGTTGCCAAATGCCGAATGCTTGAGGCAAAAGTGGAAGAGCTAGAGGCTGCTTGCACTGTAGATACTTCTCTAAGAGACTTTATTAAATCTCTGGAACACAAGCTTGTCCTTAAGGAAGAAGTAGAAGCATGTCTTAGGAACAATCTAGCTGAGTTAGAAACTAAATGCGAAGCATACAAACTAGCTGCTAGTAAAGTGTATGTAGATAATGACACATTTAAGAAGATAACTGGAGTAGGTATAGGGCTTGATTATTCTGACCTTCCTAAGAAAGAAGGAAAGAGACCTATTGACCCTAGTTCCAGTGACCTTAAACAGGAAACACCTAGAATTCTTAAATCGGCTGTCAAACCTATCTACAAACATCTTGTTCCTAGAATAGAAGAAGAAGAGACTGAATTGATAGCTAGATATGAGATTGAGATGGAAGATCGCCAGAAAGAACAACCTGTAACTCCTATTAAACAAGTGAAAATCAATTTCCCTAGAGATGAATCTAGACTGGGATTAGGAGCTAAGGCTGTTAAACAACAAGGAAAGAAAGAAAAAGGCATAAAAGAGGTTAAGGCTGAACGAATAAAGAAAGCATGTTATCATTGTAAATCTACTGAACATCTTTCTTATGCATGCAAAGCTAACATGAATGTTCCTGCTGCACATGCCATGCCTACCACACATACAATGAATAATCTGCATCAGAATCATGCACAGTGTGGTCAACCTAACTGTATGCCATGCACTTTTAATATCATGCAAACTTTTGTGCATTTAATGAATGCATCTAGCCAGTCATGCTCAAATACTGTTGCTAGTTCAAATATCAAGAAAAAGTATGGTAGAGCCAAGACTGTCAGTCCTCCTAAAGTTAGGAGTGACAAACCTTCTCCTAAGACTGACAAATCTGTCAAGTCTGAGAAAGGAAAGGAGATAGTCGAAAGCTCTAGTAATGTGAAGAAAAGTGCATCTCCTGTTGTTAAATCTGTTGATTCTCGATCTTATCGAAAAGCCGGGCCCAATCAAAGTTGGGTTCCGAAGAATGTCTAACCAATCTGTCATTGCAGGGCATTAAGCAGAATAGAAATAAAGTTATATGGGTGCTAGACAGTGGAGCATCGAGGCATATGACTGGAAACAAGTCCCTGCTTACAGAGTTGGTTATGAAGGCTGGCCCTTATGTTACCTTTGGAGATGACAGCATAGGTGTGACTAAGGGATATGGCAAACTGAAAACTGGCAATGTCATCATTGAAGATATTTCCTATGTTGAGGGACTAAAGCACAATCTGTTGAGTATAAGTCAATTCTGTGACAAAGGTTACGAAATTGTCTTCAACAAGAAAGGTGTCTCAATCACTCACATCAAGGAAGGCTCACTAGCTTTAAGAGGAGTTCGAAAGGCAGATCTTTTTGTTGCAGATATGGATTCAGCAAATCAGGATGAGGTCACCTGTTTCTACAGCAAAGCCTCGGATGATGAAAGCTGGTTATGGCACAAAAAGCTATCTCACTTAAACTTCAAAACGATGAATGCTCTCGCGAGGCGAGAATTGGTGAGAGATCTACCTCAAATGGAGTTCGCTCCGAAAGGACTCTGTGAAGCTTGTGAAATGGGAAAGTCGAAGCGAGCATCGCATAAAAGCAAAGAAATTTCTAGTATTACTGAGCCTCTACAACTTCTTCATATGGATTTGTTTGGCCCAGTGAATGTCCTATCTTTGTCTAGGAAAAGATATGCTTTGGTAATCGTGGATGACTTCTCCAAGTATACATGGGTATTGTTCGCAATGACGAAAGACGAAGTACCTTTCTTAATCATTGATCACATCACTCAAATTGAGAATGTTTCAACACTTACTGTGAAGACGATTAGATCAGACAATGGCACTGAATTCAAAAACGCAGTGCTAAATGACTTCTGTGTATCTAAGGGAATACGTCGTCAGTATTCAGCCCCGAGAACTCCACAGCAAAATGGAGTAGTTGAAAGGAAGAATAGAACTTTGGTTGAAGCAGCAAGAACTTTGTTGTATGATTCAAAACTTCCTTTGTATTTCTGGGCCGAAGCAGTGAGTACCGTTTGTTACACTCAAAATAGAACCTTGATCATAAAAGATAAAGAAAAGACACCATGTGAGCTAATGAACAACAGAAGACCAACAATCAAATACTTTCATGTCTTCGGAGCAAAATGCTATGTGCTTATAGATGATGAAAATCTAGGCAAGTTTGCAGCAAAAGCTCGTGAAGGAATCTTTGTTGGTTACTCTACAGACGTGGTGGCAGCTTATAGAGTGTTCTTGGTGAATGATCGAAAAGTGACTGAAAGTTACAACGTCAGATTCGACGATACCAAACTCTCATCAATTTCAAGAGATTCTAGTGAACCTGAGTCCCTAAAATTTCAGAATCTGGACTTAGAAGATCTTGAAGATGAACCTGAGTTGGTTGTTCCATTAAATGTTCCAAGCGTACATGAAGAACCTGAGTCTAGTGAACAAGCTAATTCTACAAGATCAGGAGAGACTTCTTCAGTACCAACCGACAACAACTCAGGGGGAGTAAATAGCAGCTCAAGGACTACTGTTCAAGGCTCGAGTCGAGTTGACTCTAGTTCTGTAGGAGCTGGCACTAACTCAGGGGGAGTTAGTGAAAATAATCTAAGTAGTCAGCACCCCAACTCAGAAAGTCAAGCTGAATCATCTAGACAATTTCCAGGTGAACGGGTATGGAATAGAGACCATCCGTTTGAGTTAATTATTGGTGATCCAGATGCTGGTGTGACTACTAGAAGAACTGCAAGAGCTGACATGGCTAATATCTCCTTATATTCTGGGTTCTTATCCAAGCTTGAACCTAAAGAAATAGAAGAAGCTCTTGGCGATGCTGATTGGGTGATTGCAATGCAAGAGGAACTCAATCAGTTTGAAAGGCAGAAAGTTTGGAAACTGGTACCCCGACCAAAGAACAAATCCGTAATTGGAGCTAGGTGGGTATTCAGAAATAAACTGGATGAAAACGGACTTGTAACACGAAACAAGGCTCGTTTGGTTGCAAAAGGTTATTCTCAGCGAGAAGGAATTGATTATGATGAAACCTATGCACCAGTTGCAAGACTTGAGGCAGTCAGGATGTTCTTGGCATTTGCAGCACATAAGAACTTCAAGGTATTCCAGATGGACGTGAAAAGTGCCTTCCTGAACGGAGAGTTAGAAGAAGAAGTGTATCTGGAACAGCCGCCCGGCTTCGTTGATCCAGAACATGCAGATTTTGTGTATCTACTCTTCAAATCTGTCTATGGCCTCAGACAATCCCCAAGGCGATGGTATGAAACCCTATCCTTATTCTTAATTGAAAATGGTTTTGTTAGGGGAGTAATTGATAAAACATTGTTCTATAAAGTTGTGAGAAATGACTTAATACTTGTTCAAGTATATGTGGACGATATTATTTTTGGGTCATCAAATGAGCGCTTGTGCGAGAAATTTGCCAAGCTAATGCAGGAAAAATATGAGATGAGCATGATGGGAGAGCTGTCCTTCTTCCTTGGATTACAGATCAGTCAGAGAAAAGATGGTATCTTTATTTGTCAATCCAAGTACGTCAGAGATTTACTCAAGAAGTATAATCTAGAAGATGCATCAGCAGCTAAGACTCCCATGGCAACAGCCACGAAGCTTGATGAAGACAAATCAGGTAAATCAGTTGACATCACAGGCTATCGAGGTATGATTGGCTCACTCCTCTATTTAACTGCAAGTAGACCAGATATAATGTTCGCAACTTGTTTATGTGCAAGGTTCCAAGCGGATCCTAGAGAATCACATCTCGTAGCCGTCAAAAGAATTTTTAGGTATCTCAAGGGCACACCAAATCTAGGGATTTGGTACCCAAGAGATACAGGTTTTAATCTTATTGGCTATTCGGATTCAGACTATGCAGGTTGCAGGATTGATAGGAAAAGCACATTCTGGTGCTTGCCAATTTCTTGGCAGAAGATTGGTGTCCTGGCAAAGTAAAAAGCAACATACAGTATCTACTTCTACTGCTGAAGCTGAGTACATTGCTGCTGGAAGCTGTGTAGCTCAAATACTGTGGATGAGGAACCAATTGAAGGATTATGGCATGGAGCACAAGAAAATTCCAATCATGTGTGACAACACAAGTGCCATTGCCATAACCAACAATCCTGTAGATCACTCAAGAACCAAGCATATTGACATCAGGTATCATTTCATAAGAGAACATGTCGAGGAGGGGACTGTGGAGCTACATTTTGTGCCCACAATGCAACAAATTGCAGATATATTCACCAAACCTCTTGATGAAGTAACATTCAATAGGTTGGTTGGTGAATTGGGAATGCTTAACACAAGTTAGTAAAGCCTTCTATCTGTAAAATCCATGTTTATGTTTGTATGTGCAAGCTAATCAATCATTATGTGCTTAGACTTTAAAATGCCTAATTAATGATTGTTATAGGTTGCATATAGTGTGATTTTGCATGAATTCATTGTGTTCTAAGTGTCTTTTATAGCACAAATCTGTGAATTTATGCTTGTTAGATTGCATGATCATAGGGGGAGTTAAATTCATAATAGTCTAAATATTGCATGATTTTTAGATGAATTTACCTGTGTTTTTCATGTAATTAGAGGCCTTAGAATTATCAAGGAATGTTTTAATTATGTCAAATATTAAAATCCTTGAATTGATATTTATATTAATTTGGCAAAATTAATTGTTGAGTTTTTCAAAGAAAAATTGTCAAATTATTCTAAGTATCTTCAAAATTTCGAGTTAGTCTCTATCTCGAAACTCATGTAGAAATTCGACTTGAATTTCGACTTGAGCTTCCAGGGTGAAGTTTTGAAAATTCTAAGTCTGGGAAGAATTTCGAGTTAGTACCTATCTCGAAATTCATCTCGAAATTCGACTTAGAGTTCGAGTTCGAGTTACCAGTGTGCCTAGTTCTATCTTCAAAATATTCGAGATAAAGTCTATCTCGAATTTTATCTCTAAGGTTGAGATGAAGTTTCCATTAAGGGAATATTTTGAAAAGAACTGAGAATTAACTTCGAGTTAGTCTATCTCGAACTTTATCTCGAAGTTCGACTTGATGTTCGAGATAGAGTTCTTAGTCTATCTCGAAACTCAACTCGAATTTCGACTTGGTGTTCGAGATAGAGTTCTCAGTTAAGCTAAAGGGAATTTTTTCGAGTTACACTCCTAACTCGAAACATATCTTGAATTACCCTGGACTTTTTGATTCAAGGAAATATTTTGGAAAGAATTTGAGATTAACTTCGAGTTAGTCTATCTCGAACTTTATCTCGAAGTTCGACTTGATGTTCGAGATAGAGTTCTTAGTCTATCTCGAAACTCAACTCGAATTTCGACTTGATGTTCGAGATAGACTCTAACTCGAAAAGTATCTTGAATTTTCTGTTTTTCCAAGTTTACTACAAATCAATAATGTTCAAGATAGTATTTCCCTATAGTTTCTGCTGTAATTTTGGTTAAAGTGCTTCTTTGTGCATAATTGTTCGAGTTAACTTCTATCTCGAACTTTATCTCGAAGTTCGACTTGATGTTCGAGATAGAAAAGTTCGAGATAGAAAAGTTCGAGATAGAGTTCGACTTAGATGTCCCCTGTATGGACTTAGTACTTTTCACATTTTTTAACAGGGACATTTTTGTCATTCCACATTAATGTCTATATATACTTCTCTAACTCGATCTATTCTTTCACTTTTACCTAATTGAGTTTTACAGCCGCCCCAAATACATACAGGCGATTTTGACTTACAACCACTGATTCGTAATCTTTGTGACTAATCTCATACGGACAACGAATTACTGCCCGATTTTTTACTGCCATTATCTGAGTGACCAGTAATATCTGAGTTTGTGTGTTTGTGAATCTGTTCTTCTTTCTCGACATATATACATACGTATATACTCACACCGTTTCACAGTCATATACACACGATTTCACTGGTGTGTACACACATAACTTCACTGATTTCACTGGTATCAGATTCTGTTAATTGGTTGTTGATTTTCGCCTCTCACAGTGATAATTATCTATAACCCGTAGTTTAATTTTTCAAAAGTGACTTTTGGTCTTTTTGTTAAATTAAAAGGGATATAACTGATAATTCCTAAATTAATTGTTTTTCGAAAATTAAAATAAAATTCACATCTTCTTAAAGAAAAACATTTAATCAAAATGGCTCACCAATTTTCCCTTGCTAAAAACAATTTTTACAATATTTCTACGGAAATTGGTGATCAACTCCCGCGGTTTAAGTTTTGGATACGATTTCTCAATTTGTATTCCAAAGCTAGCCAAGCTTTTACTGCTAAACCTACACTAGTACATGATGCTTTACAGCAATTATGGACTAGTGCGGTTACTTTTGGGAGTAAATCAACCCCCTACGGTTTCAGGTTTACCTTAGCGGGTCAGGAATATGAGGTGACAGAACAAATTGTCAACAGAGTTCTAGGATTCCCAATTAAAGATGCCTATGATCCAGAACCTACTGCTGCAGAACGCCTCAGATTCTTTGAAGAAATTGGATGTTATCCTACAAAAGGCCCAATCACGGGAAATATCCAAAAGCAATTCTTCCATGCGGAATGGAATTACTTTTTCGAGGCCATCACAAGATGTTTTCGGGCACGCGAAAAAGACTTTCATCAAATTCCGATTCCCATGCAAACCTTTGCAGTAGCCCTAGCAAGAGAACTGGATATAAACTATGGACGCATAGTTCTCTCTGAGATAGTGGCCTCAATGGGATCCCTTGCAAGCAGAGACCTCTCTACCACTGATGTCGTCTGCTGGTTTCCTCGGTTTCTTCAAATGCTAATCAATGACTTAATACCGAAGGATGCTCTTGCTATTCGACAGGGATTTGCCAGAAGCCCCACATCTGAATCACTAGGGATGGGCACTAAGTCACTTGCAACCATTGCAAATCAGGATAAACATCAAGGTAAGCCAATGTCTACTCCTGAAAATATTCAAATGTGGCTTAGATATGATGCAGGAGTTACCAATTTGGAGGCATCATCACAAGTCTCATCACATGCTCAAAATCCATCTGTTCATGCTGAGGCATTTGATGAGATTCCGGATGAGGAAAGCGATGATGCACAAGGTAATCAATCAGGTAATCTCTCTCTGCATACTATTCATTCCTCCTCCTACGTTTCTGATTCCGCGACCCATGAGCCTGCTAACCCGCAGGATCTATCCCAGGGTAAGAGCCATATTTCTGACTCTGAGTCTGATACACATTCCTACTCTTTATCACCCCTGTTAACGGAAGTCAGAAAACCAGCACGTATATTTATACAAGATGATGAGGAGAATGAACCCGAAGAGCAGCAACTTTTTCGCAAGAAAGCCAAACTTTTCCACGCTGCTACTTCACAACCACAGTCAAACCCTAGCGTGTCACACGCAACCACTCCACCTCACGCGAGTGGTTCACCCCTTGAACATTCTGCACATAGGGATTTTGATTTTGGTGAGGATGATGTGCCTCTTGATGATACTGTTGCTTCAAGAGGACATGAAGTCTTAAGAACTTCAACCGTACCTTCACCGGTACGTACTGATGCTGCAAAGAGGATCGGTTCTGATGTCGTACAAGGACACTTTGCAGCCTCTCAGACTGAGATTCCAACTCAGGAACAAACAGAATTTGATCCCATAACTGTCAACAACATTTCTTATCAAGTTTCTGCAGGTACTGCTTCACTTTTAGGATCAGTCATTGAAGACATACACGAGCGTGAGACAGGGAGTGTGTGTGAGAGGTTAGGGAGAGAGGGACCTTCATTTTTAAGGCCCGAAACCGAGCGCCAAATACCAATAGAACGCGTATTAGAGCGAGGTCACCTAAACCAAACACCGTCCCTTAATACTGAAAATTTTGATACTCGTATGACTTCAATGGAGAATAAAATGGAGCAGTTCGGGCAGTCGATGGGGCAGTTGGGGATTAATGTTGGAAACAATCAACGGGCTCTAGACGACTACGCAGCAAGAATGGCAAGTCAAGCTACAGCTTTTGATGATTTGACAAATAAGGTCAATGACTTGGGCCATGCTGGTGGTGTCTTGGGAAGCACTCTCAATGAGAGGATGGGGGCATTGGAGTCTACAATGCATACAATGATTGTGGAGATCAGTAGAATGATGTTCGCAGTCAGGAGTTTTGTGCCCCCGGAGTGCTTCGAGTCGGAACAACCTCCCCCCGATGCTGGAGCAGGTGGTGCAGGTGGTGCTAGTGGAGCGGGAGCCTCTGGTTCTGGTTTTGGAGGTTCCTATGCAGCTGGTGGATCTGAAGACCATGGTGGAGCTCAGGATAACTCACCTAAGGGGGAGAGTGGAAAGGAGACGAGACAGCAGGCAGTTCACATCGAAGCAATTGAAGAACCCGCTGATCTTGTTAAGGAACCAGAAATTGAGCCTGCTGTTGCTGAAGAGGCTCTGAGGAGGAGAAAGGGTAAGGCAATAATGGTTGAAGAAGATGAACCAGTTATTGACCTGAGTCATCAGGACACAGTACAGGAGGTACTAGACTCAGATTCTGATATGGAAGACGTACCTCTCGCACATGCTGTAAAGCGATCTTTGAAGGAACAAGGTGGAGGTGCTGGTATGTCTTTCGGAATGCCTGAAGAAGATCCTGTTGATGAAGAAACCCTGCAGTCTCAACAGTTAGCCTTGGAACAAGCTCAGTTCCATAAAATGAAGATGATGCAAGAACATGCTGCGTTCCTAGAACAGAAGGTGGAGCTACAAGGGAAGCAGTATGAGTATGAGCTTGCAAGGCTAGCTAATCCTCAAGTTGATCTGGACAAAAGAAGGATAGGGCAGAAATGGGATGAAGCAAGGAAGATAATGATGGGACCATGTGCAAAAGGAGTTCATAACAAGGATGCAGATGATCTGTTCTACAACTTGAATTTGCAGAATCCAATGACTGGTGACTATATAAATGCTTTGAAGAGATTAATTTCTAAAGTCAGGGTTGGGTACAACGCAAATCTTAAGGAGTGGCAGGTTATTTTGTCTTTGGTAGAAGGAGTCCCAACATCTTTCCTATATGTGGATGACCAATTCATAATGAGGAGATCTGCGTCAGAGTTGTTCTTGCTAGCGACTAAAATTCAGTACTCTCAATCTGAGGAGCTAAGCATTCTGTACAGGGATCAGTTAATGCAGCTAGCAGAGGACAAGGGTCCAGAATTCTCAGCTTATCCAAATTTTGTCCGGATGGTGGTTCAAGGAAAGATGAAGAGGGTGAGCATGGAGGAAAAGGACTTAATGGAACTTTCAGTGGAATCTCTTAAAGCTGTATGTAGACAAATGATGGGTAAGGGATTCGCCTCTGAGCTTAAAGATAAATCCGTGAGGATCATTGAAAGAGTCATATTCTTGAAGAGCAATGAGGTGTGGAAGTGTGATGTCATTGCTCCAAACCCTCTCGACAACGTGAAGATTGAGCCGGAGCTGATAGAAAAGAAATGGAATATTCTTCAAGCAATGAAGAATGTAGATGAAGCTTTGACTCTTCCTTCTGGAGAACTGGAACAAGGAGAAATAAGGGAGGCAGTTGGCGTTCTAGGGATAGATAGTGTATACTGGATACACTCTTATGCTGATGATACAGCTGATGCCTTAGCATACATAGATGCAGACCAGAAACAAACACTCTTGCATATGAGTAGACAATGGCTGCTACAGACTCAAGATGCTGCATTTCTAGAGAAAGTGTTATATGTGTTCAAATGGGGCGAAGTGGAAGACAAGTTTGTTGAAGAAAAGCAGAGACTCGTGAGTTACCTGTCTGAAGTAATTGTGGAGAAGAAGCGAATGGAGCGAGATGCGGCTAGTGTCTATAATACTGACCGTGTCAAGGGCTACCCCAAGATGATATATCGTTATCTCAAAGCCACTAAATCTCATTGGAAACCTCAGCTCATAATGAAGAACTTTGAGGAAATTCCAAAGATAAGGACTACTCAGGAGGTTGATAAACTCAGAAGGCTTTTCAAACATCCTAACCCAGAGCCCAGGAACCCTCTAGAAATGGAAGATGTAAGTCTGTTGAATGCTAGGTGGAAGCAGCTTCACGATCCAGTGTACAAGAAAGAACAGCAGCAGAAGGAGAAGCGCAAAAGGCAGAAAGAAGAGAGAGACCAAGCTGCTGAAGCTAGAAAGAGGAAACGGAATTAGGGTTAAAGGTCAGAGTGGTGTGAACTTGAAGTTGGAAAAACTTCATGTCTTTCGGTTGCTTTAACTCACTTGAGGAAATTCACCTTAGAGTGAATCCAATAAGGTGATACAAGTTTGACCAAAAGGTATGAAATAATCCAGGTGATAGGAATCATTCAAATGATCTTTAATTCGAGGTTCGAATTCTGTTTCTAGTTTTTATGTTCATTGTATTGTTTTCAAGTTCTTTTCAATTGTATATTATTCAAGAATGTAATGTTAATTATCTTTTCTCGTCTCATTGTTTAGTTGAGTTATCCTTCATTAATTTGAATGTCATTGTTAGACAATCAAATTGGGGGAGATTGAAAGGCAGAGTGTATAAACTTGTAACACTATAACTAATGTAACTCAAACTAAAGGAAAAGATACTTAACCAGAAGACAATCAAGAACAGGAAGTCACAAGAAATCAACACTAAATGAAGACAAGGTAATTGATACAATTAAACATGCTAACTATGATCAAGCAAAGAAGAAATCATTGAGAGAAGTTCAAGTTAAAGTTGTTCATGCCTCAGTGATTTGATAAATCAAGAATCAAGATCATGACTATCAGTATCAACAAGACCAATTGATTTCAAGTGAAGAAGAAGGAAAGCAAATATTGGGAAGCCAAGTTATTCAGTGAATATGGTAATTTATTCAAGAAGCAGAAACACTATCAAGACTAGTCACTTATGAACCAGACCAATGCATCAAGTGTCAGGACATTGATAGCAAGTTTATGTCAGTAATAAAGAACCATGTTCAAGAGCTTGTTGAAGAATAAAGAAGACATGAAGATATCACAAGTTCAAGATGTGCATTGAAGTTTCAAGTTGAAGACCAGAATATTTTCTAAGTACTAAATGTTCTGGATGGCTAAGTAGAAATTCTCAAGTAGAAGTTCTACTTAGGAATTTCGAGATAGCCAAGTAGAAGTTCCACTTAGGAATTTCGAGATAGCCAAGTAGAAATTCTCAAGTAGAAGTTCTACTTAGGTGCAGCTTCAACATGACACATGGCATCTTCTGATTGGCAGATTTCCAAGCTTTCAAGATAAGGCAAGAATTATGTGGACATCATTGGGCCACGTACATCTTAGTCTTTGAAGACTACAGGACATAGATTACATGTAGTATAAATAGAAGTACTTGTGTAATGTTTTAGTTAGTGAGCAATTCTAGAGAAAAACACAAGAGAAAAAGAGAGAGTGCATTCACAGAGCTTAGTATCATTCACTTCTCTCTCAACTTCTGTTATACTTTGTAATGAATGTTGTAGCAACCCTTTCAAGTTATATATAAAGAAATATATTCCTTGAATCTGTGTGTTCATTTATTGCATCGTTTTTATTGCCTCTCATATTCGAAAAGTTGTATTCACCCCCCCTCTACAACACATTTGGACCTAACACTTTTTCCATTTTCTTTGAGAGATAAGGCTAAGGGCTGGTTACATTCTCTACCAGCTGGTTCCATTACTACATGGGATGATCTTGCTCAGAAGTTTCTTACTAAATTCTTCCCTATGGCGAAAACTGCAGGAATACGGAACCAGTTAACTCAATTTCAGCAGCAATCTGGCGAGTCTTTGTGTGAGGCTTGGGAACGTTACAAGGAGATGCTTCGTAGGTGTCCACATCATGGCATGCCTGATTGGATGGTTATTAATGGTTTTTACAATGGGTTGGGAGCACAGTCTAGACCTTTGCTAGATGCAGCATCAGGTGGAGCTCTGTGGGCTAAGAGCTATGAGGAAGCATATGATCTTATTGAGATGATGGCTGCTAATGAATATCAAAATCCAACCCAGAGGCTTTCTCAAGGTAAGGTAGCAGGTGTTCTTGAAGTTGACACAGCTTCAGCTATTGCAGCTCAGTTGAAGGCTCTTACAATGAAGGTGGATTCTCTTGCTAATTATGGGATTCAGCAGGTGGCTAGTATTTGTGAGCTATGTGCGGGCGCACATGAGACAAGTCAATGTGCTATCTCTTCTGAATCAGCACAGTTCGTTAGTAATTTCCAAAGACCTGCTGCACCAGTCCCAGCCACTTATCATCCGAACAACAGAAATCATCCTAACTTCAGCTGGAGCAACAACCAAAGTGCTCAACAACCTCAGCAGTCTTATCAGCAGTTTCAAAGTCAGGAAGCTAGGCCATTCAATCAAGGCTATCAACAACAGTATGCTCCAAGGGCACCATATCAACCTCCTGGATTTCAGCAGCAACAACCCCAGGCTCAAGCGGGGCAATCATCTAATGAAAAATCAGAAATGGATGATATGAGGATGATGTTGAAGAACCTTCAAGCTTCTCAAAAGATCTTGCAAAACCAGATGGGACAGATTACAAGTGCTTTGTTGAACATGCAACAGGGGACTCTTCCTAGTGATACGGAAACAAATCCAGGCAGAAGGGGGAACAAAGAACAGGTTAATGCAGTGACTTTGAGATCAGGAAAGGTTACAGCAGGCCCTCAATCAGCAGCTGAAGAAGATGAAGATGTTCAGAATCAGCAGGTTGAAAAATCTGCAGTGCCAGAAATTGAGAAATCTGATTTAGTGGCTGATCAGCTTGATGGTGAGAAGAGCAAGAAACCTGTTGAAAAGTCTACTCCGGAGCAATCTTCAAAGAATAATCAAATCTATCCTCCTCCTCCGTTTCCTCGACGCGTGCAGAAAAGTCAAGAAATTCAGTTCCAGAAGTTTATGGATGTCTTCAAGAAATTGTCCATTAACATTCCTTTTGTTGAAGCATTGGAGCAGATGCCGAGGTATGCAAAGTTCATGAAGGATATTTTGTCACGAAAGAGAAGGTTGGAAGAATTTGAAACAGTGGCATTAACGGAGGAGTGTAGTGCAGTGCTGCAGCAGAAGTTGCCTCCTAAACTTAAAGATCCAGGAAGTTTTACCATCCCGTGTACTATTGGCAATCTTTCTTTCAGCAAGTGCTTATGTGATTTGGGTGCTAGCATTAATCTCATGCCCTTGTCTGTTTTCAAGCAACTTGGTCTGCCGGAGCCAAAGCCAACCAACATCTCTTTGCAGTTGGCTGATAGGTCAATCACTTATCCTAGGGGCATAGTGGAGGACGTTTTGGTGAAAGTTGATAAGCTCATATTTCCTGCTGACTTCGTTATCTTGGATTTTGAAGAAGACAAGAAGATTCCCATAATCTTGGGAAGGCCTTTTCTAGCTACAGGCCATACTTTGATTGATGTGCAAAAAGGAGAGCTTACAATGAGGGTGCAAGATCAGAGTGTCACCTTTAATGTGTTCAAGGCCATGAAATTTCCAACAGAGGATGAAGAGTGTTGCAGTGTGGAAATAGTTGATACGGGTCAGAAAAAGAAGTTTGATCAGTTGCTGAGCGAGAAATCGGACAGTTCTTCGGTTCGTGATCTTTCGAAAGTAAAGCTTGGAAAACTTCCACCATATTTGAGGTATGTCCTTTTGAATAATGAGCTAGTTATTTTTGAAGAGGGGCATGATAACGTGTTGCGAAGGTGGAAAGCAGATGATAAGGATGAGGAAATTTTTGTTCAACCGGTTGAGTCAGAGAAGCACCTGAGAGGTGTGAAGAAGAAAAAGAAGAAGATTTGGCCATTTGGTAGTAAAATTAGGTTGAAATCTGATGGAAGTGAATTGTGGAAAGCAAGCAATCAAGATGTCAACGTTCGTATGAATGGTCTATCTGTTGAAGACGGTTCAGTTATTCTTTTGAAACCGCCATGAGTTGAGGAAGTAACGTCAAGCTATTGACGTTAAAGAAGCGCTTCGTGGGAGGCAACCCACGCCTTCGTGAAAAAAAAAAAAAAAAATTGTGTGAAAAAAATGAGTGTTGTGAGTGTTGTGTGAAAAAAAAAAAAAAAAAAAAAAAAAAAAAAAAAATATTTCGGGCGTGTAACGCAGGTTGCGCCTGCGTTACTGGATGTCGCGCAGGCTGCGCCTGCGTGACTGATCTTTAGGCAGGCTGCGCCTGCTTTATGCAGGCTGCGCAGGTCCACTTTTTTTTAGTTTTTTTCTATTTTGTTTTTTTTTTCCTTTCTTTTCTTCCCTTTGTAAAAAAAAAAAAAAAAAAAAAAAAAAAAAAAAAAACAAAACAAAAATTCAAACCCCAAATTTTATCCTAATCCTATTTCAATTCCAAAACCCCCATCTCTCTTCCAAAATTCTAAACCTATTCTAATTCTTTTTCTTTAATTCATCAAATCCTATTTCTATCCTACATCAAATTTCATACCCACCCAAAATTTTTCCTTTTCACATTAATTTTATTCACCCAATCCCTCCATTATATATACACACCCATACATACAAATCCAATTCCTCTTCTATTTATTTAAATTCAATTCTAAAGAGGAATTAATTACAAGTTCACCTCTTTGATTCGTAATTGGGTTAAATCTTCTCTAATATTATTTTTATTACGAATTTGTGTTCTTGTAATTGGGGGTTTTGTAGGATTCTTGTTATTTGGGAGGTGGCTAGTCTATGGAGCTCGTACGCATTATCCTCCACCAGATTCATCCGAGGAGGGTTATGATTCAGCTGGTTAGGTATGTTTTCTACTTTCCCTCGTATTTACTTCCATTCAATGCGGACATTGAATATTTTAAGTTTGGGGGTGGTTTGAGGGATTAGTAGTTGTTGTTGTATATATGTGTTCATGTAGGATATCATGTTTTGCATGCTTAGTAGTAACTCATTCATGTTATGTTCGTATTATCTACGTTTGTTTCATGTAGGACATTCTGTTTTTATTTATGTATACCATGTGAGTTCATTCTAGTTGCATTGTCATGGCATGCATGTTTCATGATCCCTTAGAACGAGCTAATTCTGATTGGTAGGTAGGTGTCTAATTGAGTGTGATAATGATGAGTAGAGGGTTGATTTATAGTTTCTATGAAATTGACTTGCATGCTTCAGAAACAAATTCTTTTCACAGTCTCATTGGGTGCTTTTGAGCTAGGTTGAGATCATGCTTGTTTGGATGTTTTGAGATTTAATCACTTGATTATATTTAGAATTTTCATTATTCCCTTGATGGCCTAGAACAATTAAGTCTAAGTTTGGGGGAAAACATGGATTTCATGCTTAAATTGTAAATAATTGTCAATAATGGCTAGGCGTCAAATGGCTAGTAGCCGGCTCATATTTTTATGAGTAGTCTAGGGTTGGAATTGAGAATTCTCATTCCAGATTGCATAGAAAAAAAAAAAGCAGAAAGAAGAAAGAAGAAAAAAGAGAAAAAAAAAAAGAAAAGAAAAAAAATGATGTCAATTGTTTATATGCAAAATTAACCAGGGTGAGCTCTTTAATACTCGAGCAATTAAGTTCTAGGGGACTTTGTGCCTAGTGACCTAAGGATTTTATAGTCTGGGATCCACTAACCCAACGCTCGCTACATGGGTATTATTGTATAAGCCTTTCGGGGTCTCATCCATTGCACGGTTAAATAAGCATGCTGTATATTATGTGTCGTAGTTGTTTAGTAATAAAAGCATGAATTTCTGTCTACCTTGGATAAGGATGGAGGCGTTCTTAGGTTATGAAGTGTCTACGGTCTATTCTATTTATAAACCTGTGATTGTCTTGACGAAAAGCATGTATGATTTTTGACCTAGTTTTGGGAGTATTTCTGATGAGCATTGCACACACGCACGTTTCTGTTCATGTATTGTTAGTATACGGGAACTTGGTCGAGCTCTATTTGGATTTATTTGCATTCTTTGAGATATTTGCTTGCTCGTTGGTTTTGGTTAGTTTGAAGGGGATCGTTGCATTTTTCATTCTAGTTGCATTCATGCATTGCATTGCATTAGGTTAAATGGATTTTGTGGGTACATTCGCTATAGGCCCTCACGAGACCTTACTCGTCCGCTAGGGCTGCCTAGGGGTTTAAAGGGCTTGTTGCATATGCCAAATGCAACCGTGATCACCTACGGAAGTGGTACTAGCTAGTTAGTTAGTTGTAATTGTTTATGCTTGAGGACAAGCATCGGTTTAAGTTTGGGGGTGTGATAAGTGGATTTTATATCCACTTGGATCGCTTAATTTCGGCTTAAATTGATTGTCTTGGGCTCAAGTTGTTGTAGATTTGATGTGTTTTGCTTAGTTGTGCAGGATTACGAGAATGTTGACTAAGGTGGATGCTTTTATAATTTTTGGGGAATTAATTGATTAAAATTCGGATTTTCGAGAAGGGTTGCACAGTTTACACTGTTTTGGCCATATCTTGAGTTCTAGAAGTCCGTTTTAGGCCCGTAAGCAGTCCACGCGAAGATAACAAGATTTCCTATCATTCTAAGATAGTCCAGAGGTCCAATTACGTGGGAAACGTTCCAGAAAATCTGAAGAAAAGTCAACTTCGAATTTTCCTTACAAAACATAATCAAATTAGGAAACGTATCTTGCAGAAATTCTATTATAATTCTGTTTTGTATTTTCTTGCTGGGCAAGACTTGTAGTGCCTATATAAACACATCATACCATTGTAATAGAGATAGACATATTATTAGTTATTATTATTGTAACATAGCTTAGATCTGCAAGGGGGAAAAGGAGAGAAGGATTCAACGCTAGTGACAAGCAACGGATCTAGATCTACTTCAGCCTTTGTGTTATTCTGGATTCTAGATTTGTTTTCTTAACTCTTTGTTTATTAATATAATTACTTCTTCTATTCATATCTTGTTTTATATCATGTTTTCATCAAATCCCATGACGATGAACGGTTCAATTATGAGCTAATCGTTGTCATGGGATTCTAACGGAGTTATCTATGTAGCTTAGTAGTTTATATGCTTTAAAGATTTATGTGTGGTGAATTCTTGATATCCTTGTATGGTTGTGTTTCATGTATTTAGATGCGTCGCGAACATCTAATTTGTTAATCTCTTGCTAAACGAGAGTGGATCTTGAGATTTAGAACTTGCCATGCTAGCATAGGATAGGTTGATGTTTTAACATCATGATTTGTGGCGTAAATAGAGATATTATGCTGCCCTATGTGATCTAAGTGGATAACTTGTGCTTAAACCTTTATGTTTTCAAATTCTATAGAGATATAGGGTCTAAACATAATTGGTGTCTACCCATCTTCTATCTCTTTTGTGGATGCATGCGTAGTTTGGTATTAGTATACCGAGAGGTAGCTTTTACTTATTTCGTGTTGTCCGATCAGATATCAAAACCATCACATGTATTGATTAAAGGCTGCGACTCTAAGTGAAGTAGATAATGAAGTTAGAATTCCATGTTATTCTCATATAAGTAATTTGATTTTAGATCTCATTAGCTAGTTAATTCTAAAATTGCATATTAGTTAAATTTAGTTAATTAAAATCTCAATTAATTACTTGTCTTAGCAGTGAATTAAGATCATACATTGTTGAATAGGTGCATTTACTGAAAAGAACCATAATCTGATCCCTGTGGGAACGAATTTGGACTTAACCTTATATATTACTTGTGACCACGTACGCTTGCGTGATTTTGTGCTAACAGCGAGCCTCTAGAATTTAATGATGTTCTCTCTCTCACAGGGTGTGTCGAGAAACTGCAAACTCAAAATTATACAATGACATAGCCTTTTTGAGGCATTTTCAGGATCTGAGGAAAAGGGCTAACTTCCACTACTTTGACTACATTGAGCTTCTTATGCAAGACATATTTCTAGTCACTGTAGTGGGAAGAGAAATTGTTCAAATCAACCCTCATGCCATCATCACTACCAATGAAAGAGAAGTTCTAGTTCACAGCCAAGAAACTCTATCACATTCATATTGAAGCCTTACAAGTTCTATCTTGATCTGAAATTGGAACTATTATCAAGAAGATAGAGAGGAATAACTCATCAGACAATTTCACTCTCAATGAGATTCTTATAAAGTGCTTGAAGTCTCAATTGCCTCAAGTAATTCCACAGCCTCAATGTATCTTGTATGAATCAAATAAAGACATTGTTGCATTCAGATTTGGCTATCATCTCAAGATCAGTAATAAGTCTACAGTAAAGTATTTGGCTGGGGCTTTACATTCAAGGAGAGGAAAATCAGAATATGAAATTGAGGCCCTTGGAATTCTGACTAAATTCATCAATTCACAGTCAAACATTCAGCCTATTGCAAGAGGAGACAAGTCAGAAAAGGATAAAGATGATCATGATAAGAGTGGCAGGAAGGATAGATCTCAAAGGAGTGATAAAGGTGATGAAGACAAGAAGAAGAAGAAGAAGAATGACAAAGGAAAGAAGGGAAGTGATGACAAAGGAGGTAAAGTGTCTGAGAGAAATAGTGGAAGACAGCAAGCCCTAAGTATCACTAGCAATACTTCCACCACAACACAAGGCTATAAGCCAAGGGTGGATACAGTTAGTGATGACTTAACAAAATCTAAATCTATGGCTTTTAAAACTGTCTTGCCATCTCTGCCAAAGTAGATTCAAATCAAGAAACCATCAGTATGTCTCCAAAAGCAAACTGCTAATGGTGAACTACAATGGTCAAGAGACAAAGACTTCAAACTACTTTCAAGTGAGAAAATGATAAAGCTGAAAATTAAACCTATGGCTAGAAAGGCAAGGAAGGTGAAGAAATCTGCATCTCAGGCTCTCACAATTATTCCAGGATTAGACTCGCCACCTTTTGATGAAGACTATGACATGGAGGAAATGGCATTTCTACAAGCTCAAAGAATCTATCATGTGGCTATAGTTGATGATTGCCTGGAGTTCAAGTACACAGATGGGAGGATGAAAAGATTCAAGCATGGTATGTGCCAACATTGGGGCAAATTGTATGATTTAGAAAGAGTGATGGTACTACTAAGCTATGATGAAAAGGAGAGAAGCTGGAAGGTGGAGATAGCATATTTCATTAAAATGAAGAGAGACCATGAAGAAGTGTTGAGAAGGGAGAATGAAGAGAAACTGAGAAAGAGAGAGGAGGAGTTTGCTGATCTTGAAGCCAAGGCTTATGAGATAAGGGCCAAGGGCTTATGCAAAGTCAGATTGAAACCTTACATTGTGGAGTATAAGAAAAATAGAAGAACTGTGAAGATTAGAATGCACTACATTAGTTCCTACTCTGAAGCCAAGCTGAATGAAGTAATCAGAGATCTATCAGGCTCCCCACTAATTGAAGAACTCAATTCTTTGGAAGACATTATTCTGGCAATGGAGGAAAATGCAAAGAAAGCCAAAGAAGCTAAAGAAAAAGAAGAAAAGAAGAAAAATGATGATTTACAAGCCAAGGCTCAAAGGATGAAATCAATGGAAAATGGCTAGTACTTCTTCATAACTGTAAGAATGCTTCTTTATAATTTTATCCATATTATCAATCAATTTCATACCTGTACTTTTCAACTTATATCTTTATGTATGTTAGGCTTGTTATCATACATGAAATTGTGGCTAAGGGTCTTACTCACAATTTGGGGGAGATTGTTAGTCACAGAGGCATGTGTGTATATATCTAATAACATGCCTAATTGTTTTTAATGCTTTGCATTACCTACATGACCCTTTAACTGGTGAACCCTCTAGTTGTAAAGTTTCTACTTGTATTTAGTACTTGTAATAGGCATCAAAATTCTAGTTGTGTAACTGTATAAATTAAGTCATGAAATAATGCTTGAAAGAAGATCCAGAGATCCTGCCTCAAGCTTGAAGAACAAGGCTGTAGAAATAAACACAATTGGATTTTGAAGATTGAAGATTTGCCTAAGTACTAATTCGAGAAGTGTTTTGGTATATTCGAGAAGTCAAAGTTTTGAAAAGTCAGGGATTTGATATCTCAAAGAGTCAACAAGTCAAAGTCTCATTCGATAATTCAGGGATTCGACATGTATAACACTCTATTCGAGAACTAAAGATGTCAACTAGTAAAAGCATCATTCGAGTTCTCAAAGAGTCAATAAGTCAAAGTTACATTCGATATCTCAAGGACTCAGGAAGCTATTCGACATCTCTAGGATTCCATAAGTTAAAGCTCTATTCGATAAGTCAAGGAGAATACTCTGAGATAACAAGTTTTTCATTATCTTAGATAACATCTCTCTGAGAAAAATGAAGCTAAGAATACTAACATTTGTATTCATAGATTGTAGCAAAAATCTTTATCTAATACAACGTTAGATTAAAGTGAGTGATTGTGTTCTTGTGTTTTTAATTCCACACTTATATATTCAGATAAACACAAACAAACACTTAGCTACACTAACATCAAACAGATTCAAACATTCACACACAAACTGCTCTTAAAGTTAATTCGAAGAAAATTTTGAAAAATACATTCACCCCCCTCTGTATTTTTCTTGTGTGTATTCCATACTCAGCAAGGATGAACCACTGCTGCGAATCCTCGTCTGCCATGGTTTTTGTCTCCCTATTTTGTTGCCAGCTCCCGGTTTTCACCATGACTATGGGATATTCCACCGTCCTTATCTCAACCATGAATAATAACGTGATATACTCCTAGTCCTGGTAAATACCTTTCATGTAATTCTTAATTGTAGAACTGCCATAGCCGTGTCCCTAAAACCACCATCAGTTTTGTAATTAAATCACCTCTGTTGTTCGGTTTCTCATTTATTACTGTTGTCATCGTTTTATCACCATACAAGTAAAACAAAACTCCCGCTTCTCCGTAATAATGCTTGGTTTGACTCGTTAATCACATCCACGTCGCATCGTCCTTGTCTAGCAGTCGTAGTTTATGCTTTCACCTCCGCAATCCATCCACGGTGTATACATGTGTATGTATGTATGTATATATATATATATATATATATATCAAATACTTTATTCAAAAATCTGACTGTGTCATAAAGCTTCATTAGTTTCTTTTCATCTTGCTGCACAAGCCAGCATGGTTTGGGCAAAATACGTCGCTCTTTTGATCTTTGTTTTTAATTTAGAAAGCGTCTTGAGGCTTCATCTTCTCCCAGATATAGCGCACCATCACTAGTTTCTGCATCGTCACTTTACATAATGAAATCATCTATCCCTGGTATGGTAAAAAATCCGTGAAGAGTACCACCATATAGGCACATGCCATCTCGTCTTGATGCCCACCAGTGTTTATGTCTGTTTGTATGTCAGTTACGGGAAGAAGTTCGTCCATCTATTCTTTATATGACCTTCACGTTGTCTCTCCAACTTGTAACCCTAATAACAACAGCTACCATGAACGTCTCTGTCAAGAAAAACTATAATAATGAGTAACCCACCTATATTTTCTTGATATCTCGTTTGTCCACCACAAACGAACAAGGAATTCCCTCCTTCTAGCACCAATGTTGATGGAGGATTTTCGTAATCTACGTGATTTTCGGAGGCCTGCTGGAATTTACAAGAATAATTCATGTAAATGGTTATTTTTGGTGATTTGGGTGTGATTTTATGATGGGGGTGAGCTGAGCTTGAGAGGTTATGAGAGTCATCGCAGGTTCCATTAGCAAGATCTGTGGCCGTTCTCCCAAGGTGCCTACGTACCCATGTTTATATAGGGATCAAGCTCATGTAGTTCTAAGTCTATGCTGATTTTGCTTGACCAGCTGTATGGCTAAATCTAGTTCGAGTTGGACTCAGTTTCCTTTAGAGCCAAACACGAACCGGTTATTTAAGTAGAGTAGAACTCGAGTTCGTACTCCACTATAATTTGTCTATCTATTAGAGGTAATCTAGGATCGGCTACGTCCTAGGAATACTCTCCAATAATAAATCTGCCTCTATCTGGCTGGCTACGCTAGGGAACCTAGTGCTCAGGAACCTATGTCTCAGGAACCTGGTGCTCAGGAACCTTTATCTCGGAACCTGTTTCTCAGGAACCTCTATCTGGGAACCTGTTTCTCAGGAACCTCTGTCTGGGAACCTGTTTCTCAGGAACCTCTCAACAGGAAACTGTACCTGCACAAATAACAAATATATTAGTCTGGAGAGCCTTTCTGTGGTTCCCATATGCTCCTTGTTGTCTTCATTACTGTTGCTAGGCTGTCTTGAACTCTTCTACGGGGAGGAATCTGGTCTATACGTAATCTACTCAGCTTCTGGTTGTTCGGGAACCTCTTGATACTTATAAACTCTTGATAATCTCTTTGTCTGATGCTCATTTCTTCATGTCTGGTCTTCATGACTTGTGCTGAATCTGTCTTATGGCTCATATGGATTGGACCCTATGGCTTAGTGGGTCTAAATCTAGCCCATGGAGATTTTGGGCACAACAGCCACCGGCCACGAACCTCTTCTCCATCACGGTAATTTGCCACCACCTGTCCTTCCATCGCCATTCCACCTTATGACCACAACCATCACCATAATCATAAATGCACCACCACCAAAACACCAATCACCACGATCACCAAACAGCAATCACCACCATCATCAATCGCAACATCACCACCACAACATCATGTATACGCAATAGTTACCACATGGATCATTAAATTTGAATCCAAATCATTAATATAAAACACATCGACATAATCACCCTACACTATAAGCTACTTAATCACCAAATTTATGTTCAAATCAACAATATTTAAATCACAATCGCTATGAACAATTACAGAATAACCAAATTAAAATTCAACCTAAAATTTAAAGACAAATCACCAAATTTACACCCAAATCACTAAAAATTCTGGGCACAAAATAAAAAAAATAGATGTAAGTTTGTAATAGTATCAAAATCACCAAATCTGAGTCGTCATGGTCATTTCACTAACCCACACAACCACTGTCGTGCTCGCTGATTGTTAGCCTCCGTCCTGGTGAACTGAAATTTCAATTTATCCATGACATCATCTTCTTCTTTTATACCTTCAAAAGATTCGTCAAAGATTCTATAGTAACTCGTAATGGTCTATAATCGATGTCAGGGAGATGAGAGTCTAGGATGAAATATGATTTCAAAAACATTATAAAGGTTCAAAGGTGTTTTAATTTCGAGTTTTTACAATGTTAGAGTTTGATGAGAGAGAGAGAGAGAGAGAGAGAGAGAGAGAGAGAGAGAGAGAGAGAGGGAGAGGGGGATATGAGAATGAGAAGAAGAAGAAAAGAGAAAAATGTAAAAATTACAGGATGATAAGTGACGGGATGGAGGCAGAGAAAGAACAAAGTGTGTGGTTTAGATTAAAGGAGCCTTATTAAAATAAAGGGCTGAGATGAATTCTCAGTTATCATTTTAATTAGGGGTCTCATTTGAGCACTTGCCTATATATATATATATATATATATATATATATATATATATATATATATATATATATATATATATCCACAACCACGGATTGCTACAAAATGGGGAACCACCTAGAGTAATGTCTCATTGCACCCGGGGCAATTTATCTTTGCGCCAGGTGCTTTGATACATTGCCCTAGCATGTGAAGGTCTCCAATTGACCCATTATGCCTGGCGTATTGCTACATTGCGGTAACAAATTTGATTTTTTTAATTTAAATTATTCTACCAAATATCCAAGGTTCGAAAGTCATTAATAACATATTTAATTTTAAATTATAATATAAGTTTTAGTTTTTAAACCATACATGTCATTAATTAATTTATATTAAATGAAAAATTAAAATACCTATTAAAAATAATAATTTTATAAAAACATTATTGTAATATAAAATATAATTTATAATATATCAAAAGAAATTTGTGTATTGCACGGGTTATAAGATAGTATATATATATATATATATATATATATAGAGAGAGAGAGAGAGAGACAGAAAAAAAGGATATATATATATATATATATATATATATATATATATATATATATATATATATATATATAGAGAGAGAGAGAAAAAAAAAAAGGACCCTGAGATTGATCTCAGCAAATTTTTCCTAAGATACTTAACAAATATATTTTAAATTTGATTGGGCCCGCAAGGCTAACGAAAAAAATTTTTATTTTACAAAAATGCTCACCTCTTATTTACATATAAATCCCAGGTATCTCAAGGAATTTACCTGAGATACATCTCAGGCTCCCTAATCTCATATATATATATATATATATATATATATATATATATATATATATATATATATATATATATATATAAGGTTTGATTCAAATGAGAACCATTATCTAAAAGAGAACCGGAGAACCACTGGATCCTACTGTAGAACCTATTTTGTTTCGTAATAAAAATATAGTGTCCTGCTATTGAATTTCAAAGTTATGCACATGAGATTAAAATTTCTACAATTGAACTTGCGTCTTCTACAAAGTTCTACAACTGAACTTACTTACCATTGAGTTCTACTGCAAATCTATTTTGGTTCGAACTTACTTTTTTAACAAACATTGAGTTCTACAACAAATGAACTTAATTTTTTAACAAACATTCTGCAGCTGAACTTAAAGTTATGCACATGAAATTATAATTTCTACAAATGAACTTGCTTATTCTACAAAGTTCTACAACTGAACTTAGTTACCATTGAGTTTTAGTGCAGAATCTATTTTGTTTCGTACTAAAAATATAGTGTTCAGCTAGTGAACTTCAAAGTTTTGCACATAACATTAAAAGTTCTACAACCGAACTTGCTTTTTCTACAAAATTCTACAACTGAACTTACTTTTTTCAACATATTATTCTGCTACTGAACTTAAAACTTAAGCATCTGAATTGTGAAGTCAAACATATGAATTCTAAAGTTCCGCTACTAAATTTATTATTTATTAGAGTTCTCAGCTTCTCAGTTTAGTGTGGTTCTCCATAGAACGTGACTCTATATATATATATATATATATATATAGTTACACTCTAGAAAGAACACTTTATATAAAGAATAATAAAGAACAATAATTTTCACCATTTAATTAAAATAAAAAAATGGACGATCAAGATTTGAATATAGATTAAGACTTTACTAAAAACAAAAAATACTATATATACAAACACAAACTATACATACAAGCACATGTGAGCCGAGTGCACAATATGCGAGCGTGAACAACTTCTAATGGAAAGCATACATTCTTCAATTTTTTAAATTGAAGAACAGCTGCAGATAAGTGAAGAATCATAAAGTTTAATTGATAATTTGAAGAATCACTTTGAAATTGTTGCCTCATCGAGGTAAGATTCATAAAATCTTTGATTAATTGAAATTTCAACGAAATTATGTAAAATTAGGGTTTGGATGTGATAATTTCCGTTTCTATACGAAATGCATGTCAAAATAATGTATAATATCTTATTTTGGGTAAAATTAAGTGCTGATTGAAGATTTGAGGAGCTATAAAACTTGAAAAATGTTTTCTCGAGCATGTAAAATGTTTTCCGATTCTATGTTTTGATATATATTTTGCGATTGTGATTCTTTTTGAGATTCTTTGTCTGTGTATGTAGGTAGATGTACCAGATTTGTTGCGAGATTTTGTGCGTGTTTATGTGTAGATATATCATATATATGTGAGATGCTGTGCGAGATTCTATGCTTGTTTGAATGTAGGTATATGTGTGAGATTTTATGCGTTGCAAGATTCTATGTTATATTAAAGTGTAGATATATGTCTGAGATGCTCAATAAGTTTTTATGTTTGTTTGATAGCAAATATATGTGCTAGATGCTATGTGAGATTCTATGCTTGTTAGCTGGATGTCTTTATATTTGAGTTTGACAGAGTCATTGCTTTCGCACTTTAGAGTTTGGAATTTGTCAAAATAAAAGTGAAATTAAATTAGATTTAGGATTACACTTAGAATCCTCCCCCGGGGACGACACTATTCGGGAATCAAGTCAAACTGGTCAAACCAAGCCAAAAATGTTTTTCCGACATACTTTCGACATTGACTTAGGATGAGAATATCATGTTAGTGGTATTTTATATTCTAGGTTGTTTATGTCAAAAGAAAATAGGCATCGGCTAAAGGCACAAATATCGAGAATTTTTAAACACTGCTTTTACGAGACAAACTGTTCGATTTATTTAAAAGAGTGTTGTTCTTAAATGTTTTACTCTCAAATATTCTTGATATAATTATTTGTTATTTATAATCAATTTTCCTTGCTAAAAGCCATGCCAAAAGACCAAAAATAGATTTTATTCCGAAATACCCGAAAATCCTTATTTATCCGGATAAAATCATTTTTAACTCGAGCTTAAATATTCCTTGGACCTCATAGTCATTATTTCATATGAAATATTATGTTTGAATATTTATCAAGTCAAAACTTTTGTCTAGGTTGTCGGTAAAGACAAATGAATTTTCCGGTCGCTCCGAAAGGCTGTTTTAACATTCGAAAAATTCGTAAAAATGTTTCCACTCATATTTTTGACTTGAAACTTTGAATGTGTACTTAGTTTCCCTATAGGACATTGTAGAATTAATTTCGTAAATTTTGGATGACTTTTTTCCGGGACCCCTTAAATCGATACGTAATTGATTTATCGGTCGCTTAAAAGTCATAGTTGGTCTACTCATTTCATGGTGAAATTTTGACCATATTCCTCTGGGAACATTTGTAGGGGATTCCCAAAATTTCATAATTTTTGAATGATTTTTCGATTTATTACGATTAAACCAATTTCGTCTCGTCGGTACGCATTTTTCGGTTTTTAATCGTTTCATTAAATGGAATGACACCTAAGCACGTCCATATAAGCAAATTTGAATTAGTTTACAGCTGATGTGACCTTGGGAAGATTCCTCCCACTTGCCTTTATGCCATGTGTTTAATACCATTTAAAAATAAAGCTAAAAGCCTTATTTTTTTTGCTATAAATAGCCCCCTTCACCCCCCCCATTTCATTAAGCCCCCTAGAGCCAAGTATATGCTGGTGAAATAAGCTTAGAAACCCTCTCTTTCCAGTAGCAAAAGTTGCAAAAATGTTTCTTTGCTTCAAGCCTAAAATATTTCAAGATCTATCTTCATTTTAGCTTGATTTTCTTCACCATTCTTGCTTCTAAACACACACCTTTGGTCACCAATCTTTTTGTGGTCTTTTGACCTTGTTTTAACAGTTTATAAGTGACCTTTTGAGCCTCCAAAAGTCTGACCTTAAAGCTTTATTCCGGCCAATTTCGGGTGACTCATTTTTGTGTGTTTAAGCTTTGTTACTAGTTTTTTCTCTTGTTTTCTCTCTAGATCTTAAGGGTTATAAGTTGGTTTTAATTTTTCCTCACTCTCCTATATATAAGTCGAGTATATATAGTAGAAGTGGTGGTGGGTGGCTTGAATATTTAGTGTTTATTGCTTGTTTGGTTTAGATCTACACTTATAAACACTAATATTCAACATTCTTGCATTTTGTCACTAATTTACACTTGTTCTTGAAGTATATTCGTGTAGTGTATATTTGACATCTTGTAAGGTGTGTTCTTGAGGTTGAAGTTGAGAATCACCTCATTTATGTCCTTTAATCCAAGTTGAGTATTTGGATTAAAAAGGCTAGTTAACTATCTTTTGATTCAAGAACAAAAAGCTTACATCTTGTTTTTACCTTAAGTGGTTTAAACTTAATATTTTGAAATCAAAAGATAAGTTGGTTGTTAGTCTTGTATAACCAAGTCCTTTGCTCTATTTACGGTTTTTTTAGACAAGGACTTAAAGAATCAAGACTATACAAGCTAGCTCTTTAAAACAAGTTAGTAGTTATTTGGCCTTTCCATTTTGTTACATTCGGGCATAACCACTACTAGTAGTCTAACTTGTTCAAGTTGGTTACTCACTTGTCTTATCTTTATATCTTGAACAAGGATTTATTAAACAAGACTACTTGCACTTGTTTTAGGACTTTGAAAAATCCGGCCATTTCATCTTCTTTACCATTCGGCCGAAGTACTTTCAAGTACTAGATTTTTGTTGCCTTCTTGCACTACTTTCTCTTTAGTTTAATATTCTTGCTTGTGTGAGTGTGTAATATTTTAACGCATAATAGCGGCCCTCGTTTTATCCTATAGATAAGCGAGTTACTTTTATGTACGTGTGCATTTTATGTGCTTGTGGGTGTGTAATTAGAATTAGTGTATTTACCGCTTGTGTGACAATTCCTTTATTAAGACTTATCCCTTGCCGTTATATATTAACTTAACGCGTAATAGCGTCCTCGTGACTAGTACCATAACATACTAGCTTGCACGGATTGATATCTTATAAATTGGTTTGTTGTTGTTGTTGTTGTTGTATTCTAATCTTTGTAGTGAGGTGAAGTGAAGTGAGGTGACTCTTGTTCTAAGACCCAAGTCTTAGGCGTACTAACGGGGAGTTAGTAGCCTTTGCACCGTGAAGAAAAGGGAAGACCCAAGACCTAAGACCTAAGATCCAAGACCGGCAAAGTTGTAGAAGTACATAGTCTACAAAGGGATACTACAAAGTCTTTGAGAAGGTGATGGGGAGTTACGCTCCAAGACAAGTTTTGTAGTTTGTATTTGCTATTTTATTTTGAGGAGGATACATGTGTGTATTGCTCCAAGATAAATAGATAGTGGTCAAAGGAGTTGTAAAGGCTTCTTCGCCTACTATAAAGAAATATCTTTGAAGTAATGAAAATCTCGAGTCTGGGGCGGAGCTCGGGGACTGGAGTAGGGGTGTTCGAATCCATTATGGGTTACAGGCATCGCGAACCAGGATAAAATCGACCGTGTGCTACTCTCTTCTTTCTCTCTTTATTTTTCGCACTTTATTTACTTGTTAACAAGTAACGAAGTTTAAAAAGAGGAAAGAATTTTCCAAAAGCCAAGCTCTAAATTTTAAAAAGGTGATAAGCTATTTAACCCCCCCTTCTAGCTTATTTTAACCCTCTACGGGACCTATCAAAGTTTCTGTGTTAAATTCTGTAATTGGTCATGTAAGACTTGTGATTAAGTGAAATTTGTAGCTAGATGTTGGAATGCTATGTGAGATTTTATGTTTGTTCACTTGCAAGTGTTTGATGAAAGTGAATTCTTGTGTAACTCAATCAAGTCCAGAGCAACTTTGCATAGGGTGATGTGGAAATGCCGTATGTTTTACAAGAACTTAACAAATACTACAATGAAAATGTTAAATTAATTGTCATACACTTGGTATAAGGAAAATAAAGATACATAGTATGGAGGATCAAGGATCAGGGGATGCCCCATTTCCATGAGTCATTGTTCTGGTTCTACACTAGGATCAAGGTCATTGTTCTGGTTCTACATTTTTTTAACCCATAGGATCAAAGTGGAGGAGTGCATTCTATGTATGTCACTAGTCTAGTGTTTTCTTTTTGTTCTACATTTTTTTCTCTCGTTTTTTTTGTTTTGTTATGTCTTTTAGACTTTTATCAGTTTATGTGAGTATGCTTTTCTTTATCATGATCTCAATCCGATATCATAGTTTTCTGATTAAAGCTAATTTGGGAAATGAGTATTTAGTTAAGGTTTTCATATGGAATTGAAGTAAGACATTACACGTAAAGTGTGAATGGTAAACTTTGGCAATATTTCATGACTGCAATAGCCAATATGTCATCGGAACATGGCTTAACAAAACTCTAGCAAAAGAACATATACGCAACGCATCAAAGATGTGGAATAAAGTGATTGACATAAGATTGCAGGTGATTTGGATCTCAAAGAGAGTTCATCTACCGTAGTTATAAATCTTAATTTAATGGTTTATAATGAAATTTAATTTCATAACCATTTTATTGGTATATTTTATCCTTAATTTTTTTTATATAAAGTAAGTAGACGATGAATTAGAAATCCCAGTAAGTATAAATTATAATGGGTTAAATATCAAACTAGTCACTGATTGGAGCCAAATGTATCAAGTAGCTCACTTATTGCAAAAATGACTCATTTAAATCACTTATTAATAAATTTGTATCGGTCTGTTAATCAAATATTAATCAAAAATTGTAAAAGTTACCCAACAATGAAACGGAGCATGGATTTGTGTAACGCATCATGTGGGATTCATTTTGGTTACTAGAACATCAAAATTGGAGTTCAATAACACTTTCAAAAGTGCTTTGATCCTCAAGAACATCAAGAACAGCCCAAGAACATCAAGAACATATTTTTGCAGAATTTACCAAACAATGAATCTGAGGTTGGTTTTGTGTAGCATAGCATGTGGGATTCAGTTTGGTTACTTAAACTCATGATTTGGAGGTCAATAACATCTCCAAAAAAGCTTCGATTAATATTCGATTAACGGACCAATACAAATTTACTAATAAGTGACTTACTTGAGTCACTTTTGAAATAAGTGAGCTACTTCATACATTTGGCTCCGATCAGTGACTAGTTTGATAATTAACCCAAATTATAATGAACATTTCAATATTTTATTTGGCTCTCACTTTAACTGTGGATTTGATATTTTACACAATTATTTTCAGCAGGCGCAGTGTTCTATTTAACTAATTCACTTCATCTCATTTCCCGCCATTTCTAGATGTGGTCAATCAAGCGATTAAAACAACCAAATCGAAGCTGCAACTCAAGGTAATTTTAAATGGGGTTCTTAATAATCTGTACTTTAATGTTCTCCAATTGCTAATTTTCTTGTTCTTCAATTTGGGTATATTTTGTTCTTCAGTTGTTAAAGTTTTAGGTTTTTTATCTCCAAGATTAGTACTTTTTTCAATACAATATGTATGCATATTGATATCCTGCTCTGTTATTACGTAATAGTGATTAAAAAGTATGTATCTTCCTCTTTTCATGAATTTTTGAAATCCCAATTTCTTAAAAGCATATGTTTTAACTTTAAAGTAGTATTAAGTGTTTAAATTTTGAATTAATTGAAGATCACATCAACCCATTTCCAATTTTTGACTAAGCAGATGAGATTTTTGTTTTCAGTTTGTAGTAGGGTTGGTGTATCATGTTGTAATTTAGACGGGTTGTAATTTATTGGCCATAGTTAAGTAAGCAAGCAACAAGAAAGATAATCTTGTTTTTATCATATAATTTTTTTATCTTTTAGGAGATAGAAATTCTTGTATTACTTAGATATTTTCTGTTTTTCATTGTTTGGCAGTAGCACGAGTATATTTAATTAATCATCACAACTTTCAATTGGGAGTTGTAATCCTGTTCTTTGTCAGTTTTTCTTATACATTTTTCTTCATACTATCGCTGACTTTAATTCTAAAATTTAGAATAAGCTTAAGGGGCCAGCTGGATGAAGATGCAGTTCTTTGTACCCAGTCAAAGACCTATGTTGTAAAGTTTGTCGGAAACTCCAACTCTGTATTACTAAAACCTCCCTCAGATCAGTTTTCCCATGAAAGCCGCATTAAGAAAAATATTGTTGTCCAGGTATCCACTCAAACTGGGTGAGTTGACTAAAACATATGATCTGGATGAGATGATTGACAATGACAAAAGCTTGTTTAGATGGGATGATTTTACTAACATGACACAAGCTAGTGACGTGGAATTGAGGATAGAATTAAATGCTTTTTCAGCAGTTGAGATTTACGGATTCTGGAGAGTTGTGGACGAGTATTACATGGATGCTATTCTTAATATCCTTTTGCAGAATTCGATATTGAATGACTGGTCCTTGAACGCTCTTAATGAAGATGAGGTTGTGGGTGTGCTTAAATCAGATGGGTTTACTCGTAAAATTGCATGCCATTTTTTGCAAGTTTATGGTTTCAAAGTGGACGGAGACAGGTTGTGGAGGTTGGATGAACGAAAGGTGTGTGTTCAATTCGCAAGAGCAATCTTGAGAAGAGGAAATATAACGATGGAAAGTTTTATGGAGGAGTGGGGACGAAAGGTTCCTGAACGAATGAAATCTTGAGAAGAGGAAATATAACGATCGAAAGTTTTATGGAGGAGTGGGGACGAAAGGTTCCTGAACGAATGAATGTGAACTTTTACCTATTGGAAGGTGAAGTTCTAACAGAAAAACTTTAAATTCAGACATGGGTATATGCTTTCAATATATCATCTCTACCATGTGACCCTGCTACACGCTTCTCTGCACTTTTCCATGACCGCAAAAAGTGGGAATAGAGGATCTAAACCCTTACATTGGTATTGTTTCCCTGTCCTTATACTTCAAACTATTGCAACTACCGTATACTTCAAGATTTATAATGCTTATTGCAAATTTATAATGCACTTTTGTTGATTCTACTAGGCTGGATGGAAGCATATTCTATAACGCCAACTTATAATATGGGCTTTTTTTATTTTATCAATAAAGTGCTTATAAGCTTACAAATGAGTATCTGTTTCGAAAATGAAATCAAACTCCTTTACTTCTTTTTTGAACAAAAGATTTAATTCGTTAATAAAAAACTATACGGCATTTACAAGATCAATCGAGTCGAACAAACCGTAAAAACATACAATCACAGATTATCCATTCTTAGTTATATTCTTTTGGCAGGCTTTTTAGGTATAAAGAATGGACATGGGCTGCATGATTGGTGGTAGTCTCATACTCGACCAATTAGGCCCATTGGCCCTTAATTAGATTTTGGCGAGAAAAATAGACCATCTATCCCAAGTTCCACAGATTTTTTATCTTTGAGTTACAAGGCTCGGATTTCACAATTTTTAGATAGACCCCTTACATTTTTTTATAGGTAAAATAATTTAATTTACTTATAATAAATGAAGTATTATTACATTTTTTATGTAATCTTATTACATAGGTGCATTATAAATCTTGAAGTATTATCTACCGTAGTTGCAATAATTTATGCATTCCCATTCTGGCACAAGTCATTTTTATGTGATGTATGATCTGGATTGTGACACTAGCGGTGAAGATCAAAGTTACGAAGATGGTCTAATGGACAATGCTTTTGAGTTCATTCAACAAAATCATGGCCTGTCCACTGAAGCAAACTACCCTACAGTGGAACCGATCAATGCCAATAAGGGAAAGTAAATCATGCAGCCAAGATATTTAGCAAAAGAAAATAAATCATGGAGCCAAGATAATTGGACACGAAGATATGCCTGCTAGTAGTGAGGCTGACCAATTTCTGTGGCCATTGATGCCTGGGGTTCGGACCTTCAGTTCTACTCGAGCAGTGTCTTTACAGGAGAGTGTGGTACAGAACTAGACCATGGGATGACTGCTGTTGACTATGGCACTAGCACTGATGGATCCAAGTATATGCTGGCGAAAAACTCTTAGGGCACAAGTTGGGGAGAGGAAGGCTACATAAGGATGCAAAGAGATGTTACAGCAAAGGAAGGCTTATATTGCATAGATGTGCAAGCATCCTACCCTGCTGCAAATGTGGAATTGCATTAATAACTGTAAGACATGTTTATGTAAATTGTGTACTAGATGCCATAGACTAGCTCGCAGCAACAAAGCTTGTATATATTGATGTACATAACACATCCATATTTTCAAGGTTGATATGATGAAGAATCACTAAATATATATTTACAGTTATTACTTTGTGAGAACTGAGTTCAAGCTCAAGAATTACATCCGAGGAAAATGAATCCAAGTTAAATGCAACACAATTCAACATAGGCCCGCCCATCCTAAAAAGAACAGTAACAAGCTGAAGCATCTATCTCATCTGACCAAGAAAATATTGAATCGAATTTGTGCATTTAGCCTCCACTGTAGACTGAGTGCCGGTATAATACAAGTACAAGATTTAACAAGACATTCAAGCTCGAGACTTTCCAATAAAAGCTAAGTTTCACCCTTCAAATGCATAGGAATATGATTGATTTATGAAAACCCCATAAACATATTTAACGAGTTCAGGATACGCATTCCTTCAAAAGTAAGTTTTGTATCATCCCACATGAATCACAAACATAAACTTCTCCCTAGTGGTGAGAACAATACACATAAGAACAACATCCCAAATACAAGCAGCCGACATTAAGATACAGTGCTCTATTACTTAAAAGCCTCCTACTCAGACACTAAAAATAAGATGAACGTTTTATTTTAGAGTGCACATAAAACTTAGTTGCTAGATTGGCGGAGCTCTGGACAAACTTCATCAGCTCTGTGCACTGGATCAGACATTATGGTATCATCATCCATTCAATCGTTGCACTGGCACGACGACAACTAAGGATTCAACACCTGTATAAAAGAAACTACAGGACCACGTTCCTTTTAACTTTATTGCACTGGTGTACGGAAACAAATACAATTATAATTCCATAAGATCTTCTACAAGCACGCTTCTATTTCTCGTATCTATTGTATAAACTGTGCAGCAGAGTACTAGAGAATAAAAGAGGCGGAGCTTTATGAAGTCCTTATTTGACTTTTTAATATATTGCTAAAGAATACATCAACCAGAAACTACCAAAACGCAGCAAATATCATCGGTGTGCTTACATGTGAACTTCCCCACTAGCTTCAGATAAGACATATTTCCTTTTTTTTTTTTTTGTTTCTCAAGTGACCATACTACGCTATAGGCCATATAATTGCATTATCCTACAAGGCACATAGCAATCTCTTAAACCTTTCTGCCCGGGCTGAATTAGCATTGGAAGGATTTGCCTGGTTATAGTTTGATCATAAATAATTAGTTCTCCTCTATAGAGTGCAGGATCCAACATAGAAAGTAAAATGAAATCTCAAAACAGAGACATAGAAACTAATGTGGAAAAGTCATAAAAATTCAGAAAATCCTCACAAAAATCAAAACCACATGGAACACAACTGCTAGTGTAGAGAGTATATAATGTAATATAGAATCAAAATTACAAAACTTCAATAAATGATAGAAAAAACATGGAGAAACTAAACAGAATTCTAAAAAAAGGGAGGTAGAATCCAGTGACAATCAAACTATGAAGAATTCAAAAAATCTGCACAAAAATCGAAACTACATGGAACGCAACTGCTAATGTAGAGAGTATAGAATCTAATATAGAATCAAAATCACAGAACTTCAATAAATGGTAAAAAAAACTTTAAAAATCTAAACAGAATTCTAAAAATAGAGAAGGTGGAATCTAGTGTAGAATCAAACTTTGAAAAATTTAGAAAATTTGCACAAAAATCGAAATCACATGATACACAACTGCTAGTATAAAGATTATAAAATCTAACATAGAATCATAATCATAAAAGTTTAATAAATGATAATAGCCTGGCGAAACTAAACAAAATTCTAAAAACGGAGAAGGTAGAATCCAGTGTAGAATCAAACTATGAAGAATTCTGAAAATCCGCAAAAAATATCAAAACCAAATGAAACACATCTGCTAGTAAGTATAGAGATTATAGAGTCTAACATAAAATCGAAACCATAAACACAAAATATGGAACACAGCTGCTAGTATAGAGAGTATAGAATCAAAATCACAAAACTTTAATAAATGATAAAAAAAAAACATGGAGAAAATAAACAGAATTCTAAAAACAAATAATATAGAATCCATTGTAGAATCAAACTATGAAGAATTCAGAAAATCTGCACAAAAATCGAAACCAAATGGAACACAACTGCTAGTATAGAGATTATAGAATCTAGCGTAGAATCAAAATCATAAATGTTTAATAAATGATAAAAACGTGGAGAAACTAAACAAAATTTTGTAACAAGAGAAAATAGAATCCACTGTGGAATCAAGCTATGAAGAATTAAGAAATCTTCACAAAAATGAAACTATATGAAGCACATATGTTTGTATATGTTCAAGCACACAAAAAATAACAAATAAATAAGTTATAACTTGTTAACTCGAATAACTTGTAGAGGGGGGGTTGAATACAAGTTATATAATCGTGTCTGATTTTTGCTTGATTAGATGAACAAGAACAATGAATGAATCAAACTTTGTTTGTATTAAAATAAATCAAATACAAACTCTACCAAAGGTGTACAATACCTTTAGCAGCTGCTGACAATACAAATCTCTCTCTCTGTTTGTTTCGAACTCTCGAATACAAACCTTATACAGAGCTTCACACGATATGCACTCTATAATTCTCAATTCGCTCTTTTTACAATAATATAGAGAGAGTATTTATAATACTACCTATCAACTAATAAAAGAATTATAATCTATTTATGACAATGTTCTGCCGTCCAGTTGATAGTTTCCATCAATAGAGAATTCGTTTCCTTCACGATATCTTCTTGCTTGTTTTTCAAAACAACGATCCTGTTTTATAGCACTTGTCAGTTTCTATAGCATCCATAATGACATCATCAGTAACACGACTGATATCAGGATTTCCCATTGCATCAGGATCTGATCATCCCATCAGTATTTGATCAGGATTCGGCTTGCTGTATCAGGATCTGCTCTTAGTTCCTGAAATGTAGTCTCTGACGCACTATTCCTGACTAACCTCCACAGATTACTGTCTAACACATATATCCTATACAAAGTGCTAAATCCTTTATAAGATCAGGATATACAAGAATTATTAGCAAAATTCTATTCTCCACATCACAACTTATGAATTATTCCTAACAATCTCCCCCTATTTATGCTTTAGAATCTGAAGCATAAATCTAAGTTGTAGATGTCAAAACATATAACAATACAACCAGAATAGAATTTTTGAATTTAAGATCATGAAGTTATGTACCTCCTTCTTCAGATGTAGACATGTATCTAGTACTTAAAAGAAATAATTCAACTATTTGATGCTTCTTTTCCTTTACCACTTCCATGATGAAATTTACCAACTCTGTCACCCTTAATTCTGCTCCCAGTCTGTTTATCTCCCCAAGTCTGTTGTTGTTGTTTCTGAATTGTCTTTATCTCCCCATTTTTGACATCAGCAACATTAATTCTAAGATATTTAGTAACAGAACAAATGAGATTCATCAGAACTGCTTGATTGTCTATAATAGTGACTTGGTTTTCTTCAAGAATATGAAATCTCGATTGAATATCACTTTGAGATTTCTGAATGTTTCGTAAAATTTCAGAATTGACTTCAATGTTGGAAGTGCTTGTATCTTCAGATTCAGATGCAGATGCAGAAAGAACTGTATCTTCAAGTCTTGTAGAAGAAGTTGCCTGTCGAGAACGATAGTCAAGTAATAATACTTGAGTAGAAGTACAAACATCCTCATCTCTCTGATCTGGAGCTGAAGTATGATCATCCTGTCCTTCACCAGTATTCTGTGTACTAACATCTACAAATCCTGACTCCTCCTTGGATTGATCAGATATTGTTGATGTCTCAAATCTAGCTGATATTGGAAGTACAAACAAAGGAATACTGGGATCATTAGGAATTTCTTCTGGTACTGGTTGAGTAGAAGTTTGTCTTAGCATTTCACCTCTTCTGTTAATGATCCCTGCAAGCCTTTCTTTCTGTTTCTGAGCTTTAACTTCTGGTTCTGCATTGTGATGTGCTAAGTCATGCTTCTCATACATCTTGATAAAAGAGTAAGTACCAGCATCCATACCAAGATTTTCAGACCAAGATTCAGGAAAAACCTGATCCCAGAAATCAAACGATGGTGGTTTCCTAATTTTCTCTCCCTCACTATGGAGTTGATCATCCATACCCTCATTCTCACTTTGACTATCTAAAGTCGACACTCTTTCTACCTCTCCTTTTGCCTGGTCAGGAGCTAGCCTCTCTGTGTGTGGATCTATATCCATCTTTTCAAGTGTATCACTCAAATTTGGATAAGTGTTCTCATGACCTACAGAAAAATAGGGGTTAGAAGAAGTTTTTATACCTGAACTCACATGGAGAGAGGGTTCCTCATATGGCATGGGGCTTGAGGTTTTCTCCAAGGAGTGAGCTGCTATAGTCTATGAACCCTTACAAACATCTACTTTCTTTCCAGAAACTACAGGCTCCAGTATACCACTTTCAGGTTTTACACTAGACTCTGATGTCTTCAGTAATACTTCATTAGACACCATAGCTAGTATGTCACCGTCTTTAAGTGTTGGTTGCTGAGACACACCCTCAAGGTGGATAGACTCTGAAAGAACAATATTGGTTTGATCTTCAGGAAAATCAATCAAAGTCATTCCTCCCATATCATAGGGTCTCTCACTTGCAATTTCAGTCATCACAGAAGACCTTCCAGCATCAGCCATCACATTTCCTGAGTCATCTGACCTCTGACTAGATGGTTCTTGTGTTGCAGTGATTGTGATCTGATCTATTCCACTATTCACCACTAGTGCAATAGTATCTTCTGTTGACTGCTTCCCTCTATCAACTACCTCCTCTTGTTCACCTTGAGTTGAAGCATCTTCAATAATGACATCCTTGTCAAATAGATATGCATGAAGTGATTGAAGTGCAACATGCTTAGGAAGTCCAAATTTCTTGTGTAACTCCTTTCTGACTGATACATAGAAATAAGTCTTCATTAAATCAAGTCTTTGATGTAAAAGTCCATATTCTTCAAAAAATGAAAGTTTGGGAACTCTTTCAATCAGAAAATCTAGAACAGGCCTGGAAAGCTTCACTTTCAGAGAAATAAGTTCCATATCCATTCTGTATGTCAATGTAGATTCCCATGAAGAGTCAGGATCCAGATCTCTCTTACCAGATACTGACATGGATATAGCATTATTTTTAGAGACCTGCATAATGTTAGTTGGACTTGACACTGTGTGTGTAGGTGACAAATGAATCTTTCTCCTTGTTCTCCTAGTATAGTGAGCAACAGATTTGTCTTGAGAAGACTCAAGAGGTATAGACACAGAAGTGATCTTGGGATGAGATTTTTTTTCAATAGACACAGTCTTTTGAGAGACAGTATCCAGTAACTGTTTTCCCTTTTTAAGAACTACAGCCTTTTAGGAGACTGCAGCCTGGCTGTGACTAGGTGTTCCATCTCTTTGTCCTAGATTAGAAAGTTGAATTGCAGCCTTCAATTCTGCTCTCTCAGCAAGAGATATATTATCATCATCTTCACTAGAACTACTACTTGAAATGACAAATCTTCTCTTCCTTACAACTGATGTCCTTTGAGAAACACCATAGGTTGGCTTCTTTGAAACAGTAGACTGTGGATCAAAATTTGGTTCTAGAATTGTTTCAGAGACTGTAATGTTTTTGGCTACTTGGGCAGACATAGGGGGGTTCTCCTCCAATTGAGATTCCTGAGTCATTTCACCACCAAAGAAAGAAGAATTATAGATAGTAGGAAGATGAGTTCTTAGAAGTACCTGAACATGATTTGGATAGTGTAATGCAGGTATTTCATCTATATTCTTTTCACTGTCCTTCTTTGTAATGTTAGAGAAAATTCTCTTTTGTTGTACATAAGAAGAAACACAATATTCTCTACCAAATCTAGCTTCAAGATCAGGAATGAAATGGTTAATAAACAGTTGCATGAATCTGTGATAATAAACCATATTCCTGTCATGATCTCTTGACCCAAGTTTAATACACATCTAACTTAAGATAATGTGACCAAAATTAATTACTCTGTTATAAAGCAAGGCATATGCAATATGTGATGTAACAGAAGTAATTTGTTTAAAAGAACTACATTTACCAGTAAAACATTTAGCAATTTGTTCAAAGAAGAAAGACCATTCTTTCCTAAGAAAAGATCTATTTAACCGGCTCATGTTATCTAGAGGTCCATCATAACCTAATTTAGATAACATAGTTCTTACATCATCATCAGATGGTACATTCTCAAAATTCGTACTAACAGGTAAGCGAAGTACTGAATTAACAACAGATTCAGTAAGATCAAATGAGTCTTGTCCTAAGTGTAGAACAATCTTACCTGATTGACTCTGAGTAGAATCAATTACCTCAGTATTCTCCCAAGCTTGTGAAACAGCTACTTGATTAATTTATGGAGATGCTGTCAAGGCCTAGCTTAATGGTCCTTTCGCCATAAAGTCCATTATCGAGTGAAAATCAGTTGACACCCCTTCCTTGTTGGTGATAGCTGCAACATGATTGTTCATCATAAAATCAAAGTCACCAAACTTGAAAGCTACTGATTTGGGTAGTCTTCTTTGAGTTGCCATTTTGATCTGAAAAGAACTTAAGAAATCTTTGAAATTGATTAGTGATTTTGAGAACTCGAGAGTATTTTTGCTTTAGAGAATGAAATTAGAGAAAGCAATTACACGATTAGAGTGTCAAAATAATTATATTTCAAAAATCCTTCAGACCCATTATCCCACGTTGACACGTAGGTTGACAGGTGTCAGTCCCTGAAAAATGCAGTTACCCACGACTTTTTGGAAAATAAAATCCAAAAATAATTTCAAGTAAATAAGTCAAGGTAAAATCAAGATAAAAATCAATACTGATCAGCTTCCTTTTCCTGATGTGATCTTCTCATCAGGATAATCACACGATTCAATGTGATTTCTGAATAAAAAGAATTACTAATCCTGATGTGAACACACTTGTATTCCTGATCAATATCATCCTGATTCCAAAGACTAAATGAAGTTTCCACATGACATTTTCTTTTACCTGTAAAAGAAATAAATAAAATCTGAATAAAATCAATTGGTTAAATTCATTCAATATTTCTTGAAAATACAAGAAATATAGTCACACATAATTATGACTGTCTGCATTGATATTTCCCAAACGACTGTTCAACTTCTCACGTCTTTCTATAAAAGAAATCGACGTCTTATGCCATTCTCCAAAACCTTTTCATTCTTTTCTCTTTTCATCATGACTTTCAACCCAAATCTTCATATGAACCCTAGCTTTTGGTTCATTACCACTGGGAAGTTCTTTACTCTTGATGTTCAGGAGTAAGTGAACTATCTCTTAGAAGAGATGACTTTTCTCATGAAGTCAGATATGGTTGATCTTAACCCAGATGATTTCCACGAATCTCTTGTAAAACATCTACCAGTTGAATACAATCCTCCTCTAATCTCTTCACACCTTGAGGATGAAGAATTTGATGAAGAGTCTGAGTTTGATCTTGATGGAGATGTTATTCATCTTCTTCAATAAGCATGAAGATGAGTCACCTGCTTTCATTCAAGTCACCCAGACAAGGAATCCAATCTTGAGATGCTCCTTGTCCTGAAGTCGATCGTTGAGGATTGAAGCAGCAACAACTTTAGACAAGAATAGAATTATCAGTAGTAGTTAGACAAAAAGAAGAATTGTATTTCATTTTCATGTATGTAATGCTTTTGATTAATGAAAATACAAGTTTTCTTAATATCTACTTGTCTATCGTTGTTTATTGACTGACATGTATAATGATTTAAATTATCAGTATGCATGTAATAAAACTTGCTAACATAGACTTAACAAAATTCAGAATTGAACCACTAAATAACATGAACTTCAGAATTTGAAACAGTAAGACACACAAATTTCACAATCCTAATACTAACGATACAATCCTGATGTCAATACTGATGACGTCAGCATACTGATAGCAATCCTGATGTTTATTAACAAGTCTATCATACTGTAATTTATCAAAGTAAAGTGTTACAGCTTAAGCATTTAACAATCAAGTATAGATCCTGACAAAAATATCAAGTCTATAAGCTGAAACAACATACCTTGCTACTTGTGCAGATGTTAAAGATCTAAAAACTTAACATTCCTAACTCACTAACCAATCTAATGAATGTAGCCTCATCAAGCGGTTTAGTTAAAATATCTGCAAGCTGTTTGTCAGTAGGAACAAAATGAAGTTCCACAGTACCATTTTCAATATGTTATCTAATAAAATGATACCTGACATTAATGTGCTTAGTCCTTGAATGTTGAACTGGATTTTCTGCAATTTTGATAGCACTAGTATTATCACAAAACATAGGAATATTACTAAGTGTCATACCATAATCCATCAACTGATTTCTTATCCAAAGGAGTTGAGCACAACAACTGCCTGCTGCAATGTATTCAGCTTCTGCATTTGAGGTTGAAACTGATTGCTGCTTCTTGCTTGCCCAAGAAATCAATCTGTTTCCCAAGAATTGACATGTACCTGTAGTGCTTTTCCTGTCTATTTTACACCCTGCATAATCAGAGTCTGAATAGCCAATTAAGGAGAAATCAGATTCTCTTGGATACCACAAACCAAGATTTGGAGTTCCCTTGAGATATCTAAAAATTCTCTTCACAGCAATTAAATGAGATTCCTTAGGATCACTTTGGAATCTAGCACATAAACAGGTAGAGAACATTATATCTGGTCTACTTGCAGTTAGATATAACAGTGAACCTATCATGCCTCTATAGCTAGTGTTGTCAATACTCTTTCCCTTAGGATCAGAGTCTAGCTTAGAGGCTATTGCCATGGGTGTCTTTGCAATTGCACAGTCTTGAAAGTCAAACCTTTTTAAAAGATCTTTGATATACTTTGACTAATTAATGAAAATACCAGTCTCAGTCTGTTTGACCTGCAAGCCTAAAAAGTAATTTAGTTCACCCATCATGCTCATCTGATACTTAGACTGCATAAGCTTGCTAAACTTAGCACATAGCTTTTCATTAGTAGAGCCAAATATAATATCATCAACATAAACTTGAACTAAAAGCAAATCACCTTTTATCTTTATAAAGAATAGAGTTTTGTCAATTGTACCTCTTGTGAAGCCATTTTCAAGAAGAAATTTAGACAAAGTCTCATACCATGCTCTTGGTGCCTGCTTTAGTCCATAGAGTGCCTTGTCAAGTTTGTAGACATGATTTGGAAACTTTGGATCAACAAAACCAGGTGGTTGTTCCACATACACTTCCTCATCAAGCTTTCCATTAAGAAAAGCACTCTTTACATCCATCTGGTATACCTTGAATTTTGAATGAGCTGCAAATGCAAGAAACATTCTGATTGCTTCCAATCTTGCTACAGGTGCAAAGGTTTCATCATAGTCAATTCCTTCTTCCTGAGAATAACCCTTGGCCACCAGTCTTGTTTTGTTTCTTACAATCATACTAGATTCATCTAGCTTGTTTCTGAAAACCCATTTAGCACCAACAATAGATCTATCTTTAGGTCTAGGTACCAGTTTCCACACTTTGTTCTTCTCAAACTCATTCAATTCTTCCTGCATTGCTATTACCCAATCAGGATCCTATAAGGCTTCTTCAACCTTCTTAGGTTCATTCTTTGAGAGAAAACAACTGTACAAGCATTTATTTTGAATTGATCTTCTAGTTCGAACACCACTATTTGGATCACCAATAATCAAATCTTCAGTATGATCCCTTGTCCATTTTCTAACAGGTGGTAGATTGTTCCTGCTAGACTCTCCCCCTAAGTTAGTGGTATTTCTTGTAGAAGAGTGTTCATTTCCTTCAAAAGATCTCCCTTGATCAGTAGAATCAGTGGATTCAATACTGCTGCTAGTTTCTGATCTTCCTTCATTAAATTCTGAAGAATCAGTTCCTGATGAGGTAGACTCTGAAAGACTAGTCTGATCCTGACCAGTACTGTGTTCTCCTTGATTGACTTGCTCCCCCTCAACAGTAGCATTCCTTTGAGAAGCAATAGAGATTTCCTCTAGAGAACCTTCATCATCACTGGAGAGAATCTCAGAATACTTAAGATTTTCAAATTCCAGATTGTCATGGCTTTCATCAGTTTGCAAAATTCCAAACTTCTTATCATCAAATGCAATATGAATTGATTCCATAACAATGTGAGTTCTGAGATTGTATACTTTGAAGGCCTTTGATGCTGAATATCCTAGAAAGATTGCTTCATCCGATTTGGCTTCAAATTTCCCAAGTTGTTCTGGATGAACTTTCAGGACATAGCATTTGCATCCAAAGATGTGAAAGTATTTCACACTTGGTTTCCTTCCCTTTGATCATCTCATAGGGAGTCTTACCATGAGCATTTACCAAGGTACAGTTTTGAGTGAAACATGCAATGTTGATAGCTTCTGCCCAGAAATAGGTTGGAAGCTTTGCATCTGCAAGCATGGTTCTTGCTGCCTCTATGAGAGTTTTGTTCTTTCTTTCTACTACACCATTCTGCTGAGGTGTTCCAGGTGCACAAAACTGTTGAGTAATTCCATTGTCTGCACAATACTCCTCCATTGTAGAATTCTTAAATTCTGTACCATTGTCACTTCTGAGCACTTTGACCTTGTACTCAGAGCTATTTTGAATATTCTTGACAAGTTCAATGATTTGCTGAGGAGCTTCATCCTTTTTATGTAGAAAGAATACCCATGTGAACCTTATGTAATCATCTACTATAACTAGAGCATATTTTTTCTTGTTGATAGACATAATGTTTACTGGACCAAATAAATCAAGATGCAGCATGTGAAATGGTTTAGTAATTGAATTTTCTGTCTTGCTCTTGAAAGTGGTTCTTTTTTGTTTACCAAGCTGACAAGCATAACAAAGTCCATCTTGCACATAGTTTGCCTGAGGTAGGCCTCTCACCAGATGATGCTTAACAAGTTGATTAAGCTTCTTGAAGTTGAGATGTGAGAGCTTCTTGTGCCAGTTCCAGATTTCATCATTTGATGCCTTGCTGTAAAGACATCTGATAGTTCCTTTAGATGTGTCACTCAAGCTGGCTTCATATATGTTACCATGTCTCTGACCAGTCAAAACAATGTCTCCATTCTTCATATTCAAGATTTTGCATCCTTTACTGTCAAAGATTGATTGGTAACCCTTATCACCCAGTTGACTTATGCTTAAAAGTGTGTGTTTCAAGCCTTCAACCAGTGCTACGTTTTCTATGATGACATTCCCCAAAATAATTGAGCCATATCCCAGAGTTTCTCCTTTGTTGCCATCTCCAAAGGATATTACTGGGCCAGCTTTCCTCTCAAACTTTGTAAGCAAGGACTTCTTTCCAGTCATATGTCCAGAGCATCCACGGTCCAAGATAATTTAATGCTTCTTTCCAGTGCCCTGCAAACAAAAAGTAGCTAGTTAGAATTTTTTTAGGACCTAACTTTGATTGGATCCTTTCTTACTAACTTTTGAACCAACAGGCTTTGAAGATTTTGCTTTTGATTTACCTGTTGCAGAGTCAACCTTAGACTTAGATTCCACAAACTGTTTGCGACTAGGAGTTTCAGATTTCAGAGAATAATAGTCATAATACAGTTCATGATATTCCTTACACATATAAATGGAATGAAGTAAACTACCACAATGATAACAGGGTTCTTGTGGTTGGTATTGAATTCTCTAAGTCTGGGGAAATCTGGACTCAGTTTTGCAAGAAGGTTTTTGATTGCAGTCTAGGGCCAAATGATTATGATTTCCACATTTATAGCATTTCTTCCTAGGTGCATCAGGTACATTCTTTTAATTATTCTCTTTCTTAATACCTTCTTTTCCATTTCTATTTCTTCTGATCTTGCTAGACTCTGAAATACTTTCTAGTCTCTGTTTCAACTGAGACTTAGACAGAAAACCTATGTTGACATTCTTAGGTTTTTCTAACACTTTTTCATCTGAATTGCTATTGTTAATTCTTTTGTGCACAACTGGGGTACCTTTAGAATCAAAAAATTTAACATGTTTAGGTTCAGAAACTATCTTCTTACCTTCAGACTTAGATGTGCTAGCTTCAATTTTACTATCATCATTGACAATAGCTACAGTATCTTCTTGCCTAGCCTTATAAAAACCTAAACCATTAACTTTACCAAGAATTTGATTTTCAATGATTTCTTGAGTCTTTTTACCAGAATTGTTAATGGTTTTAATCACATCTGTCTTCCTCTAGTTCTTTTCTGACATAGTCATAAGCCTCAAGAATAACACCATAATCATGCTTAGCTTTATCAGAACTTAACTTATATTCTTCCATTTGAATTAACTCAGATTCAAGAAAATTATTTCTACTAACTAATTCATCATTCTTAGCCTTGAGTTCATCTTTTTCACTAGCAAGAATTTTGAAATTAGTCATAAGATTCTTAAACTCAACATGAATAGATCTAATATCATCAGAATCTAAGCTATCAAATGAATCAAGAGAGTGAAGTGATACCTTAACAGAAGATGAAGAAGTTTTCTTTGGAGATCCAGGCTTGTCTGAAGCACTTGCCATCAATGCAATGTTGTCATATTCCAATTCATCTTCAGAATCACTGGAGTCTGCCCAATCCTTCTGTGTGACCATGAGTACATTACCTTTCCCTGAATTCCTAGGCTTCTTGCACTCACTAGCAAAGTGTCCAAGCTCATTGCAATTAAAGCACTTGATCTTGGCTTTATCAAGCTTGATAATTGTACTTTTACCTTTGTCACTCTTTTTCTCCTCTTTCTTCTGAAAAGTACCTTTGCTAAATCTTCTCCTGTTGAATCTTCCTTTCTTGAAAGCTTTAGCAAACATAGAAAAGAGTTCTTGCATCTCTGATTCAGAATCATTATCTTCAGAGTCTATATCTTTAGTCTCTGACTCAGAACTTTCTTTTCTCTTCTTCTTCCTCAAGTCTCTTTCAGTAGATTCATACTTTTCTTCTCGAAGCTTCTTTGATTCAGATTGAGCAGTGAGTGCAACAGTTTTCATCTTTCCTTCACTCCTGCTCTTTTTTTGCTGCCTATCAAGTTCATAAGCTCTCAATTTTCCAAAGACTGCTTCTAATGATATTTCATCCAGATCATTAGCTTCCTCAATTGCACATATCTTCTCATTGTAGAAATCAGGAAGAGCTTTCATGAACTTAGTATTCATATCCTCCAAGTCATAATATTTACCATGCATGGCTATCTCATTTATGAGTTTAGTAAATCTATCAAAGGTGTCAGTAAGTGACTCACCAGACTTGGATTCAAAGTACTCATACTGTTGTATGAGAAGTGTCCTCATATTCTTCCTGACAGGTTTTGTTCCTTCACAGTGAACCTTTAGATTGTCCCATATCTTCTTAGCAGTCTTACAAGAGAGAACATAGTTAGTGAGAACAGAATCAAGACTGTTGAATAGTATGTTTCTCACTTTAGCATCCTTAAGAACGTTCTCCTTTTCCTTATCTGTCCATTCAGATTTAGGCTTCTCTGCTGTATGTTCTGGAACAACTTTTCCTTCGATAGTTGCTTGAGGAACAAGCCTTGTTGGAACAAAAGGCCCATCACTGATTCTGTCAAGATAATCAGGTTCTGTTGCTTCCAGGTGATGCAACATCTTCACTTCCCATAGAGTGTATTCGTTTCTCTTGAGCATAGGGATCTTAGTATTACCATCCTTGTAACCAGACATGATTGCAGATCTTTATGATTATTCGAAATCAACCTGCTCTGATACCAATTGTTAACTCAAATAACTTGTAGAAGGGGGGGTTGAATACAAGTTATATAATCATGTCTGATTTTTGCTTGATTAGATGAACAAGAATAACGAATGAATCAAACTTTGTTTGTATTAAAATAAATCAAATACAAACTCTACCAAAGGTGTACAATACCTTTAGCAGCTGCTAACAATACAAATCTCTCTCTCTGTTTGTTTCGAACTCTCGAATACAAACCTTATACAGAGCTTCACACGATATGCACTCTATAATTCTCAATTCGCTCTTTTTAGAATAATATAGAGAGAGTATTTATAATGCTACCTATCAACTAATAACAGAATTATAATCTATTTATGACAATGTTCTGTCGTCCAGTTGATAGTTTCCATCAATAGAGAATTCGTTTCCTTCACGATATCTTCTTGCTTGTTTTTCAAAACAACGATCCTGTTTTATAGCACTTGCCAGTTTCTGTAGCATCCATAATGACATCATCAGTAACACGACTGATATCAAGATTTCCCATTGCATCAGGATCTGATCATCCCATCAGTATTTGATCAGGATCTGGCTTGCTGTATCAGGATCTGCTCTTAGTTCCTGAAATGTAGTCTCTGACGCACTATTTCTGACTAACCTCCACAGATTACTGTCTAACACATATATCCTATACAAAGTGCTAAATCCTTTATAAGATCAAGATATATAAGAATTATTAGCAAAATTCTATTCTCAACATCACAACTTATTAATTATTCCTAATATAACTATGACCGAGTGAAACTAAACTTTACATGAACAAGTAAATTACGAACCTGACGAATTCAATGATATCAGAAGCATTCAATCCGCAAGTAGAATCACAACATAATTTGAAGATGATGCAAATGATAATACGAGAGAGATCGATAGGTATGAGAGAGAGATTTGTGCGAATGAGAGAGAAATATTTGTATACACGTAAATATAGATTCAAATATTTTTGGTAATTCAATTATTATTTACATGTTTATTTATTCTTAAATTTTAGACGTTAGATTAGATGAAAAATGAATGGATCAGATCTTTTCTAAGTGTTCTTTATATAAGTGTGTTCTTTTTGGAGCAATGGCATATATATATATATATATATATATATATATATATATATAGGTCATTGCTCCATGAAGAACACCCTTATATAAAGAATCTTCCATAAAATCACTTTTATATTCTAATTTTCACATCAAAAATTGTTTTTTATGAATAAAAATAGAATATAATAAAAAATAAGAATCAAATATAACATGATTACACATAATTTTATTGTTACAAAAATATATATAAGATTTTATAGTGGGTTCTATGTAACATTTGATTCTTAAATATAGATGAGATTCTACGTTAAATTCGATAGGTAAGCTCAACTATTCTTAAAATTTGTGATTCTTATCATAACAAATCATTTTTTATGAAAAATAAAGTGTTATGATGGTGTTCTTTATTGTTCTTCATATAAGGTGTTGTAGTGCAATTATATATATATATGAGAAGGCTCAAAAGAAAACCCTTTTTTGGAGAGAACTAGACATTTCTTTACTAGCCATTGATCAGAATTTGATCCAATGGTAGGAAATGACAGAAATTATTCAATAATCTTAAATTTAAGGACAAATAACTAATATGAGATTCTATTAAATATGCAAGATTGATTAGATTTTATTAAATATGGAAGATTGGATTGTAATGATTCCTTGAGATTAGATTTTATTAAATATGGAAGATTGGATTGTAATGATTCCTTGAATCCTGCACTTAATTTCGACTTCCCATTTTCTATTTTTTTTTTCCTTTCTCTGTCTAAAATACAAGTTCACCATACAACACGTTATGTCATAGGTTTATATTTTTTTTATTAGCTTAATTACGTAGATGGATTGTGGCATGTAAAATAATTTGGTGCTTTTGTTATTAAAGATGGGGTTTATCTAGATATAATAATTTTAGTAAATTTTAAAGTTTGAAAAACACTTAATTACAATTCATTAAAAATATTCAAACCTAAATGTTCTTTTAAATGGCTTTTTTAAAAATAATTTGATGTGATTTCATGTTCTTTTAATATTCTCTTAGGTGTTCTTTTAAGTGTTCCATTAAATAAAGGAACATGTTTTTTTTATGATTTAGAAATTAGAATTCTTATAAAAAAATTAATTAAAATACAAATAATGTGTTCTTTTAAGTATTCTATGAAAAAAATAAAAAAAAACCCTTAAAATTTAAATAAAATATTAATAAGTGATCTTATAGGGTTCCAATAAAATAAATATAAAAATATAATAAATGAAAATAACATAATTTTTCAATAAGTGTTCTTTCAAAAGGTAATAAATTAATAAGACAATTAAAGTGTTTCCGAAATATATTAAATTGTTTCTTTCTATAATTTTGAATTTTAATAAAAAAATTAATAATGTGTTCTTCAATTAAAAAAATAATATTATTCTTTCAAAATGTTCTTTTTGAAAATATTTAATTTTAAAAAATGCTCTATTTAAGTGTTATCTTAAGAGTTTTCTTTAAAGTGTTCCATTCAACAAAAATATTAAATACCAACCTAAATAATAAATACATGTTTCACATTCCTAGATTTGCTAGAACAAATTCCTTAAATTAAATATTGACTTTTACCTACTAAATTCAACAAAATCATCATTATTTAATTTATTAAACGTCAAAATCTTCATTGTGTAATTCATGATATGTCTAGTTAAGGAAATAATCAAGATTTTATTAACTGTTTTAATAAAAAAAAATGAATTATTTTAAATTCTAATTCACCCTTCGCTGGCATTATATTAATCATAAATGATTAAATAAAATTAAAATTTATTTAACAAATAACTTATATAATATTTGTGAAACACCTAATAGAATCTTAAAATAACACTTGAGTGAATTTTCGATGAACACTTAAAAACGCTTAAAAATGATTAAGAGAATCTAATTTAAAATTTTAAAAATGGAACACTTAAAAAACTCTTAAAAGAACACTTAGTAGAACATTTAGTTGAATTTTATTTTCTTTTTAAATTTTTATTAAATTCTATCTTAAAATGATTAATGAAACACTCAATTAAAAACACATGATAGAATTTTATTATTATTTTATAATAATATGAATTAAAGCAAATTTTATTTAACTAATAGCTTATATAAGGCTTGTAAAAAACTTAATAGAATCTTAAAAGAACACTTGAGTAATCTTGAAAGAACATTTAAAAATATCATTAAAAGAATCTAATTTAAATTTTACAAACTAAACACTTAAAAGAATCTTAGAAGAACATTGGTTGAATAGTTAAAACTTAAAAAATTTATATTAAATTTTATTATAAAATAATTAATGAAACACTCAATAGAACACTCTCATTATTGTTTTATAATAATATAGATTAAAGTAAATTTTATTTAACTAATAATTTATATAAAATTTGAGTAACACTTAATATAATCTTAATAAAACACTTGAGAGAATCTAATAAGAACACTTAAAAAATGCTTAAATCAGATTCTCTTAAACGTTTTTTAAGTAGTCTTTCAAGATTCAGTGTTCTTTTAATAAGCGTTCCACAAATTTTTTATAAGTGATTAGTTAAATAAATTAAATTTTAATTTACATTATTATTAAACAATAATAAGATTCTACAATGTGTTCTATTGAATATTTCATTAATTATTTTAAAAAATAAATTTAACTTAAATTTATTAAGATTCAACTAAGTGTTCTACTAAGATATTAAGATTTTAATAAGTGTTTTACTAGGTGAGATAGTAAGATTCTTGGTAGGAATAAATTCATGAGTTGTGATGTGTAGAATAGAATGACATTACACTTCTTGTAATACCCTAATTTTAGAAAGGGTTTATGTTGAATATTGAACACACAAAAGAATACAGAGGGGGGTGAATGGATTCTTGAACTTTTCTTGTTCTTGAATTTGTTTTGGAGTATGTAACAAGATATGTGTTATGTGTGTGCAGAAATACGAATGTAGATAATAAAAAACACAAGACACGATATCACTTTAATCTAATATTTTATTAGATAAAGATTTGCTACAACCTGTGAATACAAATGATAGTATTCTCAGCTCCGTTTTTCTCAGAGAGATGTACTCTTAGAATGTATGTGAAAAACTTAACTTCTAAAGAAGTGAGGTTGTGCCCTTATAGAACATGAGCACAACCTGCTTACTACAACTAAGGTTACAGGATAAATTACTTTCTCATATGTCTATCCTTTTTGAGCAAGCATCCAAATGGTTACAGGTTTGACTTCTTGAGGTTCTGCTCAGATCCACTTCTTTAGCTCTTTGTCTCTTGTACATCTCTCTAAGCTTCTTTGTAGGCTTTCCAAAGTACTTTACAGCTTGTGGTCCATATAGCACCTTGGCTTGTTGCAGGTTTCTGACTTGTACAATTCTTTCAGTATTTTGTCCCCAAGATTGTATTCAAGAAGTGGCTAAGTGTTTGATTCGAGAACTATAATTGACTTGATCGATAACTCTGAGTTCTCGAATACTGTAAAGTTGACATATCGAATCACTTCTCGAATAGCTCTTTTCTTCAGGAATCCTTGAGTTGTCAAATGGAGCATTTAACTTATCGAATCCCTGAGATATCGAATAGCTTTCTGAGTCTTTGAGATATCGAATGAGCTTTGACTTGTTGACTCCAGGAGAACTCGAATGATGCTTTGACTTGTTGATTTCCTGAGTTCTCGAATAGAGTAAAAGACATATCGAATCTCTGATATATCGAATGAGATATCGAATAGTGTCTTTTGAGATATCGAATCCCTGACTTCTCGAATGCTTGACTTCTCGAATATAACAAACATACTTATCGAAATGGTACTTAGGCAAATTTTCATTCTCCAAACTCTAACTGTGTTTATTTTGACATCCTTGTTCTTCAAGCTTGAGGCATGAACCTTGGAACTTCTTTCAAGCATTATTCTCTGACTTTTAAGTACAATTACACAGATAGAAATTGATGCCTATTACAAGTACTAAACAAGTAGAAACTCTACAACCAGAGGTTCCCTCAGTTAAGAGGTCATGTAAGTAATGCAAAGCATTACAAACAATTAGGCTTGTTATTAGATGTATTCAGGCATGCCTCTATGACTAACAATCTCCCCCAAATTGTGAGTAAGACCCTTAGTCACAATTTCATGCCTGTTAACAAGCCTAACATACATAAAGATAGAACTCTGAAAGTACATGTATGAAATTTGATTAAGAACATGAGTAGAACTAAAAGGTGAGTACTCTTACACAATATGGTGAAATACTAGCCATTCTCATTTGATTCCTTCTTCCATAGCTCTGGCTTGTAGATCATCATATGCCTTTTGTTTTCTTTCTTTTTCCTTCCTTGCATTCTCATCCATAGCTCTTATGATTTCTGCCATAGCATCCAATTCTTCAAGCAGAATAGAGTTCTTGAAATCTTCAAGTACTGGTTTTAGAATGTTGGCAGGATAGTGATTAAGTAGGCTCATTCTTAAATTGACATGATCTCCATTTTTCCTCCTATACTTCACCATATAGGGATTGAGTTGAACTCTACACAATCCCTTAGCCCTTAGCTTTTCTGCTTCAACTTCCAGTCTATCAATTTCCTTCTCCCTTTCTAGCAATTTCTCAAAGCACCCTTTTCTGATTTTCTTTGCATGATCTCTCTTCATCTTGACAAACTCAACTAACTCCAGCTTCCATACCCTCTCCACTTTGTCATTATCATCCAACAGTGCAATAATTCTTTCTATGTCATACAAATTGCCCCAATTTTGACACTGCCCTTGTTTGAATTTCTTCTCCCTTCCATCAGTATATTTGATCTCAAGACAGTCATTCACAATGGCAGCATAGTAGATTTTTTGAGCTCTTAGATATTGCAGTTGGTCTTCATCAAAGTCTTCATCTAGTGGTTGGAGTTTCAGTCCTGAATAGATAGTTAGGGCCCTTGACTTAGGTAACTTCACTCTTTTTGCAGCATGCTTGAATTTAACCTTTTTGTAAGAACCCAGATTTTGGGTGGAATTAAAACTTTTATGTATTTAATGATGTAAGAATGAATAGTGGATACGGCTACAATGTAATAATTGATATTTGGAAAGAATGAATGGAATTCGACTTTTTTATGTTTATGTCTTGAAGAATGCTAAAGGGTGACAACATAGGTAAGAATAATCTATCTTCTAAGGGAATAAGATATGGCAACTTCAAGCAAGAGAATACTCTCATGTCATCCAGATCGATAACGATTAATCCAGTAGTTCCGTAAAAAGGTTAAGGAACGATCGAAAGAGAATACGGACAATTATACAACCCTAAGAGAACAAGTAAAGAATACAGAATGAATAGGGTTTTGGTGGGAGTATAGAATAATATGAGACGACACTATATAGAAGTATTCGGAACGGATTTCCGAGTTCGTATTAGTGATCCAGGGGGAAAATAAGTGTATGTAAAAGCTGTCGGATTCTGAAAAACCGCACTTTTATTTTCTCCAAGAGTTCCCTGGACACTGATAGCCTTAAGTATTTAACGAATGGATTTAAGGAATTTAAATTGGAAAGTTAGAATGAAAGATGGAGAATGAAAGTATTAATATTAAAAAGGATTCCCGGTAAACCCTAATTAGAAATCCGTGAAATATTCCTACGAACGATCAATCGAAACGGGTAATAACCGGACACAGAAACAAGCAGAGGGAGCAAGAGTCTTGTGCAATCTACTAGTATAAAATATCTAGTAACTAAACTAGAATCAAGGAACTAGCACCTTAGAGGAAGAACTAAGTACTTAGCAAAGTAACTACCTAGTTAAGCTCTAAACCACCAAAAAACCAACACATGTCTTGCCATTTCATCATCCAACACCTCATCACTTTAATAAAGTGACTTTATACAAGATATTATGTTGTAAGTGGATGAGAGTGGATGAGATTAAACCATAGAAAACAAAAGAAACCAAGCAACTCTCTCCCCCCTCTTTCCATTCCATTCGGCCAACACCTTAATTCCAAATCCAAACTCAACCTTCCCACCATTGTTTGCTCTTGAAATTTTTAAGGTGAGACTTATATTTCATAAAACTTATCTCCTCAAAATCTTAGAACCAAACTCCTTTGTTTCCATTTTCAAAAAAATCAAACAAGAGGAGGGTGAATAGTGTTCATCACGTACTAACTTTGTTTTCTTGATTTTTCATGGTTGATCCTAGCTAAGTTAAGGCTATCCAAGGGCAATACCAAGCTTTGTGAGGCTATTACATACTACAAGGAAGGTATAATACTTGAAAACGCTAACCCTTGTTTGAGATTTAAGTATGTTTATGATAGTTATAACTTAGTTATGGTTATGTTAAGATTATAAGCATGATTATGTATGGATCTTGGATAAATGATGAAAATACCTAGATGAATGGAAAGGCATTGCTTGGCCTCAGTTCATGTATATAAATCAGGTATATGTTGTTTGGGTTGGATACCATGTTTATGGGAAGATTCGAAATTGGTAGATATTCGATTTACAGCCGTTATAATGCCCGATTTTACAATACCATGTTTTGTATGCCATTTTCCATGTTGAAACCCTACTGTCTAGAAACCTTATCTGCCATGATAGGATAGGTAATGTTCTAAGCTTCGTTTTGACATAAAGATCACGTGAAACAGACTTACGGTTTAGGAATTATGACCAAATTACTAAAAGTAGTTCGAATCCGTAAACGAAAGTTCGTAACTGAAATTGAACCCTCGTAAACTATGTAACGTCATGGAGAATCTTGGTAAATAAATACTAGGGGTAAAAAGGAAGGTGTGAAAGAAAACCGTATGTCAAAAGGAGCATTTTTCTATTTATTAAAAATGTTCGAGTCGAGGTTAAACGCGAACGAACCCCTAAAAGATGACTCTTTTATAACTTCGGTAAAACACTTAGAAGACGGGCGATAAAACTCGAAGTATAATATTGGTTCGTAATGATCGACCTTAGAACTCATATGACTTAAGTATGTCCCAAGTATAAGTACAGTGACATGTCGTATTAACGAACGAATGTCGGGTCGGATCAGTGATAAAAAGGAATCCACTAAAAGGGGTATAACGAGATAATTCGAGAACGTGTTTCGAATTAAGTATAACTTAACTTTTAATATGTTAAGTGATTAATCCCGAATGCCTTGGCTATTTATTGATCACCAAGCTGAACCGGGACCCGCTACCACTACCCCTTACCGTACTCGACTACCAGGCAAGTTTCAATTCCCTTCTTTTAGGCTGTTGTTGTGATTGAATTAATATATATATATGTTTTCTGTTATACATATGCCATAGCATGCATGCCTACTTTCAATTTATATCATTATGCTTGTTCCCTGATTGTTATTGGCTTATAAATTAGATAGCTATCGTATCAATTATAAGCCGGTTATTGTAAGACCCTTAGAGAAGGGTGTATACATCTTATTCATCAAATATAGATCGGGAGTCAATATTTCTTGATATATCGAGATTACCTCGGAGGAAAATATTTAAGTAAATATTTTCCATTATTCGGGCGACGAATAGTATTTGAATATTCGTTCGAGATTATTTATTTTAGCGATCCTTACTTCAAATAATTATTTGAACGTAACTATTCGACGAATAATATTTATTTTAATATTCATTCAGAGTCGAATTAATTATCGATTATTATTTCGAATATTCTTCTAAAGATGAGACTATTAAATGAATATTATTTGGATATTCATTTAGAATATTATTTTATTGAAAAAATATTACTTTTGAATATTCATTTAGGATATTAATTACTTGATGAATATTATTTTAATATTCATCTGAAGTTTGATTTATTTATCGAATATTATCACGAATATTCCTTTAAAGCTTGGATTACTAAATGAATATTACTTGATATTCATTTAGAATATTATTCATTAAATGAATATTACTTTTTGAATATTCATTTAAATTCCTAATTAATTATGAATATTGTCTTAAATATTCCTTTCATGTCTTATTAATTAATGAATATTATTTTGAATATTCATTTGAATATTTAATTATGCAATAAATATTCTCTCGATATTTCTTCAAGAATTATTTGAGAGATACTCTGATTAAAGATATTCTTTCATATTCCTAAATATTCTGTAAAATATTTTAATTCAATAAATATTCTCTGAATATTTATTCCATACTTAGAATAACCTCGATAAGGTTTATCTTCTTCGATTATTACAGAAAATATCTCGGAGTCATATTATTATTAATCTTATATCAAGAAAGGTTCTCAGACATCATTCTTCTTTGAGTCTACCTCCTTAATAATAAGGGAACCCTACTTGGAAAATGTTATTTATCTTGTCGACTTCCCGGTCATAAAGTATTCTCTTCACTCGCAACTCGGGTGCTATGGACTTATTAAGTCGTTTTTTACCTTCTCATCTTTCGAGGGGTAAGATTGTTGGAACAAGTTGATATTCGTTACCAAGCAATAGCTTGGAAGTTATTGGTGAATTTTCCTTTCCAACTAGATACGACTACTTTGTAGAGTCTTATCAACAAGTATTATACTTGGGGAAAGGGGGACGAACGTTACATTCAGAATCATGAATTCTACTTGAACTAGGAGTCGTGTAAGAAGCCGAGTAGTGCCGGTCCATCCCCTTTGGCCCAACCGTTGGCCGGGGAGAGCTAGTAAGGCGGTATACAAGTAAAGCCGTCAGTTCTTCCTTCTACCGGTAGTAAATCTAAATTGAGTTGTACGATCTCGACTGATCATCAAGATTGGAACAGCGGGCGCGATGAATACTCCATCATTGGTTCATCATCCAAACTTATTTATTTCCTGCAACATGATTACTGTTGGCAGAGCTGGAAAAGTGTTCATAACTGGAATTGTAACCTTTTCATGCAAGTTCCTCTTCTTAATAACAATGAGAATATCTCGCTTACTTTTGATGTAGCAGATATTTCTATAAACAAATACTTTAAGTTACCTTGTAACTTCATCGTTCATATTATACTGGCATCATTTCCGTAAATGCATGGCACATGGTTTGAAAGATAATTTTGAACTGTTATATATTATCGTTCAGTTATATATATTATTGTTGGTGGGCTTTCGCTCACCCTTGCTTTGTTCACATTATGTCACAACAACAGCTAGGACAGATGGCTCGCGTCAGGCGCACTCGGCGCAAGCAGGTTACCCGACCCACCGGACTACCCGCTGAGATGCTAGCCGCCATTGCTGAGGTAGCATAGTTAGATAGCTTTGTTTCCTGTTTAACTATATGTATAATTAATGTAATTAACGGCAAAACTTTTAAACCTATGATGTTATCCTTTTGGGATTATAATAACTTTTATTCGTAACCCTTTAATGTAAGACTTATTTCAATTTCATCTCTGGGACTATAACTGTTGTGTGTGTGAGTGGTAATTATTGTGGGGTCACAGCATGTGATTTATTTATTGTGGACTCAAGTCAAGTATTATGAATGGATGTAAGACCGTAACCACCAGATCCCTGACCCCGGATCTGGGGGTGTTACAGAGATGGTATCAGAGCGAGAGTTATATATCCCAAGAGATGATACGACGTTATATAATAATAATAAATTCAATAATATAATAAGAACCCTTGCCAGGTTCACCTAAAACCCTTACGTGAACTTTTTAAGTATCATGATAGTAACATAGTTCGTCTTGTGTAGGCGAGCGACATGTCGGCCCAGGCGGCAGCTGCGAGACAGCAAGATGAGGACATGTTCCGGACTAGGGACCCGTACTATGAGCACTTGCCTGAGGAGGATACTGAGCCTGAGGAGGAGGACGCTGAGGAGGTCCAGGTTGATGCTGATACTGATGTGATCGAGTCTGAGGAGGAGGACCCTGAGGAGGTCCAGGTTGATGCTGACACAGATGTTGTTGAGACTGAGGGGGAGGAGGACTCGTAGGGGATCCAGACAGGACAGGATGTTGAGTTAGTTGTTGAGGATGATGATTATTGGGTTGTGTCTGAGATCAGGACTTTGGGAGATGACACTGACATGGCCACGGATCAGGTGGTGCCGGTAGATGAGGGTGTTGAGGGAGATATAGATGAGCCAATAGTTGGTGCTGTAGGGAGTTCTGGACTTTTTGTGCCACTCCTCTCTGATGAGAGAGCCCCTACCCCACCACTACCTGTGAGCCCATACCCCGACGAGTTTGAGGAGCTTACCCCAGAGCCCCAGCAGGCAGAGACTGCCGCTCCAGCTGAGCCATCCACCCCACCTCATGCCCCGATAGGAGGAGTCCCAGTATGTGTTCACAACTTGATTGTGAACGGGCTTTATAGAGAGTTGTCTGTGGCAGATGCCAGGTTGGCAGAGTCTAGGAGGGAGTTAGCAGCAGAGAGAGCCGCCCGGATGAGGTTGCAGGGCAGGAGGACTATCAGTGACAGGGTTGGGTATAGGGCTGTGACCCGCATCGAGCTGAGGGCTCGGGTGAGGGTGCGACAGTTGCCTATTGATGGGCATGGTAGGGTAGACAGAGCAGAGGCTGAGGAGGTTTTCCGCATCGCCATGGGGAGGGTTCGGAGGATGTTTCGTCATGGCGGCTGATTTCAGATGTAGTGATGCAGTGGTCTAGTTGTCTAGTCATGTACGGACATAGTAGTGCCGGCTTTTGTAGGGATGGTTTTCTTGTACTTGTTTTTCCCTTTTTTGCAGACTAGACATATAGACAGCGTATTTCACTTTTGACTTGTTGTTGTTGTTAGGACGGCTATACTTTAAACTATCGTTGTAACTCGGATGTTGTACCTTTTCGGTACCTGGTATATATTTGTTTCCCTTTCAGTCATTACAATTTTGTTGGGATGTGATCACGAGTTTATTAGCATATGTATTACTTTTCGATTAAGTTGCCATGAGATATAAAACTGTGGGATTTTAAACCCAATCATGTAAAGAATTATGCAAGGAAAAATCCTTTAAAACAGGTAAGTGAACCTAATGTATAATTTTCCAAATTTTCAGTAAAATGCCTCCAAGACGAATGGGCACTAGGGCTAACCCCCGAGAATCTGCTGACCAAGAGAGTCACAACCAACACGAGGAAAACCATGAAAGTAGTGAAGAACAAGATCAGGATTATAATGAGAAAGAAGATTCCCAGTATGGAGCAGAGGATGAACCCCTGTACTCTGAAGAATTTGAAGGGGAAATCGAGGGTGGAGAAACTGAAGTAGAACAGGAAGGGGAGAACCAGGGCGGAAACCCCATGGGCCAGTTTATGGATCTACTTAGGCAGAATTTGAACCAATACCCCCAACCACCACCAGGCAACAACACTTCAGTGGCAAATTCCTTTAGGGCCTTTAAGTCCCTTAAGCCCCCAGAGTTCCACGGATCGGCTGATCCCGTTGAGGCGAGGGCCTGGATCAAGGAAATGGAAAAGTCTTTTGAGATTCTGAGTATCAATGAGGCTCAGAAGACTGTTTTTGCTACTTACCTACTAAAGGGAGAGGCCAATTATTGGTGGGAAGCCAAGAAGAACACGGAGACTGATGTTGTCATAACCTAGGAAAGGTTCAAACAATTGTTCCTGGAGAAGTACTTCCCGAAGTTCATGAAGACCCAGATGGAACTTAAGTTTTTGGAACTGAAACAGAACAATATGTCAGTGGCGGACTATGAGGCCAAATTTACTGAGCTATCGAGATTTGTACCAGAGTTTGTAGACACAGCAGAGAAGAAAGCTAACAGGTTTCAACAAGGGCTGAAGCAGTGGATCCAGAATAGGGTGGCTGTTTTAGAGATTACAGATTATGCCACCATGGTGTAGAAGGCAACCATTGTGGAGGCTGGTAGTGATCAGATGCAGAGAGAGAGAGAGAAAGGGGGGATAAAGAGAAAGCATGTTAGTATGGGCGGAAGATCCGTCGGAGGAAAACCCCCAACCAAGTTTAATCGAGGAGCGGTTTCCCTACCAGGGAGGAATGTAGGGTTTAAACCATCTGCGAGTGTAAGTGTGAGCCAGGGCGGCCATCAATCAGGAATGTCCCGTTCCAACCCTTCTCGACCTCCATTGCCATTGTGTGCTACTTGTGGGAAGAGGCACTCCGGGGTGTGCAACCTGAAGCAGATAAACTGTTACAAGTGTGGGCGAGCTGGGCACTATGCTACCTCTTGCACCACGGTCATCCCTAACAGCATAACCTGTTTCCAGTGTGGACAGCGAGGGCACATGAGGAAGGATTGCCCAAGGAGCAAACCAGCAGCATCAGGAGCAAGCAAGGTTGCCTCAAATAGGCCACCAACTGCTAGGACTTTTAATATGTCAGTACAAGATGCCGTGAGGGACACAGATGTGATAGCAGGTACTTTTTCTCTCAATTCAGTCAGTGCAAATGTCTTATTTGATTCAGGAGCAACTAAGTCTTTTATATCTAGAGATTTTGCGCATAAGTTGAAACTTAAAACCCAGCAACTAAGAGATTCCTTACTAGTAGAAATAGCTAATCAGGAAATCGTACCGGTTAATCAAATTCACCCCGATTGTAAGCTAGAAATAGGAGGACGATCCTTCTATGTCGATTTAATTCCTTTTAACCTAGGGGAATTCGATGTCATTTTGGGTATGGATTGGTTGTCTCGCAATAATGCGCGGATAGATTGTAAAGGGAAAAAGGTTAAGTTGAAAACCCATGGGAAGAAAGAAATAGTGTTTAAGGGGATGCGACAGACCCAGAAAATTCTGACCATGGCGCAAACCAAGAGATTGTTACGAAAAGGGAACGAGGCTTATTTAGCCTACGTTATAGATACTCAGAAGGAAGTGCCAAGATTGCAAGACATTCTGGTAGTTAATGAGTTCGAGGACGTGTTCCCACAAGATCTTCCCGGACTACCACCTGATAGGGTAATTGAGTTTGCCATCGAGTTAGACCCGGGGACGGCGCTGGTTTTGAAGGCCCCGTACCGACTAGCCCCAGTAGAAATGAAGGAGCTAGCTGAACAATTACAGGAATTGTTGGATAAGGGCATGATAAGGCCCAGTGTGTCGCCTTGGGGCGCACCAGTGTTGTTTGTTAAGAAAAAGGATGGGAGTATGAGGTTATGCATTGACTACAGAGAATTGAACAAGCTAACCATAAAGAATAAGTATCCATTGCCCAGGATAGACGATTTGTTTGACCAGCTAAGAGGCGCTGAATACTTCTCTAAGATTGATTTGAGAACGGGATATCACCAACTGAAGATCAAACCTGAAGATATCCCGAAGACTGCATTCCGTACCAGATATGGACATTATGAGTTCTTAGTTATGTCATTTGGATTGACCAACGCCCCAGCAGCTTTCATGGACCTGATGAATAGAGTGTTCAAGGAATATTTGGACAAATTCGTGATAGTTTTCATTGATGATATTCTCATCTACTCAAAGACAGAGGCAGAACATGCTGAACATTTAAGGATAACCTTAGAAATACTCAGGAAGGAGCAGCTATATGCCAAGTTCTCCAAGTGTGAGTTTTGGAAAAATGAGGTACAATTCTTAGGGCACGTGATCAATAGAGAAGGGGTGTTGGTTGACCCCTCCAAGATAGAAGCAGTTTCAAGCTGGGAACGGCCAACTACTCCAACCGAGGTGAGGAGTTTCATTGGACTGGCCGGATATTACAGGAGATTTGTCCAAGACTTTGCGAAAATCGCAGCTCCATTAACTCGACTTACCCGTAAAACCGAGAAATTTGAATGGACTGAGAAATGCGAGAAGAGTTTCCAAGAGTTAAAGAAGAGGCTGGTGACAGCCCCAGTGCTGGCATTACCTGATGGAAAAGGAGATTTCGTGATTTATAGTGATGCTTCGCATAAAGGACTGGGATGCGTGCTTATGCAGCACGGCAAGGTAATAGCGTATGCGTCTAGGCAATTGAAGGATTATGAAGTCAGATATCCCACGCATGATCTAGAACTAGCAGCCATAGTCTTCGCTTTAAAGATTTGGAGACACTACCTGTATGGGGAAAAATGCAAGATTTACACAGACCATAAGAGCCTCAAGTACATTTTCACTCAGAAAGAGCTTAACATGCGCCAGAGGAGATGGTTAGAGTTAATCAAGGATTACGACTGTGAAATTCGATATCACCCGGGCAAAGCCAATGTGGTGGCTGACGCCCTTAGTAGGAAAGAGAAGCTCAAGATGATAACTTCAGAGAAAGAGCTAGTGAAAGATTTTGAGAAGTTGGAAATCGAGGTTAAGTTACCTGGAGAGGGCCAAGAAAAGTTGATGGAAATTAGAATCCAACCTCCATTGCTAGAAAAGATTAGACTGTGCCAGGAACGGATGATGGAGGAAGAAAAGAACTCCACAGAAGAGCTAATGACCGGGGAGGAAATTAAGTGCGAAAGAGACAAGGAAGGGATCATGAGGTACACATACAGGATATGGATCCCAAATGTTCAGGAACTCAAGAATGAGATTTTAAATGAGGCACAAAACTCAAGATACTCAGTGCACCCCGGTAGCACCAAAATGTATAGGGATTTGAAGGAGTATTACTGGTGGCCCAATATGAAAAAGGACGTAGCAGAGTGGGTAAGCAGATGCTTGACCTGCCAACGAGTGAAGGCAGAGCACCAGAAACCCAGCGGACTTCTACATCCCTTAGAGATTCCAGAATGGAAATGGGAACACATAGCCATGGATTTCGTAGTAGGTTTACCAAGGACCAAGGCTAATCATGACGCCATATGGGTAATTGTAGATCGACTGACGAAGTCGGCTCACTTTCTCCCGATCAACGAAAGGTACACGGTCGACAGACTAGTGGACATCTACTTAAAAGAGATAGTGGTGCGACATGGAATCCCAGTCGCAATAGTATCTGATCGAGATCCTAGATTTCACTCCAGGTTTTGGAGAAGTTTTCAAGAATGTGTAGGGACCCGGCTGAACATGAGCACAGCCTACCACCCCCAGACAGATGGGCAAAGTGAAAGGACCATCCAAACGCTAGAGGATATGTTGAGAGTCTGCGCGATAGACTTCAAAGGAAATTGGGATGATCACTTTCCATTGATTGAGTTCTCCTACAATAACAGTTATCATTCAAGCATTGGGATGCCACCTTATGAGGCCCTTTATGGAAGAAAATGTCGATCTCCCTTGTATTGGGATGAAGTTGGAGAGCGAAAGATGCTCGGGCCCGAAGTGGTCCAACGAACTAAAGATGCAGTAGATCTAATCAGAGGACGGTTGGTAGCAGCCCAGGATCGACAAAAGAAATATGCCGACTTAGCTCGGAAAGGCAAGGAATACGAAGTAGGGGACCTAGTGTTCTTGAAAGTGTCACCTTGGAAAGGTTTAATGAGATTTGGGAAGAAAGGAAAGCTGAGTCCCAGATACATTGGACCATTTGAGATCTTGAGACGGATTGGGGAACTAGCTTATGAGCTCGCATTGCCCCCGAATCTACAGCAGGTGCACAATGTGTTCCATGTTTCGATGCTGAGGAAGTATAATCCGGATGCTAAGCATATTGTAGAGTATGAGCAAGTGGACATGCAACCAGACTTGACCTATGTGGAGCAACCTGTGGAAATCATAGACCGGAAAGAACAAGTGCTCCGAAACAAGGTCATTCAGCTAGTCAGAGTTTTGTGGCAGAACCACAATGGTACTTAGGCAAATTTTCATTCTCCAAACTCTAACTGTGTTTATTTTGACATCCTTGTTCTTCAAGCTTGAGGCATGAACCTTGGAACTTCTTTCAAGCATTATTCTCTGACTTTTAAGTACAATTACACAGATAGAAATTGATGCCTATTACAAGTACTAAACAAGTAGAAACTCTACAACCAGAGGTTCCCTCAGTTAAAAGGTCATGTAAGTAATGCAAAGCATTACAAACAATTAGGCTTGTTATTAGATGTATTCAGGCATGCCTCTATGACTAACAATCTCCCCCAAATTGTGAGTAAGACCCTTAGTCACAATTTCATGCCTATTAACAAGCCTAACATACATAAAGATAGAACTCTGAAGTACATGTATGAAATTTGATTAAGAACATGAGTAGAACTAAAAGGTGAGTACTCTTACACAATATGGTGAAATACTAGCCATTCTCATTTGATTCCTTCTCCATAGCTCTGGCTTGTAGATCATCATATGCCTTTTGTTTTCTTTCTTTTTCCTTCCTTGCATTCTCATCCATAGCTCTTATGATTTCTGCCATAGCATCCAATTCTTCAAGCAGAATAGAGTTCTTGAAATCTTCAAGTACTGGTTTTAGAATGTTGGCAGGATAGTGATTAAGTAGGTTCATTCTTAAATTGACATGATCTCCATTTTTCCTCCTATACTTCACCATATAGGGATTGAGTTGAACTCTACACAATCCCTTAGCCCTTAGCTTTTCTGCTTCAACTTCCAGTCTATCAATTTCCTTCTCCCTTTCTAGCAATTTCTCAAAGCACCCTTTTCTGATTTTCTTTGCATGATCTCTCTTCATCTTGACAAACTCAACTAACTCCAGCTTCCATACCCTCTCCACTTTGTCGTCAGCATCCAACAGTGCAATAATTCTTTCTATGTCATACAAATTGCCCCAATTTTGACACTGCCCTTGTTTGAATTTCTTCTCCCTTCCATCAGTATATTTGATCTCAAGACAGTCATTCACAATGGCAGCATAGTAGATTTTTTGAGCTCTTAGATATTGTAGTTGGTCTTCATCAAAGTCTTCATCTAGTGGTTGGAGTTTCAGTCCTGAATAGATAGTTAGGGCCCTTGACTTAGGTAACTTCACTCTTTTTTCAGCATGCTTGAATTTAACCTTTTTGTAAGAACCCAGATTTTGGGTGGAATTAAAACTTTTATGTATTTAATGATGTAAGAATGAATAGTGGATACGGCTACAATGTAATAATTGATATTTGGAAAGAATGAATGGAATTCGACTTTTTTATGTTTATGTCTTGAAGAATGCTAAAGGGTGACAACATAGGTAAGAATAATCTATCTTCTAAGGGAATAAGATATGGCAACTTCAAGCAAGAGAATACTCTCATGTCATCCAGATCGATAACGATTAATCCAGTAGTTCCGTAAAAAGGTTAAGGAACGATCGAAAGAGAATACGGACAATTATACAACCCTAAGAGAACAAGTAAAGAATACAGAATGAATAGTGTTTTGGTGGGAGTACAGAATAATATGAGACGACACTATATAGAAGTATTCGGAACGGATTTCCGAGTTCGTATTAGTGATCCAGGGGGAAAATAAGTGTATGTAAAAGCCGTCGGATTCTGAAAAACCGCACTTTTATTTTCTCCAAGAGTTCCCTGGACACTGATAGCCTTAAGTATTTAACGAATGGATTTAAGGAATATAAATTGGAAAGTTAGAATGAAAGATGGAGAATGAAAGTATTAATATTAAAAAGGATTCCCGGTAAACCCTAATTAGAAATCCGTGAAATATTCCTACGAACGATCAATCGAAACGGGTAATAACCGGACACAGAAACAAGCAGAGGGAGCAAGAGTCTTGTGCAAGCTACTAGTATAAAATATCTAGTAACTAAACTAGAATCAAGGAACTAGCACCTTAGAGGAAGAACTAAGTACTTAGCAAAGTAACTACCTAGTTAAGCTCTAAACCACCATAAAACCAACACATGTCTTGCCATTTCATCATTCAACACCTCATCACTTTAATAAAGTGACTTTATACAAGATATTATGTTGTAAGTGGATGAGAGTGGATGAGATTAAACCATAGAAAACAAAAGAAACCAAGCAACTCTCTCCCCCCCCTTTTTCCATTCCATTCGGCCAACACCTTAATTCCAAATCCAAACTCAACCTTCCCACCATTGTTTGCTCTTGAAATTTTTAAGGTGAGACTTATATTTCATAAAACTTATCTCCTCAAAATCTTAGCACCAAACTCCTTTGTTTCCATTTTCAAAAAAATCAAACAAGAGGAGGGTGAATAGTGTTCATCATGTACTAACTTTGTTTTCTTGATTTTTCATGGTTGATCCTAGCTAAGTTAAATCTATCCAAGGGCAATACCAAGCTTTGTGAGGCTAGTACATACTACAAGGAAGGTATAATACTTGAAAACCCTAACCCTTGTTTGAGATTTAAGTATGTTTATGATAGTTATAACTTAGTTATGGTTATATTAAGATTATAAGCATGATTATGTATGGATCTTGGATAAATGATGAAAATAGCTAGATGAACGGAAAGGCATTGCTTGGTCTCAGTTCATGTATATAAATCATGTATATGTTGTTTGGGTTGGATACCATGTTTATGGGAAGATTCGAAATTGGTAGATATTCGATTTACAGCAGTTATAATGCCCGATTTTACAATACCATGTTTTGTATGCCATTTTCCATGTCGAAACCCTACTGTCCAGAGACCTTATCTGCCATGATAGGATAGGTAATGTTCTAAGCTTCGTTTTGACATAAAGATCACGTGAAACAGACTTACGGTTTAGGAATTATGACCAAATTACTAAAAGTAGTTCGAATCCGTAAACGAAAGTTCGTAACTGAAATTGAACCCTCGTAAACTATGTAACGTCATGGCGAATCTTGGTAAATAAATACTAGGGGTAAAAAGGAAGGTGTGAAAGAAAACCGTATGTCAAAAGGAGCATTTTTCGATTTATTAAAAATGTTCGAGTCGAGGTTAAACACGAACGAACCCCTAAAAGACGACTCTTTTATAACTTCGGTAAAACACTTAGAAGACGGGCGATAAAACTCGGAGTATAATATTGGTTCGTAACGATCGACCTTAGAACTCATATGACTTAAGTATGTCCCAAGTATAAGTACAGTGACATGTCGTATTAACGAACGAATGTCGGGTCGGATCAGTGATAAAAAGGAATCCACTAAAAGGGGTATAACGAGATAACTCGAGAACGTGTTTCGAATTAAGTATAACTTAACTTTTAATATGTTAAGTGATTAATCCCGAATGCCTTGGCTATTTATAGATCACCAAGCTGAACCGGGACCCGCTACCACTACCCCTTACCGTACTCGACTACCAGGCAAGTTTCAATTCCCTTCTTTTAGGCTGTTGTTGTGATTGAATAAATAAATAAATAAATAAATAAATAAATAAATATATATATATATATATATATATATATATATATATATATATATATATATATATATGTTTTCTGTTATACATATGTCATAGCATGCATGCCTACTTTCAAGTTATATCATTATGCTTGTTCCCTGATTGTTATTGGCTTATAAATTAGATAGCTATCGTATCAATTATAAGCCGGTTATTGTAAGACCCTCAGAGAAGGGTGTATACATCTTATTCATCAAATATAGACCGGGAGTCAATATTTCTTGATATATCGAGATTACCTCGGAGGAAAATATTTAAGTAAATATTTTCCATTATTCGGGCGACGAATAGTATTTGAATATTCGTTCGAGATTATTTATTTTAGCGATCCTTACTTCAAATAATTATTTGAACGTAACTATTCGACGAATAATATTTATTTTAATATTTATTCAGAGTCGAATTAATTATCGATTATTATTTCGAATATTCTTCTAAAGATGAGACTATTAAATGAATATTATTTGGATATTCATTTAGAATATTATTTTATTGAATAAATATTACTTTTGAATATTCATTTAGGATATTAATTACTTGATGAATATTATTTTAATATTCATCTGAAGTTTGATTTATTTATCGAATATTATCACGAATATTCCTTTAAAGCTTGGATTACTAAATGAATATTACTTGATATTCATTTAGAATATTATTCATTAAATGAATATTACTTTTTGAATATTCATTTAAATTCCTAATTAATTATGAATATTGTCTTAAATATTCCTTTCATGTCTTATTAATTAATGAATATTATTTTGAATATTCATTTGAATATTTAATTATGCAATAAATATTCTCTCGATATTTCTTCAAGAATTATTTGAGAGATACTCTGATTAAATATATTCTTTCATATTCCTAAATATTCTGTAAAATATTTTAATTCAATAAATATTCTCTGAATATTTATTCCATACTTAGAATAACCTCGATAAGGTTTATCTTCTTCGATTATTACAGAAAATATCTCGGAGTCATATTATTATTAATCTTATATCAAGAAAGGTTCTCAGACATCATTCTTCTTTGAGTCTACCTCCCTAATAATAAGGGAACCTTACTTGGAAAATGTTATTTATCTTGTCGACTTCCCGGTCATAAAGTATTCTCTTCACTCGCAACTCGGGTGCTATGGACTTATTAAGTCGTTGTTTACCTTCTCATCTTTCGAGGGGTAAAATTGTTGGAACAAGTTGATATTCGTTACCAAGCAATAGCTTGGAAGTTATTGGTGAATTTTCCTTTCCAACTAGATACGACTACTTTGTAGAGTCTTATCAACAAGTATTATACTTAGGGAAAGGGGGACGAACGTTACATTCAGAATCATGAATTCTATTTGAACTAGGAGTCGTGTAAGAGGCCGAGTAGCGCCGGTCCATCCCCTTTGGCCCAACCGTTGGCCGGGGAGAGCTAGTAAGGCGGTATACAAGTAAAGCCGTCAGTTCTTCCTTCTACCGGTAGTAAATCTAAATTGAGCTGTACGATCTCGACTGATCATCAAGATTGGAACAGCGGGCGCGGTGAATACTCCATCATTGGTTCATCATCCAAACTTATTTATTTCCTGCAACATGATTACTGTTGGCAGAGCTGGAAAAGTGTTCATAACTGGAATTGCAACCTTTTCATGCAAGTTCCTCTTCTTAATAACAATGAGAATATCTCGCTTACTTTTGATGTAGCAGATATTTCTATAAATAAATACTTTAAGTTACCTTGTAACTTCATCGTTCATATTATACTGGCATCATTTCCGTAAATGCATGGCATATGGTTTGAAAGATAATTTTGAACTGTTATATATTATCGTTCAGTTATATATATTATTGTTGGTGGGCTTTCGCTCACCCTTGTTTTGTACACATTATGTCACAACAACAGCTAGGACAGATGGCTCGCGTCAGGCGCACTCGGCGCAAGCAGGTTACCCGACCCACCGGACTACCCGCTGAGATGCTAGCCGCCATTGCTAAGGTAGCATAGTTATATAGCTTTTTTTTCCTGTTTAACTATATGTATAATTAAACCTATGATGTTATCCTTTTGGGATTGTAATAACTTTTATTCGTAACCCTTTAATGTAAGACTTATTTCAATTTCATCTCTGGGACTATAACTGTTGTGTGTGTGAGTGGTAATTATTGTGGGGTCACAGCATGTGATTTATTTATTGTGGACTCAAGTCAAGTATTATGAATGGATGTAAGACCGTAACCACCAGATCCCTGACCCCAGATCTGGGGGTGTTACACTTTTTCACTCCAGTGCTTGGCAAAAACTTATGAACTTTGCTTATAGACCACTGTAGTATACCATTAGCAGTTTGTTTTTGGAAACATACAGATGGTTTCTTGATTTGTATCTTCTTCTCTTCTTGAGGTGGTAAAACAGCTGCAGAGGCCATGGGTGTAGATTTTGGTAGGTCACTACTAACTGTATTAACCCTAGACTTAGAGTCTTGTGTTATGGTGAGATTACAGTTAGCAATGCCTAAGGCTTGTTGTTTTCCACTTTTCCTTTCATAGACCTTGCCTTGGTCATCATCACCTTTCTTGTCCTTGCCATCTTTCTTCTTCTTCTTATCTTCATCACCCTTATCACTCCTGTGATGACTTATCCTCCCATCACTCTTGTTTTCATCTTCATCATCCTTATTCATCTTGATTTTGGCCATTTCTGGAACAATACCAGTTGTAATGAAAGTTTTGAGAATATTTAGTGCTTCCAACTCTTCAGCAGTCCTGACTCCTTGCTTTTTAGTTAGTTTTTCAATGATGGCAATGATGAGACTACGTTTCTGAGGAATAAGATGCTTGGGGATGACCAGTTGCTTGATCTCATCAATTCTTGTTCAAAATTGATAGATAATAGTTCTAGGATTTGTAATCACTTCAGGCAGTCTTGAGGGTTGCTCATTCCTCAGGTCATCATATAGACTCTCGTTGTTCTTATTCTCATTCCTCTTCTCAATCAAGTTGATCAACTCATTTACCTCAGAGAATTTTAGGGCCTGAAGAGTCTTGTAGGTTAAATGCCATATCTTAAACCTTGCCACCATCACAATCTCTTTGAATCACACACTGTCAACTCTCTTAGACACCACAGTGAGGTAGTCAATCTGCTCCTTCAAACTCCTCAGATAAAGTTGAGTGTCACCAGCCTGTTCTCTAGAGACTTTCAGAAACTCCAAGAATGCATCATCATGGTAGACATTAGACTTTGCAACTTCTTGTAGCTTGACCTCAGTAACTACCTTTACTTCTATAGGTTTGGCATTTACAGTCTTGGAGGATGGAGGTTTATCAGATGGCATACTCCCTCCAACTACAGTAGTAGTGATGGTTTGCTGTTGGCCACTTGGAGTAGTGATGTGCACAGGTGGATAAGTAACAACTGGCAGAGTAGTTAAAGGTTCATCAATTTTGGCTTTCCCTTTGCCTGGAACATGGGTTGTAGCTTTTGAAGTTCTTGGATGACCACCCTCAGTTATGGTAATGCCTCTCTCCTTAGGTCTTTTCTCCCCCTTAGGTTTTGAGTTCCTTAAGGTCCTCTTCTCCCCCTTAGGCTTGTTGTCAGGCACAGAGGCTGGAGTAGTGGCCTTTGGGTTGGAAGAGGTGGGATTGGCAGATTCATCAGGAAGAGAGAGCCCCATGTGCTTCATCATTACAGACATCTTCTGTTGTTTGAGATGAGCATTTGATTGTTTGAGAGAGACCACCTCCTTTTCAAGAGTATCCACCTTGGTGAATAACTCAGTGGCCTTGAAACCAGAGAGAGATTGATCCTCGAGTCTCTGCACCTCATGCTTGGTCATGTCATGGAGAGGAACATCAGTCACCAATTTATCACCATATTGGTTGGCAAAAAGAACTCTAAGGGCTGCATTGGCTTCTATTGTTTGAGTTGACAATTTTTCCATGTGAGTAGCCATACTTTTGACAGACCATTGAACCAATAGCATTGAGTTGTCCATTTTGATGCATTCAGACTTGCAGAGTTGAATATCCTTGAGAATAGTGTCCAGTTGAGGGAATTTGGCATCAAAGGCCATTTTTATTACCTGCACCTCTTTGATTGTGGCTGCACACACTTCATTAACTTCTATCTTGAGGCCCTTACCAAGATAGTGTGCATCTTTTAAAATTCCATTGTAGGTGTCATTCATTGCTTTATACACATCATTAGGGGTGAGAGACTTGGCATTGGACCCTAGTGAAGTGATGTACTCTTCTCTGATGTACTGAAGACCATCTGAAAGAGGAATGTCATATTTCCCTTGCAGCTAAGCATCTACATTACCATCTCTTTCAACCTCATTTGCTATTTTCTCCTTTTGCATCTCCACATATTCCTTATGGCATAGCAGAATGGCTTTATATTGGGGATTTGGCATGTTTGAGGTAACTAGATGTTGTGCAATCTTGACAAACTCAAGAATCTGATCCATAACTAAGCTTTGAAGTGCTTCAACCATTAATTGTTATGGAACAGACCCTGATCCTGAAGCACTGTCATGTTGCACAGGCTTCAGCCATTGTGACATGAAGTCAGAGCTAGAGCTAGGCAAGCTAGACTCCTTAGTTACAGATACAACTTCTGTAACCGGATGGAATGACTCTACTACTGTTGTCTCCACAGAAGTGGGATGAGTTACAACAGTAGTTGATACAGGCACAGAGTCTCTAGTGAAAACTAGTGAATCCTCTGTGTTTGTGATGGTGTCATTAGGATATGCCCCAGCTTGCATTCTCTCACCATCTAAATGTGGTTCCTGGGTGGTGAGCAAAGTGTCATGCACTAAGTCACTTGAGTCCATTGGCTCATCAAGAGAAGAAAATTCTTGGTGATCAATGCCTTGCTCCTCAATTGCTTGAGTTGCAGGCTTCAAAGAAATTTGAGATGTAGATTCTGGAAGAGAAGTGTCTTGTAGATTTGATTTTGGCAACTCCGCCTGAGGAATAGAGGGGGTTTCAAGTGTGATTTGCTCTTCACTCAGTGTTGTGCCAGCCTTATCACTCCCTTGTACTAACTCAGTACAGGTAGCTACATTGGGGAGGATGCTTGATTCTATAGATGCACCCTGTTGAGAGGATACATCTAGTGAGCTGTGTGCCCCTGATTTTACAACTTCAGCCATTTGTGTGACATAAGAGGTGGCTTTCGATTTCTTCTTCTTTGGTCTCTGTAAGGGTGACTCAGGTTCCTCACTCTCTAGACCTAATTCTACAGCCAATGCTGCTTCTGTCAAGATATTCAAGGGTTCAGATTAAATCTTTTTTCTCTTCTTCTTCTCCTTTTTACTAACACCATCCTGTTGAGAGGATGATGCAGGTGGCTCTGTGTTTGGTAGAGTGTTTGGTTGAGGGGGTTGGTTAGCAGGCCCTGGGTTAGCATTTTGTTCTACTTATTTGGGCCTGGCTAACTCAGATTTAGAGGCAAATGTTGGCATGTTGTGGGGGTAAGACTCAAATAACCTCTGCGTATGAGGGGTTATTACAAGCCTAACATCCAAATCATTCCTAGTACCCAAATTACCGAAAATAAGTTTGGTCATGGACCTAGGGTAGCCTATTCTAGTTTTATCTAAACCAGGTAAATCAGCCAAATTCTTATCTTAATAATTAAGTATAGACTGAATGAATCTGGGAAAGAAGATATCATTACCTCTCTTGGTTGTGTTCTTACCAAGTTTTCCATAGAGCTCCTGCATTATGAGCTTTCCAACATCTATCCTTCTGTCAAAGGCCAAGGAGTACCCTATCTGTTGAACAGGTACACTCAGTTGGTCATAGCTGGATTTTCTTCCACCGAATACGTTCAGGAGTGTGGCAAACACATAGCTCCACTCTTTCCTCAGATGCGCCCTTTTCAGGGTTCCAACTTTGATGGTGTCTGAGTACTTTATTAGGTCAAAGAATTCCACCAGTTGGTCATCTATTACTAGTTTGTTGTATTCATTCTGGTGAAGACCCATGGCTTTACTCATGTCGTTAGAGGTGATATGAAACTCTTTACCCAGAACTTTGCAGTTTATGACATAGCCCAGACTACCATCTTCAAGAGCAACGGTTTCAGTAATTGCAGTGTTCCAAAACTGTTCTAGAATGTCTAGATACAGAGTTGGGTTGGCCGTAAGTGCTCCTTTGATATATGATTCAGACATCCACTTTACAAAGCACTTGTAGTTAGCATTTGGAGCTTCGACATCACTTGAGGGAGCGATGAAGTTGGTGTTGAATTTCACGGTTACCATGGATACAGAGAAAAGAGAGAAGAGAATGAAGTTCGAAGAAGAAATTTAGCTTTTGAAGTTAGGGTTTTCAGATGTTTTGGAACTTTAGATGCTTGAGAAATCGAATGAAATAAAACGAATAGATGAAGAATTGTATAAGTATGAAGTACTTGAGTTGTCGATTAGATGTATGTTTTGTATCGACAAGTCGGGCATTCGAGAAGTAGAAATCAACTATTCGATAATTCAAGAAATGCTTATTCGACAACTCAAGCAGGGTGTAACTCACAGCTGGCAGTTATCTAACTTAATATTAATTCTAAATTAAATAAAAAAATATTTTTATGAGTGAATTAAAGTTTTTAGACAAAAATCCAAAATCGGCTGAAATTCAGCGAGAATTCAGCCTTTTCAAATGATTCGAGAACTCAAATACATTATTCGAGAACTCAGTCATTAGAGAACTCAATTACCATGTTTGAGAAGTCAAGAATACCTCCATTCGATATCTCTAAAAGACTCTATTCGAGAACTCGAGAGTGCTCGAAGGAGACTTGTTAGAGATGTCGAGCAGTGAATCATTAGAGAAGTCTGACTTATCGAAATATTCTTTTCACTCATAAAAATTCAATTTTCACTATCTTTTAAAATTCACCAGACATATTCTATGAAGAATATTCTAACAAATTAAATAGTGATTTTCTCAAAATTTCAAAGAAATTTCAAGTTGACATAATATGATTTTTCAACATATGCAACAGATTTGAAATATTTATAAATCATATTCCAGCCAACACTTACTTCAAAAATATTGAGAATTTAGATAAAGTAAGTGTTTACTGCTGCAACAATCTAGTTGATATTTTCACTTAGCCAGATTCTGAAGAATTCAACATTCCAATCTCACTAACTAACCTTGTGAAGGTGGCTTCATCCAATGGCTTAGTGAATATATCAGCTAACTGTTTATCTGTAGGGACATAATTCAACTCAATGGTTCCATTAGTTGCATGCTCACTAATGAAATGATATCTGATGTCAATGTGCTTTGTCCTAGAATGATTAACAGGATTGGCAACTGTAGAGATTGCACTTGTGTTGTCACACATGATTGGAATTCTTTCCAACACAAGTCCATAATCTCTAAGTTGATTTCTAATCCAAAGCACTTGAGCACAACAACTTCCAGCAGCTATGTATTCAGCCTCAGTTGTGGAAGTTGACACAGATTGTTGTTTCTTGCTGTACCAAGAGACTAATATTTGTCCCAGAAACTGGCAGCTACCGGAGGTGATTTTCCTATCCACTCTGCATCCAGCATAATCAGTATCAGAATAACCAACCAGACTGAACCCTGTGTCCTTAGGATACCATAAACCCAAGTTTGGAGTGCCCTTCAGATATCTAAAGATCCTCTTTATACCAATCAAATGTGACTCTTTTGGATTTGATTGAAACCTTGCACACAAGCATGTAGCAAACATGATGTTTGGCCTACTTGCAGTGAGATAGAGTAGAGAGCCAACCATGCCTCTGTAGACTGAGATATCTACTTTCTTGCCTTTAGCATCTTTATCAAATTTGGTGGCAGTGGCCATGGAAGTCTTTGCAGGTGAGCAGTCTTACAAGTCAAACTTCTTCAATAGATCCTTGATGTACTTGGTTTGACTGATAAAGATACCATCCTTCCTCTGACTAACTTGTAACCCAAGAAAGAATGTCAACTCTCCCATCATGCTCATCTCATATCTACTCTGCATGAGCTTAGAGAATTTCTCACACAGCTTCTCATTTGTAGAGCCAAATATGATATCATCCACATAGATCTGAACTAGGATAATATCATCACCATGCTTCTTGTAAAACAGTGTCTTGTCCAACGTGCCTCTAGTGAATTGATTTTTAAGAAGAAATTGGGATAAAGTGTCATACCATGCCCTTGGAGCCTGCTTATGTCCATACAATGCCTTAACAATCTGTAGATAAATTCTGGGAAATGTGGATCCTCAAATCCAGGTGGTTGTTGCACATAAACTTCTTCTTCCAACTCTCCATTCAGAAATGCACTCTTGATGTTCATGTGATAAACTTTAAAATTTGAATGAGCAGCAAATGCCAAGAAGATTCTGATGGCTTCCAATCTAGCAACAGGAGCAAATGTCTCATCATAATCAATGCCTTCCTGTTGAGAGTATCCTTTTGCAACCAACCTTGCTTTGTTTCTTACTATTACACCATCTTCCTCCATCTTATTCTTCAGAACCCATTTTGTTCCAACAATGGTTCTGTTCTTTGGTGCAGGCATGAGTTCCCATACTTTATTTCTTTCAAATTGATTCAGCTCCTCTTGCATAGCAATAATCCAATCTTGATCCAACAGTGCATCATCAAGTTTCTTGGGCTCATTCTGAGATAGAAAGCAACCATAGAGACACTCATTTTGAGTTGCTCTTCTAGTTCTCACTCCTGCATTTGGATCTCCAATAATTTGCTCTGCAGTGTGTGATCTATCCCATTTCCTTGAGTGCTCAGTTTGATTTCTCAACCTTGATGTTGCTTCATCATCCAAGTCATGATCATTTTCATTTCCTCCCCCTGTGAAGTTGTTACTATTCATAGGTGTGTCTTGGATGCTAGTCTCTTCACTGTTGATTTGCACAGATTCTTCTCTTACTTCATCATTCACTGGAGTTTGTTGAATTCTAGTCTCAACTTCAGTTTCAATCTCTTCATCAGAATCATCTAGATTCTCAAACTTTAATGGATCTCTATTTTCATCATTGGCTTCTTCTAATAAGGTAGTTTGTTGTCATCAAATGTCACATCTGTGCTTTCCATAACTTTCTTTTGACTGATGACATAAACTTTGTATGCAATTCTCTCCATAGAATAGCCAAGAAAAATTCCTTCAAATGCCTTTGCATCAAACTTCCCAACATATTCTGAATTGTCTTTCAACATAAAGCATTTGCTTCCAAAAGTATGAACATACTTTAGAGTAGGCTTCTTTCCAATCATCAAATTGTAAGGTGTCTTTCCAGTGTTTTTGTTGATGACGGTTCTGTTCTGGATATAGCATGCAGTGCTCACAGCCTCATCCCAAAAACATGTAGGCATCTTTGCATCAAGCAACATTGTTTTAGCAACCTCAATTAGAGTTCTATTCTTTCTCTCAACTACTCCATTTTGTTGTGGAGTCCTTAGAGCTGAGAATTGTTGAGAAATGCCATTCTCTTTGTAAAATGCTTCAAGTAAGGCATTTCTGAACTCTGTTCCATTATCACTTCTCAATGCAATCACACTTGCATTGTTGGCCACTAGGGGCTGTAGGAACTGTATTTCCTGTGATACAATAGGGAATACAAAGGTTGAGATAGCAGGGATTGAAATATTACCTTGTCGTATACCTGCTATCACTGGTCTTTGTAACAACGGACGTGGGACAGTCTTTAGATATTCAGTTAGGACTGTAGGCACATCCGTATAGTTTTTTTTCTTATGTAATAAATTACATTCGTCTTCATGTAAGAACATTCCACCTTTCGACCATTTTCCGAGTGTACCCTGTCTTCATCATTCAAAAAATCATTTAATATTAGCTGTAGAAACCTTGGATATAGACATTTGACATTTTGAGTCTGAACATCTCTTGTTCCCAAGTGTTTCATCTTTAAAATAATTTGACCAAGCACTATTTTTCCAAAATTAATCCTCAAATTATTGGCAACCGCATACCCTATTTTTTGAATAAATTCAGGTATCCGATCTAGATTCGTTCTATCTGAGGAAAAAACATGGCCAAGAATGTGAAAGAAGAAATTCCAGTACTGGGTTAGAAATGTTCTAGAGATATTACCAGTATTGAAATTTCCATCTTGGTACCTTATAAAATGAAAGAACATTTCAATCTGTTCAGGTGTAGGATCAGAAACGAGATTTTCCATAGGAAAATGAAGAATTTGATTAACATCTCGTTCAGTGACCCTAATCGACCTACCAAACAGTCGATATGTGAATGCACACCCGTCCTGTCCAGAAGTGTTAACCGCACTGCAATATAGTTCACGTAATGCATTGTTGGCTTTTGCTTCCTTATATACTTTCTTTATGTGCTCAATGATTACTTGTGGAGCCTCATCCTTTGATGCTAGAAATTCCACCCATGTATATCTTGTGTAGTCATCAACCATCACTAGGGCATACTTCTTTCTTGAGAGTGACATAATATTGACAGGCCCAAACAAATCCATATGAATTAATTGCAGGGGCTTGGTGATTGATGTCATTGTCTTTGACTTGTGGCTTGACCTTTTCATCTTTCCTTTTTGGCAAGCCTCACACACTCCTTCTTGACAGAATTCAAGTGTGGGCATGCCTCTCACTAACTCTCTTTTAACTAGAGAATTAATGGCCTTGAAGTTCAGGTTTGATAACTTCTTGTGCCATAGCCAACAATCTTCATTTGATGCTTTTGAGTAGAAGCAACAAACTTTGTCCTTGTTTGCAGAGTCCATATTGGCTACAAACAAGCTTCCTTTTCTTACTCCAGATAGAGCAAAATCACCAGTCTTCTTGTGGGTGATCAAACATTCATCTTTGTCAAAATTTACCTTGAATCCTCTATTAGTAAACTGACCAACACTTAGCAGATTATGCTTGAGACCCTTGACTAGTGCTACATCTTCAATGATGACATTACCAACTTTTAACTTGCCATATCCCAATGTGTTACCCATGCTGTCATCTCCAAAAGCAACCATTGGGCCAGCCTTCTCCTCATATTGTGATAGCAGGGCCATATCACCAGTCATATGGTTTGAGCATCCACTGTCCAAAATCCACATGACCTTTCTTTCACTTTCTTTGCCCTGCAAACACAAAGGTATTACTTCTCCTTTGGTACCCAAACAAGTTTGGGTCCATGTGGCTTAGCAACAGTCTTATCATAAACAACATGCTTATCAATTTTCTTGATGTTAGTCTTCTTGTCACTGTTAGAAGTCTTAGAATCAGGATTCTTAGACTTAGGTGACAGAGGCACCTTCCTAACTTTAGGAGGACTTGAAGACTTTGTTCTTGTGTAGTGTGTGTGAACATTGTGACTGATGCATCCTTCCATAAATTGTCTTCTCAAATTAAAACAGCTAGTCATAACATTCATGTTGCATGGCATACAGTCAAGTTTATCACAGAAAGGTGAATCTCTATGTCTTAAAGGCACATATCAATCATAGAAAGGCTTAGCTACACTACCAGTTGGTTTCTTGCATGCATGAGTTAAGTGATTAGTGCTAAAACAGTTTTGACAAACTTTCCTAGGGGCATTTGGCACATAAGCATAATTATTATTCTTGTTTATCCCTAGCTTGTCATTCCTGTTTTGTTTCTTATTATCCACTTTCTTCTTAGATTCATTTTTCCCAGCTGAAACAAACTTCACAAACTTCACAGGTCTAGGTCTACCTCCTACAGGCTTCTTGGCTTTTGCCTTGACACTCTCACTCTTAGAGGATGCTGGTTGTTCACTAGACAGTGCCTCATCCTCATCATTCAACATTTACTTAATGAGTAAGTCATCCTCATCAATTTCAAATGTTGGTTCTTTAAAAATTTGAGACTCAGTCTTTTTCAAAATGTGAGGCACTTCCTCCTGAACAACTATGTCGTCTTCAATGACAGCATAGCCTTTCCTCTGTTTAAGAGTGTCATAGTCAAGTCCAATGGTAGCCATGGGTTTAGCTTGGTTTTTCTCATAGTAGGACTGCAATAGACTAGATGAGTTCTTAAAGGTTTTCAGTTTGACTAGCACATAGAACCTTATTCTGCAGATATTCAACTTCTTTCTTAAGGTTATCTACTTGCATAGCAGTTAGCTCAAGTTCTTCATTCTTCTTGTTTAATAATTCATTCTTAGCAGATAGTTTGGCAATCTCTTCATTAGCAGCAGTCATACTAGTATGAATATTAAACATTTCAATAGACAGTTGTTAAACCATGCACTTATACTCAGAAACAGACATATCTATGGTAGTGAGAGATGGTACCTGAGAGTCAGATAGAGATTGTTCATCCTTGGAATCAGCCATCAAGGCATAGTTGTAGAATTCTTGCTCCTCTCCATCACTATCAGAGTCATCCCAACATTTTCTTCAGCTATGTAGGCCTTGCCTTGTGTTTTCTTTTTCAGAATGGCCTCATACTTAGCTTCAAGCTCTAGAAACTCCTTATCCTTCTTTTTAGGCTTCTTGCATTCACTGGCAAAATGCCCTAGGTCATTGCATCTATAACACCTTACAGATGACCTATCCACATGGCTGGTTTTGAATTTATTCTTATTTGCTTTCACAGGTGTCTTGCTCTTGTTGAATGAATGGTTTTGGGGTCTAGGTTTGAAGGGTTGGTTCCTCTTGAATCTGATGTTTGGAAACTTTCTGGCCATGAAAGCATATGAAGTATTTTCCATGCCATCTAGCTCTTCAAGAGTATAGAACTCTCCTTCTTCCTTCTCCTCAACAGGTTCAGTCACTTCACCTTCATTTTCTTCATCATCTCCTATCTCTTCTATCCTCAACTGACTTGTAGACGCTTCTAGGTCTTGAACATATTTGCTGACAAGCAAGGCACATGATGTATTTATCATTCTGCCTTGGTTGGCTTGGATAGCACTCTTCTGAAGCAACTCAAGCTCATGAGTCTTTAAAACCCCATAGAGCACATCATATGTGACTTTGTTCAAATCTCTTTCCCTCAGAGAAATGACCCTCTGCTCTAGGTGGTTTGGAGAAGATAATAGAAACTTCATGTTCAACTCCTTAGTATTGTAAACCTTGCTATTCATTTATAGCTCAGTCACTAACTTGTGAAATCTCTCAAACATGTCAGTAATGCTTTCCTTGGACTGTGCCATGAAAGCTTCATACTGAGTGAGCAGTATCTGTTTCTTGTTCTCTCTGACATCCTCTGTTCCTTCACATAATATCTCAATGTGATCCCATATCTCCTTTGCTGTTTTGCAAGAGGCAATGTTAGCAAACATTGACATCTCCATAGAATCTATGATCAATAACATGAGATGACTGTCAAGGGCAACCATCTCCTTTTCTGTCTCTGTCCATTTAGATGGTTTTTTAGCCACATAAGATCTTGGAATGGTTACAGTTCCAACAGTCTTCTCAGGAATCTCCTGTTGTGGAACAAAGGGCCCATTCTTGAGTATCTCAGGATATAAAGGATTAGCAGCTTTGATGAATAATTGCATTTTGATCTTCCAAAGGTTGTAGTTCTCTTTGTCGAACTTAGGGACCTTCACCGTTCCTGTAGTCTTTGGTGTATTCATGATCGTTTTCTATTTTTGAATAAACAGCCTGCTCTGATACCACTTGTTGAATATTGAACACACAAAAGAATACAGAGGGGGGGGTGAATGGATTCTTGAACTTTTCTTGTTCTTGAATCTGTTTTGGAGTATGTAACAAGATATGTGTTATGTGTGTGCAGAAATACGAATGTAGATAATAAACAACACAAGACACGATATCACTTTAATCTAATATTTTATTAGATAAAGATTTGCTACAACCTATGAATGCAAATAATAGTATTCTTAGCTTCATTTTTCTCAGAGAGATGTACTCTTAGAATGTATGTGAAAAACTTAACTTCTAAAGAAGTGAGGTTGTGCCCTTATAGAACATGAGCACAACCTGCTTACTACAAATAAGGTTACAGGATAAATTACTTTCTCGTATGTCTATCTTTTTTGAGCAAGCATCCAAACGGCTACAGGTTTGACTTCTTGAGGTTCTGCTCAGATCCACTTCTTTAGCTCTTTGTCTCTTGTACATCTCTCTAAGCTTCTTTGTATGCTTTCCAAAGTACTTTACAGCTTGTGGTCCATAAAGCACCTTGGCTTGTTGCAGGTTTCTGACTTGTACAATTCCTTCAGTATTTTGTCCCCAAGATTTTATTCGAGAAGTGGCTAAGTGTTTGATTCGAGAACTAGAATTGACTTGATCGATAACTCTGAGTTCTCGAATACTATAAAGCTGACATATCGAATCACTTCTCGAATAGATCTTTTCTTCAAGAATCCTTTAGTTGTCGAATGGAGCATTTAACTTATCGAATCCTTGAGATATCGAATAGCTTTCTGAGTCTTTGAGATATCGAATGCGCTTTGACTTATTGACTCCTGGAGAACTCGAATGATGCTTTGACTTGTTGACTTCCTGAGTTCTCGAATATAGTAAAAGACATATCGAATCTCTGATATATCGAATGAGATATCGAATAGTGTCTTTTGAGATATCGAATCCCTGACTTCTCGAATATAACAAACATACTTATCGAAATGGTACTTAGGCAAATTTTCATTCTCCAAACTCTAACTGTGTTTATTTTAACAGCCTTGTTCTTCAAGCTTGAGGCATGAACCTTGGAACTTCTTTCAAGCATTATTCTTTGACTTTTAAGTACAATTACACAGATAGAAATTGATGCCTATTACAAGTACTAAACAAGTAGAAACTCTACAACCAGAGGTTCCCTCAGTTAAGAGGTCATGTAAGTAATGCAAAGCAATACAAACAATTAGGCTTGTTATTAGATGTATTCATTCATGCCTCTGTGACTAAAAGTTTAGCGTTTGATTAATGAGATATCAGTTCTTCAAGATCTGCAGAAACTGTGAATAGTACTCAATCAGAGATTAAGGTCACGGACTACAGAGTTTCAGGGACTAGACAGATCCTGACTGTATCGAAGCTGCAGAATTGGAAAGTGCTATACTTTAGGTTCTTATATTCAGAAGATGGAAAGAAGTGTGCATGAAGAAAAGAATCAAAGCATTGTTGGAAACTATCAACTGGACGGCAGAAGATTACCATGTATAGATTGTTCTTTCTGTTATTAGTTGATAGGATAGATTGTTCTTTCTGTTATTAGTTGATAGCAAACATTATAAATACTCTCTCTATATCATTGTAAAAAGAGTTCGAAAACGTGAGCTTAGTATAAGGTTTGTATTCGAGAGTTCTAAACAAACAGAGAGAGAATTGTATTGAGAGCAGCTACTAAAAGTATTTTACACCTTTGGTAGAGTTTGTATTTGATTTTATTAATACAAACAGTTTGATTTATTCGTTTGTTCTTGTTCATCTAATCAAGCAAAAATTAGACACGATTACATAACTTTTATTCAACCCCCCTTCTATAAGTTATTCGAGTTAACAATTGGTATCAGAGCAGGTTGATTTCGAATAATCATAAAGATCTGCAATCATGTCTGGTTACAAGGATGGTAATACTAAGATCCCTATGCTCAAGAGAAACGAGTATACTCTATGGGAAGTAAAGATGTTGCATCACCTGGAAGCAACAAATCCTGATTACCTTGATAGAATTAGAGATGGGCCTTTCGTTCCAACAAGGGTTGTTCCTCAAGCAAATGTCGAAGGAAAAGTTGTTCTAGAGCACACAGCAGAGAAGCCTAAATCTAAATGGACAGATAAGGACAAGGAGAACGTTCTTAAGGATGCTAAAGTGAGAAGCATACTATTTAATAGTCTTGATTCTGTTCTCACTAACTATGTTCTTTCTTGTAAAACTGCTAAGGAGATATGGGACAATCTGAAGGTTCATTGTGAAGGAACTAAACCTGTGAGGAAGAATATGAGGACACTTCTCATACAACAGTATGAGTACTTTGAATCCAAGTCTGGTGAGTCACTTACTGATACCTTTGATAGGTTTACTAAACTCATCAATGAGATGGCCATGCATGGTAAATATTATGACTTGGAGGATATGAATACTAAGTTCATGAAAGCCTTGCCTGATTTCTTCAATAAAAAGATATCTGTTATTGAGGAAGCTAATGATCTGGATGAAATATCATTAGAGGCAGTTTATGGAAAACTGAGGGCTTATGAACTTGACAGGCAGTAGAAGAAGAGCAGAGGTGAAGGAAAGATGAAAACTGTTGCACTTACTGCTCAATCTGAATCAAAGAAGCTTCCAGAAGAATAGAATATTGAGCCTACTGTAAAGGACTCAAGGAAGAAGATAAGTAAAGAAAGTTCTGAGTCAGAGACTACTGATATAGACTTTGACAACAGTGATTCTGAATTAGAGATGCAGGAACTCTTTGCTAAGTTTGCTAAAGCTTTCAAGAAAGGAAGATTCAACATGAGAAGATTTAGCAAAATACCTTTTCAAAAGAAAGAAGAGAAGAAGAGTGGCAAGGGCAAAAGTACAATTTTCAAGCTTGATAAGGCAAAGATCAAGTGCTTTAACTGCAGTGAGCTTGGACACTTTGCTAGTGAGTGTAAGAAGCCTAGGAATTCAGGAAAGGGTAATGCACTCATGGTCACACAGAAGGATTGGGCAGATTCCAGTGATTCTGAAGATGAATTGGATTATGACAACATTGCATTGATGGCAAATACTTCAGACAAACCTGGATCTCCAAAGAAAACTTCTCCATCTTCTGTTAAGGTATCACTTCACTCTCTTGATTCATTTGATAGCTTAGATTCTGATGATATTAGATCTATCCATGCGGAGTTTAAAAATCTTATAACTAATTTCAGAATTCTTACTAGTGAAAGAGATGAACTTAAGATTAAGAATGATGAATTAGTTGATAGAAATAATATTCTTGAATCTGAGTTAATTCAAATGGAACATTATAGAATAGATTCTAATAAAGCTAAGCATGATTATGGTGTTATTCTTGAGGCCTATGATTATGTCATAAAAGAACTAGACGAAGAGAGAGAGAGAGAGAGAGAGAGAGAGAGAGATGATGAAAACCATTAACAACTCTGGTAAAAAGACTCAAGAAATCATTGAAAATCAAATTCTTGGCAAGGTTTATGGCTTAGGTTTTGAAAAGGATAAAAGTGAAACTCATGTAGTTGTTGTCCAGAATGATAATAGTAAAAAAGAAGCTAGCACATCTAAATCTGAAGGTAAGCAGAAAGTTTTTGAACCTAAACATGTTAAGTTTGTTGATTCGAATGGTACCCCAGTTATGCACAAGAGAATTAACAACATTAGTTCAGATGAGAAAGTGTTAGAAAAACCTAAGAATGTCAACATAGGCTTTCTGTCTAAGTCTCAGCTGAAACAGAGACTAGAAGGTCATTCAGAGTTTAGCAAGATCAAAAGAAATAGGAATGGAAAAGAAGGTATTAACAAAGAGAATAATTATAAGAATGTACCTGATGCACCTAAGAAGAAATGATATAAGTGTGGAAATCATAATCATTTGGCCCTAGACTGCAATCAAAAACCATCTTGTAAAACTGAGTCTAGATTTCCCAAGACTCAGAAAATTCAATACCAACCACAAAAAGCTTGTTATCATTATGGTAGTTTACTTCATTCCATTTATATGTGTAAGGAATATCATGAACTGTATTATGACTATTATTCTCTGAAATCTGAAACTCCTAGTCATAAACAGTTTGTGAAATCAGTCTAAGGTTGACTCTGCAACAGGTAAATCAAAAGCAAAATCTTCAAAGCCTGTTGTTTCTAAAGTTATTAAGAATGGATCCAATCAAAGTTGGGTCTTAAAAATTTCTAACTAGTTACTTTTTTGTTTGCAGGGCACAATAATGAATCATTCAATTATCTTGGACAGTGGATGCTCTAGACATATGACTGGAAAGAAGTCCGTGCTTACAAAGTTTGAGAGGAAAGCTGGCCCAGTAATATCTTTTGGAGATGACAACAAAGGAGAAACTCTGGGATATGGCTCAATTGTTTTGTGGAATGTCATCATAGAAAACATACCACTGGTTGAAGGCTAGAAACACACACTTTTAAGCATAAGTCAACTGGGTGATAAAGGTTACCAATCAATCTTTGAAAGTGAAGGATGCAAAATCTTGAATATGAAGGATGGAGACATTGTTCTAACTAGTCAGAGACATGGTAACATTTATGAAGCCATCTTGAGTAACACATCTAAAGGAATTGTCAGATGTCTTTACAGCAAGGCATCAAATGATGAAAGTTGGAATTGGCACAAGAAGCTCTCATATCTTAACTTCAAGAAGCTTAATCAACTTGTTAAGCACAATCTAGTGAGAGGCCTACCTCCGGCAAATTATGTGCAAGATGGACTTTGTGATGCTTGTCAACTTGGAAAACAAAGAAGAATCACTTTCAAGAGCAAGATAGAAAATTCAATTATTGAACCATTTCACATGCTGCATGTAAGAACCCCAAATTTTGGATTTAATTAAAACTTTTTATTAAGTAATGACAAAATGAGGAACAATGATTCCGACAACAAGGTCACCAGCTCTAATGTATGGTGGTTTCAAAGAACAATGATTGTAATGAATGGATATTGCTTTGGACAATGATCCTGATGCATTGGTATATTGTCAGGATAGAGTAATTCGATGGTTGAGGACCTAGATAAGAATAATCTACCATCCAGGAAGAAGCTAATGGATCCTTGAAGGGAAATGAGTACGTGCATAGTGTTTCCTGTACGTGCATAGTAATTTGGTGGATGAATAGTGATATTGTAAGTTGGAAAACTTTTCACTCCACCCTATGTACGGGACGTGATATGGATGTTTCGACGTCATATTAGTAATACGCGGAGGAAATGAGTGAATGTAGAGACGATCGGAATTCAGAAATTCCAAATTCTTTTCGGTATAATATTTGTCCGGACAGTGGATGAAATATTATTATAATCCAAGAATTGAGATATTAACTTTGAGGATTTGATATTTTAGGATGTTATTATATTTGATTTAAGAATGAAGGTAGGAAACCACTGAGGAGTGGTTATGGCTACAATGTAATAATTGATATTTGGAAAGAATGAATGGAATTTGACTTTATTATTTCTATGTCTTGAAGAATGCTAAAGGGTAACAACATAGGTAAGAATAATCTATCTTCTAAGGGAATAAGATATGGCAATTTCAAGAAGGAGAATATTCTCATGTCATCCAGATCGGTAACGATTAATCCAGTAGTTCCGTAAAAAGGATAAGGAACGATCGAAAGAGAATACGGACAATTGTACCACCCTAAGAGAACAAGTAAAGAATACAGAATGAATAGTGTTTTGGTGGGAGTATATAATAATATGAGACGACACTATATAGAAGCATTCGGAACGGATTTCCGAGTTCGTATTAGTGATCCAGGGGGAAAATAAGTGTATGTAAAAGCTGTCGGATTCTGAAAAACCGCACTTTTATTTTCTCCGAGAGTTCCCTGGACACTGATAGCCTTAAGTATTTAACGAATGGATTTAAGGAATATAAATTGGAAAGTTAGAATGAAAGATGGAGAATGAAAGTATAAATATTAAGACGGTTTCCGGTAAAACCCTAATTAGAAATCTTCGAGGTATTCCTCCGAACGATCAATGAATTGAGCAATAACCGGACAAAGAAACAAGCAGGGGATCAAGATGCATGCATGTGTTAGTGGATAACCTCAAGTAACTAAGTAGTTACAAGAGTAACTAGCAAGATTAGAAAGACAACCAAGTACTTAGCTTGATCATGTCATCAAACACCACTAAATACCAACACTTGGCAAGGATGATGCATGCAATGACATGGGCACTTTATTAAAGCCACTTTATGCTAGATATTTTCATAATAATGCAAGTAATATTGGATGAGAGCAAAGTAACCAAGCAAAACTCTTTCCCCCTTGCAAGAAAGCTTCATTCGGCTTTCATCTTAATTCCAAGAACAAAATCATCCTTCCCACCATTGTTTGATCTCCAAAAATTTATCATAGATCCTATATTTCATAAAAATGACACCCTAGAAATCTTAGCCCCAAACACCACTTTTTCCATTTTCAAAAAAATCAAGAAAGTGGAGGATGAATAGTAACCTCAAGAACAAAATTCTTGAATCTTGATTTTGGTTGATGATCCAAGCTTCATGGAGGCTATACAAGGACTATACAAGGCTTACTAAGTGCATACACACCTCAAGGAAGGTATAACACTCTTGAAACCCTAGGCCTTACTTTATGTTTAATGATGTTCTTCATGAGAATTTAGATTTGTATGATTATGGTAATTAGTAAAGCATGCTTATGTACTGATATGTTGATATAAGAGGATAAAATAGTTTAGATGAACGGAAAGGCATTGCTTGGACTTAGTTCATGGTTAAATAACATGTATATGTTGTTTGGGTTGGATACTATGTTTATGGGAAGATTCGAAATTGGTAGATATTCGATTTACAGCCGTTATAATGCCCGATTTTACAATACCATGTTTTGTATGCCATTTTCCATGTCGAACCCCTACTGTCCAGAGACCTTATCTGCCATGATAGGATAGGTAATGTTCTAAGCTTCGTTTTGATATAAAGATCACGTGAAACGGACTTACGGTTTAGGATTTATGACCAAATTACTAAAAGTAGTTCGAATCCGTAAACGAAAGTTCGTAACTGTAATTGAACCCTCGTAAACTATGTAACGTCATGGCGAATCTTGGTAAATAAATACTAGAGGTAAAAAGGAAGGTGTGAAAGAAAACCGTATGTCAAAAGGATCATTTTTCGATTTATTAAAAATGTTCGAGTCGAGGTTAAACGCGAACGAACCCCTAAAAGACGACTCTTTTATAACTTCGGTAAAACACTTAGAAAACGGGCGATAAAACTCGGAGTATAGCATTGGTTCGTAACGATCGACCTTAGAACTCATATGACTTAAGTATGTCCCAAGTATAAGTACAATGACATGTCGTATTAACGAACGAATGTCGGGTCGGATCAGTGATAAAAGTAATCCACTAAAAGGGGTATAACGAGATAACTCGAATTAAGTATAACTTAACTTTTAATATGTTAAGTGATTAATCCCGAATGCCTTGGCTATTTATAGATCACCAAGCTGAACCGGGACCCGCTACCACTACCCCTTACCGTACTCGACTACCAGGCAAGTTTCAATTCCCTTCTTTTAGGCTGTTGTTGTGATTGAATAAATATATATATATATATGATTGCTGATATACATATGCCATTGCATGCATGCCTACTTTCAAGTTGAATTGATATACTTGTTCCCTGAATGTTATTGTTGGCTTATAAGCTAGATAGTTATATATCAGTTATAAGCCGGTTATTGTAAGACCCTCATAGAAGGGCGTATACATCTTATTAATCAAAATAGACCGGGAGTCAATATTCCTTGATATATCGAGATTACCTCGGAGGAAAATATTTAAGTAAATATTTTCTATTATTTGGGCGACGAATATTATTTGAATATTCGTTCGAGACTAATTATTTTAACGATCCTTACTTCAAATAATTATTTGAACGTAACTATTCAACGAATAATATTTCTCAATATTCATTCAGAGTCGAATTGATTATCGATTATTATTTCGAATATTCTTCTAAAGATGAGACTACTAAATGAATATTATTTGGATATTCTTTTAGAATATTATTTTATTAAATAAATATTACTTTTGAATATTCATTTAAGATATTAAATACTTGATGAATATTATTTTAATATTCATCTGAAGCTTGATTTAATTATCGAATATTATCTCGAATATTCCTTAAGGCTTGGATTACTAAATGAATATTACTTGATATTCATTTAGGATATTATTCATTAAATGAATATTACTTTTGAATATTAATTTAAATTCCTAATTAATTATGAATATTACCTTAAATATTCTTTTCAGGTCTTATTAATTAATGAATATTGTTTTGAATATTCATTTAAATATTTATTTATTCAATAAATATTCTCCTGATATTTCTTCAGGGATTATTTTGATTAAAGATATTCTTTCATATTCCCAAATATTCTTTAGATATTTTAACTCAATAAATATTCTCTGAATATTTATTCCATACTTAGAATAATCTCGATAAGGTTTATCTTCTTCGATTATTACAGAAAATATCTCGGAGTCATATTATTATTAATCTTATATCAAGAAAGGTTCTCAGACATCATTCTTCTTTGAGTCTATCTCCTTAATAATAAGGGAACCTTACTTGGAAAATGTTATTTATCTTGTCGACTTCCCGGTCATAAAGTATTCCCTTCACCCGCAACTCGGGTGTTGTTGACTTATTAAGTCGTTGCTTACCTTCTCATCTTTCGAGGGGTAAGATTTCTGGAACAAGTTGATATCCGTTACCAAGTAATAGCTTGGGAGTTATTGGTAAATTTTCCTTTCCAACTAGATACGACTACTTTGTGGAGTCTTATCAACAAGTATTATACTTGGGGAAAGGGGGACGAACGTTACATTCAGAATCATGAATTCTATTTGAACTAGGAGTCGTGTAAGAGGCCGAGTAGCGCCGGTCCATCCCCTTTGGCCCAACCGTTGGACGGGGAGAGCTAGTAAGGCGGTATACAAGTAAAGCCGTCAGTTCTTCCTTCTACCGGTAGTAAATCTAAATTGAGCTGTACGATCTCGACTGATCATCAAGATTGGAACAGCGGGCGCGGTGAATACTCCATCATTGGTTCATCATCCAAATTTATTTATTTCCTGCAACATGATTACTGTTGGCAAAGTTGGAAAAGGGTCATAACTGGAATTGCAACCTTTTCTTGCAAGTTCCTCTTCTTAATAACAATAAGAATATCTCGCTTACTTTGATGTAGCAGATATTTCTACAAACAAATACTTTAAGTTACCTTGTAACTTCATCGTTCATATTATACTGGCATCATTTCCGTAAATGCATGGCATATGGTTTGAAAGATACTTTTGAACTGTTATACGTTATTGTTCAGTTATATATTATTGTTGGTGGGCTATTGCTCATCCTTGCTTTATTATTATATCACAACAACAGCTAGACCAGATGACTCGCACAAGGCGCACTCGACGCGGGCGAGGACGATGAGACTACCAGAGCTGAAGAAGAAGCTATTGGTAGGGTATATTTATTCTTTCAGTACCAAGAATATGGTCTAGTATGACTTATGTAAATGGATGGCAAAGAGTATGTATTTATATTGAAATTCTTTTGGATTGTAAGAACTCATAATGTGATTAATAAAAATTTGATTGTTACTCTGATTTCATCTCTAGGACTATAACGGGTGTGTTTTATATTGTTGTGTTGGGTTATAGAGACGTAATTTATTTTATGTTAAGGAAAGTTCAATTGTTGTGGACAGAATTGGAAACCGTAACCACCGGATCCCGGACCCCGGATCTGGGGGTGTTACGGAAGTGGTATCAGAGCGTACGTTATAAACCCCAGAGATGAGGTGACGTTAAAATAATAAATTCAATAAGATAATAAGAACTCTTGCCAAGTTCATAGTCGGACTACTTAATGTAGTGATGACATATAAAACCCTTATGGGAACTCGTAAGTATAATGATAGTAACTTAGCTCGATATCGTATCGACGAGTAAGGCGACTGACCTTGAGGCATACGAGCAATAGCGCGATGATGCTTTATATGCTGAAGATCAGCGGGTAATTCGATGGAGTACCCTACTGGAGACCCGGAAGAGGTTCCAGCAGATAAGGAAAATCCTGTTAGGATAAGGAGCTTACCCATGGGTAATGAGGGTCGCAGCCAGAATGACTGTGATGATTAAGATATGGTGCTCAGAAAAGTGAGTATAAAGAACCGAGATATTATTAAGAGATCTGAAGATGCATGTTGAATTCATAGTCGGACTACCAGATGTAGTACCAGCAAGAAAGAAGGATTGGAAGAATTACTTGAGATCTTATACGGAAATAGATGAGAATCCTTAGAGATTTTCATCTTAACAAAGAAAGAGCTAGAGGGATGTATGATTATCAAAGACATCGATTTAGGGCGAGGAGCAGAGTCCCTAGGAATAGTTGAGAAGGAGGCAGTAAGTGCCATATCATTTGATAAATGAATTAGTATGAATATGGTCAGTAATAATTCGCCATGAGAAGGCAGGTGTCGTAGGGTGTAAATTATGGAACCAAATTGAATTTAATAAGGTGGTTTTATTAAGGAAAATGTTCATTTTATGAATGAATCATTTAGAAAGTAAAGACATTGGGAAGTGATAGCATGATTGGGTAAAGTTATATAAGGAAGTAGTAAGCAAGACAATGATCTCAGAACCTACCGGAAGATAAGACTAGTGAGTCAAGATGAACTCGTAATGAGACTACTGCCAGAAACTGAGTATAGAGTTAATTCAACTCAGTTAAATGATGAACCAGAAACGTTAGATGCATGTGATTCAGAGGAATATTAAATTCCTTCTTCTCTTTGAATGGATTATAGTAGTTACCTTAAGTATACTCCGACACGGAATTATAATAGATCAAGTAATACGATCAGCAGTTAAAGAGAAAAATGTGAGAAAATCTTCCTGGAGCTAAAAGGTGAAATTGGTAATGACCAAGAGCTGGCACTGCTTAATGGAAAAAGGAGACTTTGTGCTTCCAATGACGCTTCACATAAAGGGTTAGGTAGACCGACATTTGGTAGTATTGAATATCAGGACGTTGTGACAGGTTTCAGTTTGAAACTATTGATTCCCTTCTAAGGGATGGATATAATTGATTCCTCTCCAGTGGGTAAACTTCCAATCTGATGATGATTATTTCGTTAACTACGACTGCTTATGATTCCACCTGCTTGGAGGTTTATAGAACTATTCTTCAGGTTTCGAAACTGGTCTCCTTAATGTTACCAGTAGGTGGGTAGATTGATCAAAATTTCCCTGAGTCTGGAAAGGAATTCGGTGAATTTTGGCAAACCTTGTCTTTCTGATTATCAGAGAATGTCATGGAAGAGAGTAAAAATTGGAGCAAACCCTGTGATTTGGGTAAGGATGCTGTAAAATGGGTTAGTAAACGGACCCTGAGCATTACAATCGACAGTAGTGATAAAATGATGAAGTGAGATTGGACGAAAATAGGAAATGTAAGTAAGAAACCAGCTGGACTGAGAAATTCCAGGATTGACTTAAATGAAAAGGCTGTTATACCAGGAATGGTAAGCTTGTGTGGCACGCAGGATTGATAAGAATAGTTGAAAAGATAAAAGTGGAGGAAAGGTGACCGGAGACGGTGCCGAGTAGTCGATTAAGACTTATATGGAGTAAAGTTTTGGAAAGGTAGAAAGGTATCAAAGAAGAAGGCACTATGCCGGCAATTGCTAGAAAAGTAATGCTATTAGCCAACCCCTAAAATCATATATTTTTATGTGTGGCCAGTTGAGGCCAAGTCACAACGGACTATAAAGTGACTAGACCAGCAATGAAAAGACAAAGCAGGGTTGCTTCTAAGAAAGCACCGACTGCAATGGCTTCTGATATAAAGGAAACATTAATGAGATCGTTTGAATCTTCTGCCGAACAACCCATGTTTTGATTGGGAATTCACTAGACCTTTTTGGGATGGGGTCACCCGTACTAAAGTGACTCATGTGTATATGGTTGTCCAAGATTTCGAGTAAAATGGAAGTATAGTGACTTGAGATGTATGATGTTAGGGTATCATGAATACCATGAATATATTATGACGGAGGAAAGTAAACAATGAAGGTATATGAAGAGGGTATAGAAAAGGTCAGAAATTGAACAGTATGCTGTAGGAATTTTGTCTGAGGCAAGTACCTTTGCGAAGAACGATAAGCACTAAGAGATTCACGTTGAACTCGACCAATATCTTACAAAACATCCTTGCTACCATTAACAAGTTCGGTAAGAGAAGAGATAGGCATACGTTGCCTTTTTGGAAGGCCAAATAGGCTGACAACTATCTGAAAGAAGAGGGTGGCATTAAACCACCGATCGATTATCAAATGAGAATGATTGAAAAGAGACCTTTATTAAGGATACATGATCTGATTGCCAATTATAAGATGCAAGAATTCCTTGGCAGTTGAATTAAGGATAGGATATCCATAAATTAAGACAAACCCTGGGGAATGCACAAGGGGTGGCATTAACCCTAATAACGACATTATGACTTCAGATGATATGAGCTGGACTTGCTAAGGCAACAATGACCGGTAAGGATTATTAAAAAGAGTTCTGGAAAGAACATAGATAGAATTATTAGAGTATTGATCAATGACATTTTGATATACCCGGTACCCAGAAAATACCGGAGGAATGATAAGGATGGCCTACGAAACCTTACAAGGAAAAAGGGTAATATTCCGAACTTCAAAAATGGAAGTTTGGTAAGGAATGTATGACATCGTAACAATAATGCCAGATGAGGCATGTATGAAACCCTGAGGAAGTATGGGTTGAACCTATAAAGGTTGAGATTATCCTAAGATAAAGAAAGAACTAAGAAAAGAAGTATCCTAAGTAGGATTGGGAATAAACGTGATAAAGTTCCCACGGGTAGGTGGAAGCAATGACTTATGGAAATGACTGATAGTTATATTTTCTCCTTCAGCAGAGCTTAAGGGAGAATGCTTTAACCCAACAGTGATGGGAATGAGGTAGAAAAACTTGAGCTGGAATATACCCAGAAAACATGGGTTACAAGAAATCATTATCATCATGAAAGTCCAATGAGGTGGCCGACAATCTAAGTATAAAGGAATAATTACAAATGTTCATACCGAAGAAACAGGATGATATTTGGAAGGACCTTGAAGGTCATATCGGAATGGAGGAATTTACATTCCTTCTGATGACTGTGCAAGAATTAACAGTAATAATAGTTTAAGTAAAGATTCGATTCCTGATGGAGTCTTAAGCATATTACGTACCTTAGAAGGTCCCGTTTTGAGGCAAACCAGGACCATGGTACAAAATTGATGAAGTAAACCGTTAAGTTTCCAGTCTTTTATGGAAGATGCATAAGTGATAGTTTCATCAACCGGACCTAGCTGCGATGCTTGAAACTCTTCTGCAATTCTACCTGCTTCACGTTACATCTACATCAAGTTCAGGAAGTGTTCCTTATGGATAAGGAATAATGATTACTTTGTCTCCCTAAGGGATTTGAAACCCGTAGGGTTAGCTATTAACGCACTACGTAAACAACAAGCGATGGTTATTCTTCTAAGAAAGGAGATGACAACGTAAAGATAAAGAAAGTGCTGCTATTGATAAGCTAAATGGCATGTTGATGAATGACAAGCAAGTTTGTGTTAGTGTACTTCTGCACAAACAAGATAGAGAATATGAGGTTGATAATTTGTGATGCTAAACGTATTTCCGTAGAAAGAATTAATGAGAATTGGAGGGAAGGGCGGTTGAGCCCAAGACTTATTGGGCCACTTGAGAGTTTAAAGTGTTCGGACGGCGGTATTCGAGCCAGCCTTACCCCCAAAATTATAGCACGGTCATAACGGGTTTTCATGTGGCCAGGCTACGCCAGTAAAATGCCGATGTTCAACAGATGATAGGAGTACGAGCATGTAGATATACGACCTGGTCTGACTTACGAAAGACAACCTGTGGAAAACCACGGATAGAAAAGAACAAGTAATGAGAAACAAGGTTGGCAGAAGTAGATTATATGAATCTAAGTTAAAGGAATCGGGCCAGATTCATTTCGGAAAGTTTAAATTGAAATAACGTGATGATTATAGAATAAATGAGACGGAATACCGATAAGGAGGTACCAAGTGCAAAAAGGTGTCTCAATAAAGAGGTGAAGGTGAAAGTAAATAATAGAAATGAGTAAGAATCAGCTAATAAGAAGGATGTGATTGATAAAGAAAAGGCTGGGGAAGCAACTATGGAATGAGAAGCAAGGAATGTTATGAATGGGTTTTCTAATGAATTCTCAGGATGACAACCTGATAGTGTCAATATTATAGTTATGAAAAAGCTAGTAACATGATATGGGATTTCAGTAATAATGATGTCAAGTGAGAAATCTAAGATTTAACCTGAAAGGTTGAAGGATTTCCCGAATGTGAGTATCGCTAAGATTGAACAAGAGTATTTGTCCATAGAATAATGGACAAAGCAGCAAGATATGTTGACACATGAGATTGCGATCAAATAGTATTGGATATAATTATGATTAATTTCTTCTTTGATAAACCTCTATAGTTCAGGGATAAATTCTGAGTATGATATTCTACAATCATGAAAGCTTTCTATAATCCTTTAGAACTCTTTTCTCTTCTTCTCTCTTATTCATCTTCTTTATGAATTGAGAAGAACAACCCTTTTAGGAGGGGAGGTACTGCTACGTGACTATCTGTCTATGTGATAGAAGTCTAAGTGGAATGCCATGACTTGTTTAATTGCTTGTCAAGTACTAAAGGCTGGCCCCCTTCTGTACTAACTATGCAATATAACAAATGTTCAATTGATCATAGTGATCTCTCAATAAATCTTTCCACTTCTCTATATTGATCGAGATTGCGAAGATTAAAGCGATCAGGAAATGCACAGTACGAGCGAGGTTACCTCCGAATCATAGGGTGATAGTGATACCAATGTTACTGCAGGTATCAATAAGGATAAGACTGAGTAAGAGTATAACCCGGATAGTGAGTTGTACGAAAAGTAGCAACGTTGATGGAAAAAGGATAAAGTATGAATTGTAGCACTAGAAGATGTGCTGAGGAAGGGTAGAACGACTAAGAATTGACCGGGAAGCTAAAGAGTGAACGACAGGCAAACGACTCTTTGCTTCCTACCTGATTCCGGGACGGAATCCTTTTAAGGAGGGGAGACTGTACGAACCCCAAATTTTGGATTTAATTAAAACTTTTTATTAAGTAATGACAAAATGAGGAACAATGATTCCGACAACAAGGTCACCAGCTCTAATGTATGGTGGTTTCAAAGAACAATGATTGTAATGAATGGATATTGCTTTGGACAATGATCCTGATGCATTGGTATATTGTCAGGATAGAGTAATTCGATGGTTGAGGACCTAGATAAGAATAATCTACCATCCAGAAAGGAGCTAATGGATCCTTGAAGGGAAATGAGTACGTGCATAGTGTTTCCTGTACGTGCATAGTAATTTGGTGGATGAATAGTGATATTGTAAGTTGGAAAACTTTTCACTCCACCCTATGTACGGGACGTGATATGAATGTTTCGACGTCATATTAGTAATACGCGGAGGAAATGAGTGAATGCAGAGACGATCGGAATTCAGAAATTCCAAATTCTTTTCGGTATAATATTTGTCCGGACAGTGGATTAAATATTATTATAATCCAAGAATTGAGATATTAACTTTGAGGATTTGATATTTTAGGATGTTATTATATTTAATTTAAGAATGAAGGTAGGAAACCACTGAGGAGTGGTTATGGCTACAATGTAATAATTGATATTTGGAAAGAATGAATGGAATTCGACTTTATTATTTCTATGTCTTGAAGAATGCTAAAGGGTAACAACATAGGTAAGAATAATCTATCTTCTAAGGGAATAAGATATGGCAATTTCAAGCAGGAGAATATTATCATGTCATCCAGATCGGTAACGATTAATCCAGTAGTTCCGTAAAAAGGATAAGGAACGATCGAAAGAGAATACGGACAATTGTACCACCCTAAGAGAACAAGTAAAGAATACAGAATGAATAGTGTTTTGGTGGGAGTATATAATAATATGAGACGACACTATATAGAAGCATTCGGAACGGATTTCCGAGTTCGTATTAGTGATCCAGGGGGAAAATAAGTGTATGTAAAAGCTGTCGGATTCTGAAAAACCGCACTTTTATTTTCTCCGAGAGTTCCCTGGACACTGATAGCCTTAAGTATTTAACGAATGGATTTAAGGAATATAAATTGAAAAGTTAGAATGAAAGATGGAGAATGAAAGTATAAATATTAAGACGGTTTCCGGTAAAACCCTAATTAGAAATCTTCGAGGTATTCCTCCGAACGATCAATGAATTGAGCAATAACCGGACAAAGAAACAAGCAGGGGATCAAGATGCATGCATGTGTTAGTGGATAACCTCAAGTAACTAAGTAGTTACAAGAGTAACTAGCAAGATTAGAAAGACAACCAAGTACTTAGCTTGATCATGTCATCAAACACCACTAAATACCAACACTTGGCAAGGATGATGCATGCAATGACATGGGCACTTTATTAAAGCCACTTTATGCTAGATATTTTCATAATAATGCAAGTAATATTGGATGAGAGCAAAGTAACCAAGCAAAACTCTTTCCCCCTTGCAAGAAAGCTTCATTCGGCTTTCATCTTAATTCCAAGAACAAAATCATCCTTCCCACCATTGTTTGATCTCCAAAAATTTATCATAGATCCTATATTTCATAAAAATGACACCCTAGAAATCTTAGCCCCAAACACCACTTTTTCCATTTTCAAAAAAATCAAGAAAGTGGAGGATGAATAGTAACCTCAAGAACAAAATTCTTGAATCTTGATTTTGGTTGATGATCCAAGCTTCATGGAGGCTATACAAGGACTATACAAGGCTTACTAAGTGCATACACACCTCAAGGAAGGTATAACACTCTTGAAACCCTAGGCCTTACTTTATGTTTAATGATGTTCTTGATGAGAATTTAGATTTGTATGATTATGGTAATTAGTAAAGCATGCTTATGTAGTGATATGTTGATATAAGAGGATAAAATAGTTTAGATGAACGGAAAGGCATTGCTTGGCCTTAGTTCATGGTTAAATAACATGTATATGTTGTTTGGGTTGGATACTATGTTTATGGGAAGATTCGAAATTGGTAGATATTCGATTTACAGCCGTTATAATGCCCGATTTTACAATACCATGTTTTGTATGCCATTTTCCATGTCGAACCCCTACTGTCCAGAGACATTATATGCCATGATAGGATAGGTAATGTTCTAAGCTTCGTTTTGATATAAAGATCACGTGAAACGGACTTACGGTTTAGGATTTATGACCAAATTACTAAAAGTAGTTCGAATCCGTAAACGAAAGTTCGTAACTGTAATTGAACCCTTGTAAACTATGTAACGTCATGGAGAATCTTGGTAAATAAATACTAGAGGTAAAAAGGAAGGTGTGAAAGAAAACCGTATGTCAAAAGGATCATTTTTCGATTTATTAAAAATGTTCGAGTCGAGGTTAAACGCGAACGAACCCCTAAAAGACGACTCTTTTATAACTTCGGTAAAACACTTAGAAAACGGGCGATAAAACTCGGAGTATAGCATTGGTTCGTAACGATCGACCTTAGAACTCATATGACTTAAGTATGTCCCAAGTATAAGTACAATGACATGTTGTATTAACGAACGAATGTCGGGTCGGATCAGTGATAAAAGTAATCCACTAAAAGGGGTATAACGAGATAACTCGAGAACGTGTTTCGAATTAAGTATAACTTAACTTTTAATATGTTAAGTGATTAATCCCGAATGCCTTGGCTATTTATAGATCACCAAGCTGAACCGGGACCCGCTACCACTACCCCTTACCGTACTCAACTACCAGGCAAGTTTCAATTCCCTTCTTTTAGGCTGTTGTTGTGATTGAATAAATATATATATATATATATATGATTGCTGATATACATATGCCATTGCATGCATGCCTACTTTCAAGTTGAATTGATATACTTGTTCCCTGAATGTTATTGTTGGCTTATAAGCTAGATAGTTATATATCAGTTATAAGCCGGTTATTGTAAGACCCTCATAGAAGGGCGTATACATCTTATTAATCAAAATAGACCGGGAGTCAATATTCCTTGATATATCGAGATTACCTCGGAGGAAAATATTTAAGTAAATATTTTCTATTATTTGGGCGACGAATATTATTTGAATATTCGTTCGAGACTAATTATTTTAACGATCCTTACTTCAAATAATTATTTGAACGTAACTATTCAACGAAAAATATTTCTCAATATTCATTCAGAGTCGAATTGATTATCGATTATTATTTCGAATATTCTTCTAAAGATGAGACTACTAAATGAATATTATTTGGATATTCTTTTAGAATATTATTTTATTAAATGAATATTAAAATAAATATTACTTTTGAATATTCATTTAAGATATTAAATACTTGATGAATATTATTTTAATATTCATCTGAAGCTTGATTTAATTATCGAATATTATCTCGAATATTCCTTAAGGCTTGGATTACTAAATGAATATTACTTGATATTCATTTAGGATATTATTCATTAAATGAATATTACTTTTGAATATTAATTTAAATTCCTAATTAATTATGAATATTACCTTAAATATTCTTTTCAGGTCTTATTAATTAATGAATATTGTTTTGAATATTCATTTAAATATTTATTTATTCAATAAATATTCTCCTGATATTTCTTCAGGGATTATTTTGAGAAATACTCTGATTAAAGATATTCTTTCATATTCCCAAATATTCTTTAGATATTTTAACTCAATAAATATTCTCTGAATATTTATTCCATACTTAGAATAATCTCGATAAGGTTTATCTTCTTCGATTATTACAGAAAATATCTCGGAGTCATATTATTATTAATCTTATATCAAGAAAGGTTCTCGGACATCATTCTTCTTTGAGTCTATCTCCTTAATAATAAGGGAACCTTACTTGGAAAATGTTATTTATCTTGTCGACTTCCCGGTCATAAAGTATTCCCTTCACCCGCAACTCGGGTGCTGTTGACTTATTAAGTCGTTGCTTACCTTCTCATCTTTCGAGGGGTAAGATTTCTGGAACAAGTTGATATCCGTTACCAAGTAATAGCTTGGGAGTTATTGGTAAATTTTCCTTTCCAACTAGATACGACTACTTTGTGGAGTCTTATCAACAAGTATTATACTTGGGGAAAGGGGGACGAACGTTACATTCAGAATCATGAATTCTATTTGAACTAGGAGTCGTGTAAGAGGCCGAGTAGCGCCGGTCCATCCCCTTTGGCCCAACCGTTGGCCGGGGAGAGCTAGTAAGGCGGTATACAAGTAAAGCCGTCAGTTCTTCCTTCTACCGGTAGTAAATCTAAATTGTGCTGTACAATCTCGACTGATCATCAAGATTGGAACAGCGGGCGCGGTGAATACTCCATCATTGGCTCATCATCCAAATTTATTTATTTCCTGCAACATGATTACTGTTGGCAGAGTTGGAAAAGGGTCATAACTGGAATTGCAACCTTTTCTTGCAAGTTCTTCTTCTTAATAACAATAAAAATATCTCGCTTACTTTGATGTAGCAGATATTTCTACAAACAAATACTTTAAGTTACCTTGTAACTTCATCGTTCATATTATACTGGCATCATTTCCGTAAATGCATGGCATATGGTTTGAAAGATACTTTTGAACTGTTATACATTATCGTTCAGTTATATATTATTGTTGGTGGGCTATTGCTCACCCTTGCTTTATTATTATATCACAACAACAGCTAGACCAGATGACTCGCACAAGGCGCACTCGACGCGGGCGAGAACGATGAGACTACCAGAGCTGAAGAAAAAGCTATTGGTAGGGTATATTTATTCTTTCAGTACCAAGAATATGGTCTAGTATGACTTATGTAAATGGATGGCAAAGAGTATGTATTTATATTGAAATTCTTTTGGATTGTAAGAACTCATAATGTGATTAATAAAAATTTGATTGTTACTCTGTTTTCATCTCTGGGACTATAACGGGTGTGTTTTATATTGTTGTGTTGGGTTATAGAGACGTAATTTATTTTATGTTAAGGAAAGTTCAATTGTTGTGGACAGAATTGGAAACCGTAACCACCGGATCCCGGACCCCGGATCTGGGGGTGTTACACTGCATCTTGATCTCTTTGGTCCAGTAAACATTATGTCTATCAGCAAGAACAGATATGCTCTAGTTATAGTGGATGACTACACAAGGTTCACATGGGTATTATTTCTACATAAAAAGGATGAAGGTCCTCATCAAATCATTGAACTTGTCAAGAATATTCAGAATAGCTCTGAGTACAAAGTCAAAGTACTCAGGAGTGACAATGGTACAGAATTCAAGAATTCTACAATGGAGGAGTATTGTGCAGACAATGGAATCACTCAACAGTTTTCTGCACCTGGAACACCTTAGTAGAATGGTGTAGTAGAAAGAAAGAACAGAAATCTCATAGAGGCAGCAAGAACTATGCTTATAGATGCAAAGCTTCCAACCTATTTCTGGGCAGAAGCTATCAACACTGCATGTTTTACTCAAAATTGTACCTTGATAAATAGTCATGGAAAGACTCCCTATGAGATAATCAAAGGAAAGAAGTCAAGTGTGAAATACTTTCATATCTTTGGATGCAAATGCTATGTCCTGAAAGTTCATCCAGAACAACTTGGAAAGTTTGAATCCAAATCGGATGAAGCAATCTTTCTAGGATATTAAGCATCAAAGGCCTTCAAATTTTATAATCTCAGAACTCACATTGTTATGGAATCAATTCATATTGCATTTGATGACAAGAAGTTTGGAATTTTGCAAACTGATGAAAGCCATGACAAATTGGAATTTGAAAATCTTAAGGATTCTGAGATTCTCTCCAGTGATGAAGAAGGTTCTCCAGAGGAAATCTCTATTGCTTCTCAAAGGAATGCTACTGTTGAGGGGGAGCAAATCAATCAAGGAGAACATTGTACTAGTCAGGAGCAGACCAATCATTCAGAGTCTACTTCATTAGGGACTAATTCTTCAGGGACTAATAGAGAAAGTTCAAGTACTAGTAGCAGTATGGAATCTACTGATTCTACTGATCATGGGGGAGCTTTTGAAGGAAATTAACACTCTTCTACAAGAGATACCACTAACATAGGGGGGAGTCTAGCAGGAGTAATCTACCACCTGTTAGAAAATGGACAAGGGATCATACTGAAAATTTGATTATTGGTGATCCAAATAGTGGTGTTCGAACTAGAAGATCAATTCAAAATGAATGCTTGTATAGTTGCTTTCTCTCAAAGAATGAACCAAAGAAGGTTGAAGAAGCATTACAGGATCCTGATTTGGTAATTGCAATGCAGGAAGAACTAAATGAGTTTGAGAGAAACAAAGTCTGGAAATTAGTACCAAGACCTAAAGACAGATCTATTGTTTGTGCAAAATGGGTTTTAAGAAACAAGCTAGATGAATCTGGTATGATTGTAAGAAACAAAGCAAGACTGGTGGCCACGGGATACTCTCAGGAGGAAGGAATTGATTATGTTGAAACCTTTGCCCCTGTAGCAAGATTGGAAGCAATCAGAATGTTTCTTGCATTTGTAGCTCATTCAAAGTTCAAGGTATACTAGATGGATGTAAACAGTGCTTTTCTAAATGGCAAGCTTGATGAGGAAGTGTATGTGGAGAAACCACCTGGTTTTGTTGATCCAAAGTTTCCAAATCATGTCTACAAACTTGACAAGGCACTCTATGGACTAAAGCAAGCACCAAGAGCATGGTATGAGACTTTGTCTAAATTTCTTCTTGAAAATGGCTTCACAAGAGGTACAATTGACAAAACTCTATTCTTTAGAAAGGTAAAAGGTTATTTGCTTTTAGTTCAAGTTTATGTTGATGATATCATATTTGGTTCTACTAATGAATAGTTGTGTGCTAAGTTTAGCAAACTTATGCAGTCTAAGTATCAGATGAGCATGATGGATGAACTAAATTACTTTTTAGGTTTGCAGGTCAAACAGACTGAGACTGGTATTTTCATTAATCAGTCAAAGTATATTAAAGATCTTTTAAAAAGGTTTGACTTTCAAAATTGTTCAGCTGCAAAAACACCCATGGCAACAACCACTAAGCTAGACTCTGATCCTAATGGAAAGAGTGTTGATAACACTAGCTATAGAGGCATGATAGGTTCATTATTATACTTAACTACAAGTAGACTAGATATAATGTTTTCTACCTATTTATGTGCTAGATTCCAAAGTGATCCTAAGGAATCTCATTTAATTGTTGTGAAGAGAATTTTTAGGTATCTCAAAGGAACTCCAAACCTTGGTTTGTGGTATCCTAGGGAATCTGATTTCTCCCTAATTGGCTATTCAGACTCCGATTATGCAGGGTGTAAAATAGACAGGAAAAGCACAACAGGTACATGTCAATTCTTGGGAAACAGATTGATTTCTTGGGAAAGCAAGAAGCAACAATTTGTCTCAACCTCAACTTCAGAAGCTGAGTACATTGCAGCAGGCAGTTGTTGTGCTTATTTCCTTTGGATAAGAAATCAGTTGATGGATTATGGTATGACACTTAGTAATATTCCTATGTTCTGTGATAATACTAGTGCTATCAAAATTGCAGAGAATCCAGTTCAACATTCAAGGACTAGGCACATTGATGTCAGGTATCATTTATTAGAGAACATATTGAGAATGGTACTGTGGAACTTCATTTTGTTCCTACTGACAAACAGCTTGCAGATATCCTAACCAAACCACTTGATGAGGCTACATTCATTAGATTGGTTCGTGAGTTAGGAATGTTAAATTTCTAGATCTTTAACATCTGCATAAGTAGCAAGGTATGTTGTTTAGCTTATAGATTTGATTTACATCAGTATCTATATCTTTCATTTAGACCCTGAAGCTAATAACATTTTGCCTTGATAAATTGTAGTATGAGTAACATGTCATTAAGAACTAGACTTTGAAATATTTCTTAGTCTCTGACTTAGTAATTTAGGTTCTGAATTACTTAGTTGTTTAGTTCTAATGATTGTTGCATATTCTCATTGATTCAATACATTCATGCTAACAATCTTCTTATCAATAAACAACAAATAGATAAGATAGATAAAAGAAACTTGTATTTTCATTAATCAAAAGCATTACATACATGGAAATGAAATACAAATTTTCTTTTTGTCTAATAGTTACTACTAATCTTCTTCTTGTCTAATGTTGTAGCTGTTGAGTTGTCTTTTCCACTAGTCTTCATCAATCAACTCGTCAACTCCCTAAGCATGCCAGAAGCCATTTGGGGGATGCGTTGAGTACATCTACTCTTGAATTCCTTCTCTGAGCAATTTCAAACGCAAAAGAGAATTTTCTCTGATATTACAAAGAAGGACAGTGAGAAGAATTCAGAGGAATTGCCTGCAATGCATTATCCAAATCATGTTCAGGTACTTTTAAGAACTCATCTTCCTACTCTCTATAATTCTTCTTTCTTTGGTGGTGAATCATTCAGGAACCACAATTGGAGGAGGACCCCCCTGTGTCTACCCAAGTAACCCAAAACATCACAGTCTCTTAAAAAATTCTAGAACCAAGTTTTGATCCATAGCCTATTGTTTCAAAGAAACCAACCTCTGGTGTTTCTCAAAAGGCATCAGTTATAAAGAAGAAAAGATATGTAGCTCCTAGTTCTAGTGGTTCTAGTAGTGAAGATGATGATATACCTCTTGCTGAGAGAGAAGAATTGAAGGTTGCAATTCAACTTTCTAAGCTAGGTGAAAGAGGTGAAGGACCTAGTCACAGCCAGGCAGCAGTCTCCCAAATGACTGTAGTTCTAAAAAGGGAAAACAGTTTCTAGGCACAGTCTCTCAAAAGGCTGTGTCTATTGAAAAAAGATCTCAACCTAAGATCACCACTGAGTCTGCACCTCTTGAGTCTTCTCAAGTTAAATCTGTTACTCACTATACCAAGAGAACAAGGAGAAAGATTCAATTAATATTTTGCAGGTCTCTATGCATAAAGCTCTATCCAAGTCAGAATCTGACAAGAGAGGCCTTGATATTGATTCAAGTTGGGAAACCACATTGACATACAGGCTGGCTATGAAGTTAATTTCTATGAAAGTCAAGTTTTCCAGGCCTGTTCTAGACTTTCTGATTGAAAGAGTACCCAAACTTTCTCATCCTCAAGAATGTGGAATTCTATATCAAAGACTTGATATTATGAAGATGTATTTCTATCAATCAATCAGAGGAGAATTGAGAAAGAAGTTTGGACTTTCTAAGCATGGTGCACTTCAATCACTTCACACATACCTGTTTCACAAGGATTTCATTGTTGAAGATGCTCCAGCTCAAGGTGAACAAAAGGAGGTAGTAGATAGTGGAATGCAGTCAACAGGAGATACTATTGCACCAGTGGTGGATAGTAGGATAGATCAGATCATAGTCACTGTAACACAAGAATCATCTAGTCAGAGGTTGGATGACTCAGGAACTCTGATAGCTGATGCTGAAAGGTCTTCTATGATGGCTGAAACTGCAATTGAGATACCCTATGATATGGGAGGAATGACTTTGATTGATTTTCCTGAAGATCAAACAAATATTGTTCAGTCAGAGTGTATCCACCTTAAGGGTGACTCTCAGCAAACAACACTTAAAGACGGTGACATACTAACTATGGTGTCTAATGAAGTTTTACTGAAGACATCAGAGTCTAGTGTAGACCCTGAAAGTGGTGTACTGGAGCCTGTAGTCTCTGGAAAGACAGTAGATGTTTGTGAGGGTTCAGAGACTATAGAAACTCACTCCATGGAGAAAACCTCAAGCCCCTTTCCATATGAGGAACCCTCTCTCCATGTGAGTTCAGGTATAATAACTTCTCCTAACCCCTATTTTTCTGTAGGTCATGAGAGCACTTATCCAAATTTGAGTGATACACTTGAAAAGATGGACATAGATCCATAAATTGAGAGGCTGGCTCCTGACCAGGCAAAAGGAGAGGAAGAAAGAGCGTTGGCTTTAGTAAGTCAAAGTGAGAATGAGGGTATGGATGATAAACTCCATAGTGAGGGAGAGAAAACTTGGAAAGAACCATCTTTTGATTTTTAGGATCAGATTTTTCCTGAATCTTGGTCTAAAAATCTTGGTATGGATGCTGGTTCTTATTCTTTCATGAAGATGTATGAGAAACAGGACTTAGCCAAGCATAATTCAAAGCCTGAAGTTAAAGCTCAGCAATATCAACAAAGGTTTGTGGATGCTATCAATCGAAGAGGAGATAGGCTAAGGGAGTCACTTTCTCAGAATGTGCCAGAAGATTTACCTCATGATCCTAGTGTCCCTCTGAATGTGTTACCAATCTCATCTAGGATTGAGACATTTGCAGAAGCTGATCACTCCATGGAGGATTCAGAGTCTGTAACTGTTAGCACACAAGATACTGGTGAAGGTCAGGATGTGAGTAATGTTGGAAATTTGGCAATAGTACCTTTTACTTCAGTTTCAGATACTCCAGTTGCAGCTATAAGTCATTCTACTCAAGTACTTTTACTTGAATATCATTCTACATTTGTAGTTCTTGATTCACAAGCAACATCATCTGCAAAGGTTAAAGTACCTTCCTTTGGTTATTTTGATCAAATGTGGCCTACTAATCTAGTAGAAGCTCATGATCTGGGTCTTGATTCTCTGAATTTCAAGTTTATTCAACTACTTCAAGCAAATGATAGAGAACATGCTCTTGAGAAAGCCACACCTTTGCATCTTGATTTCAACAATCAGATTGATGATACTGATTCTACTCATTCTAATGTTGAATCTGAAGAGAAAGAGACATTTACTTATTGGGATCAAAATTTTCCTACTGACATTGCTCATAGTCAATTTGTTACTGATCCTGACTCTTTCACACTTATCAGACACATTGGTAAAATTGAGTGAACTAGAGCCACGGATAAACTGGAATTCTTTAACAAGTATGGAATCTATCTAGATGAAGTATCAGATCCTACAACATTAGCTCATGCTAAGGGAATTGCTGAATTCAGTTATCAAAGTGAGTTTCTTGTTGATTCTCATAAAATTTCGGATGCTGATCTTTCTTATGTAAACCGGTATGTTCAAGGTCTTGCTACTCAAGTTGCATGTATTGATACTACAATTCAAGCTACCAATGATTCTATGAAATTTGTATCTTCCGACATTGAAGTCAATATTTATAAGCAAAAGACACTTATTGAAGGTGTTCAACAAACTCAAACAGATGTTCAACATCGACTTCAGATATTAGAGGATAACCAGGTCACTATCATGGAAAATCAGGCTATTTTGATGAATCTTGTTCTCTCACTGAAACTCTTGGAGTAAATATTGCTGATGTCAAAAAGGGGGAGATAAAAATAATTAAGATGAAACAAACAGGAATAGTCATCAGAGATACTTGCAAGGATGATGCTACTGAAGACAAGTCTGATGGAAGAGATAAGTGTGATGGTGGTGGAAGTGCTGGTCAGAATGTTGGGAAAGGAAAAAGTAAAGTTGGTACCGGCACTGATACTGGTAGATCTACTCAGACAAGATCTAAAGAAAAGCAAGTTTCTGGACAGTCAGAGTCTGTAACAAAGAAAGCTAAAACTCTTCAAGTACCAGATACTACATCAATTCTTCTACAGGAACAAGTTGTAAAAGATGTAGTGTCAGGGACTACTATAAATTTGAAGAATGTAGGATTTACACAGGAGGAGGTGATGAAATCACAAGATGTTCAATTTACTACTTCTGGTGTTGAGAAGCAAGTTCATTCAAGATCAAAGGAACCATATTACTGGACTATGAGTCAAAATTTACAGTCTCTAATTCCTAGAAAAAGGACTGGACTTGGTCATAGTGAGATTGGAAAGCATACCATAGATGTTACAAAGTTAAAGGCTGATCCTCATTCACTCTTGGACGAGTTTGGTGAAAAGATGACTCAAAAACATCTTAATAAGTTGATTTATGCATAACCTGTTCAGAGAGTGAAGACATATCAAGAATATGATAGAAGAAGAGGAATGGTTGATAGAGAAGAAACAAAAGTTTTTCTTGTATACTTCTTATCTGATGGTAGAGTGAGGTGGATGGATTTGTCTACGTTCTTATATAATAAGAAGGAAGAAGAGTTATCATATGTTCGATTCTTGTTACACAAAAATGTTGAAGTTACTCAGAACCATAATGCATCGTTTATGCATTGGACTGGTGAAATTGATAAATTGTTGAAGAGATTGTATGGAGCAAAGAAGGAGAATGTACCACCTTTCAAGATACATTATGTTGATGATGATGGTAAAGACAAAGAGATTGATTATAAGTCATTAAAGATCAATGTTGACGATGGGGGATCTTTGTCTTTTATCAAGCTATGGAAGGGAAGTATCATTCTGTTTCTATTGAAAATCTTAATCACTTCAAATACAGGCCAGACAAGTTAAGAGCTCTGCATTATCAAATCATTACTGATAATGGTGACATGTTAGATCTGAAACAGAGTGTTGGTGAAGTCTTAGCCAAAACTGAAGATGCTTTGCTTGAAGAATTTCCCAAAGACAATTCACAGTTCAGAAGAATTAAGGGAGATTGAGTAATTGAGGTACTTGTGTGACTTAACTTCATGTTAATAATAAATTCATGTATGTTCTATTCTAGTTGCATTGTTAGAGGTTTTGACATCAACAACTCAGATTTATGCTTCACTTTATAAAGCATAAATAGGGGGAGATTGTTAGGAATAAATTCATGAGTTGTGATGTGTAGAATAGAAAGACATTACACTTCTTATAATACCCTGATCTTATAAAGGGTTTAACGTTTGATTAAGGAGATATCAGGTTTTCAAGATCTGCAGAAACTATGAATAGTACTCAATCAGAGACTAAGGTCACGGACTACAGGGTTTCAGGGACTAGACAGATCCTGACTGTATCGAAGCTGCAGAATTGGAAAGTGCTATACTTTAGGATCTAATATTCAGAAGATGGAAAGAAGTGTGCATGAAGAAAAGAATCAAAGCATTGTTGGAAACTATCAACTGGACGGTAGAAGATTACCATGTATAGATTGTTCTTTCTGTTATTAGTTGATAGGAAACATTATAAATACTCTCTCTATATCATTGTAAAAAGAGTTAAAAAACGTGAGCTTAGTATAAGGTTTGTATTCGAGAGTTCGAAACAACAGAGAGAGATTTGTATTGAGAGCAGCTCCTAAAGGTATTGTACACCTTTGGTAGACTTTGTATTTGATTTTATTAATACAAACAGTTTGATTTGTTCGTTTGTTCTTATTCATCTAATCAAGAAAAAATCAGACACGATTACATAACTTGTATTCAACCCCCCTTCTACAACTTATTCGAGTTAACAATTCTACTGAGTGTTTTATAGTAAGATATTGTTTTATGTGTTCTACTAAATGTTTAAATTCACTTTAAGATTCTATTAAGTGTTCCACAAATGTTATATAAATTATTTGTTAAATAAAATTTAATTTAATCTATGTTATTACAAAACAATAATAAGATTCTACCATGTGTTCTATTAAGTGTTTCATTAATTAATTTAATATAAAATTAAATAAAATTTAAATAAAAATTTATTAAGATTCAACTATTCAACATGTTTTCTTGTAAGATTCTTTTAAATGTTTCGTTTGTTAAACTTTAAATTAGATTCTCTTAAGTGTTATTTATGTGTTCTTCCAAGATTCATTCAAGTGTTCTTTTAAGATTTTATTAAGTGTTCAACAATTTTTATATAAATATTTGTTAAATAAAAATTAATGTAATTTATATTAAGATTCTACCATGTGTTCTATCAAGTGTTTCATTTATTATTTTAAAATAAAATCTAATTTAAATTTATTAAAATTCAACTAAGTGTTCTACTAAGTATTCTACTAAGATATTAAGATTCTACTGAGTGAGATATTAAGAGTCAACAGAGTGTCTAACAATAAGATATTTTTTTCAGGTGTTCTACTAAGTGTTCTACTAAATATTTTCATATGCGTTCGACTAATTCTCAAAAATTTCTACTATATTCTACAAAGTAATATATATATTTTCATATATATATATATATATATATATATATATATTATATTTTAATTTACTTGATTCTAATAATTTTTCTCGTATGTGTTCTATTAAGGTTCTATTAAGTATTAATTACTAGATTCTAACGAGTGTTCAATTAAATATTTTATTTAACAATTTGAATGAAATTCGATATTACTCATTTTATAAATATAATAAATAAAATTTTTCTAAGTAATTTATGGACTAATCTCGCAAATACATAATTCTATTAAATGTTCTAGTAGGTGTTCCATTGACTATTATTATTAACTAGAGTTATACAGTAAAATAATATAAGTAATAATCATGTTAACTTAGGTAACAAAAACTATAGAATCTTAAATCAATTAGTTCAATCAGCCATTTTTAACAAAATCTCAATTTTTAATGATTGTTTTAATTATGGTATATTATAGATTACTTAAATTTGGAAACATAATCAAAATATAAATAGACGGTTGAGATGGGTTCTCTAAGTTTTCTATCTAAACTAGTTTTCTCTAGATCTCTGTTATATATATATATATATATATATATATATATATATATATATATATATATATATATATATATATATATATATATATATATATATATATATATATATATATATATATATATATATATATATTTGTTTATTTATTTATTTATATATACACATATATATGTAATTATGAAATATTTTCCTATTTTTCCTCAAGTTTGTTATTAATTTGTATTAATAAAAAAAATTGAAAAATTAAAAAATAACTAATAATTGTCATTAAAAATTTGAAATATTGTCCTTATCACTATAATCATAAGTATTTTTAATTTTATTTATTTATTAATATTAGCCCAGAATTTGCTGAACCTATTCCAGTGAGTCCCCTCCTATGGTGAACAAAAAGATGAACCCTACAACAAATAATTTTAGGTATTCTAATTAGGTAACTAGGTTATTTGAATGATTTAATAATTTAAAATAAAGTAAAATTCAAACAAATAGATTTCTCGTGTAAGCACTGATCAATTGATCTCTAAAAGCATACATTTTTTTTAACCAAACATGATCCTCAAGATGGTAGTTCTCGACCAATTCCTCTCACTTACCTTCGAATTCCGTTGATGACAATGACATGTACACACATGCTTTGAAATTCGCTTTGAAATTCGTATAGTTAGTGTACAAATTAGAAAACTTTTTTAGAAACTTACTAGTTATTTTCCATGTACAATATGTATGCTTTGTATGTGGCATAATCTCGGCAATAGCATAACTCAAAGCGAAGTCTTGATCGACGATAATTGTCACTAGTTTGTTACCAACGGCTTCCAACCACGTTTTCCAAACCCACTTGGAAGATTACTTTTTCTCATCCTTTTTGAGTAAAAATCTAAACAAAATATTTTGGTAGTGTTGATTTACCCCCGTAATAATAATGAATGGCATACAACACCTATTCATCCGATAAGTCGAGTCGAACGTAACTACATCACCAAAATTCTTGTATGCATTCATGGATCGAACTCTACACATACCAAACCCCTAAGATGATTCTCCATCCACTCGAGAAAATTTTATCGAAATTAGTTTCTTGTTCTAATTCTCGTAGCAAGACCAAAATACACTCCGCATCTCCTAAATCAGACACTTGATGTCGAATGTCACATATGACATTACGTACGTCTTATGGAGAAAAGCCAAGATTTACAACACCGCCACATGTCTTACTAAGATATTTCATCAATTTTGCCGTCTCAATCACGGATTTGTTAAACAACTCAATCAATGATTTAGTAATCGGATCTATGTTTTATGATCTTTGAAAAAATTGTACCTTATCCCGTGTCACCAAAGCATGATTGTGTTTTAATTCGACCGAACATATAATCCATTTATTTTTTTTGCACTTTATGAACTACGCACATTCGAGCTTGACAATTTATTCGTGGGATTACATCTCTAATACGTTATAACGCCCTAGAAAATATCGTACTTATAATAATTATAATTATTTAATATTATATATAGATTATATGAGGTGATTTTTTTTAGAAATGAATATATGTGACATCATGTTTACATGTTTATATGATGATGTATATGTGATGTGTATGTCCGTGTATTTTATTTGAATTTTTATGTATAAAATCTATTTAAATGATGCATTATTGATCTTCGAAAAGTTTTATAAAATCAACGGAGTTATTGAAAATCACGAAATCTTTTGCAATATCATATTTGTATATTTAGTTATTTTTTAAAATTATTGGGTATATTAATTTGGGTGTTTTGGTATTTTAAAATGATTTTAAGAGTTTTATTGCATTAAAAGGTTCAAAACTTGTAAAATTCATATTTAATTCAATTTTGATCCTAAGAATATTTTAAAAATATGGGGACGTTTGTAATTTTATAAATTATATTTTTAAAATTTTTAAATTTATCTTTATACTTATTTTCTGATTAATTTCGATTTTAGAATTTATTTAAAGTTATTTTATTTGGTTGTGAGCAATGTGGAGTTATTGTTTTGCCATTTTCCTTTATAACTTCTATTTCACCCAAATCAATCGAGCTCTGTTTTCTATGGTGGTCTCTCGAACATTCTCAAAGAAGAAAAAAATCTCTCTCGATATCTTCTCTCTCGCCTCACTCTCTCTCAACAACAATCTCTCTCTAAATTCCCTCCCCTTTTTCTTCTCTGTTTAAACAGGGTAGTATATCTGTGTATGTGGTGGAGGTGAGAAGCTGTATGTGTGGTGGTGGAGCTGAGCCGCTGTGTGGGTCTGCGTATCTGTGTGGGCAATGTGTGCGGGTGTTCGTTTCTCTGTGTATGTGTGAGTTATGTGAAGTACTGGTCGCGATTTGGGAGTTTAAGTGTTGTGGTATTGATTGTATGTTGCTGCTGTCTTGTCTTTGGCATTGGTGGTGTTTGGCTGGGAAGGAAGTGAAAGCAGGATGCTCTCGGTGAAGCTAGCAGCCAGCCCTATTTTTGGTTCTGACCGAGGCAGAAATCTGTGTGTGTGTGTGTGTTTACTTGTGTGCGCAGGTGCGTGAGTTGTAGTGTGGTGTGGGTATGCTCGAGTGATGAGGTCGAAATCACCTCTTTGTCGATTAAACTCTATATATACACTCCATTCTTTGTTCTCTTTCAATTGTCACCTAGTGTTTGTGAGTTCGAGTGTATATATGTTTGAGCCGTGTATTTTGCCACGGGTTTGAACCGAACTTTATGCTGGGTCGCTTGAGATGATGATCTGCTGTGAATTCATAATTTTGTTGTTTAGTTTTTGCTTGAAGTCTAAAAATCTGTGATGCTAGATGTGTTGTAGTAACCGTAAAATTTATAATAATAGTTTTGATGAGGTAATTTTTAGTACGAGTCTAATTGGTTATATAAGTTGTTAATTTATGGTGATTCTTGCTGCGTGTATCACAAAGCGTGAATTGAATTTTCGAATTGATATAAATATGATTTATACGAATTATTTGTTACTTATTAAGAGGATTAGATGATCTTTTGTAATATTTGTTAAAGGGCTAAATTTCATGTTGTATTTAGATTTATAAATATTTTATGAGATGTTAATTGTGAATACTAGTTGATCTAGAAGGTAAATAAATGTTTTTATGTATGTTTGGAGTGACTATGTATGTATGTCGAATGTTAGATATGCGGCTGTCAGAAGATTATAAATGGTGTATATTAGTACGAATGGTAATGACTGAGAGTTGTGTAGAAATAGAGGATTTCTTGATTTTCTTGTGGGTCGGTTGTATTCCGACGGGATAAGTTATAATTTAGAGGAAATGTTGCCGAAATTTTGGTAAATCAGAATATATATTATAAAGAGTTTTAGTAAAGAATAATATAGATGTATTTTTAATTGCGAAGTATTAAGTGCTAACTGGTAGTACGTGTTATGTGTTTACGTGGCTTTATCTAATTGTACTAAGCTATTTTACGAATATAACCAATATGTACTATATGTGTATGTTGTATAGTGAAATAGGACGCGCTTGGGTAGAACAGAGTTAGACAATTAAGGTTATAAGTGTACTGAAGTAGTACCTTACCTGTATATAGGTACCAGTGGAAGGCCGATAAGAGCCAGTATGTAAGGATGGAATCTCGAGGAAGGAGATAATTATCGGAGTTGACGAGGGTGACCGTGTAAAAGCTGACAAGTGATCACTACACCACAAATGGTCTTTGCCAACACTGAAAATCGATGTTGCTACGTTAAATGTTGCCTTAGATGCTAAAAATTGAATAAATTAGATATAAGCCAACATCATAACCGGATGTTGCCCTTCATGTTGGCTTAGATGCAATTTTAGTCCTCAATGCCAACACATGAACTGGTGTTGCCTTAGACACATGAAAAAATGTTAAAAAAAGTTACCGCTTTTACTGAATAAACTACAACCAGCTAAAATCTTGACCAAAAATTAAAAAGCCCACTAATAAGAAGCTCGATCACATCTCTCACTATTATTTTATTTGATAAAAAAAATAAGAAATCAAAATAAAATAAATAAAAAATCTCACTCCGTCTCTCACTCTCATCTCTCACTCCGTCTTTCACTCTCATCTGAACGGTGCTCATCTCTCTCCGCTGTACGTCCATCTCCTATGCTCATCTCTCTCCGTTGTACATCTCCGCCATCTTTCTCAGTTGATTCGTGTGGTATGTTTCATAAACCCTAATTTTAATTTTGGGGTTTCATAAATCCTAATTTTTGGGGGTTTTTTAATTAGGGTTTTTTATGTATGTGTATAGTATATGAATTATAAGTCTGGGGTTTTTAATTTATGGTTTTTTAAGTTTTCTTATGCATGTGTAATTGGGGATTTTCTCTATTATTGTGTCTTTATATGCATGTCTTAATAGGGGGTTTCCTGCTTTTTCATATGTTAAGATTCATTCGTAAGGCATGTTTGTGTTTTGTAGGCATTATTTATATATTTGTGTTAGTATGGTATCTGTTATTTTGTTCATTATATTGATTTATATATTAAATTATTCATTGTTATATATTATAGTTGTTGAATGAGTTATATAGTTGTGCTGTGTGAAATCTTTTATTTAGTTATTTAGTTTCGAATTAGATCTGTTCCAAATTCCAGTTAACGGAGCTTAAGTTTATTGTGCGTGCCTATTATTGAAAGTATCACATTATTTTTCATGTTAGTGTTAGTATTATTTTTCAAACTGATATAGACTTTCTCTAGCTAATCTTTGTCAGTTCATAGCAGTAAATCCCATGTGAGTACTCAAGTCCAGTCCCTAGTATAACTAATGTGATACGGAATGTTAAGTAGTTACGGAATCAGTTTGATACGGAATGTGATGGTTTATGTCTCGATGTGTGTGTGCATTTTAGCGGAAGAGGTTAAGAGAATTGTAGATCGTGTATGGATGTGTTGTATTGTTATACATGTATTAAATGGATTGACGCAATTAGATTAGTTTACGAAACGTTAAAATAGGATTTGAAGTTTGTATTCTAGTAGAGGTGCTTTAATGTGACAAATTTAAACTTAGGGAATACAATATAGGTACTGATATGAGTTTGATAATTAATTGATAAGTTAGGTTTTAGGAATTAGGCTGGACGTACTATATATTTAAGTGCATATATATATATATATATATATATATATATATAATTAAAAAGAACTAAAGGTATTAATCGTTTTCGCAATGTTTTAACTGTAGTTATGAATCATAAAGGCCAGATGTAGATAAATCTTCCAAGATCCAGTGAAGAGTTTATGAAAGGGGTAAGAGAGTTTGTCAAAAATGCCATGCTTAATTTTTCAGTCGAAAATGAATTAAAATGTCCTTGTAGTCGATGTAAAAGTAAATTGTAGTGGGGCCCAGAAGATGTTTATAATCACCTTATTTGCAAGGGTCCTTACCTGGAAGTTGCAAGCTGGATTTATTATGTCTCAAATTTGAAGTGTGATACTAATGTGATGGACTGTGAAGAAAATATCGGGTTTGAAGATAATCTGGACCAGATGTTGAATGTTACTTACGCAAATATGGGGCCGAATGAAGTTGCAAGTAAATTTTTTCGCATTCTTGAAAACGGAAAAAAGCCCTTGTAACCTGGTTCTAAAAAATTTTCTAGGCTAAGTTTTCTTGTCAGAATTTACCATTGGAAATGCCTTAATAGAGTAACCGAGTCCGCGTTCAGTGAAATATTACAAACATTAAAAGAGGCATTTCCGTATATTGAAGTACCTGTTTCTTTTAATTCCGCTAAAAACGTCATTAAGGATTTAGGCCTTGGCTACGAAAAAATACATGCATGTCCTAATGGCTGCATGTTATATTGGGGTCAAAATAAGAATGAAGTTTCCTGCAAAACTTGTGGTGTCTCAAGGTGGAGAGTTACGAAAGAAGTAGACAACATAAGCAAAATTTCGGCGAAAGTAATGAGATATTTTCCTTTAAGACCAAGGCTGCAACGAATGTATATGTGCAAAGATTTCTCAAAGCTAATGACCTAGCATGCAGTAGATCGAAAAAAAGACGGAAAGTTAAGGCATCCAGCTGATGCCTTAGCTTGGAAGACGATGGATGCCAAGTATCCATTATTTTCATCAGAAATTCGAAATGTCAGATTGGGTATAGCTTCGGACGGGTTCAATCCATTTCGAACAATGAGTGGTAGTCATAGCACATGGCCACTTATAGTGATCAACTACAACCTACCTCCCTATCTAAATATGAAACCGGAAAGTTTGATGCTGTCCACACTCATACCAGGCCCAAATGATCCTGGAAACAACATTGATGTCTACATGCAGCCTTTGATTGAGGAGTTGAAGGAGTTATGGGATGTAGAAGTTGAAACTTATGATGCTTCAATGGATGAAAATTTTATTTTACGGGCAGGGGTGTTGTGGACGATAATTGATTTTCCCGGTTATGCAATGTTGTCGGGTTGGAGTACCAAAGGGTACCTAGCTTGCCCTATCTGCAATTACGAGACATCGTCAATGTATCTAAAACATAGTAGGAAAGTGTGCTATATGAACCATCGACGATTCCTAGATCCCAATCATAAGTGGAGATCAGATAAAAAAAGATTTAATGGTCAAGTTGAGTTTGGCCAGGCCCCGACAGTTTTATCAGGGAGCATGATCAAAAAGTTGTTGGATGGTTATGAGAATAATTTTGGTAAAGGGAAAGGAAAGCGGAAAGTTAGTTACGATGTCAACCCTTCGAATAAGAAGTCAATTGTTAGTCACAGAGGCATGCCTGAATACATCTAATAACAAGCCTAAGTATGTGTAATGCTATGCATTACCTACATGACCTCTTAACTGAGGGAACCTCTAGTTGTAGAGTTTCTATTTGTTCTGTACTTGTAATAGGCATCAAATTCTAGTTGTGTTACTGTAATTATAAAGTCAAGAATAATGCTTGAAAGAAGTTCCAAGGTTCATGCCTCAAGCAAGGAGATAAAGACTGCCAAATAATCACAGTTGGGATTTGAAGAAATGAAGAATTTGCCTAAGTACCAATTCGAGAAGTACATTTGTCTATTCGAGAAGTACATTTGTCTATTCGAGAAGTCTAGCATTCGAGAAGTCTGGAGTTCGATATCTCAGAAGACACTATTCGATATCTCTCAATATGCTATTCGATATCTCAGGGATTCGATATGTCAAAATGCTCTATTCGATATCTCAAGGAGTCCCAGAGAAAAGAGCTATTCGAGAAGTGATTCGATATGTCAAGATAACACTATTCGAGAACTCAGAGTTATCGATCAAGTCAACTCCAGTTCTCGAATCACTCACTTAGTCACTTCTCGAATACATTCTTGAGGACAAAATACTGAAGAATTGTACAAGTCAGAAACCTGCAACAAGCCAGCACACTTTATTTGACTCTGTCCTATAAAGCATGCTGGAAAGCCTACAAAGAAGCTTGGAGAGATAAGCCAAGGGACAAGGAGCTGAAGAAGTGGATCTAAACAGGCTTTTCAAAGTCAAATCTGTAGCCGTTTGGACTCTTACTAAAGTGAGATAGACAGACTGGAAAGTGCTTTTGTTTTACCTACCTCATTTGTAGTAAGTGGGTGTATCCATGTCTATAAGGATACAGCCTCACTTCCTTAGCTGTTAAGGTTTTGAAGTTTCTCAAAAATATCCAGAAAATATCTCTCTGAGAAAAACGAAGCTGAGAATACTATCATTTGTATTCACAGATTGTAGCAAAATCTTTATCTAATAAAATATTAGATTAAAGTGATATTGTGTTGTGTTTGTGTTTAATTATCCGCATCTTCATATCTCACACACTTATCTTGCTGCAAATATTCAAGACCGAAGAAAAATTCAAGAATCCATTCACCCCCCCCTCTGTATTCTTTTACTGTATTCAATACTCAACAAGTGGTATCAGAGCAGGCTGTTTAATCTAAACAGAAAACAATCATGAGTTCGAATACACCAAAGACTACAGGTACGGTAAAGGTCCCTAAGTTCGACAAAGAGAATTACAACCTCTGGAAAATAAAAATGCTGTTGTTCATCAAAGCTGCCAATCCTCTCTACCCTGACATTCTCAAGAATGGTCCATTCATACCACAACAAGAAGTTGCTGAATCCACAGTGGGCGCAGTAGTCATTCCTAGATCATACGTTCCAAAAGAGCCATCCAAATGGACGGACTCAGAGAAGGAAAAGATTGCCCTAGACAGCCACCTCATGTTGTTAATCATAGACTCCTTGGATATGTCGATGTTTGCCAACGTAGCATCATGCAGATCAGCCAAGGACATGTGGAATCACATCGAGGTGTTATGTGAAGGGACAGAGGAGGTAAGAGAAAATAAGAAACAGATACTGGTCACACAGTATGAGGCGTTCATGGCACAGCCCAAGGAAAGTATCACTGATATGTTTGAAAGATTTCACAAGCTGGTGACTGAGCTCCAAATGAATGGGAAGGTTTACAGCACTAAGGAATTAAATATGAAGTTTCTACTATCGTCACCAAACCATCTAGAGCAAAGGGTCATATCTCTAAGAGAAAGAGATTTGAACAAAGTCACGTATGATGTGCTCTATGGGGTTTTAAAGACACACGAGCTTGAGTTGCTTCAAAAGAGGGCTATCCAAGCTAACCAAGGCAGAATGATAAACACATCCTGTGCCTTGATTGTCAACAAATCTATTCAAGACCTGGAAGCATCTGCAAGTCAGCTGAGAATAGAAGAGATAGTAGATGATGAAGAAACTGAGGAAGTAGTGACTGAACCTGCTGATGACAAGGAAGAAGATGAGTTCTACACTCTTGAAGAGCTGGATGGCATGGAAAATACATCATATGCTTTTATGGCTAGAAAATTTCCAAACATCAGATTCAAGAGGAATCAGCCCTTCAAGCCTAGACCTCAAAATCATTCATTCAACAAGGGCAAGGCACCTATGAAAACAAACAAGAACAGATTCAAAACCAGCTATGTGGATAGGTCATCTGTAAGATGTTATAGATGCAATGACCTAGGGCATTTTGCCAGTGAATGCAAGAAGCCTAAAAAGAAGGATAAGGAGTTTCTTGAGCTTGAAGCTAAGTATGAGGCCCTTCTAAAGAAGCAGACACCAGGTAAGGCTTACATAGCTGAAGGGAAGTGTTGGGATGATTCTGACAGTGATGGGGAAGAACAAGAATTCTGCAACTATGCCTTGATGGCCAATTCCAAGGAAGAACCATCTGCATCAGACTCACAGGTACCATCTCTCACTACCATAGACTTGTCTGTTTCTGAATATAAATCTTTGGTTGAACAACTATCCGTTGAGATGTTTAACATTCATACTAGTATGACTGCTGCTAATGAAGAAATTGCTAAACTGTCTACTAGGAATGAACTGTTAAATAAGAGAAATGAGGAACTAGAGCTAACTACTGTGCAAATAGAAAATCTTAAACAAGAGATTGAGTATCTAAAGAATAAAGTTCTATGTGCTAGTCAAGTTGAGAAAGCTCTTAGGGATGAATTAGCTGAAAATGAATTTAAGTTGAAAACATTTAAGAATTCCTCTAGTCTATTGCAGTCTTATCATGAGAAAAATCTAGCTAGACCTAAGGCTGCCATTGGACTTGATTATGACACTCTTAAACAGAGGAAAGGCTATGCAGTCATTGAAGATGACATTGTTGTTCAAGAGGAGGTGCCTCAGATTTTGAAAAAGACTGAGAATCCAATATTTAAAACACCAACACTTGAGATTGATGAGGATGCCTTACTCATCAAGCAAATGTTGGAGGATGAAGATGAGGCACAATCTAATGAACAACAAGCATCCTCTGAGAGTAAGAATGTCAAAACCAAAGCCAAGGAGCCAGTAGGAGGTAGACCTAGACTTGGGAAATCTGTAAATTTTGTTTCAGCTGGGAATTATGAGACTAAGAAGAAAGTGACTAATAAGAGACCAAACAGGAATGGCAAATTAGGGATTAACAAAGATAACAACTATGCTTATGTGCCAAATGCCCCTAGGAAAGTTTGTCAAAACTGTTTTAGCTCTAATCATTTAACTCATGCTTGCAAGAAACCATCTGGTAGTGTTGCTAAACCATTCTATGATTGCTCTGTGCCTTTAAGACATAGAGACTCTCCTTTCTGTGATAAACTTGATTGTATGCCATGTAACATGAATGTGATGACTAGTTGTTTTAATTTGAGAAGACAATTCATGGAGGGCTGTATCAATCATAATGTTCACACACACTACACAAGGACAAAGTCTTCAAGTCCTCCTAAAGTTAGGAAGGTACCTCTGTCACCTAAGTCTAAGAACCCTGATTCTAAGACTCCCAACAGTGACAAGAAGACCAACATCAAGAAAACTGATAAGCATGCTGATTTTGATAAAACTGTCACTAAGTCACATGGACCCAAACTCGTTTGGGTACCAAAGAAGAAGTAATACTTTTGTGTTTGCAGGGCAAAGAAAGTAAAAAGAAGGTCATGTGGATTTTGGACAGTGGATGCTCAAATCATATGACTGGTGATATGGCCCTGCTATCACAGTATGAGGAAAAGGCTGGCCCAATGGTTGCTTTTGGAGATGACAGCATTGGCAACACACTGGGATATGGCAAGTTGGAAATTGGAAATGTCATCATTGAGAATGTAGCACTGGTCAAGGGGCTCAAGCATAATCTACTGAGTGTTGGTCAATTCACTGACAGAGGCTTCAAAGTGAACTTTGACAAAGATGAATGTTTGATCACCCACAAGAAGACTGGTGATTTTGCTCTGTCTGGAGTAAGGAAGGGAAGCCTGTTTGTAGCCAATATGGACTCTGCAAGCAAGGACACAATTTGCTGCTTCTACTCAAAAGCATCAAATGAAGACAGTTGGCTGTGGCACAAGAAGCTATCACACCTGAACTTCAAAGCCATTAATTCCCTAGTCAAAAGGGAGTTAGTGAGAGGCATGCCCACACTTGAATTCTGTCAAGAAGGAGTGTGTGAGGCGTGTCAAAAGGGAAAAATGAAAAGATCAAGCCACAAGTCAAAAACAGTGACATCTATAACCAAGCCCCTGCAACTGATTCATATGGATTTGTTTGGGCCTGTCAATATTATGTCACTAGGAAGGAAGAAGTATGCTCTAGTGATGGTTGATGATTTTACAAGGTATACATGGGTAGAATTTCTGGCATCAAAGGATGAGGCTCCACAAGTAATCATTGAGCACATAAAGAAAGTTGACAAAGAAGCAAAGGCCATAAATGCAAGTGTGATTGCATTAAGGAGTGATAATGGGACAGAATTCAGAAATGCCATGCTTGGAGCATTCTGCAAAGAAAATGGTATTTCTCAACAATTCTCAGCTCCAAGGACTCCACAACAAAATGGAGTTGTTGAGAGAAAGAATAGGACTCTGATAGAGGCTGCTAGAACAATGCTACTTGATGCAAAGATGCCTACATGTTTTTGGGCTGAGGCTGTGAGCACTGCATGCTACATCCAAAACAGAACCCTCATCAACAAAAACACTGGAAAGACACCTTACAACTTGATGACTGGAAAGAAGCCTACTCTAAAGTATGTTCATACTTTTGGAAGCAAGTGCTTTGTGCTAAAAGATAATTCAGAATATGTTGGAAAGTTTGATGCAAAGGCATTTGAAGGAATCTTTCTTGGCTATTCTATGGAAAGAATTGCATACAAAGTTTATGTCATTTGTCAAAAGAAAGTAATGGAGAGCACAGATGTAACATTTGATGACAGCAAACTACCTGGATTAGAAGAAGCCAATGATGAAGATAAAGATCCCTTGAAGTTTGACAATCTAGATGATTCTGATGAGGAGATTGAAAGTGAATCTGAACTCATAATCCAACAAACTCAAGTGAATGAAGAACCTGTGTCAACCAACAATGAAGGAACAAGCATCCAAGATACACCTGTGAGGAGTGACAACTTCACAGGGGGAGGAAATGTAGATGATCATGATCTAAATGATGAAGCAACATCAAGGATGAGAAATCAATCTGAACATACAAGGAAATGGGATAGATCACACACTGCAGATCAGATAATTGGAAATCCAAATGCAGGAGTAAGGACAAGGAGAGCAACTATAAATGAATGTCTCTATGGCTGCTTTCTATCCCAAGTTGAGCCTAAGAAACTTGATGATGCATTGTTGGATCCTGACTGGATAATTGCTATGCAAGAGGAGCTAAATCAATTTGAAAGGAGCAAAGTATGGGAACTAGTGCCTGCACCACAGGATAGAACCGTTGTTGGAACTAAATGGGTTCTAAGGAATAAGATGGATGAAAATGGTGTAGTCATAAGGAACAAAGCAAGGTTGGTTGCAAAAGGATACTCTCAACAGGAAGGTATTGACTATGATGAGACCTTTGCCCCTGTTGCTAGACTAGAAGCCATCAGAATTTTCTTGGCATTTGCTGCACATTCTAATTTCAAGGTCTATCAAATGGATGTCAAGAGTGCATTCCTGAATGGGGAGTTGGAAGAAGAAGTATATGTGCAACAACCACCTGGCTTTGAGGATCCACAGTTTCCCCACTTTGTCTACAGATTACTTAAAGCATTGTATGGACTCAAGCAAGCTCCCAGGGCATGGTATGACACACTATCACAATTTCTACTGGAGAATCAATTCACTAGAGGCACACTGGACAAGACACTGTTCTACAAGAAACATGATGATGATATTATCCTAGTTCAAATCTATGTGGATGATATCATATTTGGCTCTACAAATGAGAAGCTGTGTGAAAAATTCTCTAAGCTCATGCAAAGCAGATATGAGATGAGTATGATGGGAGAATTAACATTCTTTCTTGGACTGCAAGTTAGTCAAAGGAAGGATGGCATTTTTATAAGTCAAACCAAATACATTAAAGATTTACTGAAGAAATTTGATTTGGAAGAATGTTCACCTGCAAAGACACCCATGGCCACTGCCACCAAGTTAGATGATGATGCTAAGGGCAAAAAGGTAGATATCTCAATCTACAGAGGCATGGTTGGTTCTCTACTCTACCTCACTGCTAGTAGGCCAGATATCATGTTTGCTACATGCCTATGTGCAAGGTTTCAATCAAACCCAAAGGAATCACACATGATAGCAATAAAAAGGATCTTCAAATATCTGAAAGGCACACCAAACTTGGGGTTATGGTATCCTAAGGACACAGGGTTCAATCTGGTTGGTTATTCTGATGCTGATTATGCTGGATGCAGAGTGGATAGGAAAAGCACATCAGGTAGCTGCCAGTTTCTTGGACAAAGGTTAGTCTCTTGGTACAGCAAGAAATAACAATCTGTGTCAACTTCCACAGCTGAAGCTGAATACATAGCTGCTGGAAGTTGCTGTGCTCAAGTGCTTTGGATTAGAAACCAACTTAGAGATTATGGACTTGTGTTGGAAAGAATTCCTATCATGTGTGACAACACAAGTGCAATCTCTATAGTTGCCAATCCTGTCAATCATTCTAGGACAAAGCACATTGACATCAGATATCATTTCATCAGGGAGCATGCAACTAATGGAACCATTGAGTTACATTATGTTCCCACAGAAAAACAACTAGCTGACATATTCACTAAGCCACTAGATGAAGCCACCTTCACAAGGTTGGTTAGTGAGATTGGAATGCTGAATTCTTCAAATTCTGGCTAAGTGAATATATCAACTAGATTGTTGTAGCAGTAAATTCTTACCTTATCAAATGCTCAATATTTTTAAAGTAAGTATTGGCTGGAGTATGATGTATAAATATTCCAATGCTGCACATGTTGAAAATCATACATCTTTAGCTTGAAATTTCTGTGAAATTTTGAGAGAATCACTATTTAATTTAGTAGAATATTCTTCAGTGAATATTTCTGGTAAATTTTAAAAGATAGTGAAAATTGAATTTTATGAGTGAAAAGTATAGTTCGATAAGTCAGACTTCTCGAATGGTTCATTGTTTTGTCATGGCTCGAGTTCTCGAATAGGCCTATCAAGAACCCTCCTGAGTTCTCGAATAGTGTCTTTTGAGAAATCGAATATCACACTTTGAGTTCTCGAATAGAGTATTTTAGTTCTCTAATGATAGAGTTCTCGAATACTGCATTTGAGTTATCGAATCATTTGAAAAGGCTGATTTTTCGCTGACACTTAATCGCTTTTTGGATTTATATTCAAACCTTCATTTCACTCATAAAAATATATTCTTAACTTTGAATTATTTTCTGAGTTAAATCACTGCCAGCTGTGAGTTAAAAACTGCCTGAGATATCGAATAAGCCTTTCTTGACTTCTCGAATAGTTGTTTCATACTTCTCGAATGACTTGTCGCTACAGAACACTTATCTATCGACAACTCAAGACATTCATATATACATATACAACTTCACAACTATTCAATTCTTTTCGTTCGATTTCTCAAGCATCTCAACTCCTGAAACCTCTGAAAAACCCTAACTGTGAATTTCTTCTTCAATCCTAATTCTCTTTTCTTCTCTACCCAAATGGCAAACCCTAAACTCACCATACCATCCCAAACTAATTTCATTGCAATCACCAGTGATGTGGAAGCACCGAATGCAAATTTCAAGTGCTTTGTTCGGTGGTTGTCTGAATCATACATCAAGAGTGCGCTCTCAGCCAACCCAACTCTGTACATAGATCTATTGGAACAATTCTGGAGGACTGCTACTGTGGAGGTCATCGCTCTTGAGAATGCTATCACCTCTTATATTGTTCACTGCAAGATTCAAGGAGAGGATATCACTATCACCACTGCAGACATGAATCAAGCCTTGGATATGCAGCAAGAGACGTATGATGCTCTGGCCTCCAATGATGAGTTGGAAGAATTCTTTGACTTCATCAACTACTCTGATACTATCAAGCTGGGAAAGTTGAATAGGAAGTTCTTGAGGAAAGAATGGAGCTTTGTATTTGCTACACTCCTTCATGTATTCACTGCACGGAAATCAAGCTTTGATCAGATTAGTACACCCGTGCAGCAGCTTGCCTATGCCTTGGCTCATGGGAGAAAGATAGATGTTGGACTTCTCATCCTACAGGAACTCTATGGGAGACTTGGTCAGACCACAGCCAAGAGAGGTAATGAAATTTTCTTTCCTCGCTTTATTCAATCAGTACTTAACTTTAAAAATGCTTCATTGATTGAATTGCCTGGAGCAGATAAGAGTAAAATAGGCTATCCTAGGTCCATGACCAAACTCATTTTTGGTAATTTGGAGACTAGGAATGATGTGGATGTAAGACTTAGCATAACTCCCCACATGGAGGGTTTGTTTAGGTCTTACCCCCACAACATGCCAATATTTGATTCAAAATCTCAGTTAGCACAGCCTAAGCAAGGAGAACAAAGTGCTAACCCAAGGCCTGCTAACCAACCCCCTCAGCCAAACACTCTATCCAGCAAAGAGCCAACTGCATCATCCTCTCAAAAGGGTGATGTTAGTAAAAAGAAGAGAAAACAGGTTGCTTCTGAACCCTTAGAAATCTTAACTGAAGCAGCCTTGGCTGTAGAACTAGGGTTAGAAAGTGAGAAACCTGAGTTACCTATCATAAGCCTAAAGAAGAAGAAGAAGTCTAAAACCACCTCTTCAGTCACTCAAATGGCTGAAGTTGTAAAATCAGGGGCACACAGCTCACTAGATGTATCCTCTCAACAGGATGCATCTATAGAATCAAGCATCCTCCCCAATGCACCTTTCTGTAAAGAGTCAGCACAAGGGAGTGATAAGGCTGGCACAACACTGAGTGGAGAGCACATCATAATTGAAACTCCCTCTATTTCTCAGGGGGAGTTGCCAAAATCTTATCTACAACACACTTCTCTTTCAGAATCTACCACTCATATTTCTTTGGAGCCTGCAACTCAAGCAATTGAGGAGCAAGGCATTGATCATCAAGAATTCTTTTCCCTTGATGAGCCAATGAATTCAAGTGACTTGGTGCATGACACCTTGCTCACCACCCAGGTACCACATTTGGATGGTCAGGGAATGCATGCTGGGGCATATCCTAATGACACCATCACAAACACAGAGGATTCACTAGTTCTTACTAGAGACTCTGTGCCTGTGTCAACTACTGTTGTAACTCATCCCACTTCTGTGGAGACAACAGTAGTAGAGTCTGTTCATCCGGTTGCAGAAGTTGCATCTGTAACTGAGGAGCCTAGCAAGACTAGCTCTAGCTCTAACTTTTTGTCTCAATGGCTGAAGCCTGTGCAACATGACAGTGCTTCAGGATCAGGGTCTGTTCCACCACAATTGACGGTTGAAGCACTTCAAAGCTTAGTTGTGGATCAGATCCCTGAGTTCACAAAAATTGCTCAGCACCTTCTCACTGCAAACATGCCCAATCCAGACTATGAAGCTATTCTCCTATGTCACAAAGAGGATGTAGAGCTACAGAAGGAGAAAATCATAGATGAAACTGAGAGAGATGGGAATATCGATGCTTGGCTGCAAGGAACCAATTCAATCCCTCTCTCAGAAGGTCTCCAGTATCTCAGAGAAGAGTACATCACTTCACTAGGGTCCAATGCCAAATCTCTCAACCCTACTGATGTGTTTGAAGCAGTGAATGATAGCTATAAAGGCATTCTCAAGGCTGCACACTATCTTGGTAAAGGCTTAAAGACAGAAATTGATGAAGTGTGTTCAGCTACAACCAAGGAGGTGCATGAGATCAAGAGGACTTTTGATGCTAAATTCCCTCAATTGGAGACTGTTCTCAAGGACATTCGAACCTGCAATGCTACTTGCACCAGGATGGACAATGGTTTGGCTATTCTCAAGGATGCTGTCACAGGTCTGGGGCACAAATTTCAATCCTTATCAGATCAGACCACTGATGCCAATGCCATGCTCAGGACCCTCTTTGCAAATCAATATGGAGACAAGCTGGTCACTGAGGTTCCTGTGCATGAGATGTCAAGGTTCGAAGTGCAGAGACTGAAGGATCAATCCCTATCTGGTTTTAAGGCCAATGAACTCTTCATTAAAGTGGATACTCTTGAAAAGGAGGTAGTCTCTCTCCACAAGTCCAATGCTCATCTTACAGACACTGTGACAACTCTGACTGAGCAGTTGAACACTCAAGCCACCACCACAGCTGATGTTCTTCTGCATCAACAATCAATGTTGTCTGCAATGATGAAGCACATGGGTCTCCCTCTACCTGATGAATCTTCAACTCCAAAGGTGCCTCTTACAGTCCCTGTGTCTGTCAACAAGCCTAAGGGGGAGAAGAGGATATCAAAGAACTCAAATCCAAAGGGGGAGAGACCACTAGAAAAGGGCATCAAGATCACTGAGGGTGGCCATCAGAGAACTTTGAAATCTACTACTCATGTGCCTGGAAAAGGAAAGGACAAAGTTGATGAGCCTCCCACTTCTCTACCAGTTGTCACTCTACCAACTGTGCACATCACTACTCCTGATGGTCAAAGGCAGTCTATTACAACCACAGTGGTTGCGGGGAGTATGCCATCTGACAAGCCTCGAATCTCAATATCTAAGAGTGCCAAGCCAGTAGAAGTGAAGGTGGTCACTGAGGCCAAGCTACAAGAAATTGCAAACTCAAATGTCTATCATGATGATGCATTCTTGGAGCTTCTGAAAGTCTCTAGAGAACAGGCTGGTGATGCTCTGCTATATCATGAGAGTTTGAAGAGTCAGATTGACTGTCTCACAGTAGTACCAAGGAGGCTTAATGATCTATGGCTCAAGGAGATATTGATGGTAGGAAAGAACAAGATATGGCACTTAACCATCAATACTCTACAGAGTCTAAAGCACTCAGAAGTGAATGTGCTCCTTGGACTAATTGAGAAGGGAAAAGAGAACAACAAGAGTCTTCATGATGAATTGAGGAATGGTCAACCTTCAAGGCTACCTGAAGTTTTCACAGATCCTAGAATTATTATCTACCAGGCTGGAACAAGAATTGAAGACATCAAGCAGCTGGTCATTCCTAAGCATCTAACTCCTCAAAATAAAAATCTCATCATAGCCATCATTGAGAAACTGATCAAGAAGAAGGGATCAAGAACAGCAGAAGAATTAGAAGCTATATCTTATCTCAGGTCATATATTGCAACTGGCATTGTATCTGAGACTGCTAAGTTCAACCCAAGCAAAGATCAAGACAAGGATGAAGATAAAAGTGATGGAAGGAGAAGACATCACAGGAGTAATAAGGGTGATGAAGACAAGAAGAAGAAGAAGGATGATGAGAAGAGGAAGAATGATGATGATCAAGGTAAAGCCTCTGAGAGGAAAAGTGGAAGACAGCAAGCCTCAGGCATTGCTGACAGTAACCTCACCACAACACAAGACTCTAAGTCTAGGGTGAATGCTGCCAGTAGTGACCTTTCAAAATTTGCATCTATGGCTTCTGCAACTGTCTTGCCACCTCAAGAAGAGAAGAAGATTCAAGTCAAGAAACCATCTGTATGTTTCAAAAAGCAAACTGCTAATGGAATACTACAATGGTCTACAAACAAAGGTCACATACTGCTGCCAAGTAATCATGTAAAAAGAATCAAGTTCAAGCAAGCTGCAAGGAAATCAAAGCCAACCATATCAAAAACCCTGACAATCTATCCAGGCCTAAAACTCCAACCACTAGATGAAGATTATGATGTAGACCAACTGCAATTTTTGCAAGCTCAAAGAATCTATCATGTTGCCATTGTTGATAATTGCCTTGAGATTAAATATTCTGATGGAAGGGAGGAGAAATTCAAACAAGGAGGATGTCAACACTGGGGCAAGCTATATGACATAGAGAGAATCATTGCACTGTTGAGCTCAGAAGATAAAGTGGAGAGAGTATGGAAACTGGAGCTAATTGATTTTGTGAAAATGAAGAGAGATCATGAAGAAAAAGTCAGAAAAGAGTGTTTTGAGAAATGGCTGGCAAGGGAGAAAGAAATTGAGAGACTGGAAAGTGAAGCAGAAAAGCTGAGGAAAAAGGGTTTGTGTAGAGTTCAGTTCAACCCCTACATGGTAAAGTATAGGAGGAGGAATGGAAATCAAGTCAACATCAGAATGAATGTACTCAACTACTATCCTGCAAATATTCTGGAACCAGTACTTGAAGATTTCAAAGACTCAATTTTGCTTGAAGAATTGGATGCTATGGCAGAAATAATAAAAGCTATGGATGAGAATACAAGGAAGGAGAAAGAAAGAAGAGAGAAAGAATATGATGAATTTCAAGCCAAAGCTATGGAAAGGGAATCAAAAGACAATGGCTAGTTCTTCATCATAGGCTGTAAGATTACTCACTCTGTAGTTCTATCCAAATTGCTAATGTCAATTCATACCTGTACTTTCAAGTTTTATCTTTATGTATGATAGGCTTGTTATCAGACATGAAATTGTGACTAAGGGTCTTACTCACATTTTGGGGGAGATTGTTAGTCACAGAGGCATGCCTGAATACATCTAATAACAAGCCTAAGTATGTGTAATGCTATGCATTACCTACATGACCTCTTAACTGAGGGAACCTCTAGTTGTAGAGTTTCTATTTGTTCTGTACTTGTAATAGGCATCAAATTCTAGTTGTGTTACTGTAATTATAAAGTCAAGAATAATGCTTGAAAGAAGTTCCAAGGTTCATGCCTCAAGCAAGGAGATAAAGACTGCCAAATAATCACAGTTGGGATTTGAAGAAATGAAGAATTTGCCTAAGTACCAATTCGAGAAGTACATTTGTCTATTCGAGAAGTACATTTGTCTATTCGAGAAGTCTAGCATTCGAGAAGTCTGGAGTTCGATATCTCAGAAGACACTATTCGATATCTCTCAATATGCTATTCGATATCTCAGGGATTCGATATGTCAAAATGCTCTATTCGATATCTCAAGGAGTCCCAGAGAAAAGAGCTATTCGAGAAGTGATTCGATATGTCAAGATAACACTATTCGAGAACTCAGAGTTATCGATCAAGTCAACTCCAGTTCTCGAATCACTCACTTAGTCACTTCTCGAATACATTCTTGAGGACAAAATACTGAAGAATTGTACAAGTCAGAAACCTGCAACAAGCCAGCACACTTTATTTGACTCTGTCCTATAAAGCATGCTGGAAAGCCTACAAAGAAGCTTGGAGAGATAAGCCAAGGGACAAGGAGCTGAAGAAGTGGATCTAAACAGGCTTTTCAAAGTCAAATCTGTAGCCGTTTGGACTCTTACTAAAGTGAGATAGACAGACTGGAAAGTGCTTTTGTTTTACCTACCTCATTTGTAGTAAGTGGGTGTATCCATGTCTATAAGGATACAGCCTCACTTCCTTAGCTGTTAAGGTTTTGAAGTTTCTCAAAAATATCCAGAAAATATCTCTCTGAGAAAAACGAAGCTGAGAATACTATCATTTGTATTCACAGATTGTAGCAAAATCTTTATCTAATAAAATATTAGATTAAAGTGATATTGTGTTGTGTTTGTGTTTAATTATCCGCATCTTCATATCTCACACACTTATCTTGCTGCAAATATTCAAGACCGAAGAAAAATTCAAGAATCCATTCACCCCCCCCTCTGTATTCTTTTACTGTATTCAATAATCAACATCAATATTTTTTGACTTACCATATTAGAGTGAAAATTCAATACGGCATAACCTTGACGTCATGCATATAGAAAAGAATAAATATGATAGTATTCTTGGCACTTTGTTAAATATTATTGGCAAGACAAAAGATCATGTAAATGCTCGATTAGATTTGCAAGAATTGGGTATTAGGAAGGTCCTTCATCTTATCCCCTCTAGTGATGGAAAGCACCTCGAAATCAGGGCGGCAAACTTTGACATGACGAACAAAGAAAAAGATATATTTTGTTCCGTATTAAAAAATGCCAAATTACTATATGGATTTGCTTCCAATATTAGCAGATGTGTTCAAGATAGGAAAGTTGTGGGGTACAAGAGTCATGATGCACATATTATTATGCAGTACCTGTTACAAATTGCTGTAAAAAAATCATTGAAGCTCGAGGTTGCAGTCCCGTTAATAAGACTTGGTGAATTTCTTAGAAGTATATGCTCCAAGGTAATTGAGAAGGAGGATATACCAAAGTTGCAGTATGAAATTATTGAAATACTCTGCCAATTTGAAATGATTTTTATATAGGCATTCTTTGATATCATGGTTCACTTACCAGTACATTTGTGCAATGAAATTGAACTTGGCAGACCAGTCCACCAAAGATGGATGTACTCAATTGAGCGGTACCTAGGTAAATTAAAAAGATATGTTCGTAATAAGAGTAAGCCAGAAGGGTCTACGGTAGAGGGCTACTTGGCAGATGAATGTCTAACATTTTATGCAAGATTCCTAGGTGGTAACGAAAATACGTGGTCGAATGAATCTGCAATGACAAATGTAGAAACTTGTGGATATCCTATTGGTTCAGGGAACAACAAAAAAGGGAAATCTATTCATTTGGCTGAAGATACGTGGAAAAAAGCTCATCGATACATCCTATTTAATTATGATGACAAGAAAGTAGAAGAGCTAATTCAGTAAGTCCAAGATTCCTAGTTTATAACCTGTCTATTTAGTAAATTAAATATTTTGGTAACCTAAGTAAATTGACATATTATAATTGTCTCTAATTGTAGGAAACATCGTGCATTATTCGACAAAAATGCAAAGTGCAGAAAGTTTAAAAGAGAAAGAACACACACTGATGAACTATGCGAGTGGTTTAAGAATGAAATTCAGAAAGAAGAGGATGTGTCACGGGAAGTAGCATCTTTAGCAAGGGGGCCTAATCGATCAGCTAAGTAGTTTAGTGGTTATGTAGTAAATGGGTATAGGTTCCATACGAAAAAAAGAGATAATAAGTGTACCACACAAAATAGTGGTGTTTATTTGATAGCCTTAACCACTAGTTTCGCTAGTTCGAAGGACCAAAACCAAATAGTTGGGGCTGTTAGTTATTATGGTTCTATTGAAGAAATAATTGAAGTTGACTATTGGGGGTCTTTTAGTGTTGTTTTGTTTAGATGTACCTGGTATATTAATGATAATGATTCGTTAGGTTTTACTCGAGTCAACTTTAACAGGGTGTGTCAAAAGAATGATAGTTTTGTTATGTCAATATAAGTCCAGCAAGTTTTTTACATTCAAGATCCTGTTTAAAACCAATATCAATTTCCTATCAAAAGGCTATCAGCAGAGTTCTATGATCCACACAATGAGAAAAATTCACCCGAAGATGACATAAATGGGCAGTTTACACATGACACGAGCTTTCATTCATTAATAAAAAATCAATATCATGAAGTTAACTGGTTCAGAGATGATTGTCCAACAAAACTATGCCCCATTGAAGACATACGATAGTGAGTAATTAGCTTATATAATTATGTAAAAGATTTTAAATTAATGACTTATGTTTTTTGTGTTAAATATATCCTCACTGTTAACTATTTTACTCATGGACCTCCACTGTTAATATTTAACTTAGTGTTCATATTTATTTATTTTGAATTGTTCTGCTATTGAAGTCAATTTTTCAGAGTCTTAGTCAATTGTTCTACCTTTAAATATACATATTCGTAGTGTCTTCTCTTTACAGCTGCATTCGTAGTGCCTTTAAATATTACAGTACCTGTTTTTTATGTAATATGAAGTAATTGTATTTTCAATCTTGTAATTACAGGATAGCAGACAACACTATGACTTTCCGGGTGCACCATAATGGGGAGTTCAGCAAAGACAAGTATCTTAGCGGCTTAGAACAGACATACAAGGACATGGAGCTTGACAGGTTCTCGTTTTCAGAATTCATGGAGTGGGTCAAAGACCTTGGCTATAAAGATATTGGTAGAGTATATGTGTGAAACGAGAACGATGGTTGGGTTTTGGTGAAAAATGATGCTGATATGAATGAGGCTATTATAACAAGCGAGACTGATGATTTGAACTTGTTCATTGACTGCAATGTTGATCGCACGATAGAGCCAATGCTATAAATGCAACCTCACGTTATTGTAATGCCCAAAAAAATCCATGTTCAAGCCAAAGAGAGTAATCCAAAAAAGCGTCAGTTTGTGACTATAAAAGATATCAATCAGGAGAAGCAATGAAGGATGATCAACTCACAGAAGAAAATGCAACCTAGTTCTAATATTGCAAGTCCTGCAAAGGGGGTTGTTGAATTTTCGAAATTTCCTTCGACGGAGTTGGAGAAGCCTGCTGAAAATTCAAATGATGGAAAAATGGGATTGGGGTAATATTTGAAAAGATTCGAGAAGAAGCCTGCTGAAAATGAGAACTTGGTGGAAGGAGGTGGTGAAGTTCTGGGAGGTGGCGTAAATGAGTATGAAATGCGTAGAAACAAGAGAGTTGAGGATAATAAAAAAAAACTAAGGGAACTTGGTTTAAACAGGGAGCCAGGGAACTTGGTCCAACAAAAAAACTTCAAAACCAAGGTATTGAGTAATGAAGGTGGAAGTGCATACTGCCCGAAAAATGAAGAAGACCAAGAAATTAATGCTGAAGAGGATATTGTTTCGTCAAAGGTAAATTATATTGAATTTCTAATGTCAACACATGATAACATAAAAATTTGAATATAACCAAGTCTGATTAGATTAATTAGTAGTTATTTACTGTTGACATGTATATATTGTTTTAGCAGAAGAAAAAAGGCAAGAGAGTTGTGGTGGAGACTGATGGCCCGGGAACTCATTCCCGAGCATCTAAAATGTCACTTCCATCTGATAAGCAAGTGAACACAGTTGATGTTGAGGTCTGTAAATTTGGTATTATTTGTTAATTTGTTTACCACTTTCTCCTGCTATGGCTTATTATCCAATTTCATTTTGTAGGCAAATGATGCATCCGAAGTTCCTACAGTTGAGAAGCTCAAGTTACTCAAAAACAATGCTCCTGGTTCAATGGTTGCATACTTGGAGTTACGTGAGCGTGAAAAGTAGGCTGAAATGGAGAACCTACAGTCAAAGTCCCAACCTGAAAATTTGTAGTCCCAACCGAATCAGGGTAATCTCGAACTAATATAGTTAGTATTGATCTTTCTAAAAGAATGCATCGAGTCATTTTAATCTTGATTTGATGTTATACATCAGATGCACCTCTAGGAGCCAAAAAGAGAAAGGTTCGAGGGATGTCAAAATTGTCTAATGTCCATACAAGAGGTGAGAAGCCAGAGATCAAGCTATCGGAAGATGGCCAACCTATATCAGATGATGCTGATCACTTGTTACGTGAGTTTAGCAATTTTTTGGGAAATGTGGTAAGGGATTTTGTATCTTTAACATGCCGTAGTTGGACTGAAGTTCCTGAAAAAGGTATCTTATGGCAGTATGTCAAGGTAACAAAAATATTTTTTTTTTGTGGTTAATTACTTGTCCATATTTGAGATTACTTTTGCTAATGTTGTCTTTATCTATAAATATTTGATACGTATTGGTTGGCATTTTTAGGACAAGTACATCATTTAAGAGGAGGGTTATCAGTATGTAATGACAACGATGCGTGATCAGTTTAGGACACACAAAGCTACAGTCAAGAGAGATCATTACACTAATTATCCTAATGATGAGCAGAGGCTGCAAAATAGGCCAAGGAACATTCCTTTGACAGACTTTAAGATACTTTTAAACTATTGGGCATTTGAAAAAGTCCAGGTAATAAATTTGTTTGGTAATTAACCAAATCTATCAATGCATCAATCACTCGGTTTACACATTTGCTATATTTTGTCCTTTGTAGGAGAGAGCCAGAAAAAATGTTGTAGCTCGAAGCAAGATAACAGAAACGCATACGGCTGGGCCTAATAGTTTCGCCCAAATCTGCCATAAAATGGTAAGTGAACATTTTTTATAAACTCACAATTATAAATGCAATTAGATGGTCACTAAGTGTTTAGTTAGAAATATGACCTGTTTAGTTAGAAATTTGGACACTCATATTAAATTAATATGAATGGCTAATTAAGTGGACACTCATGTTAAATTTGGTAGTAGAATTTTCTATTTTGGTTTCTATTTGGCAGTGTGATTCAATGATAATCCCGACAGAGCCCCGGATAAGAAAAATAATAATAAATAAATCCTTAACTTTATTACTAATTTAGTACTTGGCTGCTGCGATTTTTGTGCTAAATGTGATTTCTGTATATCATTGATATCTGTTGAGAATGTTAAATACTCTATGATATTGGCAAATTATTGAGAATGTTAACCCGATAATTGTCCTTGTATTCCTGGTTTGTATTGTACATGTCAACCAAGATCGTGCCCATAGCTTTACCTGCTCAATGTTAAAAACAAAAATAACCATTGTATAGGATTTGGTTTTTTGTATTCACTTTACAAGTTCTTAAGTCATGTCCCCGGATTAGTATTTGGCTGTTGTGTACTTTTTCTTTTGGCGGTTTGGACCCAACTGCTATCCCCTACGTTTTTTGCATTTTATACATTTTTCGTTCATTTCGATTTCTATTGTACTCTGTTCTTTTTCTGTTGACATGTTTATTTAAGGAAAATCAGTACTGAACATCTAAATAACTGCTCCAATGTTGAGTTTGATTTTAGGGTAGTGTTTATAACTCTATTACTACTTTATGCAAGGTGACTGAGAGGGAGCAGCTTGCTAAACCTGATGAACCACCGGCACCAATATTAGATGCTGATATTTACATTAAAACAAGCAAAAGAGAGGAAACAAGAGAGTATAAGTTACCTACTGATGTGGTTACAAAGAAGATTGTAAGTTTTGTTTTAGTAATTAAAGTTCTTTTCTGCATTGTTTATGCATTATTATTTATTGTATTAACTTTTCTTTTTACAGGAAGAAGTTCAGAAATTTCTTGATGAGGGAAATGTGGAGGATGCTAATAAGCTTGTTTATGGTGGCAAAGAACACAGCCGATCTTATTTAGTAGGGAGACTTATCCGGAAAAAGGAAGCAAAGGGAAAATTGGCAACACGAGCTGCAATTGAAAAGATCAGCACTTCAACTATCTCAGATCAGCACTTGGCAAGTTTGACTGAAAAGATTCAGGATCAAATTGTGCAGGAGATGGATGAAAAAGTGGAGAAGAAGGTTCGAGAAAATGTTAAGATGGTGATGTCCAAACTGGCAGAGAAGTGTCCTGAGCTGCTGAAGGTTGATATTGACGAGTTAAGTAACCTAACAACGGTGATGCAAGTGAAGCCGACACAGCTTCTTGATGCTTCTGTCTAGCTAGTAGTTATGAAATCTTTTGAGACATTATGAACTTAGGTGCAACTGGAAATTATGAACTTAGATGCTTAATTCTGTTTTGTTAACGATGTTTGACAAAATCTTTTGCTTTCTTATAACGACCTAGAACTTATCGCGATTTATAAATGCTTATTTAATTGTTAAATGTGGAAATTATGTGAATTATGTGATAGATAAATTTTGTGAAATCAAGATATGTGTGAAATAATGTTTATGTGATTATATGATGATTGGAATGTGTCGAATATATCCGTGGAATTTTCTTCATATTTTTAGAGCATTAAAACTATTTTTGAAGTGCATATTTAATCTTTTAAAAATCATATAAAATCATTAGAGTTTATTTCAATCATGAAATCTTTTACATTATCGACTTTGTGATATTAGGGAGTCATAAAAATTAGTTTCGATATTTAATTGTGTGTTTTAGTATTTTAAAATGATTTAAAAAGCATTATTTCTTTTAAAAAGCCTTTATTTTGAAATTTCGTAAATTCATTTTTGATCCAAATATTATTTTAAAAATATGGGAATGCTTCTAAATTCATTATCTTTATTTTAGAAAATTTTATAAAATATTTTCTCCCCATTTCCTATTTTATTTCGAATTAAAAGTGATTAAAAGATTGATTTTTCAGAAAAGTAAACAGCAATTGTGAAAAGTCGTTTTTGCCCTTTGATTTGAGAGTTAAGAGACAACAGTCTCTCTTCCTCCTCCTTCCTCATTCTCGACTGCAAACCTCTCTCTTTGTGCTCTCTCTTTTCTCTCTCTCTCTCGGTAACTTCTCTCCTCTGTTTCCAGCTGATTTCCGGCCGGTTTGATGATCTGAGACCGGATTATTGATCGGTTTCCTCTCCTCTATTCATTACTGTCGATGCATGTTGTTTTCGAAATAGTATTTTGAAAACCCAGTTCGGGCTTGCTTCGGTTATAGCATATTTATGGCGATTCTTGTTTAATATGACACCCATGATGTTTAGTAGCTGTTATTGATGCTTAAAATCATGTTGGTGTTGTGTTTGTTATGTTCGTGTATGTATATATGTGTGCCGTGTATATATGTTCCAATTTTATGAAGAAAATCTTGAAACTACTTCAGTTTTGCTTGATTTTCGAGTTGATATGCTTCGGTTATTGTTAACTGCTATATTTATAAATTTAATTGGTAGAATTTTCGTGTTGGAGGCTCAAATTTAGAGTACCACCGAAACTTTAGCCCATCGGCTATGATTTTTGTAATGAGCCGGTGAATTGACGATGATGAACATGAGTCGAAAATTTGATTATTATTCGTATATGAGTTTTCGAAAAATTATAGAATTACATGATTAGTTTTCGAAATTATTAATTCGAATTTATGTTATTTTCTGAAAATTATTCGAATTATAAGAATTTTGTGATATTAGTAATTTGTTAAATATGGATTAGTGATTATTGATGACTTCGGACTATGTGGTAAATAATATGATTACGATATTATGAATTCCATTGGAAGTGTATGTGGATTTTTAAATCCATCGTAGGTACCTGATTGTGAAGTGAAGTCAGATATTTTCCGATGGGATAGTCCATTTTACAAAGGAAACTCTGCTCGACTTTTGTTAGAATTATAAGACGTAAAGTATATAGTTTAAAATTATAAGTCAGTTACAAGTCAAGTTTGTATTATTTGTTAAGTGCTTAAGTGGCTACATGATTGCATGTTATACATGCTATGTGTTTAAGTGATTATATGATTACGAGTCAGTCTAATAATGTAATATCAGGTACGTATGTTAAATGTTAAATAATAATGCGATATAGGAATCGTTTGGGTAGATTAGGATGAGTCATATTAGAAGTATAGTCTTCTAAAGTAGTGATATGGTTTATGTAGATAAGAAGGACGTAGGACCTAGCGATAAAGGGAAAGCTAAGGTTGAGTTTCAGTAGGCTGAGCTGTGAGCTGTTGCATTCTACCGGAGGCAAGTAACTCTGTCTTTCCTCTCAAAGTTCATATTATTGAAACTGTTATATCTTGTTGATTCAAGCATGCCTATTCTATACCCTGTTGATCATACTTCTGTTATAAACTTACCTTTGCATGTATCCAAAATCTTTATTGATAAACCTTGGTTCAACACATGTAAACCCTAGACCAGCATAATTCTTTTTAATTTCTTCTTGACCATACTGTCACCTAGAGTTAAACAATACTAATTCTTTTTAATTGCTTCTTGACCATACATGTCCTACAATTTACTATAATCAAATCATATTGACTGACCGATAAACCAGTGTTCCACTTGACTTATGTCCGTGACCCGGATACCCTGTGTTGATTTTAAAATACTTATCAAATATCATGTTGCCCTAAACTCTGTTTTACAAACTTGTTGTCCTTTATCGATGACTTTTAAACCTTGCAACTTGATCAAATGATTTCAAAACTAGACCTAATTGATATCTTTGACCTTCGACTTGGATTGTTTCCCTTATACTCTGGTTGAAGCCATGATTTCCACTTGAGTCGATATCTTCTTGATTCAGACTTGTACTCTCTTACATTGAAGTCAGAAAACTTAGTCAAACCCTTTCACTTTTATCATTGCGAATCAAAATGAGTTGTTTTCTTAAAATACTTTGAAGTTACTTAGACTAGGCTGATCTGTTATCAGAGAGTCGAAGGTACTTCGAAGTAAAGGTTTTCGAAAAGATTAAGTATTAAAATGTTTTATAATGTTAAAAGAGTTTTGCAAATCTTAATACTTTTAAAAATGAGATTTTAATAAAATGTTAGGAACTCCATCTAAATGGTTTCCACGAATTCCTGAAGATTGGAGAGACGGGGTGAACGGGAAATGTTGGTCCCGTCAATTCTTGAGATGTAGTATTATGTAGTTATGGTCTGTCCAGTTCGACACCTTTATAGGCCAATGTGTTGCCACTTGGGAACCCAAGCTATCCTAATGAAAGGAAATGATGGCCAGAGGGACTTTGTGTCCGGTATGGGGACTCTATGGGCTGATCACCCGTATTGTCTGTTAAGAACTAAAAACCTCCAATCAATTTTCTTAAAAGTGATGATTACGTTTTATTTACTATGAAATGAAATTGGTTTACCGATTGAAATGTCAATTACTTTACACAATTTTGAAATATCTATTGTTATCTTGTTTATCAGATGATATCCTGTCTTTACTACATACCAGTATTACTTTTATCACTTCCAGCATATTTATGTCATATCTTGAATTACTATCATCTTCTGCGATACCCTGTTGTATTATATTCAGTTGAGATCTTTAGTTACTTGCTGAGCATTGGGTCATTATTATTTTGTCTAACCCTTTTGATAGTAATCTAAGAATCATGGTTCGTACAATCCAAACCGCAAGGAAGCGCACCTACCGTGGCCCTGAGTTGGTCCGTTTTGAGATAGCTCCCGAGGTAGATGCAATAACAGCTCAGTGAGGAGATCTTTAGTTAGTTGTGAGAACTGGCAGTAGAACTTTTGAGAACTTTGGTTTGTAATAATAATATATTTTTGAATTCAGGTTTGTAATAATAATTAGTTAGACGATGGCTTGCTTGTTTCATACCATTACCTATGAAAGATCTTGGATAGTAGTGTTGGGGCCAGTTAGCATGTTATATTTATATTATATTTTAGGTTGTTTGCATCTAGATGTGTGTCAGTGACTCTCCGATCTAGGCCCCAGGTCGGGAGGGTGTCACATTTCTAATTAACTTGTTAACTATGTTTGACTTCGATTTGTTTATGTAATCGTTGGTTTGACTATTGCCAACAGTTTGTTTGGATAATTTATATAAGTTGATCAGTTTGGAACTTAATTTATATATGTTGATCAATTGGCATCAGTCAATTGGCTTCATCATTATGTTTTATATTAGGTTGGTTCATTTTAGGAAGCATGCTGTTAAAATTTTTTTACTAAAATGTTGCCATAGCCTATAAAAATGTTGGCAAAAATTTGAACTGTTAAATTAACTGATGTTGCTGTAGAGGGGCAAAGATGTTGGAATAGGCTATATGGCAACATCGCAAAGGTGTTGGTGTTGAGTAGACAGTGTTGCCATAGAATTTATGCCAACACCGGAAATAGTGTTGCTATTTTGCATGAAATGTTGGCATAAGTGCCTAAGGCAACATGACGTTGATGTTGCCATAGTTTTGACAAAATGTGTTGGCTTAACCTCTAAGCCCACATGCAAATTCCCAACACCTTCAAAATTGACCAAAGTGTTGCCTTAAATCTTATGGTAACATTTTTCAGCATTTTTAACACTTATTTTGGGTGTTGCCAAAGACCATTTGTGGTGTAGTGGATAGAGGAAAGAACGATGTGCGATCGAATAAAGGCCAATGTATAAAAAGTGGAGACTAATGTAAAGTCCGTAAAGAATTGAGATATTGGAATTGGAAATTCCGTATATTGTGGCAAGTATACTATCCCTCACTTATTGTTCAAGTGAAGGGAAACTTTCCTGAGTTAGTTATATGTTTCTTTCAAATTCTTTCTTGCAAGCATCTATACTCTTCACTGTAGTTTATAATGCGAACATGTTCTATAAATTATATGATGTTCCTTTCAAATCCTTTTGCTAGTGCCTGTACCCTTCATTTTATTTTCAGAGACAATCTTCTTCTATTAATTTACAGATATTCATTCTCAAATTATTCTGTCATTTTTTATTCTCCTCACCTATCGTTCAATTGTTGATTTCTTCTAAAATTTATTTTATCTCAGTATTCCTCGTCTTTATTAATATTCTTCAAAGAGTGTTTTTCTTCAAATTGTGGTAAACTAATTCGAGGTTTAGATTGTCGTTGAAGCATGTGTTGTTCAATGACGGTTTAAATCGAGAATGAGTTGAGATCTTCTTATTATTCAAACTCATTATTGTCAGGCCGATTTTGGCAGCTAAAGCCTATGAGTGCTTAGCCGACAAGAGTGAGACTTGAGTAATTGAGAATTTCTTGAATGTTTGCTTTAAACTATATAAATCTTCTTTTGAAATTTAGATTTCCTTTATTCCATGATTTCCTTATAAAATGCTGTTAAATGTCAAGAATCTTAACAGTTGCTTCGTTCTTTAATTGATTAATTGTTAATTCAATCTTATCGCTTTGCTATTTATGATTCTTTTATCAATTGTTTCCCTGACTCTAATCTTTTATTATCGCTCGTTAAAATGGATTAATTATTTAAAGATGTTTTAGAATTCTTATACTGGGCTGATCTGTTATCAGTGAGTTTAAGGACTGAAAAGTGAAAATTTTTAAATTATTTATAAAGGTTTTTATAGATTGGAGAAGCGTAAGAGGCTAGGGCTGGTTCCCCTAGTCCAGCAATTTTTATTTAGCGTAAGAGGCTATGGGTGTTTCCCCTAGTCCAGCATTTTATAGACCAATGTGTTGCCTAATTGGGATCCTAATTTCAAGGTCCAGAGGGACTTCGTGTCCGGTATGGGGACTTTACGTGGCTGATCACCCGTATTGTCCGTAGTAGTGAAAAAAAACTCCAATTAACTGAATTGATTTGAAAAAGGGTTTATGGGAAGTATGTTTTAATAATGGAATGATTTTAAGAAAAGGAATGTTTTCATGAAATTTATGATTTGCTGAAAATGGAAAGTTTATCCTATGATGGAAATTGAATTCTTTCCTTGAGATTAATTGATCATTGATATTGTTCATCAATGAATTATCGAGATATTGTTGTTTCACTATATTATTAACTTGCTGAGTATTCTTTCGCTCACTCATTCTTTCCTTGAGATTAAGGATGATCTACTACATTTATACCTGCGAATGAGAGTGATGAGGCATTCTATACAGGATAGATTTCGGAGCTAGAGCGGGTAAGCACAAATTGGGATTGAGCTACAAATTAGATGGTATAGTAATTTTGTATTTAGAGCAGAGATAGAAGTTGTAATAATTTGTATAATTTAGATTCTTGTTTCATACCATAACCTGGAATCGATCCTCGGTGAGGAATCATTGGTGTATTAAGTATTATTATTCAGGTATTTGTATTTGTTATTGGTTGGGTGGCACCCTATCCGGGTTACCGGGTAATGGGGTCATCACAGGTTAGTATCAGAGCGACATGTTAGGGTCATTGAAACAAGTTAGGATGATTAGGTGTACGTATTTAGGTCAGACGTTAGATATAACGATTTAGGATAAGGTTCGCCTTAAGTTATCACGACGAGTGTTGTGACTTTATTAGGTCTCCCAACATATCGTGCGAGTAGGAGTTCGATTCACCCAAAGATTCGATTTTCGACGAGGTAGTTAATTTGGAGCCGCCTAAGCTAAATAGACGACCGGAGTTACCAGTATGGAGGACGCTACCTGTGTACCTTCACATATCTTCTAGAATTTCTTTTGTGAATTTAGTTACCTCGTGAACGTTATAGAGAGCATGGAGGGCGTAGTTATTCACTACTAGCCGTTGGTTTCATTTAAATTGTTGATTAAGGAGATTTAACCATCCTTTCTGTTCTTTCTTATTTTGTTAGTACCCTATCACCTTTGATAATCGACTATGCTTTAGTTCATGATGAACTTCTTATATCAGATTTGTTTAAACACATTTCTATTCTTTCAGAGACACCTCTATTTTCCAGGGGTTATTTAATTCAACATTATACTCATAAACTTTTGAAGCTCTTGAAATTTTTCTATTTATCCCTAAATACTTAACCTTCTTTATTCAGACTGGGATGAACAACCCTGTGTATATAGGGGATTCAGGGACATCTTATCTATGTGATAGAAGTTTGAAGGGACGCCACTGATTGTGTTTGTCATGAAAGTACAGAAGGCTGGCCCCCTTCTTGTGCTATGGCGGTTGACCTGAGTGACAAATGCAACCTGAAATTAGTTCAATGATCATATGGATCTCTCAGTTAAATTCTTTTATAAAATTCTTATCAAACACAACTCAACTTATATTCATACCTGTTAATACCTGTCCATTGTATTGATTTCTTTTGTTGTAAACCTTTATGATTCCTAAAGCTATCAGTGATTGAATACGGTAAAGATAGAGACGATGACAATTTAAGTTGTCCAAGCTACATTTACGTAGACTAAGAATTGGATGATCAGGTTTGAGAATTTATCTTTAAGCAGGGATTCAAGGTCAAGTTAGATTACTCATTGGATTGACAACACACGTAAAAGATTTGATAATATGGAGATTTGAATACGGATAAAGAGTAGGTAACAAGGACACGAGATAATTAATGTTGTTAAAGTTAAAAGTAGAGTGATGATGGATATAGTTGGTACGTGATAATTATGTTGAGGAAAGGTTGTTGAAGAACACTTGTTTATTATATATTTTCACTATGGATACAGTAGATAGAATACTACAAAAATTTGGATGTTTGAGACCAATTGTCAGATATAAAAGTTTTAGAACCGGAATGGGATAACTTGAGCGAAGCAGAGTAGAGCTAGACAGTTGTCTTTAATAATTTCAATAGGAATAGAAGTTTTGGATAAAGGAGTGAAGTGATTGTGTCGGATTTAACAACTTATGTGGACATAGTTCGAAGAATCATGAATATTAAGAGTAAAAGAGATTTGACCAAGATAGAATGAGGCGGTAGGAAAAAGGAAGATAGAGAACCAGGAAATTTTCAGAATTGGTTAACAGAAAACATGAGGTTCAGTGGAAAACAGTGCAGGACCTAGGAGACTTAAAACCAAGAACGCGGGACAAGATAGCCACCGATAGGATATGAATTAGCAGCGACAATAGACCTCCATTGTTAGAAAGAAGGAATTTGGGAGGAAGCAGAAAGAATGATGTGGTAGTGAACAACCGAGTTAGAAGCTAGAAGTGGTATACCATAAGAACTGGAAGAAAAGACGTTTTGTTGAAGATTGCGTCACTTCTGTCCCAATGAATACTATGATAAGAGCAATAGAATCCTCCCCTATAAACTGCTCAGGAGCTGGAAATTTCAAAAAGGCTACGAATGATGCTATTAAGGGTGGGTATGATTACAGTTTGGAAAATAAGGTGTAATTCTAGGATCGAATCGATTGATCGAGTACGAGGTTCAAGAAAGATTGTAAGGACAAGAGCGAAGTTATGATTCCTAAGGAATTCAAAAGTTCTGTTTCGAGACCGGAAGTGGATAAAGGAGTTTTAATGGTCGTACGGACTAAGAGATTATTATAATAAGATTTTAAGGTTATAGTGTACATGTGGGAGATACCAGTAAGGAGACTACTAGGGTGAAGCAGATTTCCAGTGATCAAATTTTCTCGAATGTATGTATTGATGAATTACTAGGATTTTTCTCAGATAGAGATATAAAGTCGATTAATTAATATATGTAATGAGTTTCAATGATTGAAGGTCAGAAGACATCTCAAGATATTCAAGGATATAGGAAGAGCATGCACAAGATTTCTAAGTTCGAGTTTTGGAATTGGGTGAAGTATAATTCTCAGGATATGACGACAGGATCGAAGTGAACTATGTGAAGAAGAAGCAGTAATGAATCGGGAAAAGCCTAAGATGCTAGCAGAGATCAAAAGTTTTGAAGGAGTAGCTAGGAATTACTGAAGGTTGTCAAAGATTTTACCAAGATAGTTATAGCAGTGGACAAGCCTACCAATCAGGAACGAATGGATAAAGGTGAAGAAAGCTTTCAGAAGTCAACAAGGAGATTGAAAACTGTCCCAGTGTCAGGGCAATTGGATGAACAAGGAAAGGATGAATATGTTTATAATGCTTAAGGAAATGTTCAAGGAGTTTAAGAAGTTGGATTTAGAGAATTCGAATGCCTAGATTGTTGCAAAAGAGATGATCTATACCGTGACATTTCAACATAAGTTATTAGAGGAGATGTGGAAGTACTAGGACGACGTGATGAATCAAAATGTGAAGGAATTGACTATAGAAGAATGGAATAGTTAAAGGAAATGACTGGTGGACGTGTACTTTACTTCATTTATTCAATTATTGGTAAATGTTGGAGTTATTATATGCAGAGTCTAAACTTGAGGAGCCGTAGCGTATGTAGAGTAGTGTTCAGGAAGTTGATTTTCTCATGGATTGATACAGTGGAGTTTAAATGAATTTTGAAGGTTGTAAGATAATTATTGGTGAAGTATACTTGGGTTTACGTATGTTAAGTCGAATTTTACTATTAGTGGATATTAGAGTTGTTAGAGCTCAATTGGACTGAAAGTTTGATTTGTGTAAGAACCCGGATTTTTGGAGGAATTAAAACTTTTATTATGTATTGGTGTATGAACTGAATAGTGGTTATGACTACAATGTATCAGTGGTTTTAATGAATGAATATTTTAATGGATATGGATTCTAGTGTTTATATGCTATGAATGGTGTAATGGGTTGAAAATTTAGATAAGAATAATCTATCATCTAGAAATTAAGCTATGGTATCCCAAGAAAGGAAGTTATTCTCATGTCATCCAAATGGATATGTGGTAGCTCATGTCATCCAAATCGATATCTGGTAAGAGTCAAGTAACTCCGCAAAGGAGATTGAGAATGTTCGAGAAAGCACGAGAACATTTTCTAAGTACAAGAATTAAAGAGAGAATAAACAAGGAATGTTGGATATAATATTGATTTAAGGAATTGTCCCCTGTGAAGCAATGAAATGCAACATATAAGTCGTAACGTATTGATTTGATTAATGAGACAAAAGGGAATCTAATTGGTGGAAAAAGGAGGAACTATAAGGACTTGCTTGAAAGTCAACTTACAAGTAAGTGGTTTGTTTACATTTTGACCAAAAAGGGGTAACATACTTTGAAAGCCAACACTTGGCCAAGTAAGAAGGTAGCACATGGACCAATGGATGGTTCACACCACAAGATATACTTCAAACTTTTATGATCAGTGAAAATTTCACACTTCTCTCCGTACAAGTAGTGTTTGATATTTGCTCGATCAAATAAACAAGAACAAACGAATGAATCAAACTTTTTTGTATTAATAAAATTAAATACAAACTCTACCAAAGGTGTACAATGCCTTTAGCAGCTGCTGACAATATAAATCTCTCTCTATTTGTTTCGGACTCTCGAATACAAACCTTACACTAAGCTCTCGTATTTTTTAACTCTTTTTACAATGATATGGAAAGAGTATTTATAATGCTTCCTATCAACTAATAAGATAAAGTAATAATCTATACATGATAATGTTCTGTCGTCAAGTTGATAGTTTCCATCAATAGTAAACTCTTTCCTTCATGATAACTTCTTGCTGTTCTTAAAAACAATGATCCTGTTTTATAACACTTTCCAGTTTCTGTAGCATCCATACTGACATCATCAGTAGTATGACTGATATCAGGATTTCACAATGCATCAGGATTTGACTTGTCGTATCAGGATCTATTCATAGTTCCTGAAATGTAGTCCTTGACGCCCTGTTCCTCACTAAACTCTACAGTTTACTGTCTAACACATACATCCTATACAAAGTGCTAAATCCTTTATAATATCAGGATATTACAAGAAGTATATGCAAATTCTATTCTCAACATCACAACTCATGAATTATTCCTAACAATTTCCCCCTATTCATGCTTTAAGATCTGAAGCATAAATCTGAGTTGTTGATGTCAAAACATATAACAATACAACCAGAATAGAATTTATAAATTAAAGTTCATGAAGTTAAGTACCTCCTTCTTCAGATGTAGACATAGTATCTGGTACTTAGAAACTTAGAAAAAATTCAACTATTTTGATGCTTCTTTTCCTTTACCACTTCCCTGTTGAGATTCACCTCTATCGCCATCAGTTCCATTATCTCCCCCAGTCTGTTGTCTCTTAATTGTCTTTATCTCCCCCTTTTTGACATCAGCAATAGTAATGCCAAGAGATTCAGTAACGGAACAAATGAGATTCATCAGAACTACTTGATTTTCCATAATAGTGACTTGGTTATCTTCAAGCATTTGAAGTCTTGAGTGAATAGCAGTTTGAGAATTCTGAATATCCTTTAGAGTTTCAGAATTAACTTCAATATTGGAAGTGCTTGTTGTATCTTCAGATTCGGATTCAGAAAGTGCTGCATCATTAATCTTTGTAGAAAAATTTGCCCGTGTAGCACATTCTACTGAAGTAGGATTATATTCAAGTAACAATACTTGAGTAGAATTACAAACATCTTCATCTTTCTGATCTGGAGCTGAAATATGATCATCTTGTCCTTCACCAGTATCCTGTGAATTCACATCTACAAATCCTGACTCCTCCTGAGAGTGATCAGGTACAGGTGATTTCTCAATTCTAGCTGATATTGGAAGTACATACAAAGGAATACTAGGATCATTAGGAACTTCATCTGATACAAGTTGAGTAAGATATTTTCTTAGCCTTTCACCTCTTCTATTGATAATTCCTGCAAGCCTTTCTTTCTGTTTCTGAGCTTTAACTTCTGGCTTTGCATTGTGCTTTGCTAAGTCATATCTCTCATACATTTTGATAAAAGAATAAGTACCAGCATCCATACCAAGATTTTCAAACCAAGATTCAGGAAAAACCTGATCCCTCACTATGGAGTTGATCATCCATACCCTCATTCTCACTTTGACTATCTAAAGACAACTCTCTTTCTACCTCACATTTTGCCTGGTCAGGAGCCAACCTCTCTGTTTTTGGATCTATGTCCATCTTTTCAAGTGTATCACTCAAATTTGGAAAAGTGCTCTCACGACCAACAGAAAAATAGAGGTTAGAAGAAGTGTTTATACCTGAACTCACATGGAGAGAGGGTTCCTCATTTGACATGTGGCTTGAGGTTTTCTCCAAGGAGTGAGCTGCTCTTGTCTCTGAACCCTCACAAACATCTACTGTCTTTTAAGAAACTACAGGCTCTAGTATACCACTTTCAGGATCTACACTAAACTCCAATGACTTAAGTAATACTTCATTAAGCACCACAGTTTGTGTGTCACCGTCTTTAAGTGTTGCTTGCTGAGACACACCCTCAAGATGGATAGACTCTGACTGAACAATATTTGTTTGATCTTCAGGAAAATTAATTAAAGTCATTCCTATCATATCATAGGGTATCTCACTTGCAATTTCAGTCCTCACAGAAGACCTTTCAGCATCAGCCATCACAGTTCCTGAGTCATCCAACCTCTGACTAGATGGTTTTTCTGTTGCAGTGACTGTGATCTGATCTATTCTACTATCCACCACTGGTGCAATAGTATCTCCTGTTGACTGCATTCCACTATCTATTACCTCCTTTTGTTCACCTTGAGCTGGAGCATCTTCAACAATGTAATCTCTGTGAAATAGATATGTATGAAGAGATTGAAGTTCACCATGCTTAGTAAGTCCAAATGACTTGTGTAATTCCTTTCTGACAGATACATAGAAAGGCATCTTCATTAAATCAAGTCTTTGATGTAACAGTCCATGTTCTTCAGGAAATGAGAGTTTAGGAACTCTTTCAACCAGAAAATCTAGAACAGTCCTGGAAAGCTTAACTTTTACAAATATAACCTTCATAGCCAGTCTGTATGTCAATGTAGTTTCCCATGAAGAATCAATATCAAGGCCTCTCTTGTCACTTTCTGACTTAGATCCAGCTTCATTTTTAGAGACCTGCAGAATGTTAGTTAGACTAGACACTATGTGTATAGGTGACGAATGAATCTTTCTCCTTGTTCTCCTAGTATATTAAGCAACAGATTTATCTTGAGAAGATTCAAGAGGTGCAGACTCAGTAGTGATCTTGGGATGAGATCCTTTTTTAATAGACACAGTCTTTTGAGAGACAGTATCTAGTAACTATTTTCCATTTTTAAGAACTACAGCCTTTTGGGAGACTGCAGCCTGGAGAATATACCCAAGACTGTGTTTCGCAATAGGTATAAACACTATGAATTTTTAGAGATGTCATTTGGGTTGACTATTGCACCCATAACTTTTATGGATTTAACGAATTGATTTAGAGTTAGCCGCGATAGTTTTCGCCTTAAAAGATTTGGAGACTATATTAATATGGAGAAAAGTGCGAGACCACTTTTCCATTTTCTTCTCAATATCGCACTTTTCTCCATATTAATATGGTCTCCAAATCTTTAAGGTGAAAACTATCGCGGCTAACTCTAAATCAATTCGTTAAATCCATAAAAGTTGCGGGTGCATTAGTCAACCCAAATGACGTCTCTAAAAATTCGTAGTGTTTATACCTATTACGAAACAAAGTCTTGGATATACCTATTGAGAAGATGGTTAGAGCTGATCAAGGATTATGACTGTGAGATTCTTTATCACCCAGGGAAAGCCAATGTGGAGGCCGATGCCCTTAGTAGGAAAGAGAAACTCAAGATGATAATGTCATCGGACGAGCTGATTAGAGAATTTGAAAAGATGGAGATAGAAGTGAAGGTAACCGAAGACAGTACCGAAAAGCTGTTCGAAATTTCAATGCAGCCTGAGTTCTTAGAAAAGATCCGAAGGTGTCAAGAAAGAATGATGAGTGAAAATAGACAGTCAATGACGGGAGAGGAGATCAACACTATCAGGGATGATAAATGGATAATGAGGTATACTTACCGGATCTGGGTTCCAAATGTTCGAGAACTAAAAGATGAGAGTCATAGTTCAAGGTATTCAATTCACCCAGGAAGCACCAAGATGTATGGAGATTTGAAAGAGTATATACTACTGGTGGCCTAACATGAAAAAGGACGTAGCAGAGTGGGTAAGCAGATGCTTGACCTGCCAATGAGTGAAAGTGGAACACCAGAGACCTAGTGGACTTTTACAACCCCTGGAGATTCCCGAATGGAAATGGGAACACATTTCCATGGACTTCGTAGTAGGTTAACCGAGGACAAAAGCCAATCATGATGCCATATGGGTAATCATAGACCGACTAACTAAGTCAGCTCACTTTCTTCCAATCAACAAAAGGTACACTGTCGACAGACTAGTGGATATCTACTTAAAGGAGATAGTGGCGCGACATGGAGTCCCAATCGCCATAGTATCCGATCGAGATCCCAGATTTAACTCAAGATTTTGGACAAGCTTTCAAGAATATGTAGGAACAAGGCTAAACATGAGTACCGCCTATCACCCCCAGACAGACAGTCAAAGTGAATGGACCATCCAAACGCTAGAGGATATGTTGAGAGTCTGTACTATAGACTTTAAAGGAAATTGGGATGATCACTTGCCACTGATTGAGTTCTCCTACAACAATAGCTTTCATGCAAGCATAGGAATGCCACCTTACGAGGCCCTTTACGGAAGAAGATGCCGATCTCCCTTGTATTGGGATGAAGTTGTATAGCATTACCCCCAAACCTGCAACAAGTGCACAATGTGTTTCATGTTTCGATGTTGAGAAAATACAATCCGGATGCTAAGCATATAGTGTCATAGATCGAAAAGAACAAGTGCTCCGAAACAAGGTCATCAAGCTAGTCAGAGTTTTGTGGTAGAACCGTAATGTGGAAGAATCAACTTGGGAACTAGGAAGCACAATGCTAGAAAAGTATCCCCATTTGTTTTTAAACTGATTCCGGGATGGAATCCTTTTAAGGAGGGGAGACTGTAAGAACCCAGATTTTTGGAGGAATTAAAACTTTTATTATGTATTGGTGTATGTGTTGGGACAATCAGATCTTGGCACTGCGATTTTTGATACAATAAATTAACGAGTACGAATAGAAAAATCACCTTGTTAACGGTTGATTCCACGCTCTTCTATTGTATTCCCAAATTCCCTTGAGCAAAGTGTGGCCTTCGTCTTCTCAAGTTAACCTCTCTTCTTGCTCCTGGGTGGGCTACAAAATTTTTCGACCAACCCTAGCAAGAAGAGAATAAGAATATATATAGGGCTACAATAGGGATCATGGACAATTAGGTTGGGCCTTCTAATTACATCTTGGGCATAGCCCAATGTAATTAAATATTAATTCAATCCACTAAAGAATTAATATTTGCACTACCTTTCCCAATACCGTAATTTAATTAATTAATTCGGTTCCAATATTATTTGCTTATTAAATTCCCCATGTTTAAAATATCGTATGTCCATTAATTAAATAAATTACTCATAATTCATTTAATTAATATCTTTTATCCTTGATCATCCACTCAACCTTTATTTAATTATGCCGGAATAAATCCACCTCCAGGGTTTCACATAATTAAATCTTTTTGAGCTTTCAAGGGGACATCATTAACCTGAATATTATCAGGACATGGATTCCTTTTATAAATAATATTCACCATATATATTATTTCATCACCCAAAATATAATGAAATAAATCAAAAGAATTATTTCATATATAAATCAAAGCATGTAAATAATATACACGTGTCAATTACTATATCTGGATTAAGAACCTAAGCATTAATAATAACATAGAATCTTAGTTCTCCTTCTTAATCAGTATAAGGGAACAATTCTAAATTTGATCCTGTTCAATATACACAAAGTATACTAGTATTATTTATTAGTCAATATAAACTAATCTAAATAATACTACAGCCATTCCAGTGGATTGTCTAACTCCACCTGTGCTGTGAACCTTATTATATTATATAAACTGTATTTAACAATCTAATATTCTGTATCCCATTTGATACTAGATTGTCCACAATATATAACATTAGACAGCATGTAAACATTTAAATGATTCTCAATAAAACTGGGCCAGAAATAAATGTATATACTTTAAATAAATATTTTCAGTATACACCAACAATCTCCCACTTATACTCAAAATATTCTATGAGTATATCAGTGTTTATTTAATCCACTATTACACAAAAAAACTATGTGTCCATCCATCTCACTCCTATCGCTTCCACATGCCTATCAAAAACTTTGGCTGGCAAGCTCTTTGTGAAAGGATCTGCCCGGTTGTCTTCTGATGATATGTGAGCCACAACTATATCTCCTCGCTTTACGATTACTCGTATGAGATGATACTTACGTTCAATATGTTTAGCTGCTTTGTGGTCTCGCGGTTCCTTCGAATTTGCCACAGCACCAGTGTTGTCACAATACACTGTCAAGCTCCTAGGCAAGTTAGGTACCACATCCAAGTACAAAAGAAAGTTCCTGAACCATACAGCCTCCTTTGCAGCCTCAGAGGCCGCCACGTACTCGGCTTCCATGGTAGAGTCTGCAATGCATTTCTGCTTTACACTCCTCCATATAACGGCTCCACCTCCCAAAGTAAAAACATATCCTGAGGTTGATTTCCTCTTATCCCTATCTGATTGAAAATCTGAATTAGTATATCCCAAAGGAAATAGATCCGAGGCCTTGTAAATTAACATATACTCCTTAGTCCTTCTCAGGTACTTGAGTATAGTTTTTACTGCACTCCAATGTTCCTGACCTGGGTTCGATTGATATCTACTAACCATGCCTACAGCAAAGTAGATGTCAGGCGTCGTACATAACATAGCATACATTAAGCTTCCACATGCCGAAGCATAAAGAACTGCTTTCATGCTCTCTATATCCTTAGGTGTCGAAGGACACTGCTCCTTGGATAGAGCCACTCCATACTTAAAAGGTAGAAAACCTTTCTTAGAGTTCTGCATGTTAAAACGAGCTAATACTTCATCAATGTAGGGCTCTTGAGATAAAGCCAACATCATTTTCCTGCGATCCCTTATTACTTTGATCCCAAGGATGTATGCCGCTTCACCTAAGTCCTTCATTTCAAATTGTTTGAACAACCATGCCTTTACTGATGACAACATCTTAACATTGTTTCCAATGAGTAAAATGTCATCTACATACAGTACTAGAAAAACCACTGCATTACCCTCACTTCTCTTATACACACATGATTCGCTTGGACTTTGATCAAATCCATATGACTGGACTGCCTGATCAAAACGAATATTCCAGTCCCTAGAAGCTTGTTTTAGTCCATAAATAGACCTCTTAAGCTTACAAACAAGAAGCTCTTGGCCTTCCTTAATGAATCCTTTTGGTTGTTGCATATAGATAGTTTCCTCAAGACTTCCATTAAGGAAAGCTGTCTTGACATCCATTTGCCAAATCTCATAATCGAGATGAGCTGCTATAGATAAAAGAATCCGGATCGACTTAAGCATAACAACTGGCGAAAAGGTTTCCTAATAATCGATCCCTTCTTTCTGAGTATACCCTTTCGCAACAAGTCGTGCTTTCCAGGCTTTCACCTTTTTGTCAGATCCTCTTTTCTTCTTGTAGATCCACATACATCCAATGGGTTTTACACCTTTGGGTGGTTCCACGAGCTCCCAAACTTGATTGGAATATATAGATTCCATATCAGATTCCATTGCCTTTTGCCATAGATCTGCATCTTTATCTAGAATTGCCTTTTCGTATGTCCTGGGATCCTCATCATGTTCACCAGAGACCAAGTCCGAGGACTCTCCCAAAAACATGAATCTATCAGGTTGTTGAACAACCCTCCCACTACGACGAGGCACTGGTGTGGTATTAGTGATAGGTTGTGCATTTTCTTGTGGTTGATCTACTTGTACTGTTGGCACTTGGGGATTATCTGTCCCTCCCACTAGTTCCTCTAAAACAATACTACTCATGGGTTTGTGGTTCATTATATAGTTTTCCTCTAAGAATCTAGCATTGGTGCTAACAGTGATATCTCGATCCCTAGGACTATAAAATGAATAACCTTTCGTTCCCATAGGATAGCCTACAAATAACCTTACTTCTGTATGAGATTCTAGCTTAGTCGCGTTCTTGTTCAGCACATGTGCTGGACAACCCCAAATCCGAATATGTCTTAGACTTCGTTTGCTACCAGTCCACAATTCTATTGGAGTCTTGGGAACCGACTTAGAAGGTACCAAGTTTAGAAGGTAAGCCGCTGTTTCTATAGCATATCCCCAAAACGACTTTGGTAAATCTGAATAACTCATCATCGATCTAACACTCTCTAAAAGAGTCCGATTCCTTCTCTCTGCTACACCGTTCTGCTGAGGTGTGCCAGGTGCAGACAACTAGGATGTGATCCCATTTTCTGATAAATATTCCCTAAATTCTCCAAGCAAGTATTCGCCACCACGATCTGATCGTAGTGACTTGATACATTTTCCAAGATGTCGCTTCTCCGCACTTGCTTTGTACTCTTTGAATTTTTCAAAGCACTCAGACTTACAGCGCAACAAATAAATGTACCCATATCTAGAATAATCGTTAATGAAAGTGACAAAATACTCATAACCTCCTCTTGCTTGGATACTCATAGGTCCACAAAAATCAGTATGAACCAATTCTAACACTTCTTTGGCTCTATTCCCCTTTGCTTTAAAAGGCCTATTAGTCATCTTACCTTCCAAGCAGGATTCACAAACTGGAAATGGCTCCACTGCCAATGAGCTTAATGGCCCATCTACTACCAGTCTTTGAATCCTCCTCAAGTTAATATGACCTAATCTTAAGTGCCAAAGATATGTTTGGTTCAATTCAGAAGGTTTCTTTCTTTTGTTTGAGCTAGAAAGAATGTTATTAGATTCCTTTTGTTGCAGCATTGGTTGGATAGAATTAATAATATATAAATTGTCTTGCAATGTACCAGAACATATAACTCGTTTATTCATCATAATAGAAACATTACGATCCAAACAAACATTATAACCATCCATGGCAAGTTTAGAAACCGAAATTAAATTCCTTCTAAATGATGGTACATAAAGACAATTGTTCAAAACCAAAATCCTATCATCGCCAAAAGATAATGTAATTATTCCAACTGCAACTACTGCTACTTTCGTAGCATCTCCCATGAACACATATATCTCGCCATCTCTAAGCATTTTGGATTGCTGGAACCCCTGCATAGAGTTACAAACATGGTCAGTGGCTCCTGTATCTACACACCAAGTGCTCGTAGATATAGCCGCTATGTATGTTTCCGTAACTAGAGAAAGAGACATACCAGTATTGTTTGTCTTCTTAGTAAGAGGACAATCCTGTTTCCAGTGACCTGACTGCTTGCACCTGAAGCACTTGCCCTTAGGCTTTTTCACACCACCTTGAACTCCCACTGCATTAGCAATCTTTCCAGCTTTCTGTGTCTGAGTCTTTTTCTTCTTCTTACCTTTCGGCTTAGATGAAGAAGCTTTCTCGGCCACATTCACTTGAACATTCTGCTTAAAGAGTCCTTCAGTTGCCTGAAGTTCTGTCAGAAGTTCCGCGAGACTATACATCCTTTTGTTCATGGTGTAATTCAAGCGGAACTACTCAAAACTTTTGGGCAAGCTCATAAGGATGATATCGATCTGTGTTTCCCCATCAATATCAGCACCAAGGATCTCCATCTCATTCAGATGAGACATCATCCTGAGAACATGATCCCTTACAGGTGTTCCTTCAGCCATCTGAGTGTTCATTAAAACCTTCATTGCTACTTGCCTAGCAGCCCTATTGTGTTCCCCAAAAAGTTCCTTGAGATTAAAGAGCATATCTGAAGCCGTGGGCATAGCCTGATGCTGATGCTGCAAAACACCCGACATTGCTGCCAGAATGTAACATCGCAACATCTCATCAGCCTTAATCCACCGCTTATAATACTCCTTCTCACTTTCAGGAGCATCTTCAGCAGGCTGATCTGGCTTGGGTTCATAAGTACAAAATTTGTACTCCTCAGCAGTCAAAACTATATCCAAATTACGTTTCCATTCAATATAGTTCGGTCCAGTAAGTTTGTTATCCTTAAGTATGGTGAATAGTGGATTAAAGCCCATAATGATCTAATCCTGAGAATCATACATGTAACACATAATCAGATAGTTTCATAAATCTTAAATCCTATTGGTTTCCTCTAACAATTAATTCAAAATTAATGCACTAATATTTAAACACCATAAGTATCTGGTACGCCACGATGGGTGACATATATACCACTTAAATTCGTTTAAATATTACTTCGGTCCTTTTACTAAATAATACGCCACGTTAGGGTGGACTATATATTATTTTTCATAGCTAAGTGTATACCATTATCAAATCTTAAATTACTTAAACCAAATACATCCGTTTGATATATTAATGGATAATTCCCAGGTCTTAGAGGAGTCACATCGGCCTCGCTTAATACCCAATTCCTAGACAGAATTCTCCACAGTCAACATCAAAAGAGCATTCAATTTTCGTAACGAATTCTATGAAACTTGGTACGTCACGTTAGGGTGATCTATATACCTTTCAATATTCGTAATTTAATTTAAGAAATTTGTTCTAGTAATTTCTACAACCTTTCCAAATACCGTAAATAGTACGCCACGTTAGGTGATCATATATACCATCTACATTATTTAAAAGATTATATTACATACAAAATAATGGAGACCGTGGGATTTAATTCCTAATTAATTCCCTCACCCACTTAGAATTTTTATTTAAAAATTGAGGAAGTTTATCTAGCATGCATCGCCTTATGTTATTTAATCGCAGTACACATGTATCAAAATACACAAAACACATAACATAACAGCATGCTACTCATGATTAAAGCATAATAAATAAATATTATGTCCATGTCGTCCTAATTATGTTAAACATGCAATTAAAATTAATTACACACATAATTAACAACACACATAACATAATTAATTAAATCAATAATCAAAATCAGTTGGAAAAATTAAAATAAAATTTTCCACTATTATGGCCCCTCGAAAAAAAAAAATTTCCAGCCCTGTATTCTGCTGTAAAAAAAAATTTCTGCCAAAAAAACTGCTGTTGCGCAACTCCTGCCTGCGTTACAGCCCTCCAGTGTCTGTTGCGCAGGAGCTTCCTGCGTTACAGCCCTCCAATGTCTGTTGCGCAGGCGCTTCCTGCGTTACAGAGCAGTTTGCACCTGTAACGCAAGTCCAACCTGCGTTACAGCTTCTCACCAGATTTTTCAGCGCCTGTTCCTTCGACTGTTGCTCTTGCTTGTCGTTCCATCAACAGTAAATCACCAAAACAACAGCAGCCTTCAACCAGCTTCGCAGTGGATAAATTTTTTTCTCCGTTTTGATTTTCGATCGCAGATAATTGTTACAAAATACCCGGATTATACAAAATCCATCAAACAATTACATAAAAAATAGAACTAATACAAAACTAATTTGTAAAATCTATTCTAACACGATCAACCCTCGTGTTTTACAACCACGATAAACCACGTGGAAACCAAACAAAATAACCACGATTAAATCACGTGGGATCCAAACACATAATTAAAATATACATGGCCATAATAGTGGATAACAACCTGCAAAAAAGAATTATACAAGCCTACCATTATATACATGCATATATAATTACGACATGGACATCGTATCAAAATCGCAGAACCATTGAACCTAGCTCTTGATGCCAATTATTGGGACAATCAGATCTTGCAATTGGCACTGCGATTTTTGATACAATAAATTAACGAGTACGAATAGAAAAATTACCTTGTTAACGGTTGATTCCACGCTCTTCTATTGTATTCCCAAATTCCCTTGAGCGAAGTGTGGCCTTCGTCTTCTCAAGTTAACCTCTCTTCTTGCTCCTGGGTGGCTACAAAATTTTTCGACCAACCCTAGCAAGAAGAGAATAAGAATATATATAGGGCTACAATAGGGATCATGGACAATTAGGTTGGGCCTTCTAATTACATCTTGGGCATAGCCCAATGTAATTAAATATTAATTCAATCCACTAAAGAATTAATATTTGCACTACCTTTCCCAATACCGTAATTTAATTAATTAATTCGGTTCCAATATTATTTGCTTATTAAATTCCCCATGTTTAAAATATCGTATGTCCATTAATTAAATAAATTACTGATAATTCATTTAATTAATATCTTTTATCCTTGATCATCCACTCAACCTTTATTTAATTATGCCGGAATAAATCCACCTGCAGGGTTTCACATAATTAAATCTTTTTGAGCTTTCAAGGGGACGTCATTAACCTGAATATTATCAGGACATGGATTCCTTCTATAAATAATATTCACCATATATATTATTTCATCACCCAAAATATAATGAAATAAATTAAAAGAATTATTTCATATATAAATCAAAGCATGTAAATAATATACACGTGTCAATTACTATATCTGGATTAAGAACCTAAGCATTAATAATAACATAGAATCTTAGTTCTCCTTCTTAATCAGTATAAGGGAACAATTCTAAATTTGATCATGTTCAATATACACAAAGTATACTAGTATTATTTATTAGTCAATATAAACTAATCTAAATAATACTACAGCCATTCCAGTGGATTGTCTAACTCCACCTGTGCTGTGAACCTTATTATATTATATAAACTGTATTTAACAATCTAATATTCTGTATCCCATTTGATACTAGATTGTCCACAATATATAACATTAGACAGCATGTAAACATTTAAATGATTCTCAATAAAACTGGGCCAGAAATAAATGTATATACTTTAAATAAATATTTTCATTATACACCAACAGTATGAACTAAATTGTGGTTATGACTACAATGTATCAGTGGTTTTAATGAATGAATATTTTAATGAATATGGATTCTAGTGTTTATATGCTACGAATGGTGTAATGGGTTGGCAATTTAGATAAGAATAATCTATCGTCTCGAAAGTAAGCTATGGTATCCCAAGAAAGGAAATTATTCTCATGTCATCCAAATCGATACCTGGTAGCTCATGTCATCACTTTATTAAAGTAGATTAGCTAGATATTATCCAAATAATTCACTTTATGCAAGATCAACCAAGCAAAGCAAGAAAGCAACTCCATTTCCTCTCCAAGAAGCCATTCGGCCTTGCTCTTTTTTCAAGAATCAAAATCCAACTTCCCACCATTCAAGAATTCCAATATTAATTAGGTGAGTCCTATATTTCATAACTAAGATCTCCTATGAATCTTAGCCTCCAATTCCATTTCTTTCCTAGTTAATAAAATCCTCAAAGTGAAGGTATGAATAGTGATTTCAAGAACTAACTTTTGTTTCTTGATTTCTTTGGTTGATTCAAGCTATATTAAGGTTATATAAGGGCTATACAAGGCTTAGTAGGTTCATATACACTCCAAGGAAGGTATACATCTCAAGAAACCCTAGCTTTTCTTTTGAGTTTTTGATGATCTTGGATGAGTTATAATGATGATGTTGTTATAAGCATGTAGTTGTTTTAGTAGTTCTAAAGCCATGATTCAAATAATGGTTGAGTTGAGATGTTCTTGAGCTTTTTAAGGTGTATGTCATGCATATAAGTTGGTTGGTTTGGTTGTGGTATGATCATGGTAAAGTGAAAAACTTGGAAAAGCATGTAAACATAGCCGTTATAATGCTCGATTTTACAATACTATGTTTTGTGTATAACTTTCGGACCCAAACCCCCACTGACTTTAGTCACCACTGCCATGATAAGATAGTTCATGTTTTAAGGTTCGTTTTGATGCGGGAATCGCAACATTTCAACTTACGGTTTAGGAGAAACGTCCGTTTTAGTGAACGGCGTTCGTTAAAACCAAACTGCACATTGTATGCAACCTTGAGGCTGTTTTTAAACCCCTTAAATGACTTGAGTAGATATGAAATTTTTTTGTAACATGCTAGGAATGCCTAGGAAGGCTCTCGAAAAGATTTCGTGCTAAATTGATTATTTTTCGATTTTATAAAATTGTCGGAGCCGAACGTGCGGGAGAGAAATTCTTAAGGAGTTAACTTGGAAATGTGTTTTAGCTTAAGTAAAGTATATACTTAGCTTTTCAAAGCGTTAGGTGATTAATTTTGGATATTTTGGCTATTTATAGATCACCAGACCAACCCGAGACACACTACCCCTATAGAGTTTCCAGGCAAGTTTTCAAACCTTTTATTGTACAGTTATTGTGAATAAATATGATTTCTCTTATATATGCACATAGACTGCATAATTGTTTTCGAAAATATATATATTGGGATACTTGAATAATGATTTGATAATTGGCTTATAAGCTAGATATGTGATATTAGTCATAAGCCGGATTTTGTGAAGGCTTTAATATAGGGCGTATAATTCTCATTCTTTAATATAGATCGGGAGTCGATATTTCTGTATATCTTGAAGATTATTCTCTGATAAAAATATTGAATATATATTATTCAATTATTATATATTAAATGAATATTATTTTTTAATATCATTTAAGGTTTTATTTATTTAATGAATATTATTTTTGAATATTCATTTAAGGTTTTATTTATTTAATGAATATTATTTTTTAATATTCATTTAAGGATTTATTTATTAAGTTTATTTTTGAATATTCATTTGAGGGTTATTTATGAACAATTCTTCTGTCTAAAAATATTCTTTAAACATTTATGATTTATAAATACTATTTGAATATTTATTAAATATTTTTAAACTAGTTTTAAAATGGTTATCTTATTTGAAATTTATCTTTGACCTTCAATAATTATGAAGAATATTTCTGAGCCTTATTATGAATATTTTTTCAAGGAGAGGTTCCCAATCACTGCTTTCCATTTAAATGTATATTTCAAGAAGATTTAAATACTCGCTGAAACTTTCAAAATATGGGGAATCTTACTTGAGAGACTGCTTTTATTTTGACTTCCCGGTCATAAACTTTTGAATGGAATTTATTTCCCATTCGCAATTCAGTTGTTGCAAGCCAACATATTTATTTACTTCTTCAATCATTCGAGAAGTAAGCCGAGTAACAAGTTGTAATCCATTAACAAGCAATAGCTTGGGAGATATTGGTGAATTTTTCTTTCTAATCTGATACAACTACTTTGTGGAGTTTTATTAACAAGTATTGCACTTGGGGAAAGAAGAAAGAACTTTACGTTTCAGAGTCTTGGATTCTATTCGAACTTAGAGGCGTGTAAGAGGTAGAGTAGCGCCGGCCCATCTTTGGCCCATAGTTGGCCAGGGAGTTCTAGGGGGCTGTGGTCAAGTAAATCCGTCTGTTCTTCCTTCTATCGATAGTAAAACAAATCTTGATTTGTACGATCTGCAACTGATCATCGTAGGTTGGGACATCTAGCGCGATGAATACTCCAGTATTAGTTCATCATCCACAAATTGGATATTTTCTGCAACATGTATTGAAGAGACGTACCGAACATGTTGGCAGGGTTTGAAAAGTGTTCAAAACTGACATTATAATGAATTACCTTATAACTTCCTCTTTTAAGTTATATGTTGATATTCTGCTTATATTTTTACATAGCGGATATTTTTACGGAAAGGTTATATTGAATCACCTTGTAAGTTCATCTTTTACATTATACTAGAACTTTGTTCATGTTATACACAGCAAAGTTTATAGAGATATTATGAATGTTATATATTGTTGATCAGTTACATATTATTTGGTGGGCTCTATTACTCACCCTTGCTTTATTTATTTATATCACAACAACAGCTAGAGAAGATGACCCGACCAAGACACACCCGGCGCAAGTAGGTGGTAGTCGCCAGAGAGTTACCCGTTGATGTCATAGCCGCCATTGGTGAGGTAGGAGCAACCAATAGGCTAGGCTGGCAGCTTTTGTGTATCAGACTTATTTATAATTATGACTTATGTTAAACAATGGCAAAGAACTAGTAAGTTTAATCTATAATTGTTTTAGGTTTGTAATAACTTATAACTTGTGGGTCCTATGACTCGATACTTATTCCATTTTCATCTCTGGGACTATAACTAGCTGTGTAATGAGTTATTATTGTGGGGTCACAGCATGCAGTCTATTTTTTTATTCAAGTTCAAGTATTATTGATGGAAATTGAGACCGTAACGACCGGATCCCTGATCCCGGGTCTGGGGCTTTTACAATTTAGATGGTATTGAGGGGTGGTGACCCCGGGATAGTTGGATTGTAAATAATATATATACGTTTCAAGGTAAATGGTCAATAGTTCCAAATTGTTTCTCAGTAAAATAATGGGATTAAAGATAGATGGAAGTTTCCCAGTTATTCCCTTCGCGAGTAACATTGTACGTTGAAAGTGGAGTAAGAGTGATTGGGGGATTTCTTGATATTCTTTTTTTCTCAAAGTTTTATCTGAGCCAGTATGGTTATGAGTAGGAGCGTGGAAGTTGTATCAATTGTTTTAGTCGCGTGGATTTTGTTTTAAAGATTTAATTATTTACCTATTTACTGCAAGTCAAGGTAGGTTTTGTTTTAGTATTGTATATGAATGAATTGTTTATGGATAATTGGATTAGTAATTGAGGTACTTTCATGCAGGGTATAGTCCACTATACAAATAGGTCATGTCTGATTTTTGGTAGAAAAGGATCGTCACGTATGAGTGATAAGTATCTAGAATTAACGAGACATGTAAACCAAAAATTTAAGTTTATGTGGAATTTACGGGCTTACAGGACGAGCCTAGCGAGATATGAATTGACATAAAGGAATTCTAGAATGAAAGCCATGACATGGAAATGGAAAGAGAAATGTTTGAGAATACCGTCATATGTTTTCTTACGGTCGATTCTGAGGACAGAATCCTATTAAGGGGGAAGGATATAACGGTCTAGAAAATATCGTACTTATAATAATAATTATTATTTAATATTATATGTGGATTATATGAGGTAAATTTTTTTAGGAATGAATATATGTGACATCATGTTTGGGTGTTTTTATATTTTAAAATGATTTTAAGAGTTTTATTGCATTTAAAGGTTCAAAACATGTAAAATTCATATTTAATTCATTTTTTATCCTAAGAATATTTTAAAAATATGGGGACGTTTGTAATTTTATAAATTATATTTTTAGAAATTTTAAATTTATTTTATTACTTATTTTCTGATTAATCTTGATTTTAGAATTTATTTAAAGTGATTTCATTTGGTTGTGAGCAATGTGGAGTTATTGTTTTGCCATTTTCCTTTATAACCTCTATTTCCCCCAAATCAGTCGAGCTCTGTTTTCTGTGGTGGTCTCTTGAACATTCTCAAAGAAGAAAAAAATCTCTCTCGATCTCTCCCATCTCTTCTCGCTCCCCTCACTCTTTCTCAACAATAATCTCTCTCTAAATTCCCTCCCCTTTTTCTTCTCTGTTTAAACTGGGGAGTATATCTGTGTATGTGGTGGAGGTGAGAAGCTGTGTGTGTGGTGGTGGAGCTGAGTCGCTGTGTGGGTCTGCGTATGTGTGTGGGCAATGTGTGCTGGTGTATGTGAGTTGTGTGAAGTACTGGTCGCGACTAAAAATACACCCTAAAAATACACCCTAAAAATAAGTAAATATAAATATAGCATGCTTACTGACCCCAACTCTACTCACCTGGATCTTTCACAGGTAATGGTATGAAACAACAAGCCAACGTCTATCTACATATTATTACAAACCAAATTCAAATTATTGTTATTACAAACCATGAATTCAAATAGAGATACAAGTCTGAATCAAGAAGATATAGACTCAAAAGTAATCAAGGCTTTCATCAGGGTAGTAGGAATGAAATTTAAGTCAAAGGTTAAAGATGTGAATTAGGACTAGTTTAAAAGTAACTGATCAAATTGTAGGGTTTAAGAACAATAATATAGGAATCAAGTTTTAAAATAGTGATTAGGTCACAATGAAGTTTTACAAGTTTTAAAGGTCAACATAGGTTCTATTGGCTACGGACATGGGTTAAGTAGAACACTAGTTTATCCATCAGTCAATATAGTTTAATTACAGCAAACTGTTGGACATATATGGTCAAGAAGTAATTAGAAAGAATTATGTTGTTTTAGGGTTTTTAAGTTGTTTGGTAGTTGTCAGCAAAATTCTGGGTACATGCAAAGATAGGTTCAACAAGATTTATGATCAATATGATGTAAGATAGGCATGCTTGAATCAACAAGATATGAGAGTTCAAGAATATAAACTTCAAGAGAAAAGACAGAGTTACTTGCCTCCGGTAGAATACAACAGCTAATAGCTCAGTTACTGATACTCAACTTTAGCTTTCCCTTTGTCACTAGGGCCTACGTCCTTCGTATCCACATAAACCATAATCACTACTTCAGTACGCTATCCTTCTAATATATCTCATTTTAATCTACACCAAACGATTCCTATATCGCGTTAACACTTAACCTATATATCATATATCAGATATACTAACAACCATTAGTTAAGCACTTAAACACATAGCACATATGCATGTAACCATATAATGTTAGGAATAATTAATAAGTTGTGATGTTGAGAATAGAATTTTGCTTATACTTCTTGTAAATCCTGAACTTATAAAGGATTTAGCACTTTTTATAGGATATATGCGTTAGACAGTAATCTGTAGAGTTTAGTCAGGAACAACAGTGCATCAAGGACTACATGTCAGGAACTGAGATCAAATCCTGATACGCCAAGTCAAATACTGATGAATGTTGAATCCTGATGCAAGGTGGAATCCTGATATCAGTCGTGTTACTGATGATGTCATTATGGATGCTACAAAAACTAGCAAGTGCTATAAAACAGGATCGTTGTTCTGAAGAACAAGCATGAAGATATCATGAAGGAAAGAATTTTCTATCGATGGAAACTATCAACTGGACCGTAGAACATTGTCATGGATAGATCATTACTTTCTATTATTAGTTGATAGGTAGCATTATAAATACTCTCTCTATATCATTGTAAAAGAGTGAATTTTTGAGTGCATATCGTGTGAAGCTCTGTATAAGGTTTGTATTCCAGAGTTCGAAACAAACAGAGAGAGAGATTTGTATTGTCAGCAGTTGCTAAAGGTATTGTACACCTTTGGTAGAGTTTGTATTTGATTTATTTAATACAAACAAAGTTTGATTCTTTCGTTTGTTCTTGTTCGTCTAATCAAGCAAAAATCAGACACGATTATATAACTTGTATTCAACCCCCCTTCTACAAGTTTTTCGAGTTAACAATTGGTATCAGAGCAGGTTGATTTTGAATAATCATAAAGATCTGCAATCATGTCTGGTTACAAGGATGGTAATACTAAGATCCCTATGCTTAAGAGAAACAAATATACTCTATGGGAAGTGAAGATGTTGCATCACCTGGAAGAAACAGATCCTGATTATCTTGACAGAATCAGAGATGGGCCTTTTGTTCCAACAAGGCTTGTTTCTCAAGCAACTGTCGAAGGAAAAGTTGTTCCAGAACATACAGCAGAGAAGCCTAAATCTGAATGGACAGATAAGGAAAAGGAGAACGTTCTTAAGGATGCTAAAGTGAGAAACATACTATTCAATAGTCTAGATTCTGTTCTAACTAACTACGTTCTCTCTTGTAAAACTACTAAGGAGATATGGGACAATCTAAAGGTTCACTGTGAAGGAACAAAACCTGTCAGGAAGAATATGAGGACACTTCTCATACAACAGTATGAGTACTTTGAATCCAAGTCTGGTGAGTCACTTACTGACACCTTTGATAGGTTTACTAAACTCATCAATGAGATGTCCATGCATGGTAAATATTATGACTTGGAGGATATGAATACTAACTTCATGAAAGCTCTTCCTGATTTCTACAATGAGATGATATCTGCAATTGAGGAAGCTAATGATCTGGATGAAATATCATTAGAAGCAGTTTATGGAAAATTGAGAGCTTATGAACTTGACAGGCAGCAGAAAAAGAGCAGAAGTGAAGGAAAGTTGAAAACTGTTGCACTCACTTCTCAATCTGAATCAAAGAAGCTTCCAGAAGAAAAGTCTGAATCTACTGAAAGAGACTTGAGGAAGAAAAAGAGCAAAGAAAGTTCTGAGTCAGAGACTGCAAAAATAGACTCTGAAGATAATGATTCTGAATCATAGATGCAAGAACTCTTTGCTATGTTTGCTAAAGCTTTCAAGAAAGTAAGATTCAACAGGAGAAGATTTAGCAAAGGATCGTTTCAGAAGAATGAGGAGAAGAAGACTGACAACGGCAAGAGTACAATTATCAAGCTTGATAAGGCCAAGATCAAGTGCTTTAACTGCAGTGAGCTTGGACACTTTGCTAGTGAGTGCAAGAAGCCTAGGAATTTAAGGAAGGTAATGCACTCATGGTCAGACAGAAGGATTAGGTAGACTCCAGTGATTCTGAAGATGAATTGGATTATAACAACATTGCATTGATGGCAAGTGCTTCAGACAAGCCTGGATCTCCAAAGAAAACTTCTTCATCTTCTGTTAAGGTATCACTTCACTCTCTTGATTCATTTGATAGCTTAGATTCTGATGATATTAGATCTATTCATGTTGAGTTTAAGAATCTTATGACTAATTTCAAAATTCTTTCTAGTGAAAAAGATGAACTTAAGGCTAAGAATGATGAATTAGTTAGTAGAAATTATTTTCTCGAATCTGAGTTAATTCAAATGGAAGAATATAAGTTAAGTTCTGATAAAGCTAAGCATGATTATGGTGTTTTTTTTGAGGCTTATGACTATGTCAGAAAAGAACTAGAGGAAGAGAGAGATATGATGAAAACCATTAACACTTCTGGTAAAAAGACTCAAAAAATCATTGACAATCAATTTCTTGGTAAAGTCTATGGCTTAGGTTTTGGAAAGAATAAAAGTGAAAATTCTGTAGCTATTGTCTTGGATGATAGGAAAGAAGAAGCTAGCATATCCAAATCTGAAGGTAAGAAGATAGTTTCTGAACCTAAACATGTTAAATTTATTGATTCTAAAGGTACCCCAGTTGTGCACAAAAGAATTAACAATAGCAATTCAGATGAGAGAGTGTTAGAAAAACCTAAGAATGTCAATATAGGCTTTCTATCTAAGTCTCAGTTAAAATAGAGGCTCGAAGGTATTTCAGAGTCTAGCAAGATCATAAGAAATAGGAATGGAAAAGAAGGTATTAACAAAGAGAATAATTACAAGAATGTACCTGATGCACCTAGGAAGAAATGCTATAAATGTGGAAATCATAATCATTTGGCCTAGACTGTAATCAAAAACCTTCTTGGAAAATTGAGTCCAGATTCCCCAAGACTCAGAGAATTCAATACCAACCACAAGAACCCTGTTATCATTGTGGTAGTTTACTTCATTCCATTTATATGTGTAAGGAATATCATGAACTGTATTATGACTATTATTCTCTGAAATCTGAAACTCCTAGTCACAAATAGTTTGTGAAATCAGAGTCTAAGGTTGACTCTGCAACAGGTAAATCAGAAGCAAAATCTTCAAAGCCTGTTGGTTCAAAAGTTAGTAAGAAAGGATCCAATCAAAGTTGGGTCATAAAAAATTCTAACTAGCTACATTTTGTTTGCAGGGCACTGGAAAGAAGCATTCAATTATTTTGGATAGTGGATGCTCTGGACATAAGATTGGAAAGAAGTCCTTGCTTACAAAGTTTGAGAGGAGAGCTGGCCCAGTAATATCCTTTGGAGATGGCAACAAAGGAGAAACTCTGGGATATGGCTCAATTATTTTGGGGAATGTCATCATAGAAAACGTAGCACTGGTTGAAGGCTTGAAACACACACTTTTAAGCATAAGTCAACTGGGTGATAAGGGTTACCAATCAATCTTTGATAGTGAAGGATGCAAAATCTTGAATATGAAGAATGGAGACATTGTTCTGATGGTCAGAGATATGGTAACATATATGAAGCTAGCTTGAGTGACACATCTAAAGGAACTGTCGGATATCTTTACAGCAAGGCATCAAATGATGAAAGCTGGAACTGGCACAAGAAGCTCTCACATCTCAATTTCAAGAAGCTTAATCAACTTGTTAAGCACCATCTGGTGAGAGGCCTACCTCAGACAAATTATGTGCAAGATGGACTTTGTGATGCTTGTCAGCTTGGAAAACAAAGAAGAACCACTTTCAAGAGCAAGACAGAAAATTCAATTACTGAACCATTTCACATGCTGCATCTTGATTTATTTGGTCCAGTAAACATTATGTCTATCAGCAAGAAAAAATATGCTCTAGTTATAGTGGATGATTACACAAGGTTCACATGGGTATTCTTTCTACACAAAAAGGATGGAGCTCCTCAATAAATCATTGAACTTGTCAAGAATATTCAGAATAGCTCTGAGTACAAGGTCAAAGTGCTTAGGAGTGCAATGGTACAGAATTTAAGAATTCTACAATGGAGGAGTATTGTGCAGACAATGGAATTACTCAACAATTTTCTGCACCTAGAAAACCTCAGCAGAATGGTGTAGTAGAAAGAAAGAACAGAACTCTCATAGAGGCAGCAAGAACCATGCTTGCAGATGCAAAGCTTCCAACCTATTTTTGGGCAGAAGCTATTAACACTGCATGTTTCACTCAAAATTGTACCTTGGTAAATGGCCATGGAAAGACTCCCTATGAGATGATCAAAGGAAAGAATCCAAGTGTGAAATACTTTCACATCTTTGGATGCAAATGCTATGTCCTGAAAGTTCATCCAGAACAACTTGGAAAATTTGAAGCCAAATCGGATGAAGCAATCTTTCTAGGATATTCAGCATCAAAGGCCTTCAAAGTATACAATCTCAGAACTCACATTGTTATGGAATCAATTCATGTTGCATTTGATGATGAGAAGTTTGGAATTTTGCAAACTAATGAAATCCATGATAATCTGGAATTTGAAAATCTTAAGTATTCTGAGATTCTCTCCAGTGATGATGAACGTTCTCCAGAGGAAATCTCTATTGCTTCTCAAAGGAATGTTACTGTTGAAGCGGAGCAATTCAATCAAGGAGAACATAGTACTGGTCAGGATCAGACTAGTCTTTCAGAGTCTACTTCATCAGGAATTGATCCTTCAGAGTCTAATGAAGGAAGATCAGAAACTAGCAGCAGTATTGAATCCACTGATTCTACTGATCAAGGGGAGCTTTTGAAGGAAATGAACACTCTTCTACAAGAAATACCACTAACTCAGGGGGAGAGTCTAGCAGGAGCAATCTAGCACCTGTTAGAAAATGGACAAGGGGTCATACTGAAGATTTGATTATTGGTGATCCAAATAGTGGTGTTCGAACTAGAAGATCAATTCAAAATGAATGCTTATACAATTGTTTTCCCTCAAATAATGAACCTAAGAAGGTTGAAGAAGCCTTACAGGATCCTGATTGGGTAATAGCAATGCAGGAAGAATTGAATGAGTTTGAGAGGAACAAAGTTTGGAAACTGGTACCAAGACCTAAAGATAGATCTATTGTTGGTGCTAAATGGGTTTTCAGAAACAAGATAGATGAATCTGGTATGATTGTAAGAAACAAAGCAAGACTGGTGGCCAAGGGTTATTCTCAGGAAGAAGGAATTGACTATGATGAAACCTTTGCCCCTGTAGCAAGATTGGAAGCAATCAGAATGTTTCTTTCATTTGCTGCTCATTCAAAATTCAAGGTATACCAGATGGATGTAAAGAGTGCTTTTCTAAATGGCAAGCTTGATGAGGAAGTGTATGTGGAGCAACCACCTAGTTTTGTTGATCCAAAGTTTCGAAATCATGTTTACAAACTTTACAAGGCACTCTATGGACTAAAGCAGGCACCAAGAGCATGGTATGAAACTTTGTCTAAATTTCTTCTTGAAAATGGCTTCACAAGAGGTACAATTGACAAAACTCTATTCTTTAGAAAGATAAAAGGTGATTTGCTTTTAGTTCAAGTTTATGTTGATGATATTATTTTTGGTTCTACTAATGAAAAGTTATGTGCTAAGTTTAGCAAGCTTATGCAGTCTAAGTATCAGATGAGCATGATGGGTGAACTAAAATACTTTTTATGCTTGCAGGTCAAACAGACTGAGACTGGTATTTTCATTAATCAGTCAAAGTATATCAAAGATCTCTTAAAAAGGTTTGACTTTCAAGATTGTGCAATTACAAAGACACCCATGTCAACAGCCACTAAGCTACACTCTAATTCTAAGGGAAAGAGTGTTGATAACACTAGCTATAGAGGCATGATAGGTTCACTGTTATATTTAACTGCAAGTAGACCAGATATAATGTTCTCTACCTGTTTATATGCTAGATTCCAAAGTGATCCTAAGGAATCTCATTTAATTGCTGTGAAGAGAATTTTTAGATATCTCAAGGGAACTCCAAATCTTGGTTTGTGGTATCAAAGAGAATCTGATTTCTCCCTAATTGGCTATTCAGACTCTGATTATGCAGGGTGTACAATAGACAGGAAAAGCACTACAGGTACATGTCAATTCTTGGGAAACAGATTGATTTCTTGGGCAAGCAAGAAGCAACAATCAGTTTCAACCTCAACTGCAGAAGCTGAATACATTGCAACAGGCAGTTGTTGTGCTCAACTCCTTGGGATAAGAAATCAGTTGATGGATTTTGGTATGACACTTAGTAATATTCCTATGTTTTGTGATAATACTAGTGCTATCAAAATTGCATAAAATCCAGTTCGACACTCAAGGACTAAGCACATTGATGTGAGGTATCATTTTATTAGAGAACATATTGAAAATGGTACTATGGAACTTCATTTTGTTCCTACTGACAAATAGCTTGCAGATATTCTAACTAAACAACTTGATGAGGCTACATTCATTAGATTGGTTAGTGAGTTAGGAATGTTAAACTTTTAGATCTTTAACATCTGCACAAGTAGCAAGGTATGTTGTTTCAGCTTATAGACTTGATATCTTTGTCAGGATCTATACTTGACTGTTAAATGCTTAAGCTGTAACAGCTTACTTTGATAAATTTCGGTATGATAGACTTATTAATAAACATCAGGATCAGGATTGCTATCGGGAAACTGATGTCATCAGTATTGACATCAGGATTGTATCGTCAGTATCAGGATTGTGAAATTTGTGTGTCTTACTATTTTAAATCCTGAAGATCATTCTATACAGTGGTTCAATCCCGAGTTTTGTTAAGTCTATGTTAGCAAGTTTTACCACATGCATACTGATAATTTATGTCATTATTCAGATCAGTCAATAAACAACAATAGACAAGTAGATAATAAGAAAACTTGTATTTTCACTAATCAAAAGCATTACATACATAGAAATGAAATACAATTCTTCTTTTTGTCTAACTACTATTGATAATCGTATTCTTGTCTAAAGTTGGGGCTTTTGAATCTTGCTTCTTTCATTTGTCTAAGAGACAGGACAAGGAGCATCTCAAGATCCGCGTTAGGGATTTTAAATGCCTCATCTGCTTCTAGACTTCATCTCAGGATGACTTGAATGAGAGCAGCTGACTCATCTTCATGCTTATTGAAGAAAATGAATAGTATCTCAATCAAGATCAACCTCAGACTCTTCGCCAAATTCTTCATCCTCAAGGTGTGAAGAGATTAGAGGAGTAATTTGTCCGACTGGTAGATGTTTTAAAGGAGATTCTTGGAAATCATCTAGGTTAAGACCAACCATATCTAACTCGATGAGAAAAGTCATCTCTTCTAAGAGATAGTTCACTTGCTCCTAATCATCAAGAGTAAAGAACTTCTCAGTGGTAATGAATCAAAAGCTAGGGTTCATATGAAGATTTGGGTTGAAAGCCATGGTGTAAAGAGAAAAAAATGAAAAGGTTTTGGAGTATGGCATAAGGCGTTAGTTTCTTTTATACAAAGACGTGGGAAGCTGAACAGTCGTTTGGGGGTTATCAATGCAGTCAGTCATAATTATGTGTGACTGTATTTCTTATATTTTCAAGAAATGTTGAACGTATCTAACCAATTGATTTTGTTCAGATTTTATTTATTTCTTTTACAGGTAAAAGAAAATGCCACGTAGAAACTCCATTAGTCCCTGAAATCAGGATGATATTGATCAGGAATACAAGTGTGTTCATATCAGGATTATTAATTCTTTCTATTCAGAAATCACATTGAATCTTGTGATTATCTTGGAGAGAAGATCACATCAGGAGAGGAAGCTGATCAGTATTGACTTTTATCTTGATTTTACCTTGATTTATTTACTTGAAATCAATTTTGGATTTTATTTTCCAAAAAATCGTGGGTAACTGCATTTTTCAGGGACTGGCACCTGTCAACCTACGTGTCAACGTGGGATAATGGGTCTGAAGGATTTTTGAAATATAATTATTTTAAAAACTCAAGAGTGTTGTTTTCAAAATCACTAATCAATTTCAAAGCTTTCTTAAGTTCTCTTCAGATCAAAATGGCAACTCAAAGAAGACTACCCAAATCAGTAGCTTTCAAGTTTGGTGACTTTGATTTTATGATGAACAATCATGTTGCAGCTATCACCAACAAGGAAGGGGTGTCAACTGATTTTCACCCAATTATGGACTTTATGGCGAAAGGAACATTAAGCTATGCCTTTACAGCATCTCCACAAATTAATCAAGTAGCTGTTTCACAAGCTTGGGAGAATGCTGAGGTAATTGATTCTACTCAGAGTCAATCAGGTAAGATTGTTCTACACTTAGGACAAGACTCATTTGATATTACTGAATCTGTTGTTAATTCAGTACTTCACTTACCTATTAGTACGAATTTTGAGAATGTACCATCTGATGATGATGTTAGAACTATGTTATCTAAGTTAGGTTATAATGGACCTCTAGATAACATGAGCCAGTTAGATAGATCCTTTCTTAGGAAGGAATGGTCTTTCTTCTTTGACCAACTTGCTAAATGTTTTACTGGTAAATGTAGTTCTTTTCAACAAATTACTGTTGTTACATCTTACATTGCATATGGCTTGCTTTATAACAGAGTAATTAATTTTGGTCACATTATCTTAAGTCAGATGTGTATTAAACTTGGGTCAAAAGATCATGACAGGAATATGGTTTATTATCACAGATTCATGCAACTGTTTATTAACCATTTCATTCCTGATGTTGAAGCTAGATTTTGTAGAGAATATTGTGTTTCTTCTTATGTACAGCAAAAGAGAATTTTCTCTGACATTACAAAGAAGGATAGTGAAAAGAATCTAGATGAAATACCTGCATTACACTATCCAAATCATGTTCAGGTACTTTTAAGAACTCATCTTCCTACTCTCTACAATTCTTCTTTCTTTGATGGTGAAATGACTCAAGAATCTCAATTGGAGGAGAAACCCCCTGTGTTTACCCAAGTAACCAAAAACATTACAGTCTCTGAAACAATTCTAGAACCAAATTTTGATCCACAGCCTATTGTTTCAAAGAAGCCAACCTCTGGTGTTTCTCAAAAGACATCAGTTGTAAAGAAGAGGAAATTTGTTGTTTATAGTAGTAGTTCTAGTGAAGATGATGATAATATATCTCTTGCTGAGAGAGCAGAATTGAAGGCTGCAATTCAACTTTCTAAGCTAGGACAAAGAGATAGTACACATAGTCACAGCCAGGCTGCAGTCTCCCAAAAGGCTGTAGTTCTTAAAAAGGGAAAAAGGTTACTGGATACTGTCTCTCAAAAGATTGTGTCTATTGAAAAAGGATCTCATCCCAAGATCACTTCTGTGTCTATACCTCTTGAGTCTTCTCAAGATAAATCTGTTGCTCACTACACTAGGAGAAGAAGGAGAAAGATTCATTTGTCACCTACACACACAGTGTCCAGTCCAACTAACATTATGCAGGTCTCTATAAATAAGGCTATATCCACGTCAGTATCTGACAAGAGAGATCTGGATCTTGATTCTTCATGGGAAACTACATTGACATACAGACTGGCTATGGAACTTATTTATCTAAAATTGAAGCTTTCCAGGCATGTTCTAGATTTTCTTATTGACAGAGTTCCCACACTTTCATTTCTTGGAGAATATGGACTGTTACATCAAAGACTTGATTTAATGAAGATGTACTTCTATGTATCAGTCAGAAAGGAATTGCACAAGAAATTTGGACTTCCTAAGCATGTTGCACTTCAATTACTTCGTGCATATTTATTTGACAAGGATGTCATTGTTGAAGATGCTTCAGCTCAAGGTGAACAAGAGAAGGTAGTTGATAGAGGGAAGCAGTCAACAGAAGATACTATTGCACCAGTGGTGAATAGTAGGATAGATCAGATCACAGTCACTGCAGCACAAAAACCATCTAGTTAGAGGTTGGATGATTCAGGAACAGTGATTGATGATGCTGGAAGGTCTTCTTTGATGACTGAAATTACAAGTGAGAAACCCTATGATATGGGAGGAATGACTTTGATTGATTTTCCTGAAGATCAAACCAATATTGTTCTTTTAGAGTCTATCCACCTTGAGGGTGTCTCTCAGCAACCAACACTTAAAGACGGTGATGTACTAGCTATGGTGTCTAATGAAGTATTACTGAAGACATCAGAGTCTAGTGTAGATCCTGAAAGTGGTATACTGGAGCCTGTAGTCTCTGGAAAGAAAGTAGATGTTTGTAAGGGTTCAGAGACTATAGCAGCTCACTCCTTGGAGAAAACCTCAAGCCCCATGCCATATGAGGAACCCTCTCTCCATGTGAGTTCAGGTATAAAAACTTCTTCTAACCCCTATTTTTCTGTAGGTCATGAGAGCACTTATCCAAATTTAAGTGATACACTTGAAAAGATGGACATAGATCCACACATAGAGAGGCTGGCTCCTGACCAGGCAAAAGGAGAGGTAGAAAGAGTGTTGACTTTAGATAGTCAAAGTGAGAATGAGGGTATGGATGATCAACTCCATAGTGAGGGAGAGAAAGTTAGGAAACCACCATCGTTTGATTTCTGGGATCAGGTTTTTCCTGAATCTTGGTCTGAAAATCTTGGTATGGATGCTGGTACTTATTCCTTTTATGAGAAGAATGACTTAGCAAAGCACAATGCAAAGCCCGAAGTTAAAGCTCAGAAATAGAAAGAGAGGCTTGCAGGAATCATCAACAGAAGAGATGAAAATCTAAGACAATCTCTTACATCACATGTACCAGAAGATGTTCCTAATGATCCTAGTATTCCTTTGTATGTACTTCCAATATCAGCAAGAATTGAGACATCAACAGTATCTAGTCAATCTAAGGAGGAGTCAGGATTTGTAGATGTTAGTACACAGAATACTGGTGAAGGACAGGATGATCATGTTTCAGCTTCAGAGCAGAAAAGTGAAGATGTGTGTACTTCTACTAAAGTATTATTACTTGAATATCATTCTATTCGAGTAGAGCATGCTACACAGACAACTTCTTCTACAAGGATTGAAGATAAGGTTATTTCTGCATCTGAGTGACAGACTGGGGGAGATGAACAGACTGGAGATAAAGGAAGAACTAAGAGTGACAGATGTGACTCTCAACAAGGAAGTGGAAGCATCAAATAGTTGAATTCTTTCTTCTAAGTACTGAATACTATGTCTACATCTGAAGAAAGAGGTACTTAACTTCATGATCCTAAATTCATAAATTCTATTCTAGTTGAATTGTCATATTTTTTGACATCTACAACTTAGATTTATGCTTCAGATTCTAAAGCATAAATAGGGGGAGATTGTTAGGAATAATTCATAAGTTGTGATGTTGAGAATAGAAGTTTGCTTATACTTCTTGTAAATCCTGATCTTATAAAGGATTTAGCACATTTTATAGGATATATGCATTAGACAATAATCTGTAGAGTTTAGTCAGGAACAGCAGTGCATCAAGGACTACATGTCAGGAACTGAGATCAAATCCTGATACGCCAAGTCAAATACTGATGGATGTTGAATCCTGATGCAAGATGGAGTCCTGATATCAGTCGTGGTACTGATGATGTCATTATGGATGCTACAGAAACTGACAAGTGCTATAAAACAGGATCGTTGTTTTGAAGAACAAGAAAGAAGATATCATGAAGGAAAGAATTTTCTATTGATGGAAACTATCAACTAGACGGCAGAACATTGTCATGTATAGATCATTACTTTCTGTTATTAGTTGATAGGTAGCATTATAAATACTCTCTCTATATCATTGTAAAAGAGTGAATTTTTGAGTGCATATCTTGTGAAGCTCTGTATAAGGTTTGTATTCGAGAGTTCGAAACAAACAGAGAGAGAGATTTGTATTGTCAGCAGCTGCTAAAGGTATTGTACACCTTTGGTAGAGTTTGTATTTGATTTATTTAATACAAACAAAGTTTGATTCATTCGTTTGTTCTTGTTCGTCTAATCAAGCAAAAATCAGACACGATTATATAACTTGTATTCAACCCCCCCTTCTACAAGTTATTCAAGTTAACATATAAACCACTTAAGCACTTGACAGATAATACCAACTTGACTTTTGATTAACTTATAATCTCATACTTCTGATTACGACTTATAATTCTAACTAAAATCGGACAGAGTCTCCTTTGTAAAATAGACTATCCCGTCGGAACATAACCGACTCAAATCACAACCCAATGGATTTCTAATTTCATAATAACTCATAATCATACTACTTACTACTTATATCATACCTTTGATATCACTATATAATCCGAAATCAATAACCAAACCTTCATAATGAACTATTTATCTACTTTGTCAAATAAAACCACTAAATCATAATTAACAAATCACCAAAATCTTATAAATCATTTCTTAATCTCAAATTCGAATCTCAACTCATAATAAATCTGAAAATTATACTTTCATAATAATCAATTAATACTTAGCATGAAATCATTACAATTCAAATTTCTAATTACTATTACTAATTTATAAAATTCGAATTATTCTTAATAACTTAACAAAATTCGAATTAATCACTAAAACTCCAAGAATTACACATATATGCTGATTAATACTTAATTAACATTATAATTATCATCACATCTCTAAATACATGGATTATACACATATTAATTTATTTAAATCATACTCTTTAACAATTAATTCGAATAATTCGAAATAAATACAATTAAATCATAAAAAGTATACATGCATCGTCATATATCCATATCACACATATTTAAATCCGTAATTAACATCAACAATCAGGAACATCATCTAGATTCAAAGATTATCAAGTTAATAATTCGAAAAATTCAATTAATATATATAAATAATTCGAAAACCGCCGGAAATAGCCATGGTCGCCGGTGGGTTTTGACCAAATTTGAAAACCTTCCCAAATAAGCACAAAACTTTAATTTCTATCCATATTCATCACTTACTAATCATTTAAACACCATTTCACTAACCCAAGAGTCTTGCATGTCGATTTTCACATACATATACATACACATCCGAATATACATACATACAAAACCACCAAAAACAACAACCAAATCATTAACTAGTTATAAGAATAAGTTGTAGAGGTTTAAAACAAGAATTATGGCATGATTTTGAGATTAAAAATTGAAAAGAATGAAGAACAAGAGAGAGAGAGAGAGAGAGAGAGAGAGAGAGAGAGAGAGAAAGCTCACAGTCGAGAGAGATGGAGAGAATGAAGTGGGCGGTGGGGGTGTTATAGATAGAAGGGCAATTCGATAATTACATAATTGCTGAAAAGCTATTTCTTTTCTAAAAACTGTTTTTAATCAATCTAAAATGGAAATAAATTAGGAAAATATGGGAAAAAGAATTTTTAAAATTCTAAAATGAAATTTATGAAATTATAAACCTCCCCATATTTTTAAAATAATTTTAGGCTCAAAAATGTATTTTATATGAATTTTCGAAATAAAGGATCCTTAAAAGAAATAAATCTTTTTAAATTATTTTAAAATACCAAAACACACAATTAAATATTCACACTAATTTTAAAAACTAATTAATGTCACAAAGATGATATGGCAAAAAATTCATGATTTAAAACGACTCCAATGATTTTACATGATTTTTGGAAGATTAAAAGTGCACTTTAAAATAGTTTTAATCCATAAAAAATGCAAATAAAATTCCACGTACATATACGACACATATCAATCGTCACATAAGCACATAATCATGATTCTACACATAACTTTACTTCACAAAATATCCATATCACATAATTCACATAATTTTCATTTAACGACTAATTAAACATTTATAAAAACGCGAAAAATTCCAGGTCGTTATAGTATTCCGACGAGATAAGTTATAATTTAGAGGAAATGTTGCCGAAATTTTGGTAAATCAGTATATATTATAAAGAGTTTTAGTAAAGAATAATATAGATGTATTTTTAAGTGCGAAGTATTAAGTGCTAACTGGTAGTACGTGTTATGTGTTTACGTGGCTTATCTAATTGTACTAAGCTATTTTACGAGTATAACCAATATATACTATATGTGTATGTTGTATAGTGAAACAGGGCGCGCTTGGGTAGAACAGAGTTAGACAATTAAGGTTATAAATGTACTAAAGTAGTACCTTACCTGTATATAGGTACTAGTGGGAGGCCGATAAGAGCCAGTACGTAAGGGTGGAATCTCGAGGAAGGAGATAAATATCGGTGTTGACGAGGGTGATCGTGTAAAAGCTGACAAGTGATAGAGGAAGGAACGATGTGCGATCGAATAAAGGCCAATGTATAAAAAGTGGAGACAGATGTAAAGTGAGTAAAGAATTGAGATATTGGAATTGGAAACTCCGTATATTGAGGCAAGTATACTATCCATCACTTATTTTTCAAGTGAAGTGAAACTTCCTGTGTTAGTTATATGTTTCTTTCAAATTCTTTCTTGCAAGCATCTATACTCTTCACTGTAGTTAAATAATGCGAACCCGTTCTATAAATTATATGATGTTCCTTTCAAATCCTCTTGCTAGTGCCTATACCCTTCATTTTATTTTCAGAGACAATCTTCTTCTATTAATTTACATATATTCATTCTCAAATTATTCTGTCCTTGTTTATTTTCCTCACCTATCGTTCAAGTGTTGATTTCTTCTAAAATTTATTTTATCTCAATATTCCTTGTCTTTATTAATATTCTTCAAAGAGCATTTTTCTTCAAATTGAAGTAAACTAATTCGAGGTTTAGATTGTCGTTGAAGCATGTGTTGCTCAGTGACGGTTTAAATCGAAAATGAGTTGAGATCTTCTTATTATTCAAACTCATTATTGTCAGGCCGGTTTTAGCAGCTAAATCCTATGAGTGCTTAACCGACAAGAGTGAGACTTGAGTAATTGAGAATTTCTTGAATGTTTGTTTTAAACTATATAAATCTTCTTTTGAAATTTAGATTTCCTTTATTCCATGATTTCCTTATAAAATTCTGTTAAATTTCTAGAATCTTAATAGTTGCTTCGTTCTTTAATTGATTAATGTTTCGTTGTTGATGTATGATTCTGTTTTGCTGTACCATGCCATGTTAATTCAATCTTATCGCTTTGCTGTTTATGATTCTTTTATCAATTGTTTCCCTGACTCTTAATTTTTTATTATCGCTCGTTAAAATGTCTTAATTATTTAAAGATGTTTTAAAATTCCTTATATTGGGCTGATCTGTTATCAGTGAGTTTAAGGACTGAAAAGTGAAAAATTTTAAATTTTTTAAAAAGGTTTTGATGGATTGGAGAAGCGTAAGATGTAAGAACCCAAATTTTTGGTAGAATTAAAAACTTTTCTTATTATTATTAAGTGCATCAGTGAATAGTGATTTCAATGAACAGTGGTTTTAATGAATAGATATTTCTATGGATAATGATTCCAGTGCATATGTGTGATTTCTGAATAGTGTAATTCAGTAGTTGACGACTTAGATAAGAATAATCTATCGTCCAGGAAATGAGTTGGCATACCCTAGAGGGGAGTCAAGAAGCGAGTTAGAGTACTCACTATAATTATTATGAAACGGGAAAACCAAGTACGAACTAGGGAAATACAGAGAGAATGAATGTATGTAAACGAGGACAAAATTCAGGGAATCCAAACTTTATTTTATTCCAACTTTGACAAAGGAGTCAGGAATATAATAATTGGATTATTAATGGAGTACAGGGAATATTAGAAGTCGAAGGGAGGATATATTATGAGAGGGAAATAGAATTGAGAATAAAATCCTAGAGTTAAAGGGATTGAGAACATTTAAGAAATCGCGAGAACATTTTCTGAGAACAAGAAATAAAGGGAACAAACGAGGAATATTGGAGTTAATATTTGTTCGAGGGATTTTGCCACACTAGAGTAATAAAATTCAACATATAAGTTGTAACATATTGATTTCATTCAATAGACAAAAAGGCGAATCCAATTGGTGCAAACTTGAGAAACCAAAGTGGAAGAGGAGTAAGTCAACTACAACAAGGATGGCCTTCTGGCATTTCTACAAAAATGGGTATGCATAATTTGAGAGCAACATGTGGACGAATAGATGAGCCACACCTCATTAAAAGAGGATGAGGTTGAATAAGGATATAGATACATGTATAATCAAGAGAAACAAAAGAAAACAAACATCACCAAACTTCTTCAATTTTTGGGTAAAACAGCAGCAGCTGAGTAAAACGGCCATATCTCCCTCATTTCTCATTGGAATCTTGTGTTCTATAGCTTGTTATAAAGGTATTGAGATGCTATACAACTCTTCTTCAGGAGCCTCGTCCAGAAAAGCATGGTAAGCCCTCGTTTTCACAGTTCTTTCAAGAGGGGAATAGTAACTCCGAAATTACTAAGTTGTTTTCTTGTTTTGTTCTTAAGGTTTAAGCTATATAAGGACTATCTAAGGCTTGTTAAATGTTTATAAACACTTGATAGTATTTCTAGAGCTTCCAAGAACGTAATCCCTTAACCCACCTTTGAGTTTTATATGAGATTTGATGGTGTTTATGAGTTGTATGCATGATTTAGAGCATGTATGTTATGTGGGTGTCATGAACATGTAAAAATAATTTTTATAGCTCCAAGACCTGTTGAGGCAGTGAGAAAGATGATGAATAGTGTCCATGAGTGTTGGGTAGTGATTGAATGTTTATTTGGGTTGTTTGAAAATTGGATTATTCATTTTTAAGCCGTCGTAATGTCAAAATTTACTTAAGTCTTAAAAACAGAGCATGTCCGGGACATTTACTTTCTGTCAAGTTTCGAGCACCTGCCATGAACTTGTAGATCTTGATTCATAGATCATTTTGGTGAAAGAATCGTAGCATTCTGATTTACGAGGAGATATGGTCAAAATCGTAAAAGTGGTTCGTAAACGCAAGTGTGAATTCGTAACTTCAATTGAACCTCCTTGAAATGAGATATTCGGTTGCGAATCTTAGTCATTAAATACTAAAGATCATAATGAAGATGTGAGAGAAGACCTCATGTCGAAAGGATTATTTTTCGATTTTATAAAAATGTTTGAATCAAGGTTAAGTGCGAAGGAACCCCTTAGAGAAGTACTTGGTTATAACTTTGAAAAGCACTTAGTAAAACGGGCAAACGAGACTCGATTTCTAAAACGAGACATAAGTGTTTGTCGACTAACATGGACTTAGTGTGAGTCTAAAGCGAGCTAGTAATGCCTTGGTTGTGTTTCGCTTACGTGTTTAAACATTGAGTTATAAGTGGATTATCTAGGGGATTAATCGTATGTTTTTTTTTGACTTTGTCTAGATCATCCGACACTATCACAAGCCCCTACCACTTCTCGAGCATCAGGCAAGTTTTCTAAACAAATACTTTTGAATCATTTTTGTATAATACTGTATTTGCCATGTATATTGTTATACAGTTTTGCGATAATCTTATTTCATGTTGTAATAGAATTTGACTTTTGGATTATATACGAGCTTTGAAGTAAAGTGTTTATAAACCGGTGTATCTTGTAGCTCTAGAGATAAGAGCATATTTATTGTTTCGACTCTAGATCGGGAGTCGGTATTTTGAGATATAGAGATAGTCGTGGAAACCCGGAGGGATTCCAGCGGTAGGGTAATATTTCTTTTGAGGAATGTTATTAATAAGCATTAATTATATTTCCAAAAAGTATTAATTACTTGTAATATGATATCATTCGAGGAAGGTTATTTGAAGAATTATTTTATATTTTATTAATAAATACTATTTTAATATTTATTAATAAAATGGATATTTATTTGAATATTCTTTTATGAACAATTTAATAAGGATTTATTTCCTGATAAATATTATTTAATTATTTATTAAATATTCCAAAATTATTTATTCTTTAAAAACTTATTTAAGGGTTTAAAAATTATTTTAAACATTTTCTGGCCTTCGAAAAATCATTTTAAAAATTAGTAAAGGTTCCCAACGATTGTTCTTAAATAAATCCTTAATCAGTAAAGGCTTCGCTTTTTCTTCAAAGCTTGGGAACCAAGGTTTTGGGAGTAAAATTATGATTTCTTCCTTCGCTCATTACTTGAATGACTTCAAAACTCCGACTAGCTCCCCCGTTTGTTTTCAAAATGAGTGCATGGTCTGAGGAATCCGTTTGCGAAGGTCAACCCACATATCTGTCTTACTTCCTAAAATACTTCCGGAAGTAAGGATTCAAAGTTGAAGTAAAATCATCGACTAGCCACATGCTAGGGAACTGGACAAGCATTCTTTCTCGGGACTGGAGGAAAGAGGCGGCGTTGTGAGATGCAGTCCATTTAAGTGTCAGATTCTGCATTGTGAGACGTAGTCCATCTAAAAACTGTAAGAGGCTTCGTTGTGAGACGTAGTCCATCTAAAAAGGCAGAAGAGGCGATGTTGTGAGACGGCATCCAGCTTAAAGACCCGAATGCGGTCAAGGCCATGATCTCGAAAGAAGGATCGCTACCCGTCTACTAGTAGCAAAGTTTTGTACGATACAATGGCTGATCACCTTGTATCGGGGTGTACTCCAGAATAGTCCCATTCTTCCAATTGAAATTCTACTGCAATACTGTAATGAAATCCTAGGTGCTCAATTACCGATAGTATTGACAGTGGTATGAACCTTCAAAGTTATTCAATGTTTCGAACAAAAGCTTTCAAAAGGAATAAAGGACAAGGTTTGAAAATGATGTTTCCTATACCTTGGATGGTATGAAATGTTTTGATGGAAGAGTCATGGTTTCAAATGTTTCAAGTATGTCAGTAAGTATAATTGTTAAGGCAAGTATGAGTTGCATATATCTTTCATATGAAGATAGTAATTGATATTTGAAGTACTATGATAGTACTGTTTTGAATATATCCCGATGAGGAAATAATTTCAGTATCAAGATATTTTGGTAATTATTGTCTTATACCCGTTTCATTCTGGGTTTGAGTTAAAGGCAGATTTATGCTATTCTTTTATTACCTTGCTGAGCTTTCGCTCACTCTTGCTAAGCAGGATGCCAAGGACACGGCACACACCCCGCAAGCGAGTGGTAAGTGCAAGACTTTTCCTTGAGCAGTTTCTAGCAGTGATCTCGGAGGCAGTAAGGACTACTCGGATCAGGCTACAGTTCTGTTATCCACCTTATGTATAAGTATGAATTGTATAAGAGGATCTTGAGAACCAGAGGGTTCAGTTGTTAATGTGCCTTCAATTAGAGATTGCATCGAGATCAGATTCAACAAGACATTTGGGTAATGTAATAATAACATTTTATTCCGCAGATGTTTTAGTGTATCGTTTCTGAGACTCTAACCTCTGTGTGTGTGTGTGTGTGTGATGTATATTGTGGGGTCATGAACAGGCAGGTTGTGTATATTGTGAGTAATACAGGTACCGCATGGAATAATGGATTGTGACTACCCTAGATCCCTGACCCCTGGTCTGGGGGTGTTACATAAGAGGATAGGGGTAAGCACAGATTTTGGAGATAGAGAGGGTAAGCACAGATTGGGATTGAGCTACAAATTTGATGGTATAGTAATTTTGTATTTAAAGCAGAGATAGAAGTTGTAATAATTTGTATGATTTAGATTCTTGTTTCATTCCATAACCTGGAATCGATCCTTGGTGAGGAATCATTGGTGTATTAAGTATTATTATTCAGGTATTTGTATTTGTTATTGGTTGGGTGGCAACCTATCCGGGTTACCGGTTAATGGGGTCGTCACATACGTTTTCCTTTACCACGGTCCATTGAATTCAATGGTTTTGTTCTTCCACCCTTCCGACAAATTAAAAACCGGGATGAGGGATCCTTAGTTCCTAAATGGTTATGAGTAATCCTAATTATTATCTTGAATCCGACACTTCGACCAAAATCCCAATAAAATTTTGTCGCCTCATTTAATGTGTTAAAAATCATACCAACACTTGGCACAACATCATTAATATTCGCAAATGTAAAACCACAATTTTCGTTTTCGATATTAATATCATCATCATTATAATAATCTTCATCATCTTATTTTTACCTTTATTAACATCATTTTTCCCCCATCATCATCATCCATATTCCTCTTTTCCTTACCTACATTATCATAGGCATCAACATCTACAATTTCAACACAAAATAATTTTCAAAAACTTGGTTTTTTCCAACGGACGTAACAACTTCATAATCATAATCATAATAATTATGCTCCTCACCAGATGAACTAGAATCATTAAATAAAAATGAATCCATAAAATTACAAAATTTACCTTTTTTTTATAATATTTGACCTCCAAATGATGAGCAAAACTGCACTTTGAAATCTTAAAAGAATGTTGGGAGAATGGGAAAATGTTTTAAGGATGTTGAGAAAATGGGAGAATGTTTTAAGGATGTTGGGAGAATGGGAGAATGTTTGATTGAGAAGAAACTGATGTTTCGGCTGTAGGGTAAGTGTTCCTGGCTGTAGCAAAGGCACAATGAAACATTGCTCCAGGTGAACATTAATTGCAGCCACCCACCGTCATCCACCTCATTTGTTGCAAGTAAAAGATTTTGCTAGCGCAATGCTTCATTGCGCCAGGCACACCTAGGGCAATGTTGCAATGTGACCTACAGGTTTTTTTTATTATTTTTACCAAGAAATGAATATTTATTCATTTAAAATTCAAAATATCATTAACACCGCATTATAAATACTTTTATTTCTTACGAACTTTAAATTTTGAGCAATTAAATCGAAACATACTCAAAATGTATGAAACAATTATTTGAATACAAATTCAGTTCAATTAATTTGAATATTTAGTTGTTATTTTTTTTTTGTAATAAAAATGTGTTTTGTTTGTTTAACTTAAATAATCATAAATTGATATGTACAAACTAGAGGTACCCACTCGTTGAAAAACAGACGATAATAGTAATAGAGATGACAGTTCATTCTTGTAATAACCCTAATTTCTGTATTCGGGAAATTTTTTCATTTTTAGATGAATAGTGTTTTACATGGATGAATAGTGATTTTGTGGATGAATAGTGATTTTTGACGACTGAGAAAATTTTCATGCCACGTATGTATGAGACATGGTATGGATATTTCGAAGTCATATTAGTGATCCACGGGGTAAATAAGTGTATGTAAACGTGATCGGAATTCAGAAAATCCAAAGTTTATTTTTATGGAATATTTGACCGCGCAGTAAAGAGCATATCAATGTGATCCAGAGAAGTGATATATTTAAATTGAGAATTCAAGGATTTTATATTTATTATTTTATTTAATGTGATTTAAGGATTTAGAACGAAAACCCCTGAGTTAGTGCAACGAACGTTCTAGAAATCGCTAGAACTTTATAACGAGATTAAACGATAAAGCGAACAAATTATGGATTTTGGATTGAGTTCATAACAAGATTAAATATCCTACATGATCATCAAGAGAATCATATCAAGTGGATTAAATGATTTAATCAAGGATTAAATCAAAACAATTTAGAATCAAAGTGATTTAATCACTTAAATCAAACATAAAACAAAACAAATATCAAGAAAGCTTCTTGAAGACACTTTGCACAAGGACCAAGGATCAAACACAGCCATAAACATCTGACATTTTCTAGATATTATCATCAAAAAGGAGTTGACAAGTAAAGATTGGACGAAAGCAAAAAGAAAATCAAGAACAACCAAGAAAACCAAATTTGGGCAGTTTCTGACCAGCAGAAAAAAGGGGTTCAAACCCTTGCTAGGAAGCTTCAAATTTGATGATCTATAGCTCAAAAGAAAGCCCTTGAAGAGTAGAAGGTAATGTAAAAATTTCAGCTCCAACCATGGAGTGTAAGATATCCAAAAGTTCTCCCAAAGTTGATGATGAATAGTAATGAATAGTGTTTTAAGTTTGTTTCCATGTTTTGTTCATGGCTTTCAGCCTTTGTTAAGACTACCCAAGGCTATTATAAGGTGTACAAAGCTTTGTTAGTGTTGTGAGAGCATCAAGGAAGGTATAAACCTCAACATTACCTTTTATTTTTATGAGTTTTGGTGGAGTTTTGATGTTAGTGTAAAGATGAGTTCATATTAAGAGGTTACATGATTGTTAATCCTTGTTTTGAAATGTATATGTTTAGTGGTGGCCATTAGACCTTACCACTGACTTTAGAGGTCATGTATGAGTGTTGATTTATGATAGTAGAGTATGGGTTGCTTTGTGTGGGCTTGTTTGAGATGAAACAAAATGGAAATGCTTGAATTAGAGCCATCGTAATGTCCAAAATTTTTGTACCTCTTTAAAAGTTGAAACCCGAGACCATAACTTTGTTTGAATGGTAACCACTGCCAATATTGTGTAGATATTGTTGTCTAGTTTATATGGCCGCAAGAATCGTGTCAAAAGAGTTTACGATTTGTGAGATATGACCATTTTAGTGAAAGTGATTCGAGGAATGATGTCGCAGAAATGTACCAACTTTGTGGTTACGTTTGAGACCCTTAAGAGTTGAAATAGAGTATGATATTATGAGGATAAATGCTAAGGTCAGTTAACAAAGTATGAGCGAATGTTTCGAGTCCAAAAGATTATTTTTCAATTTTATAAAAATGCGTTAGCCGAGGTTGCGCAAGTGAAAACCACTAAGAATACGACTTAGAAACCAATGTTGAAAATGGTTAAGTATAACTTGAATTCGAGGATTGATTTCGAACCAAACTTATGACTTAAGTAATTGTCGACTAACATGGACTTAGCATGAGTCGAGAGCGAGCAAATATTGCATTGGTTGTGATTCGCTTATGTGTTTAAGCATTGAGTTATAAGTTGATTATCTAGGGGATGAATCAAATGTTTTTCATTGAATTTGTCTAAATCGTCCGACATCGTCACGAGCCCCTACCACCTCTCGAGTATCAGGCACGTTTTCAAAACCTATACTTTTGAAATATTTTTGTATCAGGCACGTTTTCAACACCTATACTTTTCAAAATGAATGTTCTTCTCCTTTCGTTGATATCTTTAAGAGCATAAGATTCAGTCCTGATTTCATGACATCTGTTCGTCGCTCAGTTTGAGATTCTGGCTATAGGCCAACAAGTAATTAGCGGTTAGCTTCCATTTTTTTCGGAAGTAACCAGAGGATTTGAGTAAGGTCTGTGAAATGGGTAATCACCCGGGGAACTCGAATTCGCTTTAGTTCCGAGGTCAGGGCAAGAAAATAGGGAACCAGAATTGTCCTCTACATGTAGAAAAATAATTGATCACGAGGGCCCTAAGCATACCTACTGATCATCGAGCTAAGGGTGCGCCTGAGAATTCCCGACACATAGTTCAAATAAAATCTCTCCTCTATATGGAGTTCAGTATTCTCATCTGGCAGTATCTAGAACTGCTAAACATTGTCTACCCGAAACAGGGTTTCCGCATCCAAATTTCTATCAAATCCCAACTAAGGGGAAACATTCGAGTTTTTCAATAAAGGATGCATGTATTTATAAATTGCTTCGGCAAATATGAGTTTCATATATCTTTCATATAAGATCATAATTGATAATTGAAGTACTAAGATAGTACTATTTTCGAATATTTTCCTATAAGGATATAAATTCAATTTGTTGAAATATTGAGATAATAAAGAGTTTAATTATTTTCCGATAAAGGAGATAATTTCAATATTGAGATATTTTGACAAATATTGTCTTATACCAAGTTTTATACTGTATTTCATACAAAGGCAGATCTTGCAATGTTTTTATTTTCTTGCTAAGCTTTCGTTCACTCTTTCTTTATTTTATATATTATATAGCAGCTAAGCAGGATGCCAAGGATCCGTCACACACCCCGCAAGCAAGTGGAAAATGCAATGCGTTTCCGTGAGCAGTTCATGGCAGCGATCCCTGAGATAGTAAGGACTAGTTGGATCGGTCTGTAGCTTTTGTTAGCCCGCCTTATATATAAGTATGACTTGTGTGAAAGGATGATGAGAATCAAACATTTGAGCCGCTGACGCGCCTTCACTTAGAGGTTGCGCCTTCACTTAGAGGTTGCATCAGTAGTAAGATTCAGTAAACATTTGGGTATTGTAATATTTATATTTTATTCCGCAGTTATTATAATGTGTCGTTTCTGAGACTCTAACCTCTGTGTGTGTGTGTGTATGTGTGAGGATTGTTTATATTGTGGGGTCAGGAGCAGGTGGATTGCATATATTGTGAGTAATACAGGTACAACGAGGAATAAATGGATCGTGATTACCCTAGATCCCTGACCTGGTGTCTGGGGGGCGTCACAATTCTTAAGAAGTTGAAATAATTATAAGTTAACATATTATTGAGACCTTATCAATTCAGTTAGAGTTTTATTTGATTTAAAGTAAGGAATGAGTGTTAGAGTTTATGGTGATTGCCCTTAGTTTGTTTGTCATGAAATGTATATTTTCAGTTTGGTAGTATGTATATTGGATTATTTATTCTTTTCTATGAAAACATGGTATATTAAATTTTATTATTTTTCACTCGTAAAATAAGATATTTGAAAATGAGTATCACCTATTTTTTTTCCATTTAACTATCTTGTTACAACAAAATTATGTCCATAAAACTGAAATCAAGTATGTAATATATAAACACCTAATCACATTATTATATATGTATCCTTGCAATTTCATTATCGCATTAAATGACATGAAATTCCTTTTCCATTAACAATTAACAATTTGTTTTTGACATATATTAGAAGAAAGTGCTTACTTGACCTTGACAAATCGTTTGTGTTGTATATATTCATGTCGTGTATTGGGATCTTGCATGAAATTGACTTGAAATTAAATCGTATACTCGAAATTCGAACACAAAATAACACTAAACTACCCAAATTTTTCGTGTACACAAAACAATACACGAATAGTTACATGAAATATTAATCTATATCCAAGTTATGTAAATATGTAACTATATGACTGAGAACAACATTGAGATGGTACCAAACAAAACTAAGAGTAGTATACACGGTGTAAAGTCTCCCAAACAAAATGAACCCCTCCTTTTTTTACTTTTTCTTAATTTTTGTAAATAACAATCTCATTTTGTGTAGAATCTTACTACCAAGTTAGTAAATTTTTGTACCTATATTTTATGATTTATTGATATTAACAAATAAATATTATCAAATTTTGTTCTTTTGGGAATTCGGTATATTTAAATATTCAGTACCATGGATCCCTAAAATATTTATCATATTAGTTCACTGAAAATATTTGTACGGATCGTGATCAATTTTGGAATATGTATAAAAAATTCACATATATATATATATATATAGATTTATTTCTCACGACCGCAATGAATCATTAGATTGTCTCCAAAAAAAGTTTACATGTTAGAGAGATATGAGAAAGGATCTCTACTGTGCAAGATCCACGGAATGAATGTAGTAAGACAAAGGAAACTCTCAACTAATCTAATTTGCTACGTGTTCAATCAATATTATGTTTTTACAAATAATATGTCTTTTTATTAGTGAATTGATATACTATAGAAAAATAAATATTATAAACCAATCAAACAAATCCAACATGTCGCACTATTAGAGTAAAGTATGACTGTTAGAGTTTATAGTGATTGCCCTTAGTTTAGAGTTTACGGTGGTTGCCCTTAGTTTTATTAGTGAAAGGATTTTGTTATATTGGTTCATTGATTTGGATAGTATAGAATTGTAGTTATGGTCAGCTACTCGAATACGTTTGGACAAATCAAATATACATATTCCTCACGACTACAATATATTGTCAAATTATCTGGTCAAAATGGCTTTAGATTTCAATGATATAAGTGAAAGATGTTAGGTTTATGTTGTTTTTTATGATAATATTTTGTATAAGTAAGTTTGTAGCTGTTCAATGGGTGGCATGTATAACAGCATCCATTGAAGAGGTAACTTATCAATGGATAAGTTCTTTTGTAACATGTATTGAGAGACTCAAGTTATCAGTTGAGAGTATAGTTGGTAGGTTTTATAAGTCATGTTGACTATCAACATATATACAGAATATGTTAGCTAATTGTAAATAGGTTGTGCTTTGTAATTCTGTATAAGTGGAAATGATTTCTCAGTAGATAAACAATCTACATCAACGGATAAGGCTCATCGACGGATAAGAAGACAATCAATCCTTAATGGATATCAGCCTTCAACGGATAACTACATCAATGGATCACTACAAGAAAAATGCAAACAGACGACACTGATCAGACAACGCTCAGAGAAAAAAGTGTCGTTCGAATTTAACAGACAACTAGTTATTTTTAGACTCGAAAAAGTGTTGTCTGAGCCAATATTGTACAACTGTTTTTAAACCGTTGTCCAAAAAACTTAATCAGACAACACTTTTTAACTGTTGTGTTGTTCAAAGTAATAGTTTCATACAACGGTTTAAAAAACAGTTGTCTGAATAAACTTGAGACAAGGTTGCAAGAAATTGTTGTTGAAATCAGACAAGTGTTTTGTGCTCGTTGTTGTGTAAAACGTCTTCAAACAACGGTATGATACTGTCTTGTCTGAATGATTTTATCTGACAACATTTTTCAGATTGTTGTGTTGTGCAACGCAATAACTATAGACAACGGTTTATTAAAGTGTTGTTTGAATACGCTTCAGACAAGTTTTCAAGAAACTGTTGTTGAAATATGTCTCAGTTAGACAAGTCTTTATGTTGTGTTGTCTGATCTTTAGACAGACATGTGTTTTTCTTTAAAAACCGTTGTCTGATGTGCAAGAATTTTTTTTAAAAAATGGCTTGGAAAATAGGCAGACCCCTGCCATCCAAACTTATAACAAACCAAACAATACAATATCAACTAATTAACCAAGTCAAGGAATCATCACAACACACCAAATCCAGAATCAACATAAAAAACCAAACTTATCAAATCAATACCATAACAAAGTTCTAGTAATTGAACATAATACATGTCAAATTAATAAAAATAACATCATTCAAGTTGAATTCTTTCATCTACATCTCTCATGTAACTAGCCACGTCCTCGAAATCATCATCTGGTAAATTGGGCATAAAAAACTCATTCTAAATTTCCATCTCGCCGGATTCCTCATTTTCATCATCGCTATCATCGTAATATTTTCTCTCGGGAAATTTCAACACCACCGACCATGATTTTTCAAGAGGATCATCAATGTAACATACCTGCTTAACATGTTTTGCTAACACAAATGGATCATTTAAAAAACCCACCTTATTCAAATTAATTAATGTGTATCCCAATTCATCTAACTTAATCCCTTTGTTCATATCCACCCACTTGCAAAGAAAAAGAGGAATCCTAAAGTGGTTATAGTCCAACTCCCATATACCAGTAATAACTCCGTAGTACGTATGTGATGTATGCTCAATATTTTTTTCTGAACCCTGCACAACCATTGTATCTGCATCTAAGCAGATTCCACTGCACTGAACTTGGCGTGTATCATCACGATTTTTGGTGCTAAAGGTAACTCCATCATTCCTGTAGCCGCTGAATGTTGGCACATCTCTATTGGGCCCATCTGCAATCCACCTTATCTCTTTTGGTACCTCCTTTCCATCCGACAAATCTGAAGAAATCTTAGAAAAGAAAAAGTACATATTAGTTGCAAGTTTAAAAAAACAAAGTGCATATAAATGCAAATTTAATTATTAAAAAATATTGAAGTGAGGTAAAGAAATGCATATTTAAATGAGGTAACTCTGTATGTTGCAATATATCATATTAATGTATGTAGAAATACAACAAATATAATTGCTTAACTATACAACTGGTATCTCAATCGACATATGGTATACTATATTATAAATTGAGTATAATTACTAAGCAGGGAACAATATTTAATTTAATTTAATCTTCTGCAATATACGCCTCGGCAATGTAACCTTCTGCACGGGCCCTATTCCTAACACATCCCTTGAATGTCTTCATATATCTATCGAAAGGATACATCCACCTAAGGAAAACTGGCCCGCATAGCTGAACTTCTCGCACAAGATGAATGGACAAATGAATCATTATATCAAACATGGAAGGGGGGAAGTGTTTTTTGAGCTAGCATACAGTTTCCACCTATTGAGATTGCATTTTCTCCAATTTATCTACCTCAATAACTTTACTATAAATTGCCTTGAAGAAGAGAAATAACCTAATAATAGTGTACCTGACTTGTTTATCCAGTGAAGACCGAATTGTAATCGGAAGCAAGTGATGCAAAATCATATGGCAGTCATGAGATTTCATTCCCTTGAGTTGAAGTTTTTCCATCGATACTAGACTCCTGATATTAGAACAAAAACCATTGGTCAACTTCATGCCAAGAAAGGATGAGCAAACCTTTTTTCTTTCAGAATGAGTTAAATTCCAAGATGCCAATGGTAACTTCTCCTTTTTCCCGGGATTTTCCGGCCTCAGCCTCAATCTTATTCCCATTGTAGCCATGTCAAGACGAACAGATTCCTTGTCTTTTGTCTTCTTTGGTATATTTAGCAAGGTACCAAGTAAAGTTTCACATACATTTTTCTCGATGTGCATAACATCGAGAACATGCCTAACCGGCAAAAGCTTCCAATACTCAAGTTGGAAAAATATTGAAAGCTTCTTCCAAACAGGTCGAGGATCAGTAATTTTGTTCCAACGAGGTTGGCGTTATGTCTTACCATATACATGGCCCCTTAGATGTTGTACCCTTTGAAACACTTCCTCTCTAGTTAACGGAATAGGAGCAGATTCCTTTTCCACAGTGTTATCAAAAGCTGATTTCTGCTTTCGATATGGATGATCACGGGGCAACCACCTTCAAACCACTGTCTTACGGTAATTAGGCAACTTGGTAGCTTTTGTTTGATCAACACAGACATTACAACCGATATAGCCTTTGATAATATTGCCCGACAAGTTACTTAAGGCGGGATAATCACTGATTGTCCACAGTAAAATTCCCCTTAGTTTGAAGTGTTGCGACAATCAGATCGTGGCCCTGCGATTTTTGATACAATAAATTAACGAGTACGAACAGAAAATTAACCTTATTCATGGTTGATTCCACGCTCTTCTCTTGTATTTCCAAATTCCCTTGAGCGAAGTGTGGCCTTCGTCTTCTCAAGTTAACCTCTCTTCTTGCTCCTGGGTAACTACAAAATTTCTTGACCAACCCTAGCAAGAAGAGAATAAGAATATATATAGGGCTACAATAGGGATCATGGATAATTAGGTTAGGCCTCCCAATGACATTTCGAGCCCAGCCCAATGTCATTTAATATTAATTCACTCCATTAAAGAATTAATATTTGCACTACCTTTCCTAATACCGTAATTTAATTAATTAATTCGGTTCCAATATTATTTGCTTATTAAATTCCCCATGTTTAAAATATCGCATGTCCATTAATTAAATAAATTACTGATAATTCATTTAATTAATATCTTTTATCCTTGATCATCCACTCAACCTTTATTTAATTATGTCGGAATAAATCCACCTGCAGGGTTTCACATAATTAAATCTTTTTGAGCTTTAAAGGGGACATCATTAACCCGAATATTATCAGCACATGGATTCCTTCAATAAATAATATTCACCATGTATATAATTCCATCACCCAAAATATAATGATATAATCCAAAAGAATTATCTCATATATAAATCAAAGCATGTAAATAATATACACGTGTAAATTACTATATCTGGATTAAGAACCTAAGCATTAATAATAATATAGAATCTTAGTTCACCTTCTTAATCAGTGTAAGGGAACAATTCTAAATTTGATCCTGTTCAATATACACAAAGTATACTAGTATTATTTAATAGTCAATATAAACTATTCTAAATAATACTACAGCCATACCAGTGGATTGTCCAATACCACCTGTGCTGTGAACCTTATTATATTATATAAACCATATTTAACAATCTAATATTCTGTATCCCATTTGATACTAGATTGTCCACAATATATAATATTAGACAGCATGTAAACATTTAAATGATTCTCAATAAAACTAGGCCAGAAATAAATGTATATACTTTAAATAAATATTTTCAGTATACACCAACAATCTCCACTTATACTCAAAATATTCTATGAGTATATCAGTGTTTATTTAATCCACTATTACACAAAAAACTATGTGTCCATCCATCCGACTCCTATCGCTTCCACATGCCTGTCAAAAACCTTGGCTGGCAAGCTCTTTGTGAAAGGATCTGCCCGGTTGTCTTCTGATGATATGTGAGCCACAACTATATCTCCTCGCTTTACGATTCCTCGTATGAGATGATACATACGTTCAATATGTTTAGCTGATTTGTGATCTCGCGGTTCCTTCGAATTTGCCACAGCACCAGTGTTATCACAATACACTGTCAAACTCCTAGGCAAATTAGGTACCACATCCAAGTCCAAAAGAAAGTTCCTGAACCATACAGCCTCCTTTGCAGCCTCAGAGGCCGCCACGTACTCGGCTTCCATGGTGGAGTCTGCAATGCATTTCTGCTTTACACTCCTCCATATAACGGCTCCACCTCCCAAAGTAAAAACATATCCCGAGGTTGATTTCCTCTTATCCCTATCTGATTGGAAATCTGAATCAGTATATCCCAATGGAAATAGATCTAAGGCCTTGTAAATTAACATATACTCTTTTGTCCTTCTCAGGTACTTGAGTATAGTTTTTACTACACTCCAATGTTCCTGACCTGGGTTCGACTAATATCTACTAACCATGCCTACAGCAAAGCAGATGTCAGGCCTCGTACATAACATAGCATACATTAAGCTTCCACATGCCGAAGCATAAGGAACTGCTTTCATGCTCTCTATATCCTTAGGTGTCGAAGGACACTGCTCCTTGGATAGAGCCACTCCATGCTTAAAAGGTAGAAAACCTTTCTTAGAGTTCTGCATGTTAAAATGAGCTAATACTTCATCAATGTAGGGCTCTTGAGATAAAGCCAACATCATTTTCTTGCGATCCCTTCTTACTTTGATCCCAAGGATGTATGCCTCTTCCCCTAAGTCCTTCATTTCAAATTGTTTGAACAACCATGCCTTTACTGATGACAACATCTTAACATTGTTTCCAATGAGTAAAATGTCATCTACATACAGTACTAGAAAAACCACTACATTACCCTCACTTCTCTTATACACACATTATTGGCTTGGACTTTGATCAAATCCATATGACTGGACTGCCTGATCAAAACGAATATTCCAGTCCCTAGAAGCTTGTTTTAGTCCATAAATAGACCTCTTAAGCTTACAAACAAGATGCTCTTGGTCTTCTTTAATGAATCCTTTTGGTTGTTGCATATAGATGGTTTCCTCAAGACTTCCATTAAGGAAAGCTGTCTTGACATCCGTTTGCCAAATCTCATAATCGAGATGAGCTTCTATAGATAAAATAATCCGGATCAACTTAAGCATAACAACCAGCGAAAAGGTTTCCTCATAATCGATCCCTTCTTTCTGAGTATTCCCTTTCGCAATAAGTCGTGCTTTCCAGGCTTTCACCTTTTTGTCAGATCCTCTTTTCTTCTTGTAGATCCACATACATCCAATGGGTTTTACACCTTTGGGTGGTTCCACGAGCTCCCAAACTTGATTAGAATACATAGATTCCATCTCAGATTCCATTGCCTTTTGTCATAGATCTGCATCTTTATCTAGAATTGCCTCTTCGTATGTCCTGGGATCCTCATCATGTTCACCAGAGACCAAGTCCGAGGACTCTCCCAAAAACATGAATCTATCTGGTTGTTGAACAACCCTCCCACTACGACAAGGCACTGGTGCAGTATTAGTGTTAAGTTGTGCATTTTCTTATGGCTGTTCTACTTGTACTATTGGCACTTTGGGATTATCTGTCCCTCCCACTAATTCCTCTAAAACGATATTACTCATGGGTTTATGGTTCATTATATAGTCTTCTTCTAAGAATCTAGCATTGGTGCTAACAATGATATCTCGATCCCTAGGACTATAAAATGAATAACCTTCCGTTCCCATGGGATAACCTACAAACAGCCTTACTTCTGTACAAGATTCTAACTTGGTCACGTTCTTGTTCAGCACATGTGTTGGACAACCCCAAATCCGAATATGTCTTAGACTTGGTTTGCTACCAGTCCACAATTCTATTGGAGTCTTGGGAACCGACTTAGAAGGTACCAAGTTTAGAAGGTAAGCCGCTGTTTTTATAACATATCCCCAGAACGACTTGGGTGAATCTGAATAACTCATCATCGATCTAACTCTCTCTAAAAGAATCCGATTCCTTCTCTCTGCTACACCATTCTGATGAGGTGTGCCAGGTGCAGACAACTGGGATGTGATCCCATTTTCTAATAAATATTCCCTAAATTCTCCAAGCAAGTATTCGCCACCACGATCTGATCGTAGTGACTTGATACATTTTCCAAGATGTCGCTTCTCCGCACTTGCTTTGTACTCTTTGAATTTTTCAAAGCACTCAGACTTACGGCGCAACAAATAAATGTACCCATATCTAGAATAATCGTCAATGAAAGTGACAAAATACTCATAACCTCCTCTTGCTTGGATACTCATAGGTCCACATAAATCACTATGAACCAATTCTAACACTTCTTTGGCTCTATTCCCCTTTGCTTTAAAAGACCTATTAGTCATCTTACCTTCCAAGCAGGATTCACATACTGGAAATGGCTCCACTGCCAACGAGCCTAATGGCCCATCTACTACCAGTCTTTGAATCCTCCTCAAGTTAATATGACCTAATCTTAAGTGCCAAAGATATGTTTGGTTCAATTCAGAAGGTTTCTTTCTTTTATTTGAGCTAGAAAGAATGTTATTAGTTTCCTTTTGTTGCAGCATTGGTTGGACAGGATTAATAATATATAAATTGTCTTGCAATGTACCAGAACATATAACTCGTTTATTCATCATAATAGAAACATTATGAGCCAAACAAACATTATAACCATCCATAGCAAGTTTAGAAACCGAAATCAAATTCCTTCTAAACGAATGTACATAAAGACAATTGTTCAAAACCAAAATCCTATCATCTCCAAAAGATAAAGTAATTATTCCAACTGCAACTACTGCTACTTTCGTAGCATCTCCCATGAACACATATATCTCGCCATCTCTAAGCATTCTGGATTGCTGGAACCCCTGCAATGAGTTACAAACATGGTCAGTGGCTCTTGTATCTACACACCAAGTGCTCATAGATATAGCCGCTATGTATGTTTCCGTAACTAGAGAAAGAGACATACCAGTATTGTTTACCTTCTTAGGAAGAGGACAATCCTGTTTCCAATGACCTGACTGCTTGCACCTGAAGCATTTGCCCTTAGGCTTTTTCACACCACCTTGAACTCCCACTTCATTAACAACCTTTCCAGCTTTCTGTGTCTGAGTCTTTTTCTTCTTTTTACCTTTCGGCTTAGATGAAGAAGCTTTCTCAGCCACATTCACTTGAACATTCTGTTTAAAAAGTCTTTCAGCTGCCTGAAGTTCTATCAGAAGTTCCGCGAGACTATACATTCTTTTGTTCATGGTGTAATTCAAGAGGAACTGCTCAAAACTTTTGGGCAAGCTCATAAGGATGATATCGATCTGGGTTTCCCCATCAATATCAGCACTAAGGATCTCCATCTCATTCAGATGAGACATCATTCTGAGAACATGATCCCTTACAGGTGTTCCTTCAGCCATCTGAGTGTTCATTAAACCCTTCATTGCTATTTGCCTAGCAGCCCTATTCTATTCTCCAAAAAGTTCCTTGAGATTAAAGAGCATATCTGAAGCTGTGGCCATAGCCTGATGCTGATGCTACAAAACACCCGACATTGCTGCCAGAATGTAACATCGCGACATCTCATCAGCCTTAACCCACCGCTTATAATACTTCTTCTCACTTTCAGGAGCATCTTCAGCAGGCTGATCTGGCTTGGGTTCATAAGTGCAAAATTTGTACTCCTCAACAGTCAACACTATGTTCAAATTACATTTCCATTCAATATAGTTTGATCCAGTAAGTTTGTTATCCTTAAGTATGGTGAATAATGGATTAAAGCCCATAGTGATCTAATCCTGAGAATCGTAAATGTAACACATAATCAGAGGGTTGCACAAATCTTAAAACCTATTGGTTTCCTCTAACAATTAATTAAAATTAATGCACTAATATTTAAACACCATAAGTATCTAGAACGCCACGATGGGTGACATATATACCACTTAAATTCGTTTAAATATTACTTCGGTCCTATTACTAAATAATACGCCACGTTAGGGTGGACTATATATTATTTTTCATAGCTAATTGTATACCATTATCAAATATCAAATTAATAACAATAAGACCGGATGCCACCATTAAATATTTCAGATCAATAATCGATAATAGGATAATTCCCAGATCGGGGGGAGCATTGTCAAGAGGCGTCACTTAAGACCCCTTTCTAGACAGAATCATCCTTTCTCTCAATATCGAAAATCTATATTCAATCATTGGTACCCTTCTAATTAATCGAATTCTATGAAACTTGGTACTCCACGTTGGGTGGCATGTATACCTTTAAACATTAGTAATTAATTTAGGAAGTTTGTCCTAGTAATATCCATAACACTACCTGAAACCATAAATCATATGCCATGTTAGGGTGGACTATATATAATTTATATTCGTCTTAGTGTTAAATTTACATACAACAATAATGGAGACCGTGGGATTTAATTCCTAATTAATTCCCTCACCCACTTAGAATTTTAATTAAAAAATTGAGGAATTTTAAAAATTAAATGGGGCCTATGTTGTTACAATTATGTCTAACATGCATTCATAATACACACATAATTTAACAACATAAAACATTTAATTAAAGCAATAAATAAAAAATCTGTGTCCGTGTTGTCCTAATTCTGTTAAACAAGCAATTATAAATTACACACATAATTAACAACACACATAATAATTTATTTAAAGCGATAATTTAAAAATAAATTGCGGAATTAAAAATTAAAACAAAAATTAAATCCACTATTATGGCCCCAAAATTAATTTTCTGCAGCCTCCAAATAAAATTCTGCCTTCCACGCCAGTAACGCATTACCTGCCTGCGTTATAGACCTTTCTGAACCTGTTGCGCCTGAGCTTCCTGCGCTACAGCGTAGTCTACAATGGTAACGCAGGACAGACCTGCGTTATAGCCTTGGACCAGTTTTTTTTTTCATGCGCCGCTGCTTTGTCTGTCTAGTTGCTTCGACTTTATTCTTCAGCAACCTCTTTTCAACAACCAACAGCAGCCCTTAACTAGCTACGCAGCGGAATAATTTTGTTCTCCGTTTCGATTTCTGATCGCATGTAATTTTTACAAAATATTCGGATTTTATAAAATCCATCAAACAATTACATAAAAAATATATCTAATACAAAACTAATTTTGTAAAATCTATTCTAACACAATCAACCTTCGTGATTTACAACCACGATAAACCATGTGGAAACCAAACAAAAATTAACCACGATTAAACCACGTGGGATCCAAACACATAATTAAAATATACATGGCCATAATAGAGGATAACAACCTGTAAAACAGAATATACAAGCCTACCACTATATACATGCATATATAATTACGACATGGACATCGTATCAAAAATCGCAGAACCATTGAACCTAGCTCTTTATGCCAATTATTGGGACAATCAGATCGTGGCCCTACGATTTTCGATACAATAAATTAACGAGTACTAACAGAAAATTAACCTTATTAACGGTTGATTCCACGCTCTTCTATTGTATTCCCAAATTTCCTTGAGCGAAGTGTGGCCTTCGTCTTCTCAAGTTAACCTCTCTTCTTGCTCCTGGGTGGCTACAAAATTTCTTGACCAAACCTAGCAAGAAGAGAATAAGAATATATATAGGGCTACAATAGGGATCATGGATAATTAGGTTAGGCCTCCCAATGACATTTCGAGCCCAGCCCAATGTCATTTAATATTAATTCACTCCACTAAAGAATTAATATTTGCACTACCTTTCCTAATACCGTAATTTAATTAATTAATTCGGTTCCAATATTATTTGCTTATTAAATTCCCCATGTTTAAAATATCGCATGTCCATTAATTAAATAAATTACTGATAATTCATTTAATTAATATCTTTTATCCTTGATCATCCACTCAACCTTTATTTAATTATGTCGGAATAAATCCACCTGCAGGGTTTCACATAATTAAATCTTTTTGAGCTTTCAAGGGGACATCATTAACCTGAATATTATCAGGACATGGATTCCTTCAATAAATAATATTCACCATGTATATAATTCCATCACCCAAAATATAATGATATAATTCAAAAGAATTATCTCATATATAAATCAAAGCATGTAAATAATATACACGTGTCAATTACTATATCTGGATTAAGAACCTAAGCATTAATAATAACATAGAATCTTATTTCACCTTCTTAATCAGTGTAAGGGAACAATTCTATATTTGATCCTGTTCAATATACACAAAGTATAATAGTATAATTTAATAGTCAATATAAACTTTTCTAAATAATACTACAGCCATACCAGTGGATTGTCCAATACCACCTGTGCTGTGAACCTTATTATATTATATAAACCGTATTTAACAATCTAATATTCTGTATCCCATTTGATACTAGATTGTCCACAATATATAATATTAGACAGCATGTAAACATTTAAATGATTCACAATAAAACTGGGCCAGAAATAAATGTATATACTTTAAATAAATATTTTCAGTATACACCAACATGAAGGACTCCTTCTTATATGCATCGTACACTTGTTTTCCATGCCACAACTTCTTGAATCTTCTATAAGTGGTTGAAGGAACACATCAATATCATTTCCGGGCTGAGTCGGTCCGGATATCAACAAACATAGCATGATTTACTTTCTTTTCATACAAAGCCATGGGGGAAGGTTGTAAATTGATAGTAGAACAGGCTAAGAAGAGTGATCTACTTTTCCGTGGAAAGGATTGAATCTATCAGATGATAAATCTAACCGTAGGTTTTTAGAATCGGAAGCAAACTCTGGCCACATCTCATCTACTTCCTTCCACGTTCGTGAATCTGCCGGATGCCGTATTTTATCATCCTTTAGTCTATCTGTGTGGTGCCAAGTCAGGTCCTTTGCTGTTTCAGGTGAATTGAACAAATTTCTCAACTGTGGAATTAACAGAAAATACCAAAGAACTTTGGCAAGAATCCCTTCCAATTCATCTCCATTTTTTTTCAACTTCCATCTTGAGGCCTGACAAATGCGGCATCTTGTTTCATCTTCGTCTCTCTAGCCACGGTATAAAAGACCATCATTCGGACAAACATGTATTTTTTCATACTCCATTCCTAAAGAACAAAAGGTTTTCTTAGCTTCACCGAAAGAAGAAGGAAGAGTGTTTCCTTCTGGAAGCATGGTCCCAAATGCAAGTAGAATTTCAGAGAAACAAGAATCAGACATTTCAAATTTTGCTTTTATGTTATATAACTTCACTAAAGCCTTCATCTTAGTAAATCCTTCACATCCTGGATAAAGGGGTTCTTGTTTAGATTGTAGATGTTTAAATAAATCTGAGGTATCTACAGAAATATCATCATCACTAGTGCATTTATCTTTTTCCATCGGAGTTTGATCCACACTTTGTGAACTGCCGACCTCGTCAGCGAAAGAAGGACTTCCTGTATTTACCTCTCCATGCCAAATCCAACATGTGTAGGTCTGGTCAATACCATTGAGGAAAAGATGATCCCTGACTATTCTCAAGTTCCAAGATTTACTATGTGCGCACCTTAGACATGGACAACTGATTTTGTTTTCATCAAACCTTTCTCAAGTGCAAACATCAACAATTCATCCACTCCTGTTTGGAACTCTCTTGTTCTTCTTTTAGCCCGCAACAAGGACCTATCCATTTTTTGAATTAAAAAAAACCATAAAAACCTTTCAATCATCAAGTTTAAAGCCTTATACTAAAACCAAACATGACATTATTTACTAAATAGTCATTTAATGATTGTACAAGTAACATTATAACATTCAACTTATACTAAAACATTTTAATCATGATGTTTAAACTCTTTCAATCATCTCATCTACAATGAAGAATCAATAGGAGACTTAAGATAACATAAATTCACCTTAATTTGAATTACCTAAGATGTGCAAAGATGGGAAAGATGGGCAAGATGCGCACGATGATTTCGACGAACACATATGGGAATTAGCCGGAGATTAAGATGGGAGAGGGAGAACGAATATTATTAAGATGGGTATTTTGAAGAGGAAGTTTGAAGATGGGTATGCTCAGAACCCAACTAATTAGAAAAAGTGTGATATCATAAATATTAATAATTAATGTGTCCAGAGTATAATAAATATAATAAATATAATAAATATAAGTCAATAAAACCCACACAACGCTTTTGAACAAAAGGATAGTCGTCTGTTGATGTTACGATATATCTAATTTGTTCCTTATTTTTGAAAAACAAATATTGACGATCCAACCGTACGGATGTTACGATATACCTAATATATCGATAAAATAAATTTTTTTGAAAATTAAAAAATTATTTTGGCTCACATCTTAGCGATAGACAACAATCTTGTCCGGTACCAGTAACCTGTGCTGTGTAGCGGATTGTTGTTCCTAATTTTTGAAAAACAAATATCGACGATCTAACCGTACGTATGTTACGATATACCTAATATATCGATAAATTAAATTTTTCAAAAATTAAAAAATTATTTTGGTTCACGATCTTAGCGATAAACAACAATCTTGTCCGGTACCAGTAACTTGTGCTGTGTCGCGGATTATTGTTACTTATTTTTGAAAAACAAATATCGACGATCCAACCGTACGGATGTTACGATATACCTAATATATCGATAAAATAAATTTTTAAAAAATTAAAACATTATTTTGGTTCGTGATCTTAGCGATAAACAACAAGCTTGTCCGGTACCAATAACCTGTGCTATGTCGCGGATTGTTGTTCCTAATTTTTGAAAAACAAATATCGACGATTCAACCGTATGGATGTTAAGATATACCTAATATATCGATAAAATAAAATTTTAAAAATTAAAAAATTATTTTGGTTCGCGATCTTAACGATATACAACAATCTTGTCTGGTACCAATAACCTGTGCTGTGTTGCGGATTGTTGTTCCTAATTTTTGAAAAACAAATATTGGCCAGACAACCGTACTGATGTTATGATATACCTAATATATCAATAAAATAAATTTTTCAAAAATCAAAATATTATTTTGGTACGCGATCTTAGCGATAAACAACAATCTTGTCCCGTACCAATAACCTGTGCTGTGTCGCGAATTGTTGTTCCTAATTTCTGAAAAACAAATATCGACGATTCAACCTTACGGATGTTACGATATACCTAATATATCGATAAAATAAATTTTTCAAAAATTAAAAAATTATTTTAGTCCGCGATCTTAGCGATAAACAACAATCTTGTCCGGTACTAGTAACCTGTACTGTGTCGCGGATTGTTGTTCCTAATTTTTGAAAAACAAATATCGACGATCCAACCGTACGGATGTTACGATATACCTAATATATCGATAAAATAAATTTTTCAAAAATTAAAAAATTATTTTTGTTCGTGATCTTAGCGATAAACAACAATCTTGTCCGGTACCAATAACTTGTGATGTGTCGCGGATTGTTGTTCCTAATTTTTGAAAAACAAATATCGATGATCCAACCGTACGGATGTTACGATATACCTAACATATCGATAAAATAAATTTTTCAAAAATTAAAAAATTATTTTGGTACGTGATCTTAGCGATAAACAACAATCTTGTCGAGTACCACTAACCTGTGCTGTGTCGCAAATTGTTGTTCCTAATTTTTGAAAAAAATATCGACGATCCAACCGTACGGATGTTACGATATACCTAATATATCGATAAAATAAATTTTTCAAAAATTAAAAAATTATTTTGGTTCGCGATCTAGTGATAAACAACAATCTTGTCCAGTACCAGTAACTTATGTTGTGTCGCGGATTGTTGTTCCTAATTTTTGAAAAACAAATATCGATGATCCAACCGTACGGATGTTACGATATACATAACATATCGATAAAATAAATTTTTCCAAAATTAAAAAATTATTTTGGTACGAGATCTTAGCGATAAACAACAATCTTGTCGAGTACCACTAACCTGTGCTGTGTCGCGAATTGTTGTTCTTAATTTTTTTAAAAAATATCGACGATCCAACCGTACGGATGTTACGATATACCTAATATATCGATAAAATAAATTTTTCAAAAATTAAAACATTAGTTTGGTTCGCGATCTAGTAATAAACAACAATCTTGTCCGGTACTAGTAACTTGTGTTGTGTCGCGGATTGTTGTTCCTAATTTTTGAAAAACAAATATCGACGATCCAACCGTAGGGATTTTACGATATACCTAATATATCGATAAAATAAATTTTTCAAAAATTAAAAAATTATTTCGGATCGCGATCTTAGCGATAAACAACAATCTTGTCCGGTACCAGTAACCTGCGTTGTGTCGCGGATTGTTGTTCCTAATTTTTGTAAAACAAATAGCGACGATCTAACCCTACTGATGTTACGATATACCTAATGTATCGATAAAATAAATTTTTCAAAAATTAAAAAATTGTTTTTATAAAATATTACATTCAAACAATAAAATAAAAGCCTATTTTCCTAAATTCAACATATTTTTAATTAAATCAAATGCCCCCTTTTTAACTCTCGTTCCCCCCAAAAAATTTTCATTTCCCCCTTTCCCGATTTCTCAATTATTTCATTTCCCCCCTATTTCTCAATTATTTCATTTCCCCCTTTCCTCATTTCTCAATTATTTCATTTCCCCCCTTCCTCATTTCTCAATTGATTAACTCGATCCGGCCCACTTTTCACTTCTCTCTTTTCACTTCTCAAGCGACTAAACCTAACTCTCTCTTTGCTCTCTTTGCAATCAGGTACTCCCCCCCCCCCCGCGCTCTCTCTCTCTCTCTCTCTCTCTCTCTCTCTCTCTCTCTCTCTCTCTCTCTCTCTCTCTCTCTCTCGCCTTGTGTGTATGTGTATGTGTGTGATTTGGGGTTTCTCTGTGTGTGTGATTTGGGGTTTCTCTATGGTGTATCATTTACATATGCATGCAATGGGGTATATATGTGATTATGTTAGTATCTATTGTTTTTGGTGTAATAGAGTTGAAAACTTTTTATTTAGTGTATATGGTGTTAGTCAAAGGTATATATGTTAGATATTTGATTATATGGCACCGACAAGTTAGATTTTTAAATATAAATGTGATATATGTGATTATGTTGGTATTTACTGTTTTTGTTAGTCATAGGTATGAAAAACATGGTATTTGCATATGTGATTATGTATGTGATGATATGCTATAATTCGATTGTGTTTTGCATATACTCTAAATATGGTTTTTGGTGTTTTTATTGTGATTCTACTGTGTTGGTTTGCGATGATGGGGTATGTTGATAATATGATGATAGTATCACACATATATGTTAGTGTAATAGAGTTTAATCATTTGTACTGCGCAGATTCATTATGGCGCCTCCGAAAAAGACAAATTCTGCTCCAAATCGAACAACAAGAAACCTTTTGCTGGCATTAAAAAAGAACAAGTCTTCCCCCGCGAATTCTTCTCCTCGTTCAACAAGGAACAAGGAAAAGGAAGTGGCGTCTTCCCCTGTGAGGTCTTCTCCCCGATCAATAAGGAACAATGCGAAGGCAGTGCAGTCTTCCCCTGTGAGGTCTTCTCCCCGATCAATAAGGAACAATGTGAAGGCAGTGGAGTCTTCCCCTGTGAGGTCTTCTCCTCGATCAATAAGGAACAAGGCGAAGTCAGTGGGGTCTCCCCCTGAAAATTCTACTCCCCATACTCCAAAGAGGAAGGCTATTTCTACAAACTTACAAAGTCAATTGTCTAAGAAGAGTAATTTGTCTAAGAAGAGGAAACGGGTGGAAAAAGAGAAGCCTAACAGACAAGAAGGACCAAAACTTTTAAAATGCGGATCTGTTACAATGCATCGGATTTTAAGGCGTAAGATGTTGGGCATCAAAAAGCCGGTTTCTTTTAATTCAAAGGGTGAACCTTATGGTCCAGCATCCATAGAGATGCAATCTTATATTGGAGTGCTTGCTAGATCTAAAGCTCCAATATGGTATGACTCTTGGAAATGAGTTCCGAAGGGAAAAAAAACAAAGATTTGGGATTGTGTGAATATGGCATTTGATGTGCCAGAAACAACAAGAAATATGGTGTTGCATTCTGCATGCAAAAAATGGAGGGATTTCAAATGCCGTTTAACAACCCATTATATCCTTCCAAATAGAAGTAACCCTGAACTGCTACAGTTTCCTCCGGCTGACTACTCATCTATTGAGAAGGCGCATTGGGATATCTTTGTTGCTCACCGGTTATCTGATGATTTCTCTGTAAGTGTTTCACTTTTCGGTTATCAAATTCTCATATTGTCCATCGGTTTAGTGGGACATCTTTGGCACTAACATTTCTATGTTGTTTTTGTGAAGGTGATCCACAATACTCAGAAAAAGAGAAGGGAGATGAATCCATAGCCTCACTATATGTCCCGTAAGGGATATGCTAACGTAGAAGAAGAAATGGTTAGTGATCAAGAAACATGCTAGTTTATTATTTTCCTATGACATTGTATGATTATGATTTTATGTTAATCTTTTTAAATATGTTTGTACATATCCAGTCTCAAGGTGATCAAGAAACAGAGATAGATCGGTCTTGTACCTGGATACGTGCGCGACAAGATAAAGATGGGAATTTTAAGACGGATGAAGTTAAAAGCATTGCTGAGGATATTGTAAGTTATTCATTTCTGTTGTATTTAAAATTTACTCCCAAGCTGATTCATGATTGCTTAACAATTTTTGTTTGTTTTTTAGGAGAAGATGAAACAGAAAGTTCGTGATGGGGAAGTGACGGAGGAAGGAATTGATGATATTTTGACGAAAGTGTTCGGTAAGCCGGAGCACAGAGGACGAGTATGTGGGCAAGGGACTCATGTCAAGCAGTCCGTTTATTTTAATCTTCCAAGGTAGAAAAAGAAAGGCAGGTCTATTAAAGATAGGATACAAGAAGGCATTCAAAAGTTTATGAAAGAGGAGACCGATAGGATTATTCAAGAGCAAGATGCTTTTTGGGCTACACAGATGTCAAACCTGAAATCATCTTTCTGTGGAAAGAAATTTAATTTCGATTCTAGTCAAAATTTTGGATCACAAGGAAGCTGTTCCAAGACTGCTTTCAAGGAATTGGAGTTGAAGGGTGTAAAAAAGAGACTGGATCTCATCCAAGACCCCGAGATTGAAGAGAATAAGGCTGAGGTGCCCGAGAAGAAGAATGAGGTTGAGGAAAGGGCTGAGGTGCCCGAAAAGAAGAATGAGGATGAGGAAAGGGATGAGGTTGAAGACAAGACTGGTGTTGAGGAGAAGAATCCGGAGTTTGTTGTGGTTTTGGAAGTTGAAGATGGGGAAAGGGCAATTACGAGTAATTGTGAGAATCCGGAGTAGAAACTTGCAGTTGGCTCACCAACCAATGTTGTTGCTTATGCAACAATTGATACCGATTATGATGTTATTCATGGGAAACCTCTTGGAAAAGAGAATGCACGAGTCTCCATTACCCGTGTAATCCAAGGCTCGGCTAAGATTCCTTTCCCTATTGACGATGAAATCATTACTGTGGAAGCTGCTATTGGAACATACATTGCTTGGTCAAGAGACCTCATAAATGAAGTGAAGACGAGCTGTGCTCTGGTAGATGGAACTGCAAAGGTTAACTTCTGTTTGAAACATATGTTATTCTTTTTACTTGTAAATATTAGTGAGTCTACTTGTATTTACTAGTTCAGATTGCATTCTCAGTATTCTTTTTAAATTTTCCTTTTCAGGCAAGTAAGAAAATTGGTGGAAAGAAGGGTAGAAATGTTAAAAATTGTGTCCCATAACCTGAGTATGTCGTTGACATGGATGAGGAATACCACCCCACTCTAAAGCGCTTATGGCTTTGGGCCAAACATGCCTTGAAGGATGACCGTACATTATCTTTTGAGCTAAGCCAAGAAGCTCTTGGAGAAACCACTAAACAAATTATTCTTTTATCAGACGTGCATGTTTTGTGCAGTGGAGGTGATATATCAGGCTCTGTGATTTGCTTGTATATAAAGTAAGTTTCAAAATTAACAATTTTATTATGCGATTGTTGTATAAACTTTTGAACTTGTCTTAATGATTGTTTAATTTTCTTATACAGCATTTTTCAAGTGATTTTGAGAAGGCATAAGATGTCCGAGATGATATCATTTGTTAATCCTGGAAAGATAGGTGCCCTTGGATGTGGAAATGCAGGAGATAGGTCACGTGCTCTTTCGATCAGATTCAAGAATGTAAAGCCAGGCCAAATATTTCTGTTGCCATTTAACGATTTGTGAGTACCTCTATATTTTTCTTTTATTACTTGTGACTTGTGTTATGATTATTAATCAAATCTAACTTAACCTTCCCCCTGATTTATAATATATATAATGTGTTCATAATTTTTTAGGAACCATTGGGCATTGACTTATGTGATTCCAGACGAGCAAGTGGTGTACCACATGGACCCATTGAAGCGCCGGATTGCAATTGAAGAATGGACTGAAGTGGTTGACAAGTAAGTACCGCATAAGAACTTTATTTAATTTTGAATCCCTTTAGCAATTAAGTGGTACTGTGTAAATGTTGATTTACATTGATATATTGGCATAGTGGAATTAAGCTTTACAAGGAAAATGCGAAGAAGTTAGTAAAGAAGAAAATAACATGGGAGAATTTGGTGGTAATATTTTTTCCCGTAATAGAGTTATGCAATCAGTTCTCTGGTCTTTACATGTATGTGTAATGGTTATAGTTTGTTCGTGTATTTACCAGGGCATTCCTCTCCAAAATGGGAGTAAAGATTGTGGCTTGTTTATCATGCACTATATGAAAGAAATATGCCTGGACAAGGAACTCAAATTTGCAACAAAGGTAAAAATTATAATTTTTTAATTTTTTGTCAATGTTCTTCTGTTTTGTGGTGACAATCTGACTTGCACCTTAATTTACAGTGGCTACGGAGAAGCAGCCTACCTTACAGCATCGATGACATGAATGAATTAAGGTTGGATTGGGCAAAGTACTTCATGGCGCACCACGCTGTTTAAAAGCTTCAATGTCAAAACAGTGGGTATTTTTGGTTGATCATTAAGTGAATTAGCTAGTTCAATGTTCATCCCAAAATATTTTAAGTTGGTTATTTTGGTTGTAAATTCGGATTTAGATCGACGTAATGGTGGTTGGTGAATGGTTTATGGTTGAATGATGTTGGTTTTTGCTGAATGAATATTGGTGAATGGTAGTTTTTGGGTGAATATGCATTGGTAAATTTTGGGTTTTAAATTTTCAGTTATAGTTCTCTTTTCTGTATATCTAAAACCATTGTCTATTCTATGCACATACGACACATTAAAAGAAAAAACAATAGTCTGAGTACAAGAAACACAAATAAAAACCATTGTTTAAAGAGAACACATACAACACATAAAAAGAAAAACCTTTGTATGACTACAATAAACACAAGCATTTGGAAGGGATAAACCGTTGTGTGTTGGAGTTCTAACAACACTTTAAGATAACCAAAGCTTTGTATGTAGAGAACTTCAACAACGGTTTCCTTCATAATAAATAGTTGTGTGAAAAGGACTCATGCAATGCATTTGTTTCTAAAAACCATTGTGTCACAAACGATACAACAACAATTTTTATTTGAAAACCCATTGTTTTTTATACTTAACAACAACAATCATAGTTATGAAAACACTTGTCTGAAATGATTTCAGACAAGATTTTTTAAACCAACTATTGTTGTGTCTTGGCATCATACAACGCTTTTCGTAACTAGACACGTTGTGTGGAAACCTTTGTGACAAGGGTTTCTTAGTATCAGACAATGGGTAAAAACAGTCGTTGCATAATTCTTTTTTATATAAAACTGGTATATGTCATGCTATCCAACAACGGTCATGGTTTATAAACCACGTGTCTGAAATGATTTCAGACAAGCATTTTTCAAGCGACTGTTGTTGTTTCTAGGTATTAGACAACATTTTCCAAAACTAGGTACGTTGTCTGGTACACGATCAGACAACAATTTTTGTGCTGTTGTCTGATCTACATATTAGACGGCATCTCAATAGATGAAAAGTATAATGCAATGTAATATGTAATAGAGGACATATATAACTCAACTAGGATAAAAGATAAATAATATTAACTCTATACAGGGATCATGAAACTTGAAGAACAGGCACCGACAAGAATCAAGTCGCTGAAAGAAGTTCATTAACATGATCAAGCCTCAGTGACAGAATAAAGATGTACAGATGATTCAGTTGAAGGGCCAAAAGATTCCATGTAGTTATTATTTGAAGATATTGTTGCAGGCTAATCAATTGGAATGTAACGAAGGTGTGAAGATCAAGATCAGTGCTAGTCACTTGTGAACCAGACTAGTGCACTAAGTGTCAGCACATACGAGAAGGATCAACACATTAATTCACAGAAAGAATTGCCAAAGCCTATTGACGATCAAGGACAGATATAATATCTCAAGCAGAATAAACAGAAGAGAGAAGACAAAAAAAATGGTAATACTATTCACGGTTACTATTCATGGTTACTATTCATGAAGTTACTATTTATGGCTACTATGCAAATAGTGGTTACTATGCAAATAGTGATTACTGTGCAAATAGTGGTTACTGTGCAAATAGTGGTTACTATGCAAATAGTGGTACTGTTCAAATAGTGGCTGGTGGGGGCCACGGGAGAATTTTTTCAGCAGACACGTTTTGAGGTTGGTGGAATAGTGAGGTGGGGCCCATTGCATAGTGCAGCATAGTATCGTATAGTAACTTTCTAAAATCTATAAATAGGCCTGTTGTATTTCATTTCAAAACACACCTCAACACACAACTATCTCTTCTCTCTCTTATATCTTCTCTGTGTAAGCTGCTAGACAGTCCATCTAGTAGGAAAGTCGGCTTAGCCCACTTTCAGGAAGTGTCGGGTAGAAGGTCCTCGTGCCTAAACTATCTTTAGGAGTGTTTGATTTTGTAGCTAATCCATAGGATTAAATTGTGTAGCAAACCTCCGGGTTTTATCTATTCAAATATATTTCCCAAACAATTGTTTATTTCGATTCAGTATTTTTGATTTCATATTCACAACAAAAATTGAAATATTGCTAAATAACGTATTCAACCCCCCTTCTACGTTATTCCGGACCTAACAATTGGCATCAGAGCCACTCTGTTATTATACAACAGTTAAGATCCAAAAAGCAATACAATCATGACAGAGAAAACACAAACTCCAACAAGCAGATATGAATCAATCAGAGTTCCAATACTCAGGGCATCAGAATATCCCACATTGAAGGTGAAGATGGAAATGTTTCTGGAGGCTACAGATCTAGAGTACTTAGACAGAATCCATGATGGTCCACATAAGCCTACCAAACTTTCTGTTGTAGTTGTTGGGGAGGAACAGAAAATGATTCCAAAGGAGAAGAAAGACTACACTCCTAAAGATATCTCCTCTATTAGCAAAGATGCCAAGGTAAGGCATTTATTACATAGCACTCTTGACAATGTTATGTCTAACAGAGTCATTGGATGCAAAACTGCTAAAGAGATTTGGGATGCTTTGGAAGTCAGATGTCAAGGAACCAAAGCCATCAAGAAAAACAGGAGAACAATACTCACACAGGAGTACGAGCACTTTGACTCAAAGTCTGATGAGTCATTAACAGATCTATATGACAGATTCCTGAAATTGCTGAATGATTTGTCACTGGTAGTTAAGGAGTATGATCTTGAAGACTCCAATCTGAAATTCTTGTTGGCTCTTCCTGAGAAGTGGGATTTAAAGGCCACTACCATCAGAGACAATTATGATCTGTAAGACATGTCTCTTGATGAAATCTATGGAATGCTCAAAACTTATGAGCTTGAGATGGAACAAAGAAGCAAGAGGCATGGAGGCAAGTCCAAATCAATTGCTCTTAAAGCTGAGGAGAAAGCTTCTAAAGAAGTTGCTGTGAAAAAAAGTCAATCTAATGGAAAGGCTCTTATTACAAAGTCTGATACTGAGTCATCAAACTCTGATGATGACTCAAACTCTGACAATCTCACAGACCCTGATGATGATGGCAGTGATGCGGAGATGATACAACTTGCAGCCCTGATGGTAAAAAGCTTCAAGAAGATGGCTTACAAGAACTTCAGAAAGGGAAGGAAGTTCACACGAAGAGATTCAAACTTCGAAAAGAAGAATTTCAGAAAAGCTGAGGAAAAGGAAGGTAGGTCCAGGAAAGTGGACAAGTCCAAAATCATATGCTATAATTGTGGTAAGAAAGGACATTTTGCACCTGAGTGCAAGAAAGCCATAGCTGATAAAGGTCAAGCTTACATCACAAAGAAGAAGGACTGGGCTGACACTTCAGACTCTGAAGATGAGGTGAACTATGCCTTGATGGCAAATGCTGATAGTATCTCTGAAGCTACTGAGACCAAGGTACCTCAGTCTACTTTAGCTTTTGATACTACTGATATATCTGAGTTAAGACTCTTTCTTAAAAACTTGCATGTTAGCTACAGAGATCAGACTTTAGAAAATGAAAGAATAAAATCTGAAAGTCTAGACCTTAGAAAGAGAAATGATTGTCTAGAATTAGAATTAATCCAAATGTTAACAATTCAGAAAGAGAGGGATGATGCTATTATCATTAAAACTGAATTATTGAAAAAGCATGCTTATCTTGAATCTGAACTTGTTAAAGAAAGAAACATTATTAAAACTTGGACTAACTCTGGTAAAACTACTCAGATTATCATAGAGAATGATTGTTGGAAAGAAGGTCTAGGTTACACTGATAAAAAGAAAACTGTTAACTTAGAAGCTGAGACCTCTAAACCTGTATTTACTGAAAAGGCTGCAAAACCCAAACTTAATCCCATGAGGTTTGTACCAAAATCTGACAAACCAAAATAAGATGAAGTCAAATCAGTAAATGTTAGTTTAATGTCTCAGAAACAGCTTAAACACAAGCTGAAAGAGTTAAAAGGAGTGAACAATGTAAAAGAACCTAGGAAAAACAGAAATGGAAAGGTAGGCATCAATAAAAGCAATAACTATATGCCTATTCCCAATGCTCCTAGGAAGAAATGTCACAACTGTGGAAATCCTAACCATCTTGCTACTTTTTGTAGGAAGAATAAAAATATAAACTCTACACCTCCTAAGTCAGGAGTTAAGAGTGGTTCAGTTAGGTTTAAGCCACAGAATCCTTGTTTTCAATGTGGCAGTATTTGGCATTATATTTATACATGCAAAGAGTATCATAATTTGTATCATGATTAATATGAACTTAACCCTCTTTGAATAAATTCAAGATTGATTCTACATGTATAAATTCTGATAAAAAGAACGTTAGCAAAAATTCTGATAGCAGGGCTTTATTTCCAGTCATGTGTCCTGAGCATCCACTGTCCAGAACAAGGATATTTTTCCTGTTACCCTGCAATCACAGAAACCACTAATGATTAAAGCTTCAAGAAGATGGCTTACAAGAACTTCAGAAAGGGAAGGAAGTTCACACGAAGAGATTCAAACTTCGAAAAGAAGAATTTCAGAAAAGCTGAGGAAAAGGAAGGCAGGTCTGGGAAAGTGGACAAGTCCAAAATCAGATGCTATAATTGTGGTGAGAAAGGACATTTTGCACCTGAGTGCAAGAAAGCCAAAGCTGATAAAGGTCAAGCTTACACCACAAAGAAGAAGGACTAGCCTGACACTTCAGACTCTGAAAATGAGGTGAACTATGCCTTGATGCCAAATGCTGATAGTATCTCTGAAGCTACTGAGACCAAGGTACCTCACTCTACTTTAGCTTTTGATACTACTGATATATCTTAGTTAAGACTCTTTCTTAAAAACTTGCATGTTAGCTACAGAGATCAGACTTTAGAAAATGAAAGAATAAAATCTGAAAGTCTAGACCTTAGAAAGAGAAATGATTATCTAGAATTATAATTAGTCCAAATGTTAACAATTCAGAAAGAGAGAGATGATGCTATTATTATTAAAACTGAATTTTTGAAAAAGCATGCTTATCTTGAATCTGAACTTGTTAAAGAAAGAAACATTATTAAAACTTGGACTAACTCTGGTAAAACTACTCAGATTATCATAGAGAATGATTGTTGGAAAAAAGGTCTAGGTTAGACTGATAAAAAGAAAACTGTTAACTTAGAAGCTGAGACCTCTATACCTGTATTTACTGAAGAGGCTGCAAAACCCAAACTTAATCACATGAGGTTTGTACCAAAATCTGACAAACAAAAATAGGATGAAGTCAAATCAGTAAATTTTAGTTTAATGTCTCAGAAACAGATTAAACACAAGCTGAAGGAGTTAAAAGGAGTGAACAATGTAAAAGAACCTAGGAAAAACAGAAATGGAAAGGTAGGCATCAATAAAAGCAATACCTATATGCCTATTCCCAATGCTCCTAGGAAGAAATGTCACAATTGTGGAAATCCTAACCATCTTGCTACTTTTTGTAGGAAGAATAAAAATATAAACTCTACACCTCCTAAGTCAGGAGTTAAGAGTGGTTCAGTTAGGTTTAAGCCACAGAATCCTTGTTTTCACTGTGGCAGTATTTGGCATTCTATTTATACATGCAAAGAGTATCATAATTTGTATCATGATTATTATGAACTTAAACCCTCTTTGAATAAATTCAAGATTGATTCTACATGTATAAATTCTGATAAAAAGAATGTTAGCACAAACTCTGATAAGACTTCTGCTACAAAAGCTAACAACCTTAATAAGGCCAAAGGATCCAAGCAAGTCTGGGTCCTTAAAACTAATCATTAGTGGTTTTTGTGATTGCAGGGTAAAAGGAAAAATATCCTTGTTCAGGACAGTGGATGCTCAGGACACATGACTGGAAATAAAGCCCTGCTATCAGAATTTGTGGAGAAAGATGGCCCAAGTGTTTTTTATGGAGATGGCAACATAGGAAGGACTCTGGGATATGGCAATATCAATCTTGGAAATGTCATCATTGAAACTGTAGCTCTAGTCTCAGGACTCAAACATAATCTACTAAGTGTGAGTCAAATCTGTGACAGAGGTTATCATGTGGATTACTTTGAAGAACACGGTGAAGTTGTAAGCAAATCTACAGGAAAGGTTGTTGTGAAGGGATACAGGCATGGTAACATTTATGAAGCCAAGCTTTCAGAGTCTACAATTTGAGAACAAAAGTGGTCATGGAATCTATCCATGTGTCTTTTGATGATAAGAAGATAACAGGACTTGAAGATTTTGATGAACATGACCAGCTGAGATTTGAGAATGAAGAAATAAATGCTGATCTATTCTGATACTCTTTCAGACTCTATTGTTCAATCTATACCAGTAGATCAGACAGCAGCACATGTTGAGGTGGAGCAAGTGAACGATGAACCCCAATCAAGTGAAGAAACATATGCTACTAATGATTCTTTAAACTCTGAAAGCAACAGCTCAGGGGGAGCAAATAATGATTTTGGGTCTACTAGTCACCACACTCAACACAATCATGAACTTGGGGAATCATCAAGATCAGATCTTCCAAGACAAAGGATATGGAGTAGAGCGCATCCCTTTGAACAGATCATTGGTGAACCTGACACGGGTGTACAGACTAGAAGAGCAACACAGAATGAGTGCAATTTCAGAGGATTTTTATCTCAAATTGAACCTAAAAAGATTGATGAAGCTCTTGATGATCCAGATTGGGTAACTGCAATGCAGGAAGAACTCAATCAGTTTGAAAGGCAGAAAGTATGGAAGCTGGTGCCAAGACCAAAAGATAAATCTGTAATTGGCACTAGATGGGTGTTTAGGAATAAACTGGATGAAAATGGTATTGTTACGAGGAACAAGGCTCGATTGGTAGCAAAGGGTTACTCTCAAGAAGAGGGAATTGATTATGATGAAACTTATGCTCCAGTTGCAAGGCTTGAAGCAATCAGGATGTTCTTAGCATTTGCTGCACACTCCAGCTTTAAGGTTTTTCAGATGGATGTGAAGAGTGCATTTTTGAACGGAGATCTAGAAGAAGAAGTGTATGTTGAACAACCCCCTGGGTTCGAAGACAAGGACTTTGAATGTTTTGTGTACTTTCTCTTTAAAGCTCTCTATGGTCTCAAGCAAGCCCCTCGAACATGGTATGATACTCTCTCCAAGTTCTTACTTGAAAATGGTTTTACAAGAGGTATCATCGACAAAACTCTCTTTCATAAAAAGCATAAAAATGATATAATTCTGGTGCAAGTATATGTGGATGATATAATATTTGGTTCTACTAATGATTTGCTATGCAAGAGATTTGCTAAGCTAATGCAGAGTAAGTACGAGATGAGCATGATGGGTGAGTTGTCCTTCTTCCTTGGACTTCAAGTTGTTCAGAAGCCTGATGGTATTTTCATTTGCCAATCAAAATACATAAAGGATCTTCTGAAGAAGTATGGGATGGAAGAAGCAGCTACTGCCAAGACCCCAATTGTAAGAACCCTAAATTTTGTATATAATTAAAAAATTTTATTATGTACTGAGGTAATGGTGAATAGTGATTACGACTATGATGTAACGATGGAGATAATGAATGAAAGGAATAGATTTGGATTCAAATGTTTTTATGCCATGAAGAATGCTAATGGTTGATAACTTAGGTAAGAATAATCTATCTCCTAGGGGAATAAGATATGGCAATTCCAAGCAGGAGAATATTCTCATGTCATCCGGATCGATAAAGATTAGTCCAGTAGTTCCGTGAAAGGGTTAAGGACCGCCCGAGAAAGAACAAGAACATTGTCATAAATATAGGGAATAAAGGAAGAATAAAGAATGAATAGTGTTTTTGGTGGAAGTAAGAATATTATGAGACGACACTATATAGAAGTATTCGGAACGGATTTCCGAGTTCGTAATAGTGACCCAGGGGGAAAATAAATGTATGTAAAAGCTGTCAGATTCTGAAAAACCGCACTTTTATTTTCTCCGAGAGTTTCCTGGACACTGATAGACTTCAGAATTTAACGAAGGGATTTAAGGAAGATGGAGAATGATAGTATTAATATTAAGAAGATTCCCGGTAAACCCTAATTAGAAATCCGCGAGATATTCCTACGAACGTTCAGTCGAAACGAGCAATAACCGGACAAAGAAACAAGCAGGGAATCAAGATACATGCATGTAGTGGTGGAAAATATCTAGCAAACCAAGTGATGCCTCATGCAACTAGCATACTTAGAGATTAAACTAGTACTTAGAAAACAAACTACTTGGTTAGCCTTAAACCATCCAATCTTCAACACTTGTCCACTTGAATTGCATCATGGATGACCACACTACTTTATTAAAGTAGCTTTATGAAAGATATTATCCAAGACATCACAATAATTCATTATCACACAAGCCAAGCAAACAAAAACTCTCTCAAACTGCCCGGCAAGAACACCTCAAAGAAGAAAATTCATATCTCCATTTCTATCCATGATAAAATCACCAAATTTTTACCACAGCCTCTCCACTCCGCGAGAAATATTATCCCCAAATTTCATATCAATCCAAGTAGTATAGCCTAGTCAAATCACCTCCCCAAGTTGAAGAAGCAAATTGTCCTGATGCTTGACAGTTTCTGGTCTGATTTTCAAATGGCCATATCTCCTTCGTTTCTCAATGAAATTTGGTGTTCTTTAGCTTGTTGGAAAGATGGTTAGATGGTCTACAACTCTCCTTTAGGAGCCGCATCCAAGAAAGCATGGTAAGTGCCTCGTTTTTGCATATCTTTGAACTGATGTATAGTAATTTTTAAGAACTAACTTTAGTTTTACTGTTTCTTTGGATGATCCAAGCTTGTTTAAGGTGTTCTATGGGCTATACAAGGTTTTATAAGGCTAGTACATACTCCAAGGAAGGTATATCTCACCTAAACCCTAGATCTTACTTTGAATTTTATGAATTTTTGTTGAGATCTTAAGTGGGTTGCAAGATGAGTTCTTGATTGTTATGTTAATAGTTGTTTAAGACTTGATTTGTTATGTTTATGTTGTGTGGTGGTCATGAGACCTTACCACTGGCCTTAGAGCCTCTTTACAGTAGTAAATGATGTTGTTAAGCCATGAGTTGCTTTGATGATGTGCTTGAGGCATGTACGAATTTGGATCGTTCGAGTTATAGCCGTCGTAATGTCGAATTTTTGTTAACACTTAGAAACCGAGCATGACAGTAAATCTTTATTCCTCAACTTGGCAATATTATGACTGGTCCTTGTATTTCTCGAGCCATAGATTGTTTTGGCGTGAGAATCGAAATATTCCGACTTACGGTTTAGGAGTTATGGTCAAATTACTAAAATTGGTTCGGAACCGTAAGTAAAAGTTCGTAACTTCAATTGAACCCTCGTAAAGCATGTTACTCAGTGGCGAATCTTGGTAAATAAATACTAGGGTTCATAAGGAAGGTATAAAAGAAAACTACATATCAAACGGATCGTTTTCCGATTTTATAAAAATGTTGGAATCGAAGTTAAACGCGAACGAACCCCTAAAAACCCGCTTGGTTATAACTTTGGTAAAACACTTAGAAAATGAACGATAAAACTCGAAGTATAATCTCGGTTCGTAATCGATCGACTTTAGAACTTATACGACTTAAGTATATACCGAGTGTGGGTACGATGACATGTCGTAATAACGAACAAATGTCGGATCGTATCAGTAATAAAAAGAGTTACACTAAAAGGTGTATAACGAGATAATTCGAAAACGTGTTTTGATTTAAGTGAAGTTATACTTATACTTTTAAAACGTGTTAAGTGGTTAATCTCGAATGTTCTGATTGTTTATAGATCACCGAGCAGACCCAGGACACGCTATCTCCACCCACACCCGATTACCAGGCAAGTGTTCAAAATTTTGAACCTGTTGTTGTGATAATATATATGTGTGATTGCCGTTTTACATATGCCATAGCATGCGTGCCTATTGTCAAATTATATTATGATACTTGTTCCCTGAATTGATATTGGCTTATAGACTAAATACGAATTATCAGTTATAAGCTGGATTGTTTTGGTAAAACCCTTAGCGAAGGGCATATGATATTCATTCTTAAATATAGACCGGGAGTCGGTATTTTGAGATATAGATAGTCGTGGAAACCCGGAGGGATTCCAACGGCAGATTATTATTTATTTTGAGGAATGTTATTCGGGTATTATCTCGATCGAGAGATATTAAATGAATGTTAGTTTCGAATATTCACTTAGAGTTGTTTATTTAATGAATATTAGTTTGATATTCATTAGAATGTTATTTATTAAATGAATAATACTTTCGAATATTCATTTAAGGTTTTATGTACTTGATGAATATTATTTTAAAATATTCATTGGAAGTTCTATTTACTTAAGGAATATTATTTCTATTATTCATTTAAAGTTTTGATTACTAAATGAATATTATTTGGATATTCATTTAGAAGATTATTTATTAAATGAATATTATTTTCAAATATTCATTTAAGGTTTGAATTATTTATTAAATATTATTTTAAATAATTATTGGTGTCTAATTATTAATGAATATTATTTTGAATATTCATTTAAGGAGTGATTTATTTAGTAAATAATTCTATATATTCATTCGAGGATTACTTACGAGCAATATTATGAGTTAATAATATTCCGTAATTATTATTGAGTTAATAAATATTCTTGGAATATTTATTTAATTCTTTTAAATTCTTTTTAAAATGATTTATATTATTTGGAGATTATCTTTCACCTCTAAATATTATGTAAAATATTTTGGAGTCTTGTTACGACTATTTTATCAAGGAAAGGTTCCCAACTCTTTTTGTTTTTCATTTAAATCTATCTTAAAATGATTTAAATGCTCGCTCAAACTTTTATATTATAGGGGAACCTACTTGAGAAAGGTTATTTATCTTGTTGACTTCCCGGTCATAATTTATCTTTTTCACTCGCAACTTGGTTGCTATGGACTCACTAAGTCTGTGTGTACCTTCTCATCATTCGAGGGGTAAGATTGTTGGAACAAGTTGATATCCATTAACAAGCAAAAGCTTGGGAAATGTTGGTGAATTTTCCTTTCCAACTAGATACGACTACTTTATGGAGTCTTATCAACAAGTATTTCACTTGGGGAAGGGAGGACAAACTCTACGTTTCAATGCTATGGATTTATTCGAACTAGGAGTCGTGTGTAAGAGGCCGAGTCGCGCGGTCCGTCACAAGGCCTAACCATTGGTCAGGGAGTTACTATTAAAGGCAATCTACAAGTGGAGCCGTCAGTTCTTCCTTCTACCGCTAATAAACTATAGTGGGCTGTACCATCCCCGACTGATCATCAGGGAGTGGGACAGCTGGCGCATGATAACTCCAGTATTGGTTCATCTCCCAAATTGGGAATTCCCTGCAACACGTATCGAAGAGACTTCTTTCAGGTTGACGGTGTCTTCCGCAACACGTATCGAAGAGACTTCTTTCAGGTTGTAGGACTTCGAAAAATGTTAATAACTGGAATTGCAATATTTTCCTTGCAAGTTCCTCTTTATATGATAAATGATAATATCTTGCTTATTTTCGACATAGCGGATATTCCCACATATTTTACATTTTGAGTTACCTTGTAACTTCATCATTCATATCATACTGGCATCATTTCCGTAAATGCATGGCATATGGTTTGAAAGATACTTTTGAACTATTATATATTATCGTTCAGTTTAATATTATTGTTGGTGGGCTATTGCTCACCCTTGCTTTATTATCATATCACAACAACAGCTAGACCAAATGATTCGCACAAGGCGCACTCGATGCTGGCGAGGACGATGAGACTACCAGAGCCGAAACTATTGGTAGGATAGATTCATTCTTTCAGTACCAAGTATAAGGGCTGGTATGACTTATGAAAATGGATGGCAAAGAGTATGTATTCACATTGTAATTCTTTTGGGATTGTAAGAACTCATAATGTGATTAATAAAATTTGATGGTTACTCTGATTTCATCTCTGGGACTATAACGGGTGTGTTTTATATTGTTGTGTTGGGTCATAAAGATGTAATTTATTTTGAGTTGAAGTAAGTTCAAGTATTCTGGACAGAATTGGAGACCGTAACGACCGGTCCCGGACCCCGGATCTGTGGGTGTTACAGGAATGGTATCAGAGCGTACGTTATAAACCTCAGAGATGAGGCGACGTTAAAACAATAAATTCACTAAGATAATAAGAACTCTTGCCAAGTTCATAGTCGGACTACTTAATGTAGTGATGACCTATAAAACCCTTATGGGAACTCTTAAGTATCATGATAGTAACTTAGCTCGATATCGTATCGACGAGTAAGGCGACAGACCTTGAGGCATACGAGCAGCAGCGCGATGATGCTTTATTACATGCTGAAGATCAACGGGTAAATTCAATAGAGTACCCTACTGAAGACCCGGAAGAGGTTCCAGCAGATAAGGAAAAAAAATCCTGTTAGGATAAGGAGCTTACCCTCGAGGAATAAGGGTTGCAGCCAGAAAGGCTGTGATGATTAAGATATGGTGCTCAGAAAAGTGAGCATAACGAACGGAGCTATTAGCAAGAGAACTGAAGATTCATGTTGGATTCGTAGCCGGACTACTGGATGAAGTACCAGCAAGTAAGACGGATTGGAAGAATTACTCGAGATCTTATACGGAAATAGATAAGAATCCTTAGAGACTTTCATATTAACGAAGAAAGAGCTAGAGGGATGTATGATTAGCAAAGACATCGATATAGGACGAGGAACAGAGTCCCTAGAAATAGTTGAGAGGAGGCGGTAAGTGCCATATCATTTGATAAAAGAATTAGTATGAATATTGTCAGTAATAATTCGCCATGAGAAGGTAGATGTCATAGGTTGTAATTTTTGGAACCAAATTGAGGTTGATGAAGTTGTTTTATTCAGGAAAATGTCCATTTTATGAATGAATCAGTTAGAAAGTGAAAACATTGGGAAGTGACAACATGATTGGATAAAGTTATATAAGGAAGTAGTAAGCAAGACAATGATCTCAGAACCTACCGAAAGATAAGACCAGTGAGTCAAGATGAACTCGTAATGAGACTATTGTCAGAGACTAAGTATAGGGTTAATTTAACTCAGTGAAATGATGAACCAGAAACGTTAGATGCATGTGATTCAGAGGAATATTAAATTCTTTCTTTTATTTGAATGGATTTATTGTAGTTACCTTAAGTTTACTCCGATGCAGAATTATAATGGATCAAGTAATACAATCACCAGTTGAAAAAAAAAATGTGAGTAAATCTTCCTGGAGCTAAAAGATGAAATTGGTAATGACCAAGAGTTGGCATTGTTAGATGGAAAAAGGGAGACTTTGTGCTTCCAACGACGCTTCGCATAAAAGATTAGGATGTGTGCTTGCGTAACACGACAAAGTACTTGCGGATGCATTCGGATAGCATGGTTCACCAGGTTCGGATGGCCTTAGTAGTGCCAATTTTTGTGGAACAACCAACTCCGACGGTAATGTTCCTTCTGAGACTAGTGGTTAGGTACACTGACATTTGGTAATTTTGAATGTCAGGACGTATAGGTATCAGGATATTGTGTCAGGTTTCAGTTTGAAACTGTTGATTCCCTTCTAAGGGATGTATATAATTGGTTCCTCTCCAGTGGTTAAACTTCCGATCTAATGATGATTATTTCGTAAATTATGACTGCTTATGGTTCTACCTACTTGGAGGTTCATAGAACCATTCTTCAAGTTTCGAAACTGGTCTCCTTAATGTTACCAGTAGGTGGATAGATTGACCAAAATTTCCCTGATTCTGGAAAGAAATCCGGAGAATTTTGGCAAACCTTGTCTTTCTGATTATTAGAGAACATCATTGAAAAGAATGGAAACTGGAGCGAACCCTGTAGATTGGGTAAGGTTGCTGTCATATGGGTTAGCAGACGGACCCTGGGTATTACAATCGATGGTAGAGATAAAATAATGAAGTGAGATTGGACGGAAACAGGAAATGTAAGTAAGAAACCAGCCGGACTAAGAAACTCCGGGATTGACTTAAGTGAAAAGGCTGTTATGCCAGGAATGGTAAGCGTGCGTGGCACGCGGGATTGATAAGAATAGTTGAAAAGATAAAAGTAGAGGAAAGGTGGCCGGAGACGGGCCGAGTAGTCGATTAAGACTTATATGAAGTAAAGTTTTGGAAAGGTAGAAAGGTATCAAAGTAGAAGGCACTATGCCAGCAATTGCTAGATAAGTAATGCTAATTAGCCAACCCCTAAAATCATATATATTTTTTATTTTAGTATGGTCAGTTGAGGCCAAGTCACAAAGGATTATCAAGTGACTAGACCAGCAATGAAAGGACAAAGCAGGGTTGCTTCTAAGTAAGCACCGACTGCAAGGGCTTCTGATATAAAGGAAATATTAATGAGATCTTCGGAATCTTCTACTGAACCCTTTGAACCCATGTTTGGATTTGGAATTTACTAGACTTTTTGGAATGGGGTCACCCGTACTAAATGTTGGGACAATCAGATCTTGGCACTGCGATTTTTGATACAATAAATTAACGAGTACGAATAGAAAAGTCACCTTGTTAACGGTTGATTCCACGCTCTTCTATTGTATTCCCAAATTCCCTTGAGCGATGTGTGGCCTTCGTCTTCTCAAGTTAACCTCTCTTCTTGCTCCTGGGTGGCTACCAAATTTTTTTCGACCAGCCCTCGCAAGAAGAGAATAAGAATATATATAGGCTACAATAGGGATCATGGACAATTAGGTTGGGCCTTCTAATTACATCTTGGGCATAGCCCAATGTAATTAACTATTAATTCAATCCACTAAAGAATTAATATTTGCACTACCTTTCCCAATACCGTAATTTAATTAATTAATTCGGTTCCAATATTATTTGCTTATTAAATTCCCCATGTTTAAAATATCGCATGTCCATTAATTAAATAAATTACTGATAATTCATTTAATTAATATCTTTTATCCTTGATCATCCACTCAACCTTTATTTAATTATGCCGGAATAAATCCACCTGCAGGGTTTCACATAATTAAATCTTTTTGAGCTTTCAAGGGGACATCATTAACCCGAATATTATCAGGACATGGATTCCTTCAATAAATAATATCCACCATATATATTATTCCATCATCCAAAATATAATGAAATAAATCAAAAGAATTATTTCATATATAAATCAAAGCATGTAAATAATATACACGTGTCAATTACTATATCTGGATTAAGAACCTAAGCATTAATAATAATATAGAATCTTAGTTCACCTTCTTAATCAGTATAAGGGAACAATTCTAAATTTGATCATGTTCAATATACACAAAGTATACTAGTATTATTCATTAGTCAATATAAACTTATCTAAATAATACTACAGCCATTCCAGTGGATTGTCTAAGCATTCTGGATTGCTGGAACCCCTGCATAGAGTTACAAACATGGTCAGTGGCTCCTGTATCTACACACCAAGTGCTCATAGATATAGCCGCTATATATGTTTCTGTAACTAGAGAAAGAGACATACCGGTATTGTTTGTCTTCTTAGGAAGAGGACAATCCTGTTTCCAGTGACCTGACTGCTTGCACCTGAAGCACTTACCCTTAGGCTTTTTCACGCCACCTTGAACTCCCACTGCATTAGCAATCTTTCCAGCTTTCTGTGTTTGAGTCTTTTTCTTCTTCTTACCTTTCGGCTTAGATGAAGAAGCTTTCTCGGCCACATTCACTTGAACATTCTGCTTAAAGAGTCCTTCAGCTGCCTGAAGTTCTGTCAGAAGTCCCGCGAGACTATACATCCTTTTGTTCATGGTGTAATTCAAGCGGAACTGCTCAAAACTTTTGGGCAAGCTCATAAGGATGATATCGATCTGGGTTTCCCCATCAATATCAGCACCAAGGATCTCCATCTCATTCAGATGAGACATCATTCTGAGAACATGATCCCTTACAGGTGTTCCTTCAACCATCTGAGTGTTCATTAAAGCCTTCATTGCTACTTGCCTAGCAGCCCTATTCTGTTCTCCAAAAAGTTCCTTGAGATTAAAGAGCATATCTGAAGTAGTGGGCATAGCCTGATGCTGATGCTGCAAAACACCCGACATTGCTGCCAGAATGTAACATCGCGACATCTCATCAGCCTTAACCCACCGCTTATAATACTCCTTCTCACTTTCAGGAGCATCTTCAGCAGGCTGATCTGGCTTGGGTTCATAAGTACAAAATTTGTACTCCTCAGCAGTCAACACTATGTCCAAATTACGTTTCCATTCAATATAGTTCGGTCCAGTAAGTTTGTTATCCTTAAGTATGGTGAATAGTGGATTAAAGCCCATAATGATCTAATCCTGAGAATCATACATGTAACACATAATCAGATAGTTGCATAAATCTTAAATCCTATTGGTTTCCTCTAACAATTAATTAAAATTAATGCACTAATATTTAAACACCATAAGTATCTTACGCCACGATGGGTGACATATATACCACTTAATTCGTTTAAATATTACTTCGGTCCTATTACTAAATAATACGCCACGTTAGGGTGGACTATATATTATTTTTCATAGCTAAGTGTATACCATTATCAAATCTTAAATTAATAATAATAAGACCGGGTGCCACCATTAAATATTTCAACTCAATAATCGATAATAGGATAATTCCCAGATTGGGGGGAGCATTGTCAAGAGGCGTCACTTAAGACCCCTTTCTAGACAGAATCATCCTTTCTCTCAATATCGAATATCTATATTCAATCATTGGTACCCTACAAATTAATCGAATTCTATGAAACTTGGTACGCCACGATGGGTGGCATGTATACCTTTCAATATTCGTAATTAATTTAGGAAGTTTGTTCTAGTAATATCCATAACACTACCTGATACCATAAATCATACGCCACGATGGGTGGCATGTATATAATTTATATTTGTCTCGGTGTTAAATTACATACAAACAATAATGGAGACCATGGGATTTAATTCCTAATTAATTCCCTCACCCACTTAGAATTTTTATTTAAAATTGAGGAATTTTATCTAGATGCATCGCCCTATGTTATTTTTTCGAGGTCTACATGTTATAAAAATAACAATACAAAGAACACATAACATAGTAGCATGCATCATAAAATTAAAGCAATAAATAAAATTAATGTCCATGTCGTCCTAATTATGTTAAATATGCAATTAAAAATTACACACATAATTAACAACACACATTATAATTATTTAAAGCAAAAATTAAAAAATTAAATAGCGGAATTAAAATAAAATTTCCACTATTATGGCCCCAAAATATGCAGCCCTGTTCGTCCAAAATAAGGTGGTCCGTCGTTCCCTTGAAGTGCTGTTGCGCATACTGGATCGAAGTTACTGGGTCACACATCTGGTTGGTCTTTTGCGCAAGATGCTGCTGCGTTACAGGTCTTGCAGAGTTCCAACATTGGTTGCGCATGACGCTGTTGCGTTACACATGTTTTTCACTGGTAACGCAGGTAAGTCCTGCGTTACTGACTTTGTCCAAAATTTTTTTCTACGCGCGCCTCTTGCTCCTGTTCTGTTTGTTCCCAGACTTCTGTCGTCTTCAACTTCTGTCGACTTAATTCAAAAACAAGTCGAACCAGCAGCCTTTAACAGCTACGCAGCGGATAAATTTGTTTCTCCGATTTCATTTCCGATCGCACGTAATTGTTACAAAATACCCAGATCTTAATAAAATCCAACAAACAATTACAAAAAAATAGATCTAATACAAAACTAATTTTGTAAATCTATTCTAACACGATCAACCCTCGTGTCTTACAACCACGATAAACCACGTGGAAACCAAACAAAATAACCACGATTAAACCACGTGGTATCCAAACACATAATTAAAATATACATGGCCATAATAGTGGATAACAACCTGCAAAAAAGAATTATACAAGCCTACCACTATACACATGCATATATAATTACGACATGGACATCGTATCAAAAATCGCAGAACCATTGAACCTAGCTCTTGATGCCAATTGTTGGGACAATCAGATCTTGGCACTGCGATTTTTGATACAATAAATTAACGAGTACGAATAGAAAAGTCACCTTGTTAACGGTTGATTCCACGCTCTTCTATTGTATTCCCAAATTCCCTTGAGCGAAGTGTGGCCTTCGTCTTCTCAAGTTAACCTCTCTTCTTGCTCCTGGGTGGCTACCAAAAGGTTTTTCGACCAGCCCTCGCAAGAAGAGAATAAGAATATATATAGGCTACAATAGGGATCATGGACAATTAGGTTGGGCCTTCTAATTACATCTTGGGCATAGCCCAATGTAATTAAATATTAATTCAATCCACTAAAGAATTAATATTTGCACTACCTTTCCCAATACCGTAATTTAATTAATTAATTCGGTTCCAATATTATTTGCTTATTAAATTCCCCATGTTTAAAATATCGCATGTCCATTAATTAAATAAATTACTGATAATTCATTTAATTAATATCTTTTATCCTTGATCATCCACTCAACCTTTATTTAATTATGCCGAAATAAATTCACCTGCAGGGTTTCACATAATTAAATCTTTTTGAGCTTTCAAGGGGACATCATTAACCCGAATATTATCAGGACATGGATTCCTTCAATAAATAATATCCACCATATATATTATTCCATCACCCAAAATATAATGAAATAAATCAAAAGAATTATTTCATATATAAATCAAAGCATGTAAATATTATACACGTGTCAATTACTATATCTGGATTAAGAACCTAAGCATTAATAATAACATAGAATCTTAGTTCACCTTCTTAATCAGTATAAGGGAACAATTCTAAATTTGATCCTGTTCAATATACACAAAGTATACTAGTATTATTTATTAGTCAATATAAACTAATCTAAATAATACTACAGCCATTCCAGTGGATTGTCTAACACCACCTGTGCTGTGAACCATATTATATTATATAAACCGTATTTAATAATCTAATATTCTGTATCCCATTTGATACTAGATTATTCACAATATATAATATTTAGACAACATGTAAACATTTAAATGATTCTCAATAAAATAGGCCAGAAATAAATGTATATACTTCAAATAAATATTTTCAGTATACACCAACACTAAAGTGATTCATGTGTATATGATTGCCCAAGATTACGAGTAAAAATGGAAGTATAATGACTTGAGATGTATGATGTTAGGGTATTATAAATACCATGAATATATTATGACTAAGGGAAGTAAACAATGAAGGTTTATGAAGAGAGTATAGAAATGGTCAAAGATGGATCAGTATGCTGTAGAAATTTTTGTCTAAGGCAAGAACCTTTGAGAAGAACGATAAGTACTAAGAGATTCACGTTGAACTCGACCAATATCTTCCAAAACATCCTTGCTACCATTACCAAGTTCTGTAAGAGAGCAGATAGGCATACGTTGCCTTTTGGAAGGCCAAATAGGCTGACAACTATCTGAAAGAAGAGGGTGGCATTAAGTTACCAATCGATTATCAAATGAGAACAGTTGAAAAGAGACCCTTATTAAGGATACATGATCTAATTGCCAATTATAGGATGCAAGAATTCCTTGGCAGTTGAATTAAGGATAGGATATCCATAAATTAAGACAAACCCTGGGGAATGCACAAGGGATGGCATTAACCCTAATAACGACATTATGAATTCAGATGATATGAGTTGGACTTGCTAAGGCAACAATGACCGGTAAGGATTATTAAAAAGAGTTCTGGAAAGAACATAGACAGAATTATTAAAGTATTGATCAATGACGTTTTGATATACCCTGTACCCAGAAAATACAGGAGGAATGATAAGGATGACCTAAGAAACCTTACAAGGAAAAAGGTAATATTCCGAACTTCAAAATGGAAGTTTGGTAAGGAATGTATGACATAGTAACAATAATGCCAGATGAGGCATGTATGAAACCCTGATGAAGTATGGATTGAACCTATAAAGGTTGAGATTATCCTAAGATAAGGAAAGAACTAAGAAAAGAAGTATCCTAAGTAGGATTGGGAATAAACGTGATAAAGTTCCCACGGGTAGGTGGAAGCAATGACTTATGGAAAATGATTGATAGATATATTTTTCTCCTTCAGCAGAGCTTAAGGGAGAATGCCTTCACCCAACAGTGATGGGAATGAGGTAGAAAAATTTGAATTGGAATGTATCCAGAAAACATGGATTACAAGGAATTATTATTATCAGGAAAGGCCAATGAGGTGGCCGACAGTCTAAGTATAAAGGAATAATTATAAATGTTCATACCGAAGAAACAAAATGATATTTGGAAAGACCTTGAAGGTCATATCGGAGTGGAGGAATTTACATTCCTTTTGATGATTGTGCAAGAATCGAAGGTAATAATAGTTTAAGTAAAGATTCGATTCCTGATGGAGTCTTAAGAATATTACGTACCTTAGAAGGTCCCATTTTGAGGCAAACCAGGACCATGATACAAAATTGACGAAGTAAACCGTTAAGTTTCCAGTCTTTTATGGAAGCTGCATGAGTGATAGTTTCATCAACCTGACATAGCTGCGATGCTTGAAACTCTTCTGCAATTTTATCTACTTCATGTAATATCTACATCAAGTTCAGGAAGTGTTCCTTATGGATAAGGAATAGTGATTACTTTGTCTCCCTAAAGGATTAAAACCCGTATGGTTAGCTATTAACGCACAACGTAAACAACAAGCGATGGTGATTCTTCTAAGAAAGTAGATGACAACGTAAAGATAAAGAAAGTGCTGCTATTGATAAGCTAAATGGCATGTTGATGAATGACAAGCAAGTTTGTGTTAGTGTACTTCTGTGCAAACAAGATAGAGAATATGAGGTTGATGATTCATGATGCTAAATGTATTCCCGTAGAAAAAATTAATGAGACTTAGAGAGAAGGGCAGTTGAGCCCGAGACTTATTAGGCCACCTAAGAGTTTAAAAGTGTTCGGAAGGTGGCATTCGAGCCAGTTTTACCCCCAAAGCTTATAGCATGGTAGTAACGTGTTTCATGTGGCAAAGCTACACCTGTAAAACGCAGATGCTCAACAGATGATAAGAGTGCGAGCAGGTAGATGTACGACCTGGTCTGACTTACGAAAGACAACCTGTGGAAAACCGCGGGTAGAAAAGAATAAGTGATGAGAAACAAGTTGACAGAAGTAGATTATATTGAATCTAAGTTAAAGGGATTGGCCAGATTCATTTCGGAGAGTTTAAATTGGAATAATTTGATGATTATAGAGGAAATGTGATGGGATACCAATAAGGAGGTACCAAGTGCAAAAGATGTCTCAATAAAGAGATGAAGGTGGAAGTAAATAACAGAAGTAAATAAGAATCAGATAATAAGAAGGATGTGATTGATAAAGAAAAGACTGGGAAAGCAACTAGGGAATGTGAAGCAAGGAATGTTATGAATGGATTAATAAATGGGTTTTCTGATGAATTCTCGGGATGACAACCTGATAGTGTTAATATTATAGATATGAAAAAGCTAATAGCGTGACATGGAATGTCAGTAACAATGGTGTCAAGCGAGAAACTAAGATTTAATCTGAGAGGTTCAAAGATTTTCCAAAAGTAAATGCTGCTAAGGTTGAACCAGAGTACAGGTCCAGAGAATAGTGGACAAAGCAGCAAGATATGTTGACACGTGAGGTTACGATCAAATAGTATTGGATATAATAATGATTAATTTCTTCCTTAATGAACCTCTATAGTTCAGAGGTAAATTCTGAGTATGATATTTTACAATCATGAAAACTTTTTATAATCCTTTAGAGTTCTTTTCTTTTCTTTTCTTTTATTCATCTTCTTTATGAATTGAGAAGAACAACCCTTTAAGGAGGGGAGGTACTGCTACGTGACTATCTGTCTATGTGATAGAAGTCTAAGTGGAATACCATAACTTGTTTAATTGCTTGTCAAGTACTAAAGGCTGGCCCCCTTCTGTACTAACTATGCAATATAACAAATGTTCGATTGATCATAGTGATCTCTCAATAAATCTTTCCACTTCTCTATATTGATCGAGATTGCGAAGATTAAAGCGATCAGGAAATGCACAGTACGAGCGAGGTTACCTCCGAATTCGCAGGGTGATAGTGATACCAATGTTATTGCAGGTATCAATAAGGATAAGACTGAGTAAGAGTATAACCCGGATAGTGTGTTGTACAAAAAGTAGCAACGTTAATGGAAAAAGGATAAAGTATGGTTTGTAGCACTAGAAGATGTGCTGAGAAAGGGTAGAACGACTAAGAATTGACCGGGAAGCTAAAAAGTGAACGACAGGCAAACGACTCTTTGCTTCCTACCTGATTCCGGGATGGAATCCTTTTAAGGAGGGGAGACTGTAAGAACCCCAAATTTTGGATATAATTAAAACTTTTTATTATGTACTGAGGTAATGGTGAATAGTGATTACGACTATGATGTAACGATGGAGATAATGAATGAAAGGAATAGATTTGGATTCAAATGTTTTTATGCCATGAAGAATGCTAATGGTTGACAACTTAGGTAAGAATAATCTATCTCCTAGGGGAATAAGATATGGCAATTCCAAGCAGGAGAATATTCTCATGTCATCCGGATCGATAACGATTAGTCCAGTAGTTCCGTGAAAGGGTTAAGGACCGCCCGAGAAAGAACAAGGACATTGTCATAAATATAGGGAATAAAGGAAAAATAAAGAATAAATAGTGTTTTTGGAGGAAGTAAGAATATTATGAGACGACACTATATAGAAGTATTCGGAACGGATTTCCGAGTTCGTAATAGTGATCCAGGGGAAAAATAAGTGTATGTAAAATCTGTCAGATTCTGAAAAACTGCACTTTTATTTTCTCCGAGAGTTTCCTGGACACTGATAGACTTCAGAATTTAACGAAGGGATTTAAGGAATATAAATTCGAAAGTTAGTAAGAAAGATGGAGAATGATAGTATTAATATTAAGAAGATTCCCGGTAAACCCTAATTAGAAATCTGCGAGATATTCCTACGAACGTTCAATCGAAACGAGCAATAACTGGACAAAGAAACAAGCAGGGAATCAAGATACATGCATGTAGTGGTGGAAAATATCTAGCAAACCAAGTGATGACTCATGCAACTAGCATACTTAGAGATGAAATTAGTACTTAGAAAACAAACTACTTGGTTAGCCTTAAACCATCCAATCTTCAACACTTGTCCACTTGAATTGCATCATGGATGACCACACTACTTTATTAAAGTAGCTTTATGAAATATATTATCCAAGACATCACAATAATTCATTATCACACAGGCCAAGCAAGAGAAAAGCAAGCAAAACAAAAACTCTCTCAAACTGCCCAGCAAGAACACCTCAAAGAAGAAAATTCATATCTCCATTTCTATCCATGATAAAATAACCAAATTTTAACCACAGACTCTCCACTCCATGGGAAATGTTTTCTCCAAATTTCATATCAATCCAAGTAGTATAGCCTAGTCAAATCACCTCCCCAAGTTGAAGAAGCAAACTGTCCTGATGCTTGACAGTTTCTGGACTGATTTTCAAACGGCCATATCTCCTTCGTTTCTCAATGAAATTTGGTGTTATTTAGCTTGTTAGAAAGCTGGTCAGATTCTCTACAACTCTCCTTTAGGAGCCGCGTCCAAGAAAGCATGGTAAGTGCCTCGTTTTTGCAGATGTTTGAACTGATGTATAGTAATTTTTAAGAACTAACTTTAGTTTTATTGTTTCTTTGGATGATCCAAGCTTGTTTAAGGTGTTCTAAGGGCTATACAAGGTTTTATAAGGCTAGTACATACTCCAAGGAAGGTATATCTCACCTAAACCCTAGATCTTACTTTGAATTTTATGAAGTTTTGTTGAGATCTTAAGTGGGTTGCAAGATGAGTTCTTGATTGTTATGTTAATAGTTGTTTAAGACTTGATTTCTTATGTTTATGTTGTGTGGTGGTCATGAGACCTTACCACTGGCCTTAGAGCCTCTTTACAGTAGTAAATGATGTTGTTAAGCCATGAGTTGCTTTGATGATGTGCTTGAGGCATGTACGAATTTGGATCGTTCGAGTTATAGCCGTCGTAATGCCGAATTTTTGTTAACACTTAGAAACCGAGCATGACAGTAAATCTTAATTCCTTACCTTGGCAATATTATGAGTGGTCCTTGTAGATCTCGAGCCATAGATCGTTTTGGCGTGAGAATCGAAACATTCTGACTTACGGTTTAGAAGTTATGGTCAAATTACTAAAATTGGTTCGGAACCGTAAGTAAAAGTTCGTAACTTCAATTGAACCCTCGTAAAGCATGTTACTCAGTGGCGAATCTTGGTAAATAAATACTAGGGGTCATAAGGAAGGTATGAAAGAAAACAACATATCAAACGGATCGTTTTCCGATTTTATAAAAATGTTGGAATCGAAGTTAAACGTGAACGAACCCCTAAAAACCCGCTTGGTTATAACTTTGGTAAAACACTTAGAAAACGAACGATAAAACTCGAAATATAATCTCGGTTCGTAATCGATCGACTTTAGAACTTATACGACTTAAGTATATACCGAGTGTGGGTACGATGACATGTCGTAATAACGAACAAATGTCGGATCGTATCAGTAATAAAAAGAGTTACACTAAAAGGTGTATAACGAGATAATTCGAAAATGTGTTTCGATTTAAGTGAAGTTATACTTAGACTTTTAAAACGTGTTAAGTGGTTAATCTCGAATGTTCTGATTGTTTATAGATCATCGAGCAGACCCAGGACACGCTACCTCCACCCACACCCGATTACCAGGCAAGTGTTCAAAATTTTGAACATGTTGTTGTGATAATATATATATGTGTCATTGTCGTTTTACATATCCCATAGCATGCATGCCTATTGTCAAATTATATTATGATACTTGTTCACTGAATTGATATTGGCTTATAGACTAGATACGAATTATCAGTTAGAAGCTGGATTATTTTGGTAAGACCCTTAGCGAAGGGCATATGATATTCATTCTTAAATATAGACCGGGGAGTCGGTATTTTGAGATATAGACAGTCGTGGAAACCCAGAGGGATTCCAACGGCAGATTATTATTTATTTTGAGGAATTTATTCGAGTATTATCTCGATCGAGAGATATTAAATGAATGTTAGTTTCGAATATTCACTTAGAGTTGATTATTTAATGAATATTAGTTTGATATTCATTAGAATATTATTTATTAAACGAATATTACTTTCGAATATTCATTTAAGGTTTTATGTACTTGATGAATATTATTTTAAAATATTCATTGGAAGTTCTATTATTTAAGGAATATTATTTCGATTATTCCTTTAAAGTTTTGATTACTAAATGAATATTATTTGGATATTCATTTAGAAGATTATTTATTAAATGAATATTATTTTCAAATATTCATTTAAGGTTTGAATTATTTATTAAATATTATTTTAAATAATTATTGGAGTCTAATTATTAATGAATATTATTTTGAATATTCATTTAAGGAGTGATTTATTTAGTAAATATTTCTATATATTCATTCGAGGATTACTTACGAGCAATATTATGAGTTAATAATATTCCGTAATTATTATTGAGTTAATAAATATTCTTGGAATATTTATTTAATTCTTTTAAATTCTTTTTAAAATGATTTATATTATTTGGAAATTATCTTTTAGCTTTAAATATTATGTAAAATATTTTGGAGTCTTGTTACGACTATTTTATCAAGGAAAGGTTCCCAACTCTTTTTATTTTTCATTTAAATCTATCTTAAAAGGATTTAAATGCTCGCTCAAACTTCCATATTATAGGGGAACCTACTTGAGAAAGGTTATTTATCTTGTTGACTTCCCGGTCATAATTTATCTTTTTCACTCACAACTTGGTTGCTATGGACTCACTAAGTCTGTGTGTACCTTCTCATCATTCGAGGGGTAAGATTGTTGGAACAAGTTGATATCCATTAACAAGCAAAAGCTTGGGAAATGTTGGTGAATTTTCCTTTCCAACTAGATACGACTACTTTGTGGAGTCTTATCAACAAGTATTTCACTTGGGGAAGGGAGGACAAACTCTACGTTTCAATGCTGTGGATTTATTCGAACTAAGAGTCGTGTGTAAGAGGCCGAGTCGCGCGGTCCATCACAAGGCCTAACCATTGGCCAGGGAGTTACTATTAAAGGTAATCTACAAGTGGAGCTGTCAGTTCTTCCTTCTACCGGTAGTAAACTATATTGGGCTGTACCATCCCCGACTGATCATCAGTGAGTGGGACAGCTGGCGCGTGATAACTCCAGTATTGGTTCATCTCCCAAATTGGGAATTCCCTGCAACACGTATCGAAGAGACTTCTTTCAGGTTGACGGTGTCTTCCGCAACACGTATCGAAGAGACTTCTTTCAGGTTGTAGGACTTCGAAAAATGTTAATAACTAGAATTGCAATATTTTCCTTGCAAGTTCCTCTTTATATGATAAATGATAATATCTTGCTTATTTTCGACATAGCGGATATTCCCACATATATTTACATTTTGAGTTACCTTGTAACTTCATCGTTCATATTATACTGGCATCATTTCCGTAAATGAATGGCATATGGTTTGAAAGATACTTTTGAACTATTATATATTATCGTTCAGTTAAATATTATTGTTGGTGGGCTATTGCTCACCCTTGCTTTATTATCATATCACAACAACAGCTAGACCAGATGATTCACACAAGGTGCACTCGATGCTGGCGAGGACGATGAGACTACCAGAGCCGAAACTATTGGTAGGATAGATTCATTCTTTCAGTACCAAGTATAAGGGCTGGTATGAATTATGAAAATGGATGGCAAAGAGTATGTATTCACATTGTAATTCTTTTGGGATTGTAAGAACTCATAATGTGATTAATAAAATTTGATGGTTACTCTGATTTCATATCTGGGACTATAACGGGTGTGTTTTATATTGTTGTGTTGGGTCTTAAAGATGTAATTTATTTTGAGTTGAAGTAAGTTCAAGTATTCTGGAAAGAATTGGAGACCGTAACGACCGGTCCCGGACCCCGGATTTGTGGGTGTTACACCGATGCTAACTGCTGCCAAGCTTGATCAAGACAAATCTGGTAAGTCAGTTGACATCACGAAGTATCGAGGTATGATCGGCTCTCTCTTATACTTAACTGCTAGTCGACCAGATATTATGTTCGCAACTTGTTTATGTGCTAGATTCCAGGCTGACCCTAAAGAGTCACATCTTATAGCTGTTAAACGTATTTTCAGATACCTTAAGGGAACCCCCAATTTTGGGATTTGGTACCCTAAAGGAACAGGTTTTGACCTAGTTGGCTATACAGATTCTGAATTACCAGGCTGTAAGATTGATCGGAAAAGTACTTCTGGAAGCTGTCAGTTTCTAGGAAGAAGGTTGGTATCTTGGTACAGCAAGAAGCAACACTCAGTATCTACCTCGACAGCCGAAGCAGAATACATTGCGGCAGGTAGTTGTTGTGCTCAGATCCTGTGGATGAGGAATCAACTTCAGGATTATGGACTCATGTTGGACAAAATTCCAATTCTATGCGACAACACGATTGCCATTGCCATTGCCAACAATCCGGTTCAACATACCAGGACTAAGCACATTGATATCAGGTATCATTTCTTACGAGAGCGTGTCATGAATGGAACTGTGGTATTATATTTTGTTCCCACAGATCAACAAATTGCAGACATCTTTACTAAACCACTGGATGAATCCACATTCTCCAAGTTAGTTGGTGAACTTGGGATGTTAAATCTTTCTAATTAATTTTGGATAATCAATAACTGCAATTTGTTATAAATTCACAGGTATTTTAAATGTCCATATTTTTAGGACTTGTGAATTTACTTTGCATCCAGTCCTCATCTTACAGTTATCTCTATATTAATTGTCATGCTTATAAATGCTATCTTTTATGGTAATTAGTTAGTGAATAATTGTGTTAATTGTAGCATAATTAAATAAATATTTTATTGACATATATCAATTAATGATATTTTGTTAATTTTATGTCTATTTAATTGTGAGATTATCTGATTATTGTGGATTAATTCTTGATTTACTGCGTGATTATTTTTAAATCCATAATAATTAGAAGTATTGTATGTGTGTGTATATAGGCTGATAGATTTCAGTGATAAGATGTTTTTCGGCTAATTGATTGATTAGGTGAGAAATTATTGGTTGATTAGGTGAGAAATTATTAAGCGGTGTTATTCAACATATCCTGTCAATATCTCACCTAACCCACTAGTCCTTGAAACCTTATAAATGATGAGTTTTTGTTTGTGTTTAACATCATCATTTTTCAGATATACAGAGCATATACACACAATTGCTGAATATTTCGAGCTTTGATCAGAAAGATCTCTCAATCTAGCTGGTGGTTTTTAGATCGGATTTCATATTCTTGCTTTATACATCATCCTTTATAAAAACTAACCCTTGTTTTTCAATTTCCTCGAAGTTTTGAAAATGGCATTGCAGGGAAGATTTTTAATTGCTAAAGTTAATCATATTTCCATTCAGCAAATCGAAACCATTCAGGATGAGCAATTTCGGGCTTAGACACAATTTTTTAATGAACATTCATTAATTCGCTATGCTTTAGTTACACCAGTGCAGCTTAACCATGATGCATTGCGTGAACTATATTGCAGTGCGGTTAACACTTCTGGACAGGATGGGTGTGCATTCACATATCGACTATTTGGTAGGTCGATTAGGGTCACTGAACGAGATGTTAATCGAATTCTTCATTTCCCTATAGAAAATCTCGTTTCTGATCCTACACCTGAACAGATTGAAATATTCTTTCGTTTTATAAGGTACCACGTTGGCAATTTCAATACTGGTAATCTTTATAGAACGTTTCTAACCCAGTATTGGAATTTCTTCTTTCACACTCTTAACCATGTTTTTTCCTCAGATAGAACAAATCAAGATCGAATACCTGAATATATTCAAAAAATAAGGTATGCGGTCGCCAATAATTTGAGGATTAATTTTGGAAAAATAGTGCTTGGTCAAATCATTTTAAAGATGAAACACTTAGGAACAAGAGATGTTCGGACTCAAAATGTCAAATGTCTATATCCAAGGTTTCTACAGCTAATATTAAATGATTTTTTGAATGATGAAGACAGGGTACGCTTGGAAAATGGTCAAAAAGACGAATGTAATTAATTACATAAGCAAAAATACTGTAATTAATTACATAAGCAAAAAGAAATATACGGATGTGCCTAAAGTCCTAACTGAATATCTAAAGACTGTCCCACTTTCGTTGTTACCAAGACCAGTGAGAGAAGGTATACGACAAGGTAATATTTCAATCCCTGCTATTCCAACCTCTGTATTCCCTGTTGTGTCACAGGAAATACAGTTTTTACAGCCCCCAGTGGCCATCTTACCCGACCAAGAGCAGGAAATCCCACCGACTCTAACACAGGTCGAAGAGCCCATTCTACAAATGCAAACACAGACACAACAAACTCCTACACCTCAATTGTCACTTAAACGACCAACCATCAACACTTTTGAGGGAGATAGTGCCTCAGCAGCACCACATAAGGAGTTAGTTACATCAGCAGCTCTACCTCATTCTAAAAGAAGTAAACCAAATGAACCTGAGGTAACTGTAACTGTTAGTGAAACAATTCTTCCTTTTCAAATGAGTGAAAATGTAAATGAGGATGAATTGACGGGAGCAACTATCTTGAGTTCCATTTCACGGAACATAAGAGTGGTTGATGATCTTTCTAAAGATCAAATGCCTTCACAGGCATCCGAGGTAGAATTACCTACCTCAATAACTGCTGGTGAATCTTCCATTTTACGAAAAGATCCATTGGTAGGTGGTTCTTTTATGAACCAAGTGTCTTCACAGACATACGAGGGAAACTTGGGTTTTGTGCCATTTAATCGATCCAAGTTTAACCTCCCAGAGGGAAAATCTCTGGATCTCTTTCGAGATTTACCACTATTTACCAGTGGTCGGCAACTCGCTTCACGCGAGGATGGAAGCTCACGAACTTTCATTGCACCATCCGTGACCTCTGAAAAAGGGGCTAGGATGATTTCATTTGTAGGTACACATATCGGTGGAAGCTCTAGAGGAGAGTTGAGGGAAACACGAACAGAACATGTAAGTGTCACCAAAACCACTAAACCGAGTGAATATATAGTGTTGAGTGAAACACCTGCAGAACGTACGAGTGAGCAACCTACTCAACCACATGCACCTGTAACCATAAGGGAATACAGCATACTCCTTACACGGGTCCAAACAATAGAGAAAGAGTTGTCAAATATCTGTAAGTCCATTGAAGAAATCAAAATTTTGCAACTTATTCAACATGATGCATTCCAGGTTCAATTAAGTTCCATGACAGCCCAGTTTAGTCATGCAATCAACTCCTTGGTAAAGCCATCTTCGTCTAATTTACCAACTCCACATCCTACTACTCTGGAGGATAACCCAACTGAGGGGGAGAAGGTGGATGATTAAGAAAAATCTACTAGGCGTAAAGGCAAGGAAAAGGTTGTTGACACGGAATTAACTTTATTTTGGGAAAAGAAAAGCTAATGGGAGTATTAGTGCTATGTGGAAAGAAAGCAAGGCAAACTTGAAGATATGTTCAGTCTAGAGGAACAATTAACTTGCACTTGTTCAAATTTTAGAAAACTGGAAAATGTATATATGATCCAGAATGCGCTTTAATATTATTTATCTTTGTATTTTATTTGTATCAGTTGAGTTATCCTTTAGGAATTTGCTTGTCAAACCCTAACAATCAAATAGGGGGAGATTGTAAAGTATAATGTAATGTAATATGTAATAGAGGACATATATAACTCAGCTAGGATAAAAGATAAATAATATTAACTCTATACAGGGATCGTGAAACTTGAAGAATAGGCACCGACTAGAATCAAGTCGCTGAAAGAAGTTCATTAACATGATCAAGCCTCAGCGACAGAATAAAGATGTACAAATGATTCAGTTGAAGGGCCAAAAGATTCCATGTAGTTATTATTTGAAGATATTGATGCAGGCTAATCAATTGGAATGTAACGAAGGTGTGAAGATCAAGATCAGTGCTAGTCACTTGTGAACCAGACCAGTGCACTAAGTGTCAGCACATACGAGAAGGATCAACACATTAATTCATAGAAAGAATTGCCAAAGCCTATTGACGATCAAGGACATATATAATATCTCAAGCAGAATAAACAGAAGAGAGAAGCCAAAAAAAAATGGTAATACTATTCATGGTTACTATTCATGAAGTTACTATTCACGGTTACTATTCACGAAGTTACTATTCACGGCTACTATGCAAATAGTGGTTACTATGCAAATAGTGGTTACTGTGCAAATAGTGGTTACTATTCAAATAGTGGCTGGTGGGGCCCACGGGAGAACTTTTTTTCAGCCGACACGTTTTGAGGTTGGTGGAATAGTTAGGTGGGGCCCACTGCATAGTGCAGCATAGTACCGCATAGTAACTTTCTAAAATCTATAAATAGGCCTGTTGTATTTCATTTCAAAACACACCTCAACACACAACTCTCTCTTCTCTCTCTTATATCTTCTCTGTGTAAGCTGCTAGACAGTCCATCTAGTAGGAAAGTCGGCTTAGCCCACTTTCAGGAAGTGTCGGGTAGAAGGTCCTCGTACCTAAACTATCCTTAGGAGTGTTTTATTTTGTAGCTAATCCATAGGATTAAATTGTGTAGCAAACCTCCGGGTTTTATCTATTCAAAGATATTTCCCAAATAATTGTGTTATTTCGATTCAGTATTTTTGATTTCATATTCACATCAAAAATCGAAATATTGCTAAATAACGTATTCAACCCCCCTTCTACGTTATTCTGGACCTAACAATAGACGACAACAAAAGGGGTCATCAGATAACGGGCAAAAACCCTTGTCTGATCCAGTTTTTATTGTAGTGGATAATATCTTAAACTTAGCAGTTGATAATGACTTGACAAGGTTGACAAATAACAAGGGTTGACAGAATCTCAAAGTATATGGAAGCCAGAAAATGGAGACCTCGAAGAAGAATGTTTTATTCCTTTCCTATACAAGCAAATTGGATGACATTTTCAAAGTAAATTCTGTTCAAGACAATTATTCAATTTACTCAAATGAAGACAATGAGTGAAGAATCATGCCTGCTGGACCTAGAGTAGTGAAATATTGTCTCTAGTAGGTGTTGTAAACTTGGCTACATAACCAATGTAACAGTTACCTTGTAACTAAGAAACACAAGTGTACTTTCTAGAACTGTTAGAGTTTTCTTGTAAGAGCAAAGAACAGAAATTGTGGTTATGTTTTTCAACACATATTACTTCTTCAATATATATATATATATAGTTAAGTTCTATGGAGACCAACTTTTTTAGTGGAGACCGGAGACCATATATCAAACAAAACATTTCAAAAACCTATTCATTGAAAACATTTATTTCATTGAAAATCTTAAAAATCATATATGTTTTACATGCAAATTTCATTAAAAATCTTGAAAATATGTATGTTCTGCAAACAAAATATTGCAGAACGTATTGTTCTTCAAAACACGTTCTGCTAGCAAATCATATATGATTTTTAAGATTTTGAATAAAATAATAATGTTCATTGAACATTCTTTGCAAATATATATGTTTTGCAATATTTTGAGTGCATAATGTATATGGTCTCCTCGGTCTCCACTCAAATGTTGGTCTCCATAGAACTTAACTATATATATATATATATATATATATATATATATATATATATATATATATATATATATATATATATATATATATCTCAGGTGGATCATACAACTCCACCCGAAATTTTAAATATTGTTGAGTACTTACTTTTCTGTTGTTGTAACAACCCGAAATTTTATGAATTATTATTATTATTATTTAAACACTTTATAGGTTTTTCCATAAAGGAGGAATAAGATTGTGTATATTTTGTTCCAATTTGATGTGTTGTCTGGTAAATGTATAGTGAGTTACATATTGTTATGATGATTTAGGAGTGCCAATGTGAGCCTGTATATTTTAATTTCATTTTTATGTGATTATAGCTATTAAAAACAGGCTTTATTTATCTTCTGGAGATTTTATAAAATCATTGGAGTTACTAAAAATCATGAAATCTTTTGTGCTGTCATCTTTATGAAATTATTTAGTTTTTAAAATTATTGGGAGAATTAATTTGGATTTTTAAGTATTTTAAAATGATTTTAAGAGTTATGTTGTATTTAAAGGATCTAAATTTGCAAAATTCATATTTTATTCATTTTTATCCAAAAAATATTTTTAAAATATGGGTGTGTTCGTAATTTTATACTCTTTATTTTAAAAATGAAAAGTTTAATTTTCATAATTTTTTATTTAATTCCAATTTGTAAAAGCTGTTTGTTAGTATTAAAAGCGAATAAGTAGTGTTTTAATTGGGCCCGAGAGGTTATTGTTAGTTGTAATATATAAGTATTGGGCCAAGTCCAATAAAACATAAACAAACGCACTCAGTAGACAAATAGATAGCGGGGAGAGAGAAAAAGAGGATTGGGGGAAAAATTAGTGATTTGGAGAAGAAATTTGGGGATTTCAATTAGGAATTCAATTGTTAAATCAATGGGTTAAGCTACATATGTAAATACATGTATATGTGTGTTTATTTGTGGAGTCTGTGTGTGATTAGTGTTGTGCGTGTGTTGGTGCGGCAGAGGTGGCCGGAGAAGACCACCACCGAGCGGTGGTGGTGGCGGGAGATGGCAGTGAAGAGGGGAGGAGGAAGAAGAAGGGAGAGGAGGCTGTTGCTACGTGGTGGTGGTGGTGGTGGGCAGGTGTTGCTCAGAGGAAGAGAGAGAGAGAGAGAGAGAGAGAGAGAGAGAGAGAGAGAGAGAGAGAGAGAGAGAGAGAGAGAGAGAGAGAAAGAGAGAGAGAGAGAGACATAGATTTTTCGGGGGAGTTGGGGTGGTGGTGGTTCCGTGGCAGCTGATCGGGGGTTTAATTTGGTATGCATACATCTACGTGTATATTTTAGTTTAATTATTTAATTTTAATTTTAGATTAAGTTGCGATAATATTGTTTTAATTTCTGTAGCTTAATTCAGAAAGCATGTGGTTGTTAATTATAATTATTGGAATTAGTTTGTGTGCCGAGCTATATGATTTTGTTGTCCGAGTTAATGACTAGCTTGATGAGTCGCTAAGGGTTTTTATGTTATTAATTGTTGATAGAGTTATACTTGTTGGAGTATAAAGCTCATCGAGTATTTAGAGTTCGGGAGTTGATTTTTGAGAACTCGATAAATGTTCGGGTTTAGTGATTGTTGATTGTTAATTATTATTTGTCGTATAATGTTAGGAGTTATACAATTTTATTAGTTGTAAATGGCTACTGGTAATGTATATGAGTTAAATGTCGTAAGTCGGGTTATAGTATTTGTTGGATGTCATAATTGCCAATTACTTAGTGGTGGATTATATGTGGATAATTGATTGTCGTTTATTAGTAATTAGTACTTGGGATTAAAATGGTTTTGATTAAGTGATATATGGTTGGTTAAACTTTATATTTTTGTATAAATATTGTGTGGTGGTTATTGAACCTTACCACTGGCCTTAGAGGCCCTTTACAATGGTTAAACAAATAATAGATAAATTGTGGATTGTTTTCTGAATAGTATTGAGGGGCTGTGACCCCGGGATAGTCCAGTTTACAAAAAGGTTATTTCGAAAAAATTTCTTGTAATAAGAAGTTATTTCTCAGTTGTATAGTTTTAAAGTGTTAAATATCAAGGATAAACTATTAGTTGATTTTCTTAATTGTTTACTGCAAGTCAGGGCAGTTTATTTTTGTTATTGTTTACTACAAGTTGAGGCAGTTTATTTTCTTTATTGTTTACAGCAAGTTGAGGCAGTTTATTTTCCTAATTGTTTACTGCAAGTCGAGCCAGTTTTAATTTGGTATATATATATATATATATATATATATATATATATATATATATATATAAAGAGTTTGAATTGTTGAATTGAAAATAGGTGGATACTCCTATTTACGAATACTTCATGCCGAAATTTTCTAAAAATATCCTATACCTGGATCTAGATTGACTTATTTAATTATAATAATATGCAAGCATGCTATGAGTAGTTATAGTTTATGTGTATATGTGACTAAGTTAGTGTTTAACTGTCAAGTGCTATCCGTGCTGCTAGGTGTTGCTTTGCTACTTGCCAAGTATATATGTATTAATTGGTGTGTATATTTGAATAGTTTTTAATCATTTTGATTAATTAATTATTTATTTGATTATTTATTTTATGTAATTAATTATTTATTTAACTCGGGGATTTATTTATTTAATTCGAGGATTAATTATTGACTCAAGGATTAATTGGTTATCTCGAGGATTAATGATTTATGTCAAGGGTTAATTGTTGCCACGAGGATTAATTAGTGAGTATTGACTTAGGTTTGTCAACGGAGATAAGTAGATGTTAAATGAAGAGGGTTGGAGATGGATGTGGTATTCTTCGTGGGATGTTATGAAGGAGGTTGGAGATGGAGGAAGTATTGTTTGAGGATTGTTGGGTTACTTGTGAGGTGTTTTAACATCAAGGAAATGTCTATGTTCAGAAGGGACATTTCTGATTATTTTCTTCCTAACAGAGAAATGGGTAAGCATGATTAATGCGTTTGAAAGTTTATAAGCGTTATAGAATGTCAGAATTGTTATCTGAATACTGAATTATCATATTATGTTTGACTATTGAAGTTGACGCGCGACCTCGATATCGGCAGATCAGACTTGGGACAATCGCAAGAACGTTAAACCAAAGGATAATTGAAATAGAAGATTGTGATGCCGTAAGATAGAAGAAGAAAGTAGTATTACTGCGACTTTACGTAATAGCTAAGGACCAGAGGCAAGTGTTACTATCCCTCACTTATCATTCAAGTGAGTTATTTCTTTAATTGTGCTACCAATATTGATGAGTAAGTATATACCGTACCTACCTTATTGTTGAAAATTTGATTAAAATATTCTTTTAAATATCGATTATTTGTTGATGATTTACTGATGAAAATTGAATATTTTTACAATGATCTTGTGAATCAATGATGCTTCCTTGTTGGAAGTAAAGCTAAACCAATTATTTAGCTAGTCGGGATCCCCACTAGTAGAACATTGAAACTATCATGTTTGAATACTCATTTCATACTTTTCTTAAATCCATTATGTGAAGAAAGATCTTAGATTCAAAATACTTATCTTGTGATTTGAGTTTTTGACAAAAGATATATATTTTATTAGCAATGACCTATTAATATTCCTATTTTACTATACGCTTGTTGAGCATTTCTTCCGCTCATACTTGTTTGCTTCGAAATTCTAACTTTGCAGTAAGGTAGTTGGTGAGACCTATCTGCACAGTTCAGAAAGAGAATAAACAAGACGATATTTTGAAGATGACTTGACTCGGGATGTCTGGATCTAGTGTAAGATCTATTATATAGTTGGATCCTAATAATTATTATTATGTATTAGATTAGTTGGCCTGGTATATTTCTTGTCAAAGTTATACCAGTGATTTAAGATTTGATCAAAGATATTGTTGTAAAAAAGAAAGTTTTTATTTAATGGAATCTGGATTCTTTTTTCTAGCACTATAATCTAAAAGATCTTGGATAGTTGGGGTCGTAGATATTATATTTCGATTCTGAACAATAAAAAGGAATATTGCGTTATTTTTTAGTCATAGAGGCATGCTTGAGTACATCTATAACAAGCCTAATTGTTTGTAATGCTATGCATTACCTACATGTCCTCTTAACTGAGGGAACCTCTAGTTGTAGAGTTTCTATTTGTTTAGTACTTGTAATAGGCATCAAATTGTAACTGTGAGACTGTACTTAAAAGTCAAGGAATAATGCTTGGAAGAAGATCCAAGGATCATGCCCCAAGCTTAGAGATAGAGACTTTCAAATAATCACAGTTGGGATTTGAAGAAATGAAGAATTTACCTAAGTACCAATTCGAGAAGTATGTTTGTTATATTCGAGAAGTCAGGGATTCGATATCTCAAAAGACATTATTCGATATCTCTGAATGCACTGTTCGATATCTCATTCGATATCTCAGAGATTCGATATGTCTAATACTCTATTCGAGAACTCATAAAGTCAACAAGTCAAAGCATCATTCGAGTTCTCTATGAGTCAACAAGTCAAGGTTCATTCGATATCTCAAAGACTCAGAAAGCTATTTGACATCTCAGGGATATGATAAGTTAAATACTCTATTCGAAAATTCAAGGATTCTTGAAGAAAAGAGCTATTCGAGAAGTGATTCGATATGTCAACTTTGCAATATTTGAGAACTCAGAGTTATCTAATCCTAGTTCTCGAACCAATCACTTAGCCACTTCTCGAATACATTCTTAGAGACAAACTACTGAAGAAATTGTACAAGTCAGAAACCTGCAACAAGCTAAAGCACTTTATTGACCACAAACTGTAAAGTACTTTGGAAAGCCTACAAGGAAGCTTAGAGAGATGTACAAGAGACAAAGAGCTAAAGAAGTGGATCTGAACAGAATCTCAAGAAGTCAAATCTGTAGCCGTTTGGATGCTTACTCAAAAAGGATAGACACACTAGAAAGTAAATTTGTTTAGCTACCTTATTTGTAGTAAGTAGGCTGTATTCATGTTCTATAAGAATACAGCCTCACTTCTCTAGCAGTTAAGTTTTTCACATACATATTCAAGATATACATCTCTCTGAGAAAAACGAACCTGAGAATACTACCATTTGTATTCACAGGTTGTAGCAAATCTTTATATAATAAAATATTAGATTAAAGTGATATTGTGTCTTGTGTTGTTCATTTTCTCCGCACCTATATTTCTGCACACACATAACACATATCTTGCTACATACATCAACCAGATTCAAGAACAAGAAAAGTTCAAGAATCCATTCACCCCCCTCTGTATTCTTTTGTTTGTTCAATACTCAACAATTGGTATCAGAGTAGGCTGTTTATTTAAAAAAAATAGAAAAAGATCATGAATATACCAAAGACTACAGGAACAGTGAAGGTCCCTAAGTTCGACAAAGAAAATTACAACCTCTGGAAGATTAAAATGCTGTTGTTCATCAAAGCTGCTAACCCTCTATATCCTGAGATACTCAAGAATGGTCCCTTTGTTCCACAACAGGAGATTCCTGAAAAGAATGTTGGAACTGCAACCATTCCAAGATCCTATGTGGCTAAAGAACCATCCAAATGGACAGAGACAGAAAAGGAGATGGTTGCTCTTGACAGTCATCTCATGTTATTAATCATAGATTCTATGGAACTGTCAATGTTTGCTAACATAGCCACTTGCAAAACAGCAAAGGAGATGTGGGATCATATTGAGGTATTATGTGAAGGAACAGAGGAGGTTAGAGAAAACAAGAAACAGATACTGGTCACACAGTATGAAGCATTCATGGCTCAGACCAAGGAAAGCATTACTAACATGTTTGAAAGGTTTCACAAACTGGTGACTGAGCTACAGATGAATGGGAAGGTTTACAAAACCAAGGAGTTGAACATGAAGTTTCTATTGTCTTCACCAAACCATCTAGAGCAAAGGGTCATTTCTCTAAGAGAAAGAGATTTGAACAATGTCACATATGATGTGCTCTATGGGGTTTTAAAGACTCATGAGCTTGAGTTGCTTCAGAAGAGGGCTATCCAAGCCAACCAATGCAGAATGATAAACACATCATGTGCCTTGATTGTCACCAAATATGTTCAAGACCTAGAAGCATCTACAAGTTAGCTGAGGATGGAGGAGATAGTAGATGATGAAGAAAATGAAGGTGAAGTGATTGAACCTGTTGAGGAGAAGGAAGACGAAGAGTTCTATACTCTTGAAGAGCTAGATGGCATGGAAAACACTTCATATGCTTTCATGGCCAGAAAATTTCCAAACATCAGATTCAAGAGAAACCAACCCTTCAAACCTAGACTCCAAAACCATTCATTCAACAAGAGCAAGACACCTGTGAAAGCAAACAAGAATAAATTCAAAACCAGCCATGTGGATAGGTCATCTGTAAGGTGTTATAGATGCAATGACCTAGGGCATTTTTCCAGTGAATGCAAGAAGCCTAAAAAAAAGGATAAGGAGTTTCTAGAGCTTGAATCTAAGTATGAGGCCCTTCTGAGAAAGCAAACACAAGGCAAGGCCTACATAGCTGAAGGGAAGTGTTGGGATGACTCTGATAGTGATGGAGAAGAGCAAGAATTCTGCAACTATACCTTGATGGCTGATTCCAAGGATGAACCATCTCCATCTGACTCTCAGGTACCATCTCTCACTACCATAGATATGTCTGTTTCTGAATATAAATGTATGGTTGAACAACTGTCTATTGAAATGTTTAATATTCATACTAGTATGACTGCTGGTAATGAAGAGATTGCTAAACTGTCTACTAGAAATGAACTGTTAAACAAGAAAGATGAGGAACTTGAGCTAACTACTATGCAAGTAGATAACCTTAAGAAAGAAGTTGAATATCTGCAGAATAAGGTTCTATGCGCTAGTCAGGTTGAGAAGGCTCTTTGGGATGAGCTAGCTGAAAATGAATTCAAACTAAAATCTTTTAAGAACTCATCTAGTCTATTGCAGTCCTACCATGTGAGAAACCAAGCTAAACCCAAGGCTGCCATTGGACTTGACTATGACACTCTTAAATAGAGGAAAGGCTATGTTGTCATTGAAGATGACATAGTTGTTTAGGAGGAAGTACCTCACATTTTGAAAAAGACCGAGTCTCCAATTATTAAAGAACCAACATTTGAGATTGATGAGGATGCCTTACTCATTAAATAAATGTTGAATGATGAGGATGAAGCACAGTCTACTAAACAACCAGCATCCTCTAAGGGTGAGAGTGTCAAGCCAAAAGCCAAGGAGCCAGTAGGAGGTAGACCTAGACCTGAGAAGTTTGTGAAGTTTGTTTCATCTGGGAAAAATGAATCTAAGAAGAAAGTGGCTAATAAGAAACATAACAGGAATGGCAAACTAGGGATAAACAAGAATAACAATTATGCTTATGTGCCAAATGCCCCTAGGAAAGTTTGTCAAAACTGGTTTAGCACTAATCACTTAACTCATGCATCCAAGAAACCAACTGATAATGTAGCTAAACCATTCTATGATTACTCTGTGCCTTTAAGACATAGAGATTCACCTTTTTGTGATAAACTTGACTATATGCCATGCAATATGAATGTTATGACTAGCTGTTTTAATTTGAGAAGATAATTCATGGATGGTTGCATCAGTCACAACATTCACACACACTACACAAGGCTAGAGTCTTCAAGTCCTTCTAGAGCTAGGAAGGTACCTCTGTCACCTAAGTCTGAGACCTCAGTTTCTAAGACTTTTAACAGTGACAAGAAGACTAGTCCTAAGAAAACTAATAAGCATGCTATTTTTGATAAATCTGTTTCTAAGCCAAGTGGACCCAAACTTGTTTGGGTACCAAAGGAGAAGTAATACCTTTGTGTATGCAGGGCAAAGAACAAGAAAAGAAAGTCATGTGGATTTTGGACAGTGGATGCTCAAATCATATGACTGGTGATATGGCCCTGCTATCACAGTATGAGGAGAAGGCTGGTCCAATGGTTGTTTTTGGAGATTACAGCATGGGTAACACATTGGGATATGGCAAGTTAAAAGTTGGTAATGTCATCATTGAAGATGTAGCACTAGTCAAGGGACTTAAGCATAATCTGCTAAGTGTTGGTCAGTTTACTGATAGAGGATTCAAAGTAAACTTTGACAAGGATGAATGTTTGATCACCCACAAGAAGACTGGTGACTTTGCTCTATTTGGAGTGAGGAAAGGAAGCCTGTTTGTAGCCAATATGGACTCTGCAAGCAAGGACAAAGTTTGTTACTTCTACTCAAAAGCATCAAATGAAGATTGTTGGCTGTGGAACAAGAAGCTATCACACTTGAACTTCAAGGCCATTAATTCTCTGGTCAAAAGAGAGTTAGTAGAGGCATGCCCACACTTGAATTTTGTCAAGAAGGAGTGTGTGAGGCTTGTCAAAAGGGAAAAAATGAAAAGGTCAAGCAACAATTCAAAGACAGTGAGATCAATCACCAAGCCCCTACAATTAATTCATATGGATTTGTTTGGTCCTATCAATATTATGTCACTCTCATGAAAGAAGTATGCCCTGGTGATGGTTGATTACTATACAAGGTATACATGGGTGGAATTTCAAGCATCAAAGGATGAGGCTCCACAAGTGATCATTGAGCACATAAAGAAAATTGATAAGGAAGCAAAGGCCAACAATGCAAGTGTGATTGCATTGAGCAGTGATAATGGAACAGAGTTCAGAAATGACTTACTTGATGCATTTTGCAAAGAGAATTGCATTTCTCAATAATTCTCAGCTCCAAGGACTCCACAACAAAATGGAGTTGTTGAGAGAAAGAATAGAACTCTGATTGAGGCTGCTAGAATAATGTTGCTTGATACAAAGATGCCTACATGTTTTTGGGCTGAGGCTGTGAACAATGCATGCTATATCCAGAACAGAACTCTCATCAACAAAAACACTGGAAAGACACCTTACAATTTGATGACTGGAAAGAAGCCTACTATTAAGTATGTTCATACTTTTGGAAGCAAATGCTTTGTGTTGGAGGATAATTTAGAATATGTGGGAAAGTTTGATGAAAAGGCATTTGAAGGAATTTTTCTTGGCTATTCTATGGAGAGAATTGCATACAAAGTTTATGTCATCAGTCAAAAGAAAGTTATGGAAAGCACAAATGTGACATTTGATGACAGCAAACTACCTGGATTAGAAGAAGCCAATGATGAAGATAGAGATCCATTAAAGTTTGAAAATCTAGATGATTCTGATGAAGAGATTGAAACTGAAGTTGAAACTGTAGCTCAACAAACTCAAGTGAATGATGAAGCAAGAGAAGAATTTGTGCCAATCAACAGTGAAGAGACAAGCATCCAAGACACACCTGTGAATAGTGGCAACTTCACAGGGGGAGGAAATGAAAATGATCATGACTTGGATAATGAAGCAACATCAAGGTTGAGAAATCAAACTGAGCATTCAACAAAATGGGATAGATCACACACTGCAGAACAAATTATTAGAGATCCAAATGCAGGAGTGAGAACTAGGAGAGCAACTCAAAATGAGTGTCTCTATGGTTGCTTTCTATCTCAGATTGAGCCTAAGAAACTTGATGATGCACTGTTGGATCCAGATTGGGAACTTGTCCCTGCACCAAAGAACAGAACCATTGTTGGAAAAAAATGGGTTGTGAAGAATAAGATGGATGAAGATGGTGTAATAGTAAGAAACAAAGCAAGGTTGGTTGCAAAAGGATACTCTCAACAGGAAGGCATTGACTATGATGAGACATTTGCCCCTGTTGCTAGATTGGAAGCAATCAGAATCTTCTTGGCATTTGCTGCTCATTCAAACTTTAAAGTCTATCAAATGGATGTCAAGAGTGCATTTCTGAATGGGGAGTTGGAAGAAGAAGTTTATGTGCAACAACCACCTGGCTTTGAGGATCCACATTTCGCAGAATTTATCTACAGATTGCTTAAGGCATTGTATGGACTTAAGCAGGCTCCAAGGGCATGGTATGATACTTTATCACAACTTCTTCTTAAAAATCAATTCACTAGAGGCACATTGGACAAGACCATGTTTTACAAGAAGCATGGTAATGATATTATCCTAGTTCAGATCTATATGGATGATATCATATTTGGCTCTACAAATGAGAAGCCGTGTGAGAAATTCTATAAGTTCATGCAAAGCAGATATGAGATGAGTATAATGGGAGAGTTAACATTCTTTCTTGGATTTCAAGTTAGTCAGAGGAAGGATGGTATCTTCATCAGTCAAACCAAGTACATCAAGGATTTATTGAAGAAGTTTGACTTAGAAGACTGCTCACCTGCAAAGACACCCATGGCCACTGCCACCAAATTGGATGAAGATGTCAAAGGCAAGAGGGTAGATATCTTAGACTACAGAGGCATGGTTGGTTCTCTACTCTATCTCACTTCAAGTAGGCCAGACATCATGTTTGCTACATGTCTGTGTGCAAGGTTTCAATCAAATCCAAAAGAGTCACATTTGATTGCTATAAAAAGGATTTTTAGATATCTGAAGGGCACTCCAAACTTGGGTTTATGGTATCCTAAGGACACAGGGTTCAATCTGGTTGGTTATTCTGATGATGATTATGCTGGATGCAGAGTGGATAGGAAAAGCACCTCAGGTAGCTGCCAGTTTCTTGGACAGGTTAGTCTCTTGGTATAGCAAGAAATAACAATCCGTGTCAACTTCCACAGCTGAGGTTGAATACATAGCTGCTGGAAGTTGCTGTGCTCAAGTGCTTTGGATTAGAAATAAACTTAGAGATTATGGACTTGTGTTGGAAAGAATTCCAATCATGTGTGACAACACAAGTGCAATCTCTATAGTTTCCAATCTTGTCAATCATTCTAGGACAAAGCACATTGACATCAGATATCATTTCATTAGGGACCATGCAACTAATGGAACCATTGAGTTGCATTATGTCTCCACAGATAAACAATTAGCTGATATATTCACTAAGCCATTGGATGAAGCCACCTTCACAAGGTTGGTTAGTGAGATTGGAATGTTGAATTCTTCAGAATCTGGCTAAGTGAAAATATCAACTAGATTGTTGCAGCAGTAAACATTTACTTTACTTAAATTCTTAATATTTTTGAAGTAAGTGTTGGCTGAAATATGATTTATAAATATTTCAGATTTGTTGCATATGTTGAAAATCATATTCAGTTAGCTTGAAATTTCTATGAAATTTTAAGATTATCACTATTTAATTTGTTAGAATATTCTTCATTGAATAACTCTGTTGAATTTTAAAAGGATAGTGAAAATAGAATTTTATGAGTGTAAAGTATAGTTCGATAAATCAGACTTCTCGAATTATTCAATTCTTACTAATGCTCGACTTCTTTAACAAGTCTATTCAGAACCTTCTTGAGTTCTCGAATAGAGTCTTTTAGAGAAATCGAACAGAGACATGCTTGACTTCTCGAATATGGCAATTGAGATCTCTAATGACTGAGTTCTCGAATACTGTACTTGAGTTCTCGAACCATTTGAAAAGTCTGAATTCTCGCTGAATCTTAACCGTTTTTGGATTTTTATTCAGAATTTTAAATCACTCATAAAAACATATTTTATTTAATTTGGAATTATTTCTAAGTTAGATAATTGCCAGCTGCGAGTTACAAACTGCTTGAGATATCGATTAAGCCTTTCTTGACTTATCGAATAGTTGATTTCTACTTCTCGAATGCCTGACTTGTCAATACAAAACATATATCTAATCGACAATTCAAGTACTTCATACTTATAAATTTCTACATCTATTTGATTCATTTCATTCGATTTCGCAAGCATCTAAAGTTCCAAAACCCCTGAAAAACCTAAGCTCAAAAAGCTAAATTTCTTCTTCGAACTTCATTCTCTTCTATCTCTCTCTCTGTGTAACAATGGCAAATACCCAACTCACAATTCCTACCCACACCAACTTCATTGCTATTACTAGTGCTGTGGAAGCACCCAATGCTAATTTCAAGTGCTTCATTCGCTGGATGTCTGAGTCATACATCAAGGATGCACTCTCAACTAATCCAACTCTGTACCTAGATCTTCTAGAACAATTTTGGAGGACAGCCACTGTGGAAGTTGTTGCTCTCGAAAATGCAGTAACCTCTTATATCATCTACTGCAAAATACAAGAGAAAGATGTTACTATCACTACAGAGGATATGAATCAAGCACTAGGACTTCATCAAGACCTGTATCACCCTCTGGTATCTGATGATGATTTGATTACATTCTTCGACTTTATCAGATATGCTGATACAATCAAGATTGGAAAAATGAACCGGAAGTGTCTCAGAAAGGAATGGAGTTTTGTGTTCGCCACACTGCTACAGGTGTTCACTGCTAGAAAGTCGAGTTTTGATCAAATCAGTGCACTTGCACAGCAAATTGTATACTCCCTAGCATATTATAGGAAAATCAATGTGGGTAATCTAATTATGCAGGAGCTATATGGGAGACTTGGTAAGAACTCGACCAAGAGAGGTACTGAAATTTTCTTCCCTTGTTTTATTCAATCTGCTCTTAATTTTGTAGATAATAAATTGATTGAATTGCCTGGGATAGACAGAAATAGAATAGGCTATCCGAAATCCATGACCAAACTCATTTTTGGTAACTTGGAGACTCGGAATGATGTGGATGTGAGACTTGAAATAACTCCTCATATGCAGAGTTTATTTGAGTCTTACCCCCACAACATACCAACATTTGTCTCTAAGTCTGAGTTAGCATAGCCCAAGAAAGTAGAACAAAATGCTAACTGTGACGCCCCGGAAACCCGGTGCCACTAGAATTAATAGAATAATAAATAAAGACTAACACGACCCCACAAGGTAGGACCGTCAACAGTTCATGGCATCAAAACAATACTACTTAAACAAAAGTTATTACAATATCTTATGCTATCAGTACATCTTCGAGAAGAGGATTCCTGATAACCAAATGTCTAGATGATATTACAACGTGAATTCGGATTTAAATTCTTCAACTAGTTATTACATAACTTAACAACTAAAAGTACGGCACACCTGGATGGGAAACACAGGGTATCTATACCGTCCTGAAGTCTGCTTACGGGTGGTTTGGTAAGTACGAGCCATCTGAAAAGTAAAGTAGTTTTTCAAGAGTGAGCGAAGACGCTCAGCAAGTATATGAAAATATTTAACACTATATATATACACCAATTCCTGTAAAAGAAATGATATATCCATAGCAACAGAGTTTAAATTTTTGTAACAGTATCTTTTATTAAAGCAACAATATTTCCTGCCAAAACTTAAATTTCTCCCTTAAGTAATATGTGGAATATCAACAGTTGCAAGAGTTAAGCCGATGATCAGTCCTGCTTAACCCAAAAACCATGCACACATGATGTACAGGCTATAAAAATATAGATCCTGATGGCACTTATTGCTATTGGCCTTAAGATGACACTGATTGGCATTGGTACATCTCAAATAAAAGCTGGACCTGCAACCGGCCTCTTACGCTAAATATATTCACATATTAAAACAAAACATTTTGTCTAGAGATCAAGGGATAAGCATCTCTATAATTTCATTCCTAACATATATCGTAGGAAAAACATTTCAAAATAATTGGGTAGTAACACCACCAAATCAATATAATCTTTTAAACAGGTTAAACACATGCTCAATAATAAATTTCACATGCTCTAACAGAAATGGAAGTAGTAAAAATCGATTGAATTACTTAACAGGTTTTCGTAAAAATTACGAGTTTTTAAGTAAAACATTCCGCTTAAAATTTAAAGTAAAGACATATTCTGAATAAAGGAGTATGGATAGGGAAACTTGCCTTAAGAGTAGAATCTAGACGTGTAACTCAGGGAGATCCAAAGCTAGCTACCCTTCGTGTCTACTAGATCCTATCAGTAAAGAATATAACGTTTAGATCACTAAAGTTGATATACTAAAAATTTAATTATCCTAACACATATCATATAATGTTATACAAATTTAATTGACTCGATTTAATCATAATAACACATAGCAGGTATCAATTAAAATAATTTAATTCAACTATAAACAGTTATTTGACTCGAAAAACAATAATTGGTTCGACATTTATAAATGTCTTTAAAAAAAAAAAATAATTAACAAATATTATCAACGTACTATAATACGTGTCTAACTGATAGAATAATTTTTTTTTTTAAGAAAATTTTTGAATTTTATTAGGGCCGTAAATAAATTTTTATCCCATTTTTAACTGAAATTTAGATTTTAGGATTAATCTCCTAATTTAAAATAATATAAATAATTATTCATAAATTATGAAATTTTTATTTAAGATAAAGTAAATTTTTATCTAATTTATAAATAAATTTTAAATACTACTTAAGATAAATAAAATGATTAAAATCTGAATTTTAATTCAAATTCTAATTAATTTTCATTTAAATTAATCAATAAATAAAATCAATTCCTATTTAAACTAACTTAAATTAAAATAAATAATTTTCGTAAATTTTATTTAAAGTAAAGTAAAATATTTACTTTAAATAAATAAATAATTAAAATTATTTTTGAAATTAAATTTAAATAATTTATTAATTAAATAAATATTTTTCGAAATAAATAAATAATAAATAAATAAATAAATAAAATTTCGAATTAAATAAATAACAAATATTAATCATTTAAATAATTAAATAACTCAAATAATAATTAAATAATTAAATAAAAGTATTTTTCTGATTTTTAGAAAAATAAAATATTAAAAATAAAATTTTAACCCAAAAACACTATTCATCTTCTTCCCCACCTGGGAAAGAAGATCAAACGCACTACTGTTCATCGTCTTCCTCATGAAGAACACGAAGAATGCTCCTCGCCGGCAATGGCGGTTTCCGACGCCGGCCGCCGTCCGCCGCCGCCGCCGGCCAGTTTTCCGGCAACACTTACGTAGCCCAGAAAATTCCCAGAAAAACCTATTTCGACTCTAATTCACGTTTTAAACACAATGGCAAGCCCAGTTTTTACCAAAAACGTACCGAACAAGTTTTCCGGCGAAAATAAATTTTACGACGAAAATTAAAACTCCACAGAAAAATCTAGAAAAATTATATAACAAACTATAACTTACAATCAACCTAACCAGCAAATCAGATTCATAAAATACCCAAGAACTCGCCGGAAATAAAATTCACAAAAACCGACCGAAATTTTCCGGCGATCCAAATCATGATCAATTCTAACACTTTTATACATGATTCGACTCTAAACAATGTCCTAAGCATGATTCTAACATTCATACAATCAAACAATCACTCAAACAGAAATTCGATCAAAAATTTTAAAAATGGGTTTTTAAAAATCAAAACCATCCGATCATGGTTTTATACGTTTGATAGCTTAAATTGATGCTGTGATTACCAGGAATTCATATATGGAATTGCATGCAAGATTGGACTAGGTTCTAGAAAACAAAATTTTAAAAATCTTCACAGTGTGTGTATGTGTGTGTAAACGTGTGTGTGCGTGTGTTAGTGTGTGTGTGTTTAGAGAGAATTAAGAAAATAATTGCTAAAAAGAAAGAAAAACGTACCTTGGTTACTAATTAACGAATCAACTTTAGCTATTTATACTTTTTAAAAATTACTACCCGCAATTTATATATTTGTTTCGTAAAATCTATTTATACGATAGAAAAATATATCTATAACGAATCTTTCGTGTCGTTTAAAAGAATTTCAAAATTCGATACTTTGTAACTCAAAAATTTAAGAAACGAATGAAACATACTAGCACGTATCGTTTATTTATTTAAAATAATAAACTTATATTAAAATAGTAATCAAATCATACCTCTTTGAAAAGAAATCGTGTCTACAATAATTTTAATAATACGTACAATTTAAACAATTAAACACATAACATTTAATATTACACATAATTTCTAATTTAACGATGGAAATGCATCAAACTGGAACCTATTATTATTATAACTTCTTATTCTACTAATATATCCGCTTCTAATATTACGAATGTTACATCCTCCCCCCCTTAAAAGAATTCTGACCTCAGAATTTACCTTAAGAAAATAGATGAGGATACTTTTCAAGCATTTCGCTTTCAAGCTCCCAAGTTGACTCTTCGACCTTGGGATTCCTCCACAAAATCCTTACTAACGCCACTGTCTTATTTCTTAGAATCTTCTCTCGGCGATCTAATATACGCACTGGCATCTCGACATAGGATAAATCTTGCTGAATCTCTACCGGCTCGTGCTCTATAACATGCCTAGAATCAGGTGTATATCTCTTAAGCAAAGATACATGGAAAATGTTGTGGATATGGCGCATGGATGGGGGTAATGCCAACTTATAAGCAACTCTTCCCACGCGTCCTAAAATCTCAAATGGTCCAACAAATCTGGGGCTAAGTTTTCCCTTTTTCCCGAATCTGGATAAACCTTTCCAAGGTGATACTTTCAGCAGCACTGGCTCTCCTATCTGAAATTCTATATCCTTCCTTTTTAAATCTGCATATTTTCTTTGTCTGTTCTGAGCAGCTTGGATCCTTTTTCGCATAAGCTCTATTGATTCTTTAGTTTGCTGAATTATCTCCGGACCCAAAATTTTTCGTTCACCAACTTCATCCCAATATACCGGAGATCGACAACGTCTTCCATACAAAGCTTCATAGGGAGGCATGCCAATACTTGCGTGATAACTATTATTGTACGAGAATTCTACCAAAGGTAAATGGTCATCCCAATTTCCTTCAAAATCCACTGCACACACCCGAAGCATATCTTCAATTGTTTGAATGGTTCTTTCGCTCTGTCCATCTGTCTGAGGATGATATGCAGTGCTCATGTTTAACTTGGTTCCTAAACTTTCTTGAAATTTTCTCCAAAATCTTGAGTTAAACCTTGGGTCTCGATCTGACACGATTGATACTGGAACTCCATGACGCATTACAATTTCTTTGAGATAAAGTTTGACCAATTTATCCATTGAAAACCTTTCATTGATTGGAAGAAAATGCGCTGATTTCGTTAATCGATCTACGACAACCCAAATTGCATCGTGGTTTGCTCTTGTCTTTGGTAGACCTACTACAAAATCCATAGCAATCTGTTCCCATTTCCATTCGGGAATTTCCAATGGTTGTAACAAACCACTGGGTCTCTGATGTTCTGCTTTTACTCTTTGACATGTATAACACTTACTGACCCATTCTGCTACTTCCCTTTTCATATCCGGCCACCAATAATTTTCTTTTAAATCTCGATACATCTTCGTACTTCCGGGGTGAATTGAAAACTTTGAATTATGTGCTTCCTGTAAAATTTCATCTTTCAATTCCTGTACGTTTGGCACCCAAATCCTCGAGGAAAAACGTAAGATTCCTTTATCATCCTTTTGGCTACTCAATTCCTCGCCTGTTAGACTTTCAGTATTCTGGTTCATCACTTCTTCTTGACATTTCCTAATCTTTTCCAACAACTCTGGTTGAAACGTCATCGTATATAACATCTCATTGGCTGAATCAGGCATTCGTATATCAATTTCCATTTTCTCAAATTCCACTTGTAACTTTTCTTGTATCGTTAGCAAATTCAGTCTTTCTTTCCGGCTCAATGCATCCGCTACAACATTAGCCTTCCCTGGATGATAGTTGATACTGCAATCATAATCTTTGATCAATTCTAGCCATCTTCGTTGTCTCATGTTTAACTCTTTTTGAGTAAATATATATTTTAAGCTCTTGTGGTCTGTGAAAATCTCGCACTTCTCTCCATATAAATAATGTCTCCAAAGCTTGAGTGCAAAAACTATCGCAGCTAACTCCAAATCATGTGTTGGGTATTTTTGCTCGTGTTCTTTCAACTGCCTTGAAGCATACGCAATCACCTTCCCATGTTGCATTAATACACACCCCAATCCTCGTTGAGATGCGTCACTGTAGATCACAAAATTCCCTCGTTCATCTGGTAATGCTAAAACTGGAGCAGTTACCAATCTCTTTTTCAGTTCCTGAAAACTTTCTTCACATTTCTCATTCCATTCAAACTTCTGATTCTTCCGGGTAAGTTTAGTCAAAGGAGTAGCTATCTTAGCAAAATCTTTCACAAATCTTCTATAATAACCTGCCAATCCCATGAAACTTCTTACCTCAGTTGGTGTCCTTGGTCTCTCCCAATTCGTGACTGCTTCAATCTTAGTTGGATCTACTTTAATTCCATCTTTACCAACTACATGTCCAAGAAACTGTACTTCTCTTAACCAAAATTCACATTTCGAAAACTTTGCATATAATCTTTCTTTCCTTAGAATCTCTAGTGCAATCCTTAAATGTTGTGCGTGATCTTCTGTTGTCCGTGAATAGATCAAGATGTCATCAATAAATACTATCACGCATTTGTCCAAATATTTCTTGAACACTCTATTCATCAAATCCATAAAAGCTGCGGGCGCATTTGTTAAACCAAAAGCCATTACTAGAAACTCATAATGTCCATATCTGGTTCTAAATGCCGTCTTAGGAATATCTTCCATCTTCACTTTTAATTGGTGGTAGCCTGAACGTAAATCAACCTTTGAAAAGTACTTGGCACCCTTCAATTGATCAAACAAATCATCAATCCTCGGTAAAGGATATCTATTCTTGATAGTTAACTTGTTCAATTCCCTATAATCAATGCATAACCTCATGCTACCATCCTTCTTCTTTACGAACAACACTGGTGCACCCCACGGGGATGTACTGGGTCTGATTACTCCTTTTTCCAACAGATCTGACAGTTGTATGGCCAACTCTTTAAGTTCTACTGGTGCCATCCGATACGGAGCTTTCGAAACTGGTTCTGTGCCAGGAGCTAAATCAATGCTGAACTCTATTTCTCTGTCTGGAGGCAATCCTGGAAGTTCATCTGGAAACACATCTTGGAATTCGTTCACCACTTGAATTTCTTCTATCTTAGGAGCTTCCTTCTCCAAGTCTCTTATGTGAGCCAAATAAGCCTCACATCCTTTACGCATCAGTTTCTTAGCTTGCATTATAGTTAAAAATTCCTTGTGTTGTAATTTTCCTTGGAAAATAACTTCTACGCCTTCTGAGGTTTGCAACGTTACTCTCTTCTTCTTACAATCTATCTGGGCATTATAAGATGCTAGCCAGTCCATTCCTAGGATTACGTCAAATTCTCCTAACTCAAAAGGTATTAAATCGGCAGAAAATGAATATCCTAGTATATCTATGGCGCATCGAGGACAAACTTGATTTACTAACACTTTATGTTGATCAGCTGTTTCTATCATTAAAATCTCATCCAAAAATTCAACTTTCCATTTCGTTTTAAACAAAAATTCCTTAGACACAAAAGATTTACTTGCACCAGAATCAAATAAAACTTTAGCATCCACTGTATTGACAGGAAATGTACCTGTGACTACATCCTTGCTTTTACCGGTATCTTTCCTTGACATGTTGTATGTCCTTGCAGTCCGCTGTTGGTTTGCTTTCATCATATTGTTTGCTGCCACAGGAACCTTGCAATCCTTTGTAATATGTCCAGTCTTTCCACACTTAAAGCACTTATTTCCCACCTTCTGACCACTGCACTCATTTGCAAAATGTCCCTTATCTCCACACTTATAACATGTAATGTTGACCTTGCACTTTCCTGGAGCATGATTCTGATTACAATCCCTGCATCTTGATAATGGTGGTCTCTGCTGATTATTATTCTGGAAACGACTTCCTTGAGTATTCTGGGGAACATTCCTTGTTTCTGGCTTCTTATAATTCATATTCCTTCCTTGCTGAAATCCTGGTTTCCTATTAGGAGCTGTCTGATGATTTTGCATAATGACTTGTAGTCTCAGTAACCTCAAACTTCCTCTTAAGCCCATCCTTCTCTCTCTGTTGTGCATTACTTTCTCCTTCGGCGATCATGGCCTTCTGTACTATTCCTGCATAAGTAGTCAGTTCCAATATTGCCAATTTTCCTCTTATCCAAGCTTTCAGTCCTTGCTGGAATCTCATTGCCCTCTTTTCATCCGTATTCACATACTCTGGCACAAATCTGGATAATTCTGTGAATCTGGTCTCATACTCTGCTACACTCTTATCACCTTGCTTCAATTCTAAGAACTCCAACTCCATCCTACTTTTCATATAACGAGGATAGTATTTCTCCAAAAACAACTCTGTAAATCTTTCCCACGTAATATTCTCCTCTTCTTCCAAAGCCTTAACTGAATCCCACCAGTAATTTGCTTCATTCTTCAAAAAGTAGCTGGCAAAAACTGTCTTCTGATTTTCTTCTACCTTTACTAGCTCAAATGCTTTTTCTATCTCTTTCAGCCAAGTCATGGCCTCAATCGGATCATCTGAACCCTTGAACTCTGGTGGCTTAACAGATTGAAATGATTTGAAGGTAACAGCGGGATTTACATGATGTTGTTGTTGCTGAAGTTGTAATTGCATTTGCTGCTGCTGCTGAGCAATTGTATCATTCTGCTGCTGCATCATATCCATCATCCGAGCTAAAACTGGATCCATCTGACTATTGCTATTTCCAGCAGTAGTAGTATTTTTCTTTGGAGGCATTGTTCTGATAATAAACAAACAAATTTTTTATATGTTTGTTATTATAAGATTTTGCAAACAAGGAAAACTAGATACTGAAACTAGAAATAAAACTAATCCATAACTGAGAAAGTATATCCACTAAACCAAAAGCTTATATAACATAAGAACATTCTCGATAATCCATGGTTTCCACAAAACAACATCTAAGTCAACAAGATGGTCCAACCAACAGCAGATACAAACATCTGATATACAATCCAAAAGACTGACCCGTAAGGTCTAACTATATAACATGGCATCAACTACACCAAAATACAACATACTGCCTATACATATACTAGAGAAACATCTAAGTCCAAAAGATCAGGATCTAAGTAATCACTCCTGGGGAGCACGGGAACTGGCCTCAGCAGGGTCCAACATCTGCATCAACTCTCTATTCTGACCAAGCAGGAAATCTCTTTCCTTAGCCATATCAGCAAAAACATGATATGGAACAGGAGCGGGTCCTCTCATCTCAGGAGGTGACACAGAACAAGCAGAGGGGGCTGAAGCAACTGGCGATACAAAAGATGTGGGAATCGCCCTCAAGGGTACTGGCATAGGAACAGGAGCTGGTATGATAGCTAAAGGTCCATAAGTGGTATCTATTTCAGGAGAAACTGGAACTGGGTACTCTGGCTCAACTGGAACTGACACTGGGTGCTCAGACTCATCACTAATCTCCATGGAAGGATCATCCTCCTCTCCAGGGGTCTCCATCTCAAACTCAGTATCACTCTCAACATCAATGATCTCAATCTCTCCCTCAGAGTCACTCGATATCTCAATAATCTCAACACTTGATAGAGACTCTGTCGATCCACCAGAACTCGAACTGCCACTAGGTGTCTCAGGAAACTGCAATTACATAATATCCATAAGTTCTAATTAGTAGCTTATCATAATAATATTAATTAGTTAAGATTGACTCCAGCGATCTCAACTCAAACCCGTTGTGAGTTTGATTAATCGTGACTACACTATCTATATCTGTCTATCCTTATCTTATATGCAATTTTCCTATTATTGTTTTTATTTGCCAAAACTGTTGCTCTGATACCAACTTGTGACGCCCCGGAAACCCGGTGCCACTAGAATTAATAGAATAATAAATAAAGACTAACACGACCCCACAAGGTAGGACCGTCAACAGTTCATGGCATCAAAACAATACTACTTAAACAAAAGTTATTACAATATCTTATGCTATCAGTACATCTTCGAGAAGAGGATTCCTGATAACCAAATGTCTAGATGATATTACAACGTGAATTCGGATTTAAATTCTTCAACTAGTTATTACATAACTTAACAACTAAAAGTACGGCACACCTGGATGGGAAACACAGGGTATCTATACCGTCCTGAAGTCTGCTTACGGGTGGTTTGGTAAGTACGAGCCATCTGAAAAGTAAAGTAGTTTTGCAAGAGTGAGCGAAGACGCTCAGCAAGTATATGAAAATATTTAACACTATATATATACACCAATTCCTGTAAAAGAAATGATATATCCATAGCAACAGAGTTTAAATTTTTGTAACAGTATCTTTTATTAAAGCAACAATATTTCCTGCCAAAACTTAAATTTTTCCCTTAAGTAATATGTGGAATATCAACAGTTGCAAGAGTTAAGCCGATGATCAGTCCTGCTTAACCCAAAAACCATGCACACATGATGTACAGGCTATAAAAATATGGATCCTGATGGCACTTATTGCTATTGGCCTTAAGATGACACTGATTGGCATTGGTACATCTCAAATAAAAGCTGGACCTGCAACCGGCCTCTTACGCTAAACATATTCACATATTAAAACAAAACATTTTGTCTAGAGATCAAGGGATAAGCATCTCTATAATTTCATTCCTAACATATATCGTAGGAACAACATTTCAAAATAATTGGGTAGTAACACCACCAAATCAATATAATCTTTTAAACAGGTTAAACACATGCTCAATAATAAATTTCACATGCTCTAACAGAAATGGAAGTAGTAAAAATCGATTGAATTACTTAACAGGTTTTCGTAAAAATTACGAGTTTTTAAGTAAAACATTCCGCTTAAAATTTAAAGTAAAGACATATTCTGAATAAAGGAGTATGGATAGGGAAACTTGCCTTAAGAGTAGAATCTAGACGTGTAACTCAGGGAGATCCAAAGCTAGCTACCCTTCGTGTCTACTAGATCCTATCAGTAAAGAATATAACGTTTAGATCACTAAAGTTGATATACTAAAAATTTAATTATCCTAACACATATCATATAATGTTATACAAATTTAATTGACTCGATTTAATCATAATAACACATAGCAGGTATCAATTAAAATAATTTAATTCAACTATAAACAGTTATTTGACTCGAAAAACAATAATTGGTTCGACATTTATAAATGTCTTTAAAAAAAAAAATAATTAACAAATATTATCAACGTACTATAATACGTGTCTAACTGATAGAATAATTTTTTTTTTTTAAGAAAATTTTTGAATTTTATTAGGGCCGTAAATAAATTTTTATCCCATTTTTAACTGAAATTTAGATTTTAGGATTAATCTCCTAATTTAAAATAATATAAATAATTATTCATAAATTATGAAATTTTTATTTAAGATAAAGTAAATTTTTATCTAATTTATAAATAAATTTTAAATACTACTTAAGATAAATAAAATGATTAAAATCTGAATTTTAATTCAAATTCTAATTAATTTTCATTTAAATTAATCAATAAATAAAATCAATTCCTATTTAAACTAACTTAAATTAAAATAAATAATTTTCGTAAATTTTATTTAAAGTAAAGTAAAATATTTACTTTAAATAAATAAATAATTAAAATTATTTTTGAAATTAAATTTAAATAATTTATTAATTAAATAAATATTTTTCGAAATAAATAAATAATAAATAAATAAATAAATAAAATTTCGAATTAAATAAATAACAAATATTAATCATTTAAATAATTAAATAACTCATATAATAATTAAATAATTAAATAAAATTATTTTTCTGATTTTTAGAAAAATAAAATATTAAAAATAAAATTTTAACCCAAAAACACTATTCATCTTCTTCCCCACCTGGGAAAGAAGATCAAACGCACTACTGTTCATCGTCTTCCTCATGAAGAACACGAAGAACACGAAGAATGCTCCTCGCCGGCAATGGCGGTTTCCGACGCCGGCCGCCGTCGCCGCCGCCGGCCAGTTTTCCGGCAACACTTACGTAGCCCAGAAAATTCCCAGAAAAACCTATTTCGACTCTAATTCACGTTTTAAACACAATGGCAAGCCCAGTTTTTACCAAAAACGTACCGAACAAGTTTTCCGGCGAAAATAAATTTTACGACGAAAATTAAAACTCCACAGAAAAATCTAGAAAAATTATATAACAAACTATAACTTACAATCAACCTAACCAGCAAATCAGATTCATAAAATACCCAAGAACTCGCCGGAAATAAAATTCACAAAAACCGACCGAAATTTTCCGGCGATCCAAATCATGATCAATTCTAACACTTTTATACATGATTCGACTCTAAACAATGTCCTAAGCATGATTCTAACATTCATACAATCAAACAATCACTCAAATAGAAATTCGATCAAAAATTTTAAAAATGGGTTTTTAAAAATCAAAATCATCCGATCATGGTTTTATACGTTTGATAGCTTAAATTGATGCTGTGATTACCAGGAATTCATATATGGAATTGCATGCAAGATTGGACTAGGTTCTAGAAAACAAAATTTTAAAAATCTTCACAGTGTGTGTATGTGTGTGTAAACGTGTGTGTGCGTGTGTTAGTGTGTGTGTGTTTAGAGAGAATTAAGAAAATAATTGCTAAAAAGAAAGAAAAACGTACCTTGGTTACTAATTAACGAATCAACTTTAGCTATTTATACTTTTTAAAAATTACTACCCGCAATTTATATATTTGTTTCGTAAAATCTATTTATACGATAGAAAAATATATCTATAACGAATCTTTCGTGTCGTTTAAAAGAATTTCAAAATTCGATACTTTGTAACTCAAAAATTTAAGAAACGAATGAAACATACTAGCACGTATCGTTTATTTATTTAAAATAATAAACTTATATTAAAATAGTAATCAAATCATACCTCTTTGAAAAGAAATCGTATCTACAATAATTTTAATAATACGTACAATTTAAACAATTAAACACATAACATTTAATATTACACATAATTTCTAATTTAACGATGGAAATGCATCAAACTGGAACCTATTATTATTATAACTTCTTATTCTACTAATATATCCGCTTCTAATATTACGAATGTTACACTAACCCAGGGCCTGCTAACCAACCCCCTCAAACAAACACTCTACTAAACACAGAACCACCTACATCATCCTCTCAGCAGGGTGGTTTTATTAAAAAGGAGAAGAAGAAGAGAAAATAGATTGAATCTGAACCCTTGAATATCTTGACAGAAGCAACATTGGCTGTACAATTAGGTCTAGAAAGTGAGGAACCTGAGTCACCCTTACAGAGACCAAAGAAGAAGAAATCTAAAGCCACCTCTTCAGTCACACAAATGGTTGAAGTTGTAAAATCAGGGGCAAACAGCTCACTAGATGTATCCTCTCAACAGGGTGCATCTATAGAATCAAGCATCCTCCCCAATGCACCTTCTTGTAAAGAGTCAGTACAAGGAGTGATAAGGTTGGCACAACACTGAGTGGAGAGCACATCACACTAGAAACTCCCTCTATTTTTCAGGGGGAGTTGCCAAAATCAAATCTACAAGACACTTCTCTTCCAGAATCTATCACTGAAATTTCTTTGGGGCCTGCAACTCAAGCAATTGAGGAGCAAGGCATTGATCACCAAGAATTCTCTTCTCTTGGTGAGCCAATGGATTCAAGTGACTTAGTGCATGACACTTTGCTCACCACCCAGGAACCACATTTAGATGGTGAGGGAATACAAGCTGGGGCATATCCTAATGACACCATCAAAAACAAAGAGGATTCACTAGTTTTCATTAGAGACTCTGTGCCTGTGTCAACTACTGTTGTAACTCATCCCACTCCTGTGGAGACAACAGTAGTAGACTCAATCCATCCGGTTACAGAAGTTGCATCTGTAACTGAGGAGTCTAGCTTACCTAGCTCTAGCTCTGACTTTTTGTCACAATGGTTGAAGTCTGTGCAACATGACAATGCTTCAGGATTAGGGTCTGCTCCACCACAATTGGCGGTTGAAGCACTTCAAAGCTTAGTTGTGGATCAGATTCCTGAGTTTGTTAAAATAGCCCAAAATCTGGTCACATCCAACATATCAAATCCAGACTATGAAGCCATTTGTGTCACAGAGATGATGTGGAGATGCAAAAAGGAGAAAATAACAGATGAAGTTAAAAGAGATGGCAATGTAGATGCCTGGCTGAAAGGAAAATATGAAATTACTCTCAATGAAGCTCTTCAATACCTAAGAGAGGAATACATCAATTCACTGGGCTCTAATGCCAAATCTCTGACTCCTGGTGAAGTGTATGAGGCTATAAATGATTCTTACAAGGGATTCCTCAAGGCTGCCCACTATCTTCGGAAGGGAGTTATAACAGAAGTCAATAAAGTATGTGATGCAACAGCAAAGGAAGTAAGTGCAATCAAGAGAGAATTTTTTCCCAAATTTCCTACTCTAGAACCTATTCTCAAGACTATACAAGAATGCAAATCTACCTGCACCAAGATGGACAATGGCTTGGCTTTGCTTCATGGAACTGTCAGTAATCTAGCAACTCAATTTCAAAATTTATCTGGTCAGACAACTGATGCCAATGCCATGCTGAGGACTCTTTTTGCAAATCAATATGGAAATAAGCTGGTGACTGAAGTCCTTGTTCATGAAATGACCAAATTTGAGGTATTTAGGCTCAAAGAACAATCACTGTCTAGTTTTGAATCTACTGAGTTATTCAACAAGGTGGATGCTCTGGAGAAAGAAGTGACCTCTCTCAAATAGTCAAATACTCATCTTACAGACACAGTTGCAACCCTCTCTAAGTAGTTGGACACTCAAGCGATTCCGGACTAGCTGTCTCGCTGGTCCACTAGTCTTTAAACGAATCAAATTCCTACTTGCGCGATATGCCGAAGGACCGTACAATGTCGCAATACTCGTCTGAATATCCTAAGGCGAACCTTATCCTAAATCGTTCTATCTAACGTCCGTCTCACACACGTATACCCACCCATCCTAACTGTTTCAGTGACCACAACCTGTAGCTCTGATACCAACTGTGACATTCCCAAAACCCGGGGTATAGATTTGGGGCCACTAACCACAATCCACACAACACAAACCCGGATATAAACATAATACAATAATAAAATACCCCTGATCCAAGACCGGTTACAGGTTATGGTATGAAACAAACTACCAAATTTAATTATTACAATCAAATCTCAGTATAACCTTATTATACAAATTGATAACCACTAAGTTCGTCTACCGAACTAGTAAACCAACCTCTGACAAGCTCAAATCACTACTTGGCGAAACCAATAACTCGAACGTCACCTCTCGCTGCTGGAACAGGAAAACTCATCCACACAAGGTCCACTAATCTCCTCTATTAACTGAAGAAAAATAAACAAGCAAGAGTGAGCCAACAATGCTCAGCAAGTGTTAACAGTGATAACAATATCAAGAACAATATAGGTTCTAATCAACAAGAATAATCATCATACGGTGCGAAAGAAATCAGCTGAAGTAATTAAATATCGTGACTCCAAGATGAGCCAACAGGGCTCCACTAGGATAAAAATGCATTAACAATAAGAACTGATAAATGTTCTGACAATCAAAGATAATCATCATAGGCTTCAATGGAATCAGGCTTTAAAGCATCTCAACCTCAATGTATGGATTAGAATTGGATTTTTATTTTATTTAAAAAAAAACAATAAGGTTAGGCTGCTGATCAGTCACACACTAACCCCGGACAAATGCACACAGCAATGTCCTATAATGGATCCACGGCACACATTGGCCTTAACTTCTGACCATTAAATTGGTCTCCCCGAAGGGACTCCCCTGACCATAATATGGTCTCCCCAAAGGGACATCTGAAAACATTCCAATTCTAAATCCAACGCACTAGGTGTCGGGACAAACGACAACCTCTGTCAATCAAACAATCTAAAAAAACTCACGTTGCAGCACAACAACTCAACTAGTGGAATGAAAAGAGTATCAACAATTCTATCCTCGATATCGACAAGTTCGATATATAAATAGGGTGATAATAATAAAGAACCACAACAATAATAAATGTCAACGAGATTAACAATAAATGGGTGAGAATGTCATCATTATAATAATTAAGGAACAGTTTCACTTGAATGAGAAGTGAAAAGAAATACTTGCAACATGATTAACTAACAACTGTGATTATAAGATAAGGTAAGGATCTTGTCAAATGCTAAGCATTTAATAAAAATTTACAACACATTGTCAAGTTTGAATCATCATAAGTGAATTAAGTAGTTTAAAAATGATCATTTGTAAAATAACTCCAAGATAATTAAATTGTAGGTCAGTTTGAAAAAAAAAACATCCCCTAAAGAGGGTCCATAGGTGAAAATATGCCATAATCAGGGTCCGTGTTAAAAGATTTTTATAAGATTTAAAAATCTTGGATTTCCTCTGTTTACAACGTCCCTTAAACATTTTCGAAGAAAAATAAAATAAAATAAAATAAAAGAAACGGTACTCTCCTGAGGAATCCAATAACATACCATAATTTAAAATATCTCTGAGGAAAAAGAGTATTTGTAAGATCATTTGAAAATTTGCACTTGAGCTATAGGTGGAAATATAAACATTTACACGTCATTCGAAGAAGGACGTCACTTTGTTCACATAATTTGACCGACACAATTGATATATAAATAGAACAGAATTGCATCACTTGAACAATAAGTGAGGAGCGATAACACTTGCCTCAATACATGAAGCTTCCACTTCCAATATCTCGATCCGTCACTCACTTTACAACAACTTTTACTTCTTTACAAGTTGGCCTCTACTCGTTCATACATCTGTCTTTCCTTAAAACTTGACAATCTCTCGTTGAGTACGCCCGTCAACTTTGATAATCATTTCTTACTCAAATTTCCATCTACACATGCACTGCTCCTGGCCGGGTCTCCTACTCGTACCTGCTGTGACTGGCCGGAAAACGCCACTAGCAACGACGATTTCAACCTCTGACAACTGGGCAACCCCGAAACTGCAACCCAACTCCATTTTGATCACTAATGATGTTTTCATGCTTTAAATCAAAGAAACCGAGCCCCCCAGGCCGTGCTTGTCAAGAACCGCAGCCATACATACATGTATCTATATCTCTCGGTTCCGAAAATTCAACAAAAACACACCTCCCCACAAAAACTCGAATTAAACAACGAAAATGGAGGATTTACAAGGCTCTTGGGTGTTGTTGATGGAAAAAATGGGGTGAGGGAGGGAGAACAGAGGTCTTGGGGGAGAGATGAATCGAGAGTAGCACTGAAGAAGAAGGAATGAGCGGCTGAGAAATAAGACAAGGCCCAAGGGCATTTCTGGAATTTCATGCTGAAAAAAGAATAAAAGCTAATTTAAATCAATTCAAAAATCGAGAATAAATGGGAAATAGATGAGAATAATATTTTTAAAATTCTAAAATGAAGAGCAAGAAATTATAAACATCCCCATATTTTTAAAATATTTTTAGGATAAAAAATGAATTGAATATGAATTTTACAAGTTTTGATCCCTTTAAATACAATAAAAACTCTAAAATTATTTTAAAATACTTAAACACCCAAAATAATTCTCCCAATAATTTTAAAAACTATTTAATATCATAAAGATGATAACACAAAATATTTTATGATTTTTAACAACTCTGATGATTTTATAAAAATCTCAGAAGATCAATACTACATGATTTAAATACATTTAAATCCTAAAAAATATGAATAAAAAAAATACATAGACTTACACGGCACACGCAAATCATCATATACACACAAGAACACAATATCACATATATTGACCTTCTCACAAATAATCACATCATATAATCCACATTTAATATTAAATAAGAAATTTTAAATACGCGATTTTCTAGGTCGTTATATCCTTCCCCCCTTAAAATTATTCTGTCCTCAGAATCAATCCTAAGAGCACAAGTAACAGTACTCCTGAAATGCTCGCTTCCAATTTCCTAGGTTGTATTCTCAACTCTAGGACTCCTCTATATCAAATCATTCCTCAATGGGCTTATCCTGTAAGCCCTCAAACTCCAAGATAAACTTAAACCTTACCTTTACAAATTTCGTTAATTCGAAACATTTTTTACTCTTAAACGAATGTCTGATCTACAGAAAATCGGGCATGACCTTTTCGTATAATGGACTATGCCCTGCGTAATCATTTCAAATACCAACCCAATCATTCATAACCGATTCATCTCTATTTATTCACCATCTTAATTTAATCATACACAATGCTAATATAAAATCTGCCTTGACTTGCAGTAAACATGTAAATAAATAAAGCTACCTTGACTTGCAATAACCAGACAATTGAACCATCCATGATACCTTGATTCAATCTGTCAACCAAACCTCATATCATCTATTCTCGATCGTGTCCTTGAAATTGAATACTACAATCAAACACATACATCATTAGATACACAATAAACATGATTCGATTAACAACTCATTTCTCACTATTATAAAAACATTTTGCTTTGTTAAAACTTTTGAAATAAAATATCTCTGAAACATTTAACCTTGAAATTTACAGTTTTGAAAACTAGCACGCTCCATAACCTTGACTTCGACATAATCCACCACAAGAATAAAATTTTTAAATAATTGGCTTGTAACATTATTATCCCGGGATCACAGCCCCCTCGATATCGACCACAAAACAACTTTCAATTCAACACTTCCCCACATACTCTAACTTTTACAACATGAAATTCGACTTAAGATACGTCAAGTCATTCGTACGTCTTCAGCAGATAGCTCACGATCCTCGAAATCATCTAAACATCACTAACCCGCGTCTTCTAAAATCAACTCCCGAATCATAGCTCTGCATACTCAACAAGGTCTCGAATTCGACTCTGCGCATTATAACTTCAATGTTTTAACACTACTCAAATTAACCACGGAATCATGGCATTCAGCCATCACTTACATTTGGAACTATTCCTAATAAATACATGTTCACCACTTGTCCTCCTGACTATTCAATTCTTTTTCCGTCAATTCATTCACATTCTGGTTCGTCACCTCTTAATTTCATGATAACTTACGCTGAAATAATACAATATGAATCATCTTCGTTGTAGACTAGGCATTAAAAATTTCCTCATCTGACTTCTCAGCTCCTGGGCGAAGACCATTGCGGTCACTTCCAACTCATGTATTAAATGCTCCTGAATATCCACAATTTCCTTTCCATTTTATGTCACTAAACAACCTCATTTCTCCACTTCATTACTGCTTCATCTTCACAAAATTCACTTTGATTCTTTTCCTTTCTAACCACATGTCTTAAAATTTGGTTCCTTCTCACCCAAAATTCACATTCAAAATTCTTGTGCAAAATTCTTCTTGAAATTTCTTTAAGGTTATTCTCAAATTATCTGCATACTCTTCACAAGTTTTTGAATATCTTGGGATGTTATCATAAACACGATTAAATTTATCTAAATACTTCTCAAATCTTATTCATTTTAACATAAAACGGTAGGTGTTTTCATCCAACCAATCACCATCCCTGGTAACTCCTCATGTCCATCTCGAGTAAAAAGGTTGCTTCAAAAATATCTTCAGGTTTCTATCTTCAAATGGTCTTAGTCTATTCATAATTCAACTTTAGACAAACATACACCTTTTTGCTGGGTAAACAACTCATCCAACCTTAGTAAAAAGATTCTCATTACTACTTGCCCACTTATTTCATTTTCAAAGATCACCATATAACTGCAAACTACCTTTCTTCCTTTTCACGAACGATACTGGTACATCCTCCTACAATACGCTGAGTATTATTACTCCTTCTCTTGCGAGAATCCTTAAATTAAATTGTTAGCTCCAATATTTCCATTGATGTCACCCGATATTGAACTCCTTGAAACTAATTCTATATTTGAAAATTAAATCACAAACAATTTCCTAATCTTTGTCTAATGACAATCCTAGTCATCCATCACAATACACATTCAAACTATTAGCCACTGATCTATTCCGACTTAACTGTCTTCTTACTGACATCTTCCTCTGTGCAAAATAACTTCAGAATTTTAGTAGAATAATCTCTTGATATGCATGATCGTTAAAACTTTTGTGTCTGCTTCCGGCCTCAAAACACCACTTTTACATCTCTTAAAAATCAAAGTCTCACTTTCTTGTCCTCACAATTTGCTCGTACTTCGCTGTTAGGAAATCAATCCAATCCTGAATCACACTTAACTCTTTTTACGGTCATCACAATCAAATTCTTGATAACTTCATTTATAATCATGTTGAATTTCTAGCTTCCTAGTAATTATAGAAAACAATCTTGTTACTTTCATCATAGGTTCCACTGAGACTGATATGATACAGTCGCTGGCAAAAAGTCCTATATTTCCAAGCTCATGGCACATAACTTTAACTTCTGACTCTATCACTTGTTACCACACTATTCTTTCTGATTACAGTCACAACTCTCTGCATTTATCTTAACAAAATCTCCACATACTTCTCTCTCGAAGTCTTATCTTCTGACCATGGAATCTCGTTAATCTCTGCTAATTCTCATCCTGTAGGCAACTAGTGTGCCCTCACTCTTCCAACTCCAAATCCTCGTAATTCCACATTCTTCCCTTAACTGAATCACATGTCTTCCGTTAAAACGCTTCTAAAACTTTCCTAGTTCTCTATCTTACTTTATTATTCAAATTTCACTTCCTTTTGATAGTTCACAAACACATCTGTCCTTCTTCATTCTGCTTTATTCAAGTTATCCTTCTATGGTTCTAAAATCTTATCCTCAATGATGGGTTTCAAAACATTCAAAATCTTATAATAATCCATTTACTATCCTCAAAATTAAACAGGTGTCCAAAACATTCTTTCATTAATAATAAACCTCACATACCAAACATCTTCATCATCATTCTCTTTTTAATCTTTAATAAATCCTCAATCTTGTGCCCTTGATACATGTTCCTTTCTTGACTCAATTTTCATTAATCTCGCATCTTGTACATGTGTTCTCAATCCAATAATTAATCCAATTTGATACTTAATCTCTATTTTAACATCAACTTCCCAATCTTGCTTAATCAATTCTTCGTCACGTAATCGCAGTCCCAATTTTGCTTAATCAATTCTTCGTCACGTAATCACAGTTTTGACCACTTAGGATGTCGTCGCGTCTATCTTCGCGGCTCTTCATCACTGGTAATCCAAAATAATCAGGCTTTCTGACAAAGGAAGTCAATAGAATGAATAGGTATCAGGTATGAATGTACAATGGATTTTGTTTGACAAAACGTTTTGTGAAAGGATTTAACCGAGAGATCAATATGATCATTGAACTATTTTCAGGTTGTATTTGTCACTTAGGTCAACCGCCCTCGTACAAAAAGATGGCCAGTCTTTAGTACTTTCATGACAAACACAATCAGTGGTATCCCACCAGACTTCTATCACATAGATAAAATGTCCCTGAATCCCCTATATACATAGGTTGTTCATCTCAGTTCAGATAAAGAAGATCAAGTATTCAGGGAAAAATAGAAATAATTCCAAATGTCTCAAAAATTCTCATATATAGAGTTGGACCAAGTGTCCTCTGAAAAATAAGGATATTTCTTAAGGAATATGATTGAATTCAAGTGAATCTGATATACAAACTCATCATCAATGGAGGTGTAGTCGATTAAACAAACGTTCAAGAAATTCATAGTTATTCATAATCTCACTCTTGTCGGCTAAGCATTCATATACTTGGCTGCCAAAATTGGCCTGTCAATAATGAGCTGAATAAATAAGAAGATCTCTATTCATTCTCGATTTTAACCGCCACTGCGCAACAGATGCTTCAGTGACAATATAAACTGTGAATTCGTTTACAACAATTCAGAGCAAGAACAAGAATCAATTCAACTGCCTAAATAGGGAATCAATTAAGAATTCAATCGAGATCAATGGCTAGTAGCATGCCGCTATGCCCTCACTTTCATGCCAACAATCGCTTCCCACATCTTATTTATAGTCTTTTCGTACTCTTTCTATAACGTTCACATCGTAGCTGGAGTCATAGAAAAGTTCTAGAAGGTACGTGAAAGTCTCGAGAGCGACTCCGGACTAGCTGTCTCGCTCGTCCACTAGTCTTTAAACGAATCAAATTCCTACTTGTGCGATATGCCGAAGGACCGTACAATGTCGTAATACTCGTCTGAATATCCTAAGGCGAACCTTATCCTAAATCGTTCTATCTAACGTCCGTCTTACACACGTATACCCACCCATCCTAACTGTTTCAGTGACCATAACCTGTAGCTCTGATACCAACTGTAACATTCCCAAAACCCGGGGTATAGATTTGGGGCCACTAACCACAATCCACACAACACAAACCTGGATATAAACATAATACAATAATAAAATACCCCTGATCCAAGATCGCTTACAGGTTATGGTATGAAACAAACTACCAAATTTAATTATTACAATCAAATCTCAGTATAACCTTATTATACAAATTGATAACCACTAAGTTCGTCTACCGAACTAGTAAACCAACCTCTGACAAGCTCAAATCACTACTCGGCGAAACCAATAACTCGAACGTCACCTCTCGCTGCTGGAACAGGAAAACTCATCCACACAAGGTCCACTAATCTCCTCTATTAACTGAAGAAAAAAAACAAGCAAGAGTGAGCCAACATTGCTCAGCAAGTGTAAACAGTGATAACAATATCAAGAACAATATAGGTTCTAATCAACAAGAATAATCATCATACGGTGCGAAAGAAATCAGCTGAAGTAATTAAATATCGTGACTCCAAGATGAGCCAACAGGGCTCCACTGGGATAAAAATGCATCAACAATGAGAACTGATAAATGTTCTGACAATCAAAGATAATCATCATAGGCTTCAACGGAATCAGGCTTTAAAGCATCTCAAGCTCAATGTATGGATTAGAATTGGATTTTTATTTTATTTAAAAAAAAACAATAAGGTTAGGCTGCTGATTAGTCACGCACTAACCCCGGACAAACGCACACATCAATGTCCTATAATGGATCCACGGTACACATTGGCCTTAACTTCTGACCATTAAACTGGTCTCCCCGAAGGGACTCCCCTGACCATAATATGGTCTCCCTGAAGGGACATCTGAAAACATTCCAATTCTAAATCCAACGCACTAGGTGTCGGGACAAACGACAACCTCTGTCAATCAAACAATCTAAAAAAACTCACGTTCCAGCACAACAACTCAACTAGTGGAATGAAAAGAGTATCAACAATTCTATCCTCGATATCGACAAGTTCGATATATAAATGGGGTGATAATAATAAAGAATCACAACAATAATAAATGTCGACGAGATTAACAATAAATGGGTGAGAATGTCATCATTATAATAATTAAGGAACAGTTTCACTTGAATGAGAAGTGAAAAGAAATACTTGCAACATGATTAACTAACAACTCTGATTATAAGATAAGGTAAGGATCTAGTCAAATGCTAAGCATTTAATAAAAATTTACCAACACATTGTCAAGTTTGAATCATCATAAGTGAATTAAGTAGTTTAAAAATGATCATTTGTAAAATAACTCCAAGATAATTAAATTGTAGGTCAGTTTGAAAAAAAACATCCCCTAAAGAGGGTCCATAGGTGAAAATATGCCATAATCAGGGTCCGTGTTAAAAGATTTTTATAAGATTTAAAAATCTTGGATTTCCTCTGTTTACAACGTCCCTTAAACATTTTCGAAGAAAAATAAAATAAAATAAAAGAAACGGTACTCTCCTGAGGAATCCAATAACATACCATAATTTAAAATATCTCTGAGGAAAAATGGTATTTGTAAGATCATTTGAAAATTTGCAATTGAGCTATAGGTGGAAATATAAACATTTACACGTCATTCGAAGAAGGACGTCACTTTGTTCACATAATTTGACCGACACAATTGATATATAAATAGAACAGAATTGCATCACTTGAACAATAAGTGAGGAGCGATAACACTTGCCTCAATACATGAAGCTTCCACTTCCAATATCTCGATCCGTCACTCACTTTAGAACAACTTTTACTTCTTTACACGTTGGCCTCTACTCATTCATACATCTGTCTTTCCTTAAAACTCGACAATCTCTCGTTGAGTACGCCCGTCAACTCTGATAATCATTTCCTACTCAAATTTCCATCTACACATGCACTGCTCCTGGCCGGGTCTCCTACTCGTACCTGCTGTGACTGGCCGGAAAATGCCACTGGCAACGACGATTTCAACCTCTGACAACTGGGCAACCCTGAAACTGCAACCCAACTCCATTTTGATCACTAATGATGTTTTCATGCTTTAAATCAAAGAAACCGAGCCCCCCAGGCCATGCTTGTCAAGAACCGCAGCCATACATACATGTATCTATATCTTTCGGTTCCGAAAATTCAACAAAAACACACCTCCCCACAAAAACTCGAATTAAACAACGAAAATGGAGGATTTACAAGGCTCTTGGGTGTTGTTGATGGAGAAAATGGGGTGAGGGAGGGAGAACAGAGGTCTTGGGGGAGAGATGAATCGAGAGCAGCACTGAAGAAGAAGGAATGAGCGGCTGAGAAATAAGACAAGGCCGAAGGGCATTTCTGGAATTTCATGCTGAAAAATGAATAAAAGATTATTTAAATCAATTCAAAAATCGAGAATAAATGGGAAATAGATGAGAATAATATTTTTAAAATTCTAAAATGAAGAGCAAGAAATTATAAACATCCCCATATTTTTAAAATATTTTTAGGATCAAAAATGAATTAAATATGAATTTTACAAGTTTTGATCCTTTTAAATACAATAAAAACTCTAAAATTATTTTAAAATACTTAAACACCCAAAATAATTCTCCCAATAATTTTAAAAACTAGTTAATATCATAAAGATGATAACACAAAATATTTCATGATTTTTAACAACTCTGATGATTTTATAAAAATCTCAGAAGATCAATACTACATGATTTAAATACATTTAAATCCTAAACAATATGAATAAAAAAAATACACAGAATTACACGGCACACACAAATCATCATATACACACAAGAACACAATATCACATATATTGACCTTCTCACAAATAATCACATCATATAATCCACATTTAATATTAAATAAGAAATTTTAAATACGCGATTTTCTAGGTCGTTATATACACTACTGTACAGAAGGAGCCTCAAAGATCAAATCAAATATCTAACAGTGATTCCAAGAAAGCTAAATCAAATCTTTCTCAAGGAAATTATGATGGTGACCAATGGCAGAATATGGCATCTATCTTATGACACCTTGAAAGTCTTAAAATCCACTGAGATTGATGCTATCTTGGAACTAATTGAGTAGAAAGGGGAGAACAATAAGAGTTTGTACTCTGAACTTAGGAATGGTCAACAAGCTAGATTGCCTGAAGTGTGCATTAATCCAAGAACCATTCTCTATCAGTCTGGTACAAAGATAGAAGATGTCAATCAGCTTGTCATTCCCAAGGATCTCACTACCAAAAATCACAGACTTATAATTGACATCATTGAACAACTACAAAAGAAGAATGGGATAAGAACTGCTGAAGAGTTGGAAGCATTGAATATTCTCAAATCTTTCATAGCAACTGGCTCTGTCCCAGAGATGGCTAAAGCAAGGAGGAATTAGGATGATAAAGATGAAGACAATAGTGATGGGAGGAGAAGACATCACAGGAGTAATAAGGGTGATGAAGACAAGAAGAAGAAGAAGGATAACAAAGATAAGAAAGGTGATGATGACCAAGGAAAACTCTATGTAAGAACCCAGATTTTGGGTAGAATTAAAACTTTTGTTTATTTAATGATGTAAGAATGAATAGTGGTTACGGCTATGATGTAATAGTTGATATTTTGAAAGAATGAATGGAATTCGACTTTATTATTTCTATGTCTTGAAGAATGCTAATGGTTGACAACTTAGGTAAGAATAATCTATCTCCTAGGGGAATAAAATATGGCAATTCCAAGCAGGAGAATATTATCATGTCATCCAGATCGATAACGATTAATCCAGTGGTTCCGTAAAAAGGTTAAGGAACGATCGAAAGAGAATACGGACAATTGTACAACCCTAAGAGAATAAGTAAATAATAAAGAACGAATAGTATTTTTGGTGGAAGTAAGAATAATATGAGATGACACTATATAGAAGTATTCGGAACGGATTTCCGAGTTCGTATTAATGATCCAAGGGGAAAACAAGTGTATGTAAAAGCTGTCGGATTCTAAAAAACCGCACTTTTATTTTCTCCGAGAGTTCCCTGGACACTGACAGACTTAAGGACTTAACGAATGGATTTAAGGAATATAAATTGCAAAGATAGAAAGAAAGGTGGAGAATGATAGTATTAATATTAAGAGGATTTCCGGTAAACCCTAATTAGAAATCCGTGAAATATTCCTACGAACGATCAATCAAAACGAGCAATAACCGGACATAGAATCCAGCACGGGAAGCAAGATACATGCATGTACAAATGATAAATATCTAGTAACTAGTATGGTTAGAGATTAACTAGCACTTAGCAAATCAAACTACTAGTTTGCATGTAAACCATCAAAATCTCAACACTTGTCCCTCCATTTTCATCATCCTATACATCATCACTTTATTAAAGTGGATTTTGGATGAGAGACTATCTAAGTCTCATCTTAATAATTCACTTTATCAAATAAACAAGCAAAGAAACAAGGAAAAAAAACTCTCTCCCCCCTTGCATTCTTCCATTCGACCAAACAAAGAAATTCCAAAACCAAAATCCATCTTCCACTCCTTGTTTGATCTTGAAATTTTTAAGGTGAGTCTTACATTTCATAAAAATGATCTCCTCAAAATCTTAGCTTCAAACTCATCTTCTTCCGTTTTCAAAATATTCATGAAAGAGGAGGATGAATAGTAACCTTCTTGAACTAACTTTGTTTTCTTGATTTTTCATGGTTGATCTAGCAAGCTTAATCACTCCTAAGGACCATACAAGACTTAGTAAAGCTATATCACTCTCTAAGGAAGGTATAAAGCTCGTGAAACCCTAACCCTTGTTTGAGATTTAAGCATGTTTATGATAGATATAGCTTAGTTATGGTTATGTTAAGGTTAAAGCATGATTATAAGCATGATTATGTATGGATCTTGGATAACTGTTAAAAATAATTAGATGAATGGAAAGGCATTGCTTGGCCTCAGTTCATGTATATAAATCATGTATATGTTGTTTGGAATGGATACCATGTTTATGGGAAGATTTGAAATTGGTAGATATTCGAGTTACAGCCGTCGTAATGCCGAAATTTCGTTAACCTTAAGAAAAATGACTTGGATAGTAGATGTAACTCACTGCCTAGCTGTGTAACCTGCCATGATAGGATAGATAATGTTTCAAGCTTCGTTTTGATATAAAGAACGTGTGAAATGGACTTACGGTTTAGGAGTTACGGCCGGTTTACTAAAAGTAGTTCGGAACCATAAACGAGAATTCGTAACTAAAATTGAACCCTCGTAAAATATGTAAGTCAGTGGCGAATCGTGGTAATTAAATACTAGAGGTAAAATGGAAGGGGTGAGAGAAAACATCATGTGAATCGGATCGTTTTTCGATTTTGTAAAAATGTTTGAATCTAGGTTAAACGCGAACGAACCATTTAAAAGTATAACTTTGGTTATAACTTATAAAACGAGCGATAAAACTCGAGATATAATCTTGGTTCGTAATCGATCGAATTTAGAACTTATACGACTTAAGTATACACTAAGTGTGAGTACGATGACATGTCTTAATGACGAACAAATGTCGAATCGTATCGGTAATAAAAAGAGTTACACTAAAAAGGGGTATAACGAGATAATTCGAAAACATGTTTCGACTTAAGTTAATACTTAACCTTTTTAAAAAGTGTTAAGCGATTAACCTCGAATCTCTTGACTATTTATAGATCGCCGAGCTGACCCGGGATACCCTACCACTACCCCTACTCGTGCTCAAATACCAGGCAAGTTTCAACTTTCCCTTTTTAGGCTGTTGTTGTGATAATATATGCTTTCTGTTATACATATGCCATAGCATGCATGCCTACTTTCAAGTCATATTGATATACTTGTTCCCTGATTGTTCTTTGGCTTATAAGTAGATAGATAATATATCGATTATAAGCCGGATATTGTTAAGACCCTCAGAGAAGGGCATATGAATCCTATTCGTTGAATATAGACCGGGAGTCAGTACTTCTTGATATATCGTAACTACTTTCGAGGGAAATATTTAAGTAAATAATTTCCATTATTTGGTTGACGAATATTATTCGAATATTCGTCCGAGATTATTTAATTAATGATCATTACTTCAGATATTTATTTGAACGTTATCTATTCAAGGAATATTATTTTCAATATTCATTCAAAGACGAACCATTTATCGAATATTATTTCAAATATTTCTATAAAACCTTCGATTATTAAATAAATATCATTCGGACATTCATTTAGAACATCATGTATTAAGGGAATATTATTCTCGAATATTCCTTTAAGGTTTAATTTATTAAATGAATATCACTTGGATATTCATTTAAATTATTAATTATTATATGAATACTATTTTTGAATATTAATTTGAAGTCTTATTTATTTAACGAATATTATTCCAAACAGTCCTTTCAAAATTATTTATGAAACGAATATTATTTTAATATTCATTTAAGTAATTATTTATTCAATAAATATTGTCTTAATATTCCTTCAAGGATTATGTTGAGAAATGCGCTGATTAAAAATATTCTTTCATTCATTAAATACTTCCGACTCAATAAATATTCTATAAATATTTATTCAATACTCGGAAACAACTTCAAGATTGTTTATTTTTCTTCAAATATTATTTTCGACCTTCAATCATTCCGAAAATTCTTCGGAGTCATACGATTAATATTATATTGAGAAAGGTCCTCTAGATTCCATTCTTCACTCGAATCTATCTCTTAAATCATAAGGGAACCTTACTTGAGAAAGGTTCTTTATCTTGTTGAATTCCCGGTCATAGTTTATCCGTTTCACTCGTAACTTGGTTGCTACGGACTCATTAAGTCTGTGTGTACCTTCTCATCATTCGAGGGGTAAGATCGTTGTAACAAGTGATATCCATTAACAATCAAGAGCTTGGGAAATGTTAGTGAATTTTCCTTTCCAACTAGATACAACTACTTTGTGGAGTCTTGTCAACAAGTATTTCACTTGGGGAAGGGAGGATAAACTATACATTTCAATGTTGTGGATTTATTCGAACTAGGAGTCGTGTATAAGAGGCCGAGTCGCGCGGTCCATCACAAGGCCTAATCATTGGCCAGGGAGTTACTATTAAAGGAAATCTACAAGTGGAGCCGTCAGTTCTTCCTTCTACCGGTAGTAAACTATATTGGGTTGTACCATCCCCGACTGATCATCAGGGAGTGGAACAGCTAGCGCGTGATAACTCCAATATTGGTTCATCTCCCAAATTGGGAATTCCCTGCAACACGTATCGAAGATACTTCTTTCAGGTTGACGGTATCTTCCGCAACACGTATCGAAGAGACTTCTTTCAGGTTGTAGGACTTCAAAAAATGTTAATAACTGGAATTGCAATATTTTCCTTGCAAGTTCCCCTTTATATGATAAATGATAATATCTTGCTTATTTTGACTTAGCAGATATTTCCACAAAATAAGCACTTTAAGTTATCTTGTAACTTCATCCTTTATATTATACTGGCACTAACTTCGTTAATGCATGGCATACGGAAATAATGATATTTCAAACAGTTATATACTATCACTGTCCTGTTATATTATTATTGGTGGGCTATTGCTCACCCTTTCTTATTTATCATGTCACAACAACAGCTAGGACAGATGGCTCACATCAAGCGCACTCGGCGTAAGCGGGTTACCCGACCCACCGGACTCCCCGCTGAGATGCTAGCCGCCATTGCTGAGGTAGCATAGTTAGACAGCTTTTGTTTCCTGTTTAACTATATGTATAATTAATGTAATCATCCGCAAAACTTTTAAACTTATAATGTTATCCTTTTGGATTGTAATAACTTTTATTCGCAAACCCTTTTATGTAAGACTTATTTTAATTTCATCTCTGGGACTATAACTGTGTGTGTGTGAGTGGATATTATTGTGGGGTCATATCATGTTACTTATTGATTTTGGACTCAAGTCAAGTATTACGAATGAGTTATGAGACCGTAACGACCCGATCCCTGACCCCGGATCTGGGGGTGTTACAGAGATGGTATCAGAGCGAGAGTTATATATCCCAAGAGATGATACGACGTTATATAATAATAAATTCAATAATATAATAAGAACCCTTGCCAGGTTCACCTAAAACCCTTACGGGAACTTTTTAAGTATCATGATAGTAACATAGTTCGTCTTGTGTAGGTGAGCGACATGTCGGCCTAGGAGGCAGCTGCGAGACATCATGATGAGGACATGTTCTGGAATAGGGACCCGTACTATGAGCACTTGCCTGAGGAGGATACTGAGCCTGAGGAGGAGGACCCTGAGGAGGTCCAGGTTGATGCTGATACTGATGTGATTGAGTCTGAGGAGGAGGACCCTGAGGAGGTCCAGGTTGATGCTGACACAAATGTTGTTGACACTGAGGGGGAGGAGGACCCGGAGGGGATCCAGACAGGACAGGATGCTGGGTTAGTTGCTGAGGATGAGGATTATTGGGTTGTATCTGAGATTAGGACCATGGAGGAGGATACTGATATGACCACTGAGCAGGTCATGGCTGCTGTTGTTGGACAGGCTGTTGATGAGGTTGAGCCAGTGGATGATGCAGTAGGGAGTTCCGGACTACGAGTGCCACCCCTCCCTGTGGAGAGAGCCCCTACCCCACCACCACTACCTGTAAGCCCATTCCCCGATGAGTTTGAGGAGCTTACCCCAGAGCCTCAGCAGACAGAGACTGCAGCTCCAGCTGAGCCATCCACCCCACCTCATGTCCCGATAGGAGGAGTCCCAGTATGTGTTCACAACTTGATTGTGAATGGGCTTTATAGAGAGTTGTCAGTGGCGGATGCCAGGTTGGCAGAGTCTAGGATGGAGCTAGCAGCAGAGAGAGCCGTCCGGATGAGGTTGCAGGGCCAGAGGACTATCAGTGACAGGGTTGGGTAAAGGGCTGTGACCCGCATCGAGCTGAGGGCTCGAATGAGGGTGCGACAGTTGCCTACTGATGGGCATGGTAGGGTAGACAGAGCAGATGCCGAGGAGATTTTCCGCATCGCCATGGGGAGGGTTCGGATGATGTTTCATCGTGGCGGCTGATTTCAGATGTAGTGATGCAGTAGTCTAGTTGTCTAGTCATGTACGAACGTAGTAGTGCCGACTTTTGTAGGGATGGTTTTATTGTACTTATTTTCCCTTTTTGCAGACTAGACAGATAGACAGCGTATATCACTTTTGACTTGTTGTTGTTGTTAGGATGGCTGTACTTTAAACTATCGTTGTAACTCGGATGTTGTACCATTTCGGTACCTGGTATATATTTGTTTCCCTTTCAGTTATTTCAATTTTGTTGGGATGTGATCACGAGTTTATTAGCATATGTACTGTTTTCGATTAAGTTGCCATGAGATATAAAACTGTGGGATCCTAAATCCAATCATGTAACGAATTATGCAAGGAAAAATCCTTTAAAACAGGTAACTGAACCTAATGTAAAATTTTCCAAATTTTCAGTAAAATGCCTCCAAGACGAATGGGCACTAGGGCTAACCCCCGCGAATCTACAGACCAAGAGAGTCACAACCAACACGAGGAAAACCATGAAAGTAGTGAAGAACAAGATCAGGACTATAATGAGCAAGAAGATTCCCAGTATGGAGTAGAGGATGAACCCATGTACTTTGAAGACTTTGAGGGGGAAATAGATGGTGGAGAAACTGAAGTGGAGCAGGAAGGGGAGAACCAGGGCGGAGACCCCATGGGCCAGTTTATGGATTTACTTATGCAGAATTTGAACTAATACCCTCAACCACCACCAGGAAACAACACTTCAGTGGCAAATTCCTTTAGGGCCTTTAAGTCCCTTAAGCCCCTAGAGTTCCACGGATCGGCTGATCCCGTTGAGGCGAGGGCCTGGATCAAGGAAATGGAAAAATCTTTCAAGATTCTGAGTATTAATGAAGCTCAGAAGACTGTTTTCGCTACTTACCTACTGAAGGGAGAGGCCAATTATTGGTGGGAAGCCAAAAAGAACATGGAGACTGATGCTGTCGTAGCCTGGGAAAGGTTCAAACAATTATTCCTGGAGAAGTACTTCCCGAAGTTCATGAAAACTCATATGGAACTTAAGTTTTTGGAACTGAAACAGAACAATATGTCAGTGGCTGACTATGAGGCCAAATTTACTGAGCTGTCGAGATTTATGCTAGAATTTGTGGATACCGAAGAAAAGAAAACTAACAGGTTCCAACAAGGGCTAAAACTGTGGATCCAGAATAGAGTGGCGGTTTTAGAAATTACGGATTATGCCACCTTGGTGCAAAAGGCCACCATTGTGGAAGCTGGAAGCGATCAGATGCAGAGAGAGAAAGAGAAGGGGGGATTAAAGAGAAAACATGTCAGTATGTGCGGAGAGTCCGCAGGAGGAAAGCCCCCGAACAAGTTTAATCGAGGAGCAGTCTCTCTACCTAACAGGGGTATGGGATTCAAACCACCTGTGAGCATGAGTGTGAGCGAGGGCGGCCAGCATATAGGAGTGTCCCATTCCCATTAGTATAGACCTTCCTTACCAGCATGTGTAACGTGTGGGAAAAGACATTCCGGAGTGTGCAACTAGAAGCAGCCAACCTGTTATAAGTGTGGATGAGTGGGCCACTACTCCAACACCTGCACTGCGGTTGTCCCTAGTACCAACAAAAGCACCACTTGTTTCCAGTGCGGACAGCTAGGGCACATGTGGAAGGACTGCCCAAAGAACAAACCAGCAGCATCAGGGGCAAGCAGGGCTGCCTCAAATAGGCCACCAACTGCTAGGGCTTTTAATATGTCAGTACAAGATGCCGTGAGGAACACGGATGTGATAGCAGGTACATTTTCTCTCAATTCAGTCAGTGCAAAAGTCTTATTTGATTCAGGAGCAACTTAGTCTTTTATATCTAGAGATTTTGCGCATAAATTGAAACTTAAAACCCAGCAACTAAATGATTCCTTACAAGTAGAAATAGCTAATCAGGAAATCGTACCGGTTAATCAAATTCACCCCGATTGTAAACTAGAAATAGGAGGACGATCCTTCTATGTCGATTTAATTCCTTTTAAGCTAGGGGAATTCGATGTCATTTTGGGTATGGATTGGTTGTCTCGCAATAATGCGCAGATAGATTGTAAAGGGAAAAAGGTTAAGTTGGAAACCCCAGGGAAGAAAGAAATAGTGTTTAAGGGGATGCGACAGACCCAGAAAATTCTGACCATGGCGCAGACCAAGAGATTGTTACGAAAAGGGAACGAGGCTTATTTAGCTTACGTTATAGACACTCAGAAGGAAGCCCCAAGATTGCAAGACATTCCGGTAGTTAATGAGTTCGAGGACGTGTTCCCACAAGATCTTCCCGGACTACCACCTGATAGGGTAATTGAGTTTGCCATCGAGTTAGCCCCGAGGATGGCGCCGGTTTGGAAGGCCCCGTACCGATTAGCCCCAGTAGAAATGAAGGAGCTTGCTAAACAGTTACAGGAATTGTTGGATAAGGTCATGATAAGGCCCAGTGTGTCGCTTTGGGGCGCACCAGTGTTGTTTGTTAAGAAAAAGGATGGGAGTATGAGGTTATGCATCGACTACAGAGAGTTGAACAAGCTAACCATAAAGAATAAGTATCCATTACCCAGGATAGAAGATTTGTTTGACCAGCTAAGAGGCGCTGAATACTTCTCTAAGATTGACCTGAGAACGGGATATCACCAACTGAAGATCAAACCTGAAGATATCCCGAAGACTGCATTCCGTACTAGATATGGACATTATGAGTTCTTGGTAATGTCATTTGGATTGACCAACGCCCCAGCAGCCTTCATGGACCTAATGAATAGAGTGTTCAAGGAATATTTGGACAAATTCGTGATAGTCTTCATTGATGATATTCTCATCTACTCAAAGACAGAGGCAGAACACGCTGAACATTTAAGGATAACCTTAGAAATACTCAGGAAGGAGCAGTTATATGCCAAGTTCTCCAAGTGTGAGTTTTGGAAAAATGAAGTACAATTCTTAGGGCACGTGATCAATAGAGAAGGAGTGTTGGTTGACCCCTCCAAGATAGAAGCAGTTTCAAACTGGGAACAGCCAACTACTCCAACTGACGTGAGGAGTTTCATCGGACTGGCCGGATATTACAGAAGATTTGTCCAAGACTTTACGAAAATCGCAGCTCCATTAACTCGACTTATCCGTAAAACCGAGAAATTTGAATGGACTGAAAAATGCGAGATGAGTTTCCAAGAGTTAAAGAAGAGGTTGGTGACAGCCCCAGTACTGGCTTTACCGGATGGAAAAGGAGATTTCGTGATTTACAATGATGCTTCGCATAAAGGACTGGGATGCGTGCTTATGCAGCATGGCAAGGTAATAGCATATGCATCTAGGAATTGAAGGATTATGAGGTCAGATATCCCACGCATGATATAGAACTAGCAGCCATAGTCTTCGCTCTAAAGATTTGGAGACACTACTTGTATGGGGAAAAGTGGGACACTGACCATAAGAGCCTCAAGTACATTTTCACTCAGAAAGAGCTTAACATGCGCTAGAGGAGATGGTTAGAGTTAATCAAGGATTACGACTGTGAAATTCGTTATCACCCGGGCAAAGCCAATGTGGTGGCTGATGCCCTTAGTAGGAAAGAGAAGCTCAAGATGATAACTTCAGAGGAAGAGTTAATGAAAGATTTTGAGAAGTTGGAAATTGAGATTAAGTTACCCGAAGAAGGCCAAGAAAAGTTGATGGAAATTAGAATCCAACCTCCATTGTTAGAAAAGATTAGACTGTGCCAAGAGCGGATAATGGAGGAAGAAAAGAACTCCACGGAAGAGATAATGACCGGGGAGGAAATTAAGTGTGAAAAAGACAAGGAAGGGATCATGAGGTAAACGTACAGGATATGGATCCCAAACGTTCAGGAACTCAAGGATGAGATTTTAAACGAGGCACACAACTCCAGATACTCGGTGCACCCCGGTAGCACCAAAATGTATAGGGATTTGAAGGAGTATTACTGGTGGCCCAATATGAAAAAGGACGTAGCAGAGTGGGTAAGCAGATGCTTGACCTGCCAACGAGTGAAAGCAGAGCACCAGAAGCCCAGTGGACTTCTACACCCCTTAGAGAATCCGGAATGGAAATGGGAACACATAGCCATGGATTTTGTAGCAGGTTTACCAAGGACCAAGGCTAATCAAGATGCCATATGGGTAATTGTAGATCGACTGACGAAGTCAGCTCACTTTCTCCCGATCAACGAAAGATACACGGTCGATAGACTAGTGGATATCTACTTAAAAGAGATAGTGGCGCGACATGGAGTCCCAGTCGTAATAGTATCCGATCGAGATCCTAGATTTAACTCCAGGTTTTGGAGAAGTTTTCAAGAATGTGTAGGGACCCGGCTGAACATGAGCACAGCCTACCACCCCCAGACAGATGGGCAAAGTGAAAGGACCATCCAAACGCTAGAGGATATGTTGAGAGTCTGCGCGATAGACTTCAAAGGAAATTGGAATGATTACTTGCCATTGATTGAGTTTTCCTACAATAACAGTTTCCATTCCAGTATAGGAATGCCACCTTATGAGGCCCTTTATGGAAGGAAATGTCGATCTCCCTTATATTGGGATGAAGTTGGAGAGCGAAAGATGCTCGGGCCTGAAGTGGTCCAACGAACTAAAGATGCAGTAGATCTAATCAGAGGACGGTTGGTAGCATCCCAGGATCGACAAAAGAAATATGCCGACTTAGCTCGGAAAGGCAAAGAATACGAAGTAGGAGACCTAGTGTTCTTGAAAGTGTCACCTTGGAAGGGTTTAATGAGATTTGGAAAGAAAGGAAAGCTGAGTCCCAGATACATTGGACCATTTGAGGTCTTGAGACGGATTGGGGAACTAGTTTATGAGCTGGCATTGCCCCCGAATCTACAGCAGGTGCACAATGTGTTCCATGTTTCAATGTTGAGGAAGTATAATCCGGATGCCAAGCACATTGTAGAGTATGAGCAAGTGGACATACAACCAGACTTGACCTATGTAGAGCAACCTATGGAAATCATAGACTGGAAAGAACAAGTGCTCCGAAACAATGTCATTCAGCTAGTCAGAGTTTTGCGGCAGAACCACAATGTAGAAGAATCAACCTAGGAACTTGAAAGCGCAATGCAAGAGAAGTACCACCATTTGTTTTCAAACTGATTCCGGGACGGAATCCTTTTAAGGAGGGGAGACTGTAAGAACCCAGATTTTGGGTAGAATTAAAACTTTTGTTTATTTAATGATGTAAGAATGAATAGTGGTTACCGCTACGATGTAATAGTTGATATTTTGAAAGAATGAATGGAATTCGACTTTATTATTTCTATGTCTTGAAGAATGCTAATGGTTGACAACTTAGGTAAGAATAATCTATCTCCTAGGGGAATAAGATATGGCAATTCCAAGCAGGAGAATATTCTCATGTCATCCAGATCGATAACGATTAATCCAGTGGTTCCGTAAAAAGGTTAAGGAAAGATCGAAAGAGAATACGGACAATTGTACAACCCTAATAGAATAAGTAAATAATAAAGAATGAATAGTGTTTTTGGTGGAAGTAAGAATAATATGAGACGACACTATATAGAAGTATGCGGAACGGATTTCCGAGTTCGTATTAGTGATCCAAGGGGAAAATAAGTGTATGTAAAAGCTGTAGGATTCTGAAAAACTGCACTTTTATTTTCTCCAAGAGTTCCCTGGACACTGACAGACTTAAGGATTTAACAAATGAATTTAAGGAATATAAATTGGAAAGATAGAAAGAAAGGTGGAGAATGATAGTATTAATATTAAGAGGATTCCCGGTAAACCCTAATTAGAAATCCGTGAAATTTTCCTACGAACGATCAATCGAAACGAGCAATAACCAGACACAGAATCAAGCAGAGGAAGCAAGATACATGCATGTACAAATGATAAATATCTAGTAACTAGTATGGTTAGAGATTAACTAGCACTTAGCAAATCAAATTACTAGTTGCATGTAAACCTTCAAAATCTCAACACTTGTCCCTCCATTTTCATCATCCTATACATCATCACTTTATTAAAGTGGCTTTTGGATGAGAGACTATCTAAGCCTGATCTTAATAATTCACTTTATCAAATAACCAAGCAAAGAAACAAGGAAAAAAAACTCTCTCCCCCCTTGCATTCTTCCATTCGACCAAACAAAGAAATTCCAAAACCAAAATCCATCTTCCACTCCTTGTTTGATCTTGAAATTTTTAAGGTGAGTCTTACATTTCATAAAAATGATCTCCTCAAAATCTTAGCTTCAAACTCATCTTCTTCCATTTTCAAAAAATTCATGAAAAAGGAGGATGAATAGTAACCTTCTTGAACTAACTTTGTTTCCTTGATTTTTCATGGTTGATCTAGCAAGCTTAATCACTCCTAAGGACCATAGAAGGCTTAGTAAGGCTATATCACTCTCTAAGGAAGGTATAAAGCTCTTGAAACCCTAACCCTTGTTTGAGATTTAAGCATGTTTATGATAGATATAGCTTAGTTATGGTTATGTTAGGGTTAAAGCATGATTATAAGCATGATTATGTATGGATCTTGGATAAATGTTAAAAATAGTTAGATGAACGGAAAGGCATTACTTGGCCTCAGTTCATGTATATAAATCATGTATATGTTGTTTGGAATGGATACCATGTTTATGGGAAGATTTGAAATTGGTAGATATTCGAGTTATAGCCGTCGTAATGCCGAAATTTCGTTAACCTTAAGCAAAATGACTTGGACAGTAGATAGCTGTGTAATCTGCCATGATAGGATAGATAATGTTCCAAGCTTTGTTTTGATATAAAGAACGTGTGAAACGGACTTACGGTTTAGGAGTTACGGCCGGTTTACTAAAAGTAGTTCGGAACCATAAACGAGAATTCGTAACTAAAATTGAACCCTCGTAAAATACGTAAGTCAGTGGCGAATTGTGGTAATTAAATACTAGAGGTAAAAAGGAAGGGGTGAGAGAAAACCTCATGTGAATTGGATCGTTTTTCGATTTTATAAAAATGTTTGAATCTAGGTTAAACGCGAACGAACCCCTTAAAAGTATAACTTTGGTTATAACTTAGAAAACGAGCGATAAAACCCGAGATATAATCTTGGTTCATAATCGATCGAATTTAGAACTTATACGACTTAAGTATACACTAATTGTGAGTACGATGACATGTCTTAATGACGAACAAATGTCGAATCGTATCGGTAATAAAAAGAGTTACACTAAAAAGGGGTATAACGAGATAATTCGAAAACATGTTTTGACTTAAGTTAATACTTAACCTTTTTAAAAAGTGTTAAGCGATTAACCTCGAATCTCTTGACTATTTAAAAATCGCCGAGCTGACCCGGGATACCCTACCACTACCCCTACTCGTGCTCAAATACCAGGCAAGTTTCAACTTTCCCTTTTTAGGCTGTTGTTGTGATAATATATGCTTTCTGTTATACATATGCCATAGCATGCGTGCCTACTTCCAAGTCATATTGATATACTTGTTCCCTGATTGTTCTTTGGCTTATAAGTAGATAGATAATATATCGATTATAAGCCGGATATTGTTAAGACCCTTAGAGAAGGGCATATGAATTCTATTCGTTGAATATAGACCGGGAGTCAGTACTTCTTGATATATCGTAACTACTTTCGAGGGAAATATTTAAGTAAATAATTTCCATTATTTGGTTGACGAATATTATTTGAATATTCGTCCGAGATTATTTAATTAATGATCATTACTTCAAATATTTATTTGAACGTTATCTATTCAAGGAATATTATTTTTCAATATTCATTCAAAGACGAACCATTTATCGAATATTATCTCAAATATTTCTATAAAACCTTCGATTATTAAATAAATATCATTCGGACATTCATTTAGAACATCATGTATTAAGGGAATATTATTCTCGAATATTCCTTTAAGGTTTAATTAATATTAATTTGAAGTCTTATTTATTTAACGAATATTATTCCAAACAGTCCATTCAAAATTATTTATTAAATGAATATTATTTTAATATTCATTTAAGTAATTATTTATTCAATAAATATTGTCTTAATATTCCTTCAAGGATTATTTTGAGAAATGCGCTTATTAAAAATATTCTTTCATTCATTAAATACTTCCGATTCAATAAATATTCTATAAATATTTATTCAATACTCGGAAACAACTTCAAGATTGTTTATTTTTCTTCAAATATTATTTTCGACCTTCGATCATTCTGAAAATTCTTCGGAGTCATACGATTAATATTATATTAAGAAAGGTCCTCTAGATTCCATTCTTCACTCGAATCTATCTCTTAAATCATAAGGGAACCTTACTTGAGAAAGGTTCTTTATCTTGTTGACTTCCCGGTCATAGTTTCTCCGTTTCACTCGTAACTTGGTTGCTATGGACTCATTAAGTCTGTGTGTACCTTCTCATCATTCGAGGGGTAAGATCGTTGGAACAAGTGATATCCATTAACAAGCAAGAGCTTGGGAAATGTTAGTGAATTTTCCTTTCCAACTAGATACGACTACTTTGTGGAGTCTTGTCAACAAGTATTTCACTTGGGGAAGGGAGGATAAACTATATGTTTCAATACTATGGATTTATTCGAACTAGGAGTCGTGTGTAAGAGGCCGAGTCGCGCGGTCTATCACAAAGCCTAATCATTGGCCAGGGAGTTACTATTAAAGGCAATCTACAAGTGGAGCCGTCAGTTCTTCCTTCTACCGGTAGAATATTAGACTATTAAACTATTAGATAACTATTAAACTAGAATATTAGATAAAAAATTAATTTTATTATTATATCATATCTAAAAAAAGCCCTTGCATGGCACTGCACTGTTATAAGCTAGTAATGCTAAATCGGAAACCTTGCCTTTCACAATTCACAATATATTTCAGAGTTTTGCCACTGCTAGTCTAGTAGCAGTCGTTGCAACGATATTATCCGTAAGATGAAGGCCCATATGGTAGGGTGGTCATGCTTTTTGCTATAACCTCTTATACAACAATTTGCCAAGAAGATGAGAGTTCAATATGCCGCTCTCGGAAAAAAATAAACTCAAAAGCAAATCAGTGAGGTTGACATACAACGAATCCAAGTTAATTTAGCAAAAAAAACTAGAGCTTCTTTTACGGTTCGAAACCCACAAATTTCCACCTCAACTGGAGAATGAGATAACAATGTAAAAACCGGCAGATATTTTCAATAAACCTAATCCGTAACTTAGAGCATTAATAGACAGCAGAAATTTACTAGTATCATTTATCATGGTTCAAATCCTACAAGTTCATAAGGGAGTTACTATATTGGGCTGTACCATCCCCGACTGATCATCAGGGAGTGGAACAGCTGGCGCGTGATAACTCCAATATTGGTTCATCTCCCAAATTGGGAATTCCCTGCAACACGTGTCGAAGAGACTTCTTTCAGGTTGTAGGACTTCGAAAAATGTTAATAACTGGAATTGCAATATTTTCCTTGCAAGTTCTTCTTTATATGATAAATGATAATATCTTGCTTATTTTGACTTAGCTGATATTTCGACAAAATAAGCACTTTAAGTTACCTTGTAACTTCATCCTTTATATTATACTGGCACTAACTTCGTTAATGCATGGCATATGGAAATAATGATATTTCGAACTGTTATATACTATCACTATCCTGTTATATTATTATTGGTGGGCTATTGCTCACCCTTGCTTATTTATCATGTCACAACAACAGCTTAGACAGATGGCTCGCATCAGGCACACTCGGCGCAAGCGGGTTACCCGACCCATCGGACTCCCCGCTGAGATGCTAGCCGCCATTGCTGAGGTAGCATAGTTAGATAGCTTTTGTTTCCTGTTTAACTATATGTATAATTAATGTAATCAACGGCAAAACTTTTAAACTTATAATGTTATCCTTTTGGATTGTAATAACTTTTATTCGCAAACCCTTTTATGTAAGACTTATTTCAATTTCATCTCTGGGACTATAACTGTATGTGTGTGAGTGGATATTATTGTGGGGTCATAGCATGTTACTTATTGATTTTGGACTCAAGTCAAGTATTACGTATAAGTTATGAGACCGTAACGACCCGATCCCTGACCCCGGATCTGGGGGTGTTACACTCTATGAGAGGAAAAGTGGAAAACAGCAAGCCTTAGGCATTGCTAACTGTAATCTCACCATAACACAAGACTCTAAGTCTAGGGTGAATACATTTAGTAGTGACCTACCAATATCTACACCCATGGCCTCTGCAACTGCTTTGCCACCTCAAGAAGAGAAGAAGATACAAATCAAGAAACCATCGGTATATTTCCAAAAGCAAACTGCTAGTGGTATACTACAGTGGTCTACGAGCAAAGGTCATAAGTTTCTGCCAAGCATTGGAGTGAAAAAGGTTAAATTCAAGCATGTTGCAAGAAGAGTGAAGTTACCCAAGTCAAGGGCCCTAACTATCTATCCAGGACTGAAACTCCAACCACTAGATGAAGATTTTGATGAAGACCAACTGCAATTTCTAAGAGCTCAAAGAATCTACTATGCTGCAATTGTGAATGACTGCCTTGAAATCAAATACACTGATAGAAAACAGATGAAATTCAAACAAGGGGGTTGTCAAAATTAGGGCAATCTATATGAGATAAAAAGAATTATTGCATTATTGGATTCTGAAGACAAAGTGGAGAGAGTATGGAAGCTGAAGTTGATTGATTTTGTGAAGATGAAGAGAGATTATACTGAAAAGATAAGAAAGTGGTGTCTTGAGAAATGGCTAGAAAGGGAGAAGGAGCTAGATAGGCTGGAAGTTGAAGCAAAAAAGCTAAAGGCAAAAGGATTGTGTAGAGTTCAGTTAAACCCCTATATGGTGAAGTATAGGAGAAGAAATGGAGATCAGATCAATATAAGAATGAACCTACTCAATCACTATCCTGCCAACAATCTGAAGCCAGTACTTGAAGATTTCAAGAACTCTATTCTGCTTGAAGAATTAGATGCTATTGCAGAGATCATAAGAGCTATGGGTGAGAATGCAAGAAAGGAGAAAGAAAGGAGACAGAAGGCATATGATGATCTACAAGCCAAGGCAATGGAGATGGAATTAAATGACAAAGGCTAGTATTTCATCATAATCTGTAAGATCACTCATTGTAGTTCTTTCCATGTTGTTAATCAATTTCATACATGTACTGTCAAGTTTTATCTTTATGTATGTTAGGCTTGTTATCAGACATGAAATTGTGACTAAGGGTCTCACTCACAATTTGGGGGAGATTGTTAGTCACAAAGGCATGCCTGAGTACATCTATAACAAGCCTAATTGTTTGTAATGCTATGCATTATCTACATAACCTCTTAACTGAGGGAACCTCTAGTTGTAGAGTTTCTATTTGTTTAGTACTTGTAATAGGCATCAAATTACAACTGTGAGACTGTACTTAAAAGTCAAGGAATAATGCTTGGAAAAAGATCCAAGGATCATGCCTCAAGCTTAGAGATAGAGACTTTCAAATAATCACAGTTGGGATTTGAAGAAATGAAGAATTTGCCTAAGTACCAATTCGAGAAGTATGCTTGTTATATTCGAGAAGTCTAGCCTTTGAGAATTCGGGGATTCGATATCTCAAAAGACATTATTCAATATCTCTGAATGCACTGTTCGATAACTCATTCGATATCTCAGAGATTAGATATGTCTACTACTCTATTCGAGAACTCAAAAAGTCAACAAGTAAAAGCATCATTCGAGTTCTCTAGGAGTCAACAAGTCAAGGTTCATTCGATATCTCAAAGACTCAGAAAGCTATTCGATATCTCAGGGATACGCTAAGTTAAATACTCTATTCGACAACTCAAGGATTCCTGAAGAAAAGAGATATTCGAGAAGTGATTCGATATGTCAACTTTGCAATATTCGAGAACTCAGAGTTATCTAATCCTAGTTCTCGAACCAATCACTTAGCCACTTCTCGAATACATTCTTGGACACAAACTACTGAAGAAATTGTACAAGTCAGAAACCTGCAACAAGCTAAAGCACTTTATGGACCACAAACTGTAAAGTACTTTGGAAAGCCTACAAGTAAGCTTAGAGAGATGTATAGGAGACAAAGAGCTAAAGAAGTGGATCTGAACAGAACCTCAAGAAGTCAAATCTGTAGCCATTTGGATGCTTACTCAAAAAGGATAGACACACTAGAAAGTAAATTTGTTTAGCTACCTTATTTGTAGAAACTAGGCTGTATTCATGTTATATAAGAATACAGCCTCACTTCTCTAGCAGTTAAGTTTTCACATACAAATTCAAGATATACATCTCTCTGAGAAAAACGAAGCTGAGAATACTACCATTTGTATTCACAGGTTGTAGCAAATCTTTATCTAATAAAATATTAGATTAAAGTGATATTGTGTCGTGTGTTGTTCATCTTCCGCACCTATATTTCTGCACACACATAACACATATCTTGCTACATACATCAACCAGATTCAAGAACTAGAAAAGTTCAAGAATCCATTCACCCCCCTCTGTATTCTTTTGTGTGTTCAATACTCAACATTATTAAACAGGTGAATTTATTTTGAAGATTTTCGGGTAACGACCAAATCTCCTGACCCAGGATTTGGCGGCGTTACAGTTGTTCACTAGTTTTTGAATTCTGTTCATACACAAACTGCCTAGTTTTAAGAGTGAAAAATTGTTAAGATTGTATTCAACCCCCCTTCTACAATCTTAGGTTGTATTGTTGGGAAACAACAAAAGATGTACCACAACTAAAGATTTTCTCAAACGATTAGCTGAATGAAACCCTGATTTTTTCTATTTTACTACGTGTTTGTTCAATTTTAGATATTTTTTTAGATGTATGCCCTTTTATTGAAAAATTAATTATCGATTAAAAATAGTGATTTTTAAGAAAATATGCATTTATTGATTATTTTCGTAGATGTCGCATGCCCTTTAGTTTGATGAATTATTAATTATCTGTAAAACAATATTGATTTGTAAGAAAATTTCCATTGATTTGACCAATTTATTATGAATTCACTAACAATATTTTCATTGACTCTATCATTGTTTTCATTTTTTGATTGATAAATTATAGACTAAATAATGTCTAAAAATATTTAAGAGTACATTTAATATTATGGATAATTCAAATATACTATCAGAGTGTCAAGTATGCATAAATAAAAAGTACTCATAAGTAAAATGTAAGAAGAAAATTGGTTTAAAATTCTTATAATATTTTAATTGGTTGAATTTAATTTTTTTTATAATTGCTTGTTTTAAAGTTTATATAACTTAAATTTTGAACGTGTATTTAGAATAGTATGGTAAAAAATTTTAGCTTATAAAAGTTTTCAATTTAATACTTACAGATTTATTAAAATTTCACTGTATCTTATGATTTTAGATTGACAATTTCAAATAAGATAAGTATATATAAAATTTACTCATGTATTACTATATATTTTTTTAAAAAAATAATCATAATATTTTAAATAAAATTGATAAGTGTGACACCCCCAGACCCGGGGTCAGGGATCTAGGGTAATCACGATCCATTTATTCCTCGTTGTAACTGTATTACTCACAATATACATAATCCACCTGCTCATGACTCCACAATATATACACACTCACACAGGTTAGTGTCTCAGAAATGACACACTTACAATGTACATCCCCAAATATAACGTTATTACAAACCCAAATGTATTACAGAATACAACCTTACATAATTCATGTCTATAGATAAGATGGTCTAACAAAAGTTACAGGTCGATCCCCTGGTTTTCACTATCATAAACTGTTCACGGAAATGCCTTGCGTCTTCCATTCTCTTACAGGCTGTATGCTGGATCCTTGGTATCTCGCTTAGCTGCTATATAATATATAAAACAATAGCAAGAGTGAGCGAAAGCTTAGCAAGATAAATAAATTATGGCATAATCTACCTATAACTGAAAGTCTCAGTATGAACTTATACAAGACAATTATTGTCAAAATATCTCATCTCTGAAATCATTTCCTTTACCGGAATATAAATAAACTAGTTATTATCTCAATAACTCAACAAATGGAATTTATCTCTTATTGGAAAAATATTAAAAAAAAAAACAGTACTACCTCAGTACTTTAATTATCAAATACTATCTTATATGAAAAATATATGAAACTCATATCTACCGAAGCAATTTATAAAAACATGCATCCTTTATTGAAAACTCGAATATTCGCCCTTATCGAGATTGGATAGAATCTGGATGCAAAAACTCCCCTTGGGAAACAAAATCAACAGTTCTAGATATTGAAACAAAAGCACTCGTGCTTTACGTTCATTGAAAACAATATCAGTAACTCAACGCCTGGGCTTTCATTACAGTGTTCAATCAATTCCAAAATGGAAAGAGTGAGACTTACTCACAATATACTAATTCTAGACGTGGATCGACGTTGATCAGTCGTCGCTTCCAGGTCCACTGCGGGTCTTCTCTACTAGTATAAGGGCAAAACTCCATCCTTAATTACCCTCACGTAAAAGCTCCATCCGTAATTACCATGGGTAAAGCTCCATCCGCAATTACCCTGGGTAAAGCTCCATCCGCAATTACCCTGGATGAAAGCTCCATCCGCAATCATCGTGGCACAAGTTGGACAAAATAATAATTGATAGACCGCCTGACTAACATCCTCTTATTCTAAGCTTGGTATCGTTCGTCGATAGTCCAGCATTGCCAGAGTCACTTGGGTAATCGTCCATTCGCAGGTCTTACTCGTATTCTTTGGTTACTCCCGGAATCGAATAGAAGTTAACCGATAAGTACATGTTGGCCTTTAGTCGGAAATTCTCGTTGAGCGACGAATAGTCCCCATGAAATCAAGACTAGATCTTTATACTCGTTTAATGAAAGGGGAACCCTAAATAATAGGGCTAGAACCTCACTACTCTTATGATGTCAATGAAGGGAGAAAATATTTACTGGCTCCCAAACTCTGGATTTCCAGTTCTCGATAGATTTAAAAGTGTTTCGAAGGCTCGAGAGAGCTGATAATAATCAGGAACAAATATTTGGGAATCCCTATAATTTTAAAAATATTTTTGAAGGTCAGAAAAATTTTTAAAATAATTTTTAAAGACATCAATTGATTTTTAATTAAATAATATGATTTTTAAATCAACTAAAGAGATTTAAATAAATATTTAAATAAATATTTATTAAATAAATCTCTATAATAAAATAATGATTTAAAATAATCCTCCGATAATACAAGAAATATTCAATAATATTTCTCAAATCATTTCCATGTATTTAATACTTTCTGGAAATATAAATAATGTCTATCAGAACAATTCTCAAAATAAATAATAATCTTGTCCCTGGAATCCCTCGGGTTTCCCTGACAATCTCGAAATACCGACTCCCGGTCTAGAGTCGAAACAACAAGTATGCTCTTATCTCTAGAGCTACAAGGTATACCGGTTTATAGGATCGCATCCCAGGGAATGTACTAGTCTCATACCTAACACACTCCGAAGGACAGCCTGCTCTGATACCAACTGTAACAGCCGGACTTTTCGGACTATTAATTCTAAATTGAAAACTAACATAAAGTACATTTTATCAATCAAAAATTCTATTACAAAGATAACTATTACAAAAGCGCAGCTAACGATGACAATGTACTCCGAACCTAAGATCCTTGAACTCCAATGTTATCACATTTGATGTTACACCGAACCTGAAATATTAAAGTAATGAGCTACGAAGCCCAGCAAGTAACTAATCGATCTAACCAGTCATACAAAGTAACGTATAAACACATATAGAATAATATAATAATCTATACGATACAATACGATACACAAAACATTCACTTTCGATACTCATATTCTTATTCTTATTCGATACGACACCACATAACTACAATAACTTGAAACCCATTATTCATACCATGACCACTACAACCCGGTGATAAAGGTCCTAAATTTTCAGAAAACTATCACTACAACCCGGTGACTCGGTCCTAAGTCTTTATTTTCGCAAACCATGGCATAAATCAGAATTCCAAGACTATTGCTTACACATAACAAATATGTAATAACACATATCAATTCAAAATAAATAGTCACTTAGCCTAAGATTTAATAATCAAATATACACACATAATGCATACTTTTAAACACAATAGAAAGAACGATCAGAAACTTACCTGTACGTGGAAACTCAAGAATCAAATCATCCTAGATCATGTATTCAATTCTGACCAGATCTGTATTTATCCGTTTTGACCCTCTAAACGATGTTTTCTTTAAAAACTCAAAGAACGAAAGTTGTAAGGCATGAAAATATCTTTCCGATAAGTCCAGAATCAACCAATTCCGACTTACGATGAATTTTCTATGAATTTTACAAGACTGCTGAATTGTGTGTAGAATAGACCCACAAATTTTGTTATAAAAGACGAAGAAGGAGAATATGATGTATTTATAATGTCTTACATTCCTAATTCCAAAAATAGAAATATTCTATCACACACAATTAACATAAATAAAAAGATATCGATTTTCAAAAATATTCTAACGCTTCTTCCCACATATAACAAATCTTATTTTTAATCTAAATAACTTGTACAAAAAGAAATTCTAAAATCCTCTAAATAACAATTAATCAAATATATAGTATTTTAAAACTCTAATTTCAATTTTTACTAATTATTCTAATTTTAGAATTTCATCCATATTTTAGACTCATTTTTCTAATTCAATTTTAATTCCTAACCTTTAATAATTTTTATTCCTTGTTTTGGTATTATTCTTTTATTATTACTATCTAAAAATTACGGGATGTTACAGAAACCAATCCTCGAATTCAAGTTAAACTTAACCACTTATAAGATTTGTTTAAAAGTCATGTTCTTAGGGGTTTTCACTTGTGCAATCTCAGCTGACGCATTTTTATAAAATTGAAAAATAATCTTTTTAATTTGAAACCTTCGCACATACTTCACTAACTGTCCTTAGCTCCTTATTATAAAGTTTCATAATTTAAACCATTCTTAAGGGTCTCAAACGTAGCAACAAAGTGGTTACATTTCTGCGATAAAATCTCTTGAACCACTTTCACTAAAACTAGCATAACTCTTAAATCGTAAACTCTTTTGACATGATTCATGCGGCGAAATAAACTAGACAACCATACCTACACAACCATAGGCAGTGGTGAATCGAAAAACACCTTTATGGTTTTGGGGTTAACTACTTTTATGAGCTAACGAAATTTCGCCATTACTATGGCTATAAATCGAACATTTCCATTTTACAAACACTCCAAACTAATCACCAAGGCATACCATACATCCTTAACACCAACAAACATCCATCATACACTCTAAGTCCAGTGGTGAAGTTCCAAAATCAACACCCATCATTTTACACATTATACAAGACCAAATAATCACTAAATCACTTATCATGAACTTATCTTTACATTAACATCAAAACTACACCAAATAAACTCAAAAGGTGGGTTAGGGTTTTACCTTCTTGGAAGCTCTAGCAACACTATCAATTGTTTATAATCACTTAACAAGCTTTAGATAGTCCTTATAAAGCTTATACCTTAAGAACAAAACAAGAAAACATGGTGAGTTACTATTTATTACTATTCATCCTTATCTTTGGATGGATATTTGACATAGCTAGAAGGCAAGGTTGAAGCTCATAATTTAACCATACCTTAGTGTCCTTAATACCTTTCTTTTAAGCCACAGATCTCAAGAAACAAAGCTCCCTAGCTAGGGTTTTGATTTTGAATTATGGGGATGGGGCCGAATGGGTGAAAAATGGAGGGGGTGGTGTTTTGCTCTTGCTTTTTACTCTTTGACTAGTTGGTAATGATTTGTGTGATATTTGTGATATGTATTGGATGTATACAAGCTACTGATACTCTCTTTAATCCATGTGTCAAGCATTTGTGGTGTGTAACAAAGTGATGACAAGGACCATTGTCGGCATGTTCTTGAACATACACATCATTAATCCTTTTTGTTTCGATTTCTTGTTTTTCTTTTCCACCAAATTCAATTAATATGATGCACTAGATGATCATGCATGGTTTCTAATCTCGTTCCATAATTTGTTTCGCGTTCGCTTTATCGCTTAATCTCATTATAAAGTTCTATCAATTTCTAGAACGCTCGTTATTCTAACTCGAAGGTTTTCGTTCTAAATCCTCAAATCATATTTAATGAAAATATAATCCTTGACTCCTTAATATAATAGTTCACTTGTCTTGATCGCATTGATATGCTCTTCCCTGCTCGGTCAAATATTTCACAAAAATAAAGTTTGGATTTTCTAAATTCCGATCGCGTTTACATACACTTATTCGCATTGTAGATCACTAATATAACCTTACAATATCCATTTCCTGTTCCGTACATAGGGTAACATTAAAAATTTCTCAATTCTCGAAATCACTATTCATCCATGCAATTTACTATTCATCCATGCAAATCACAATTCATTCATAAGTAAAAAATTTCTCAAGTACAAAAATTAGGGTTATTACACTAAGTAATTAAGATAATCAAATTAGGATAAAAATGATTTAATTATTTCAATTTTAGTGGTAACTTTGGAGTGTCTCCTATATATATATTTATGAAAATTAATCCGTTACTTAAAATAGTGTAATTACGATTAATTCTAAATGAAAAAAGTGTTAAATTAGTTATTATGTTGAAATCAGTTAATATTTGTTGCTTTTGGGTGTTGTAAGTGTTGGAATTTTGGGGTTGGTATTGGTTAGAGTTTGGTGTGTTGCGATTTCCATATCGAAAATTCGGGTGATCTCTCCAACCGGGATTGTAGGTGTTACTATAGGGGCCATACTTTCTTTGAGGTGGATGTCCCGAAAAACCTCCAATAGCATTGATTTGTTCTTCGGGTTGTTGGAATGAGAGGCATTCATTTGTAGCATGATTTATCATATTGCAAACACCACAATACTTTTGTTATTGGAGATTCCCAACGGCTAATTGGCCAACCAATGATGCAAGGTCCAAGATTTGGCCCTCTAACCTTTGAATTGACACTTCGTTCATGGAAGGATTCTTGACATGCTCTTGACGATCCCCAAATTGGCGAGAATTCACGACAATCTTGGTTATTAACTTTCTAGCCTCATCCGGCATTTTATCCATAAGAACTCCACCAATTGAAGCATCAAGCTACAATTTAGCATTATTTTCCAAACCTCCATAGAAGTAGTGAATAAGTAACTCTTCCGATATCAAGTGTGGAGGACAACTTTGACAAAGCTTTTGAAACCTTTCCCAATACTTATACAATGTTTCTCCGGAGTATTGCCGAATGGCACAAATGTCTTTAGAGATGCTCGTAGAGTTTGATGAAGGAAAGAATTTCTCCAAGAAAGTACTTCACATTTGCTCCCATGTATTGATTGAGTTTAGAGGGAGAAAAAATAGCCATGCCTTAGCATTGTCTCTTAAAGTGAAGGGAAATGCTTTCAACTTCACTTGTTCTTCTGTAGCATTGCTTGGTCTCATTGAAGAACACACTGTTTCAAATTCTTGAAGATGCCTAAAAGGATCTTCCGTGCCTTCACTTCTGAACTTGGGAAGGAAAGCAATAAGACCACCCTTTAGCTCAAATGGTTGTCCTCCAGAAAAATAATGCATAAAGGTAGTTGAACGGAACTAGGAGAAGCAATCTCCTTAAGTGTGCATTGATGAGGATTTTCCATGACTTAATCAATGTCGTCGTCCGGTGATGAGATAGGAATAACAAGGGGAGGAACTTCGTCCAACTCCTCTTCCTCTTCCGAAGGTGTACTAGAAGTAAATTGACTTGATGAATCTATATTGGCACTTGGTTTCCTTAGATTCCTTCGTAAGAGTCTCTCGGGATTAGATGAATATGCAAGATCACCTAAACAAGAGGATCGAGTCATACAAAGAAAAAATTTTAAAATCGAGGGAAATAGATAAATATGCACAATGAAAATAAAATATTCACAATTTTATATGTGCGCTAATATTGAACAAAAACTAATTCCCCCGGCAGCGGCGCCTATATTTGGCCACGCCCATCATCGACGTGCCAAATTGAAAATAATATTTAAACTCTACTATATTCGCACTTGACTACAAAATATAGCAAATGTGGCAAGTAGGGATCGAACCCAAGGGCATAACATTCAATACTAGTGCAAAGTAAATTGGTGGGGGGGGTTTTGAGTTGGTTGTGGTATTTTATTAAACACCTTGCATACAAGAAATAATTTGCTAGAGAAATAAAACTAAGTAAATTGCAATCATCCAAATACACTAACACAACAAGGTACAATGAGTAAATTAGCAAGATAAAGAGATATTTGACCCAAAGATTATGGAAACTCAAGTACTTCACCCAAACACATATAAGAAAGATATAATCAACTATACCTAACCAATATAATTGGTGGAGCACACAATCACTTATTTCTTTTCTAAAAACACTAATTTAGTGAAGCACATAAATTAGTTCTCTTGATAATAGCAACCAATAATGAAGCACTACTAGTTTAACCAAATCAAGGAATCAAAAAAGGAGAGGCTAGGACAAACCCAAGGACGAGGAGATCAACCTAGGTATTTTCACTTAAAACTAGAGGATTTAGGTAATAAACCTTGTGCTAATATAATGAATGCACTGACAATTACGGATTAGCACAAATAATTAGCAATTAAATTTACAACAAGATTAAGATGAATCAACTTACAAATCTCCAAGCAAAATCATATACAATGCAACTCAAGCATTCAAGATAGAGTGAAATAGATCTTACTTAAAATGAAGTGTTTTTAGTACAAGAGCTCCTTCCTTGAGCCAAATATATGAAGTTAGTTGCTCATAATCAATGCTAGAACTTTTCTCTACTTCACTAACCCTCATTGAATGTTATTGAAGTGATAAAGATGAGATGAAGATATGATCTTGTTGTTTGGTTCACTTCTATTCAATATATACATCCATTAGACAAGAGGACAAGATAGTCAATTGCTTCCAAAAAATTCCAGCAAGTGCTGTACGGCCTGTTGAACGGCCCCGTACAAGAGACTGCTCCTTTTAAACTCTTTGAACGGCCTAGCGAACGGCCTACGAAACGGCCATGTGAGACAAAATCTTCAAAATAACACATTAAAAACCTCCCGGCATCGCAAGCTTGCATTTTATAACATTCCTCTTGAATCATCTTTGGTTTCCAATGCCCACAATAAGCCATATTTTCAACATTTAAGCACGAGGCACTGAAAGATGAAAAATGTAACTATTATCGATAAAACAACATTCGGAACTAACAAAAATGCAAGAGAATGAAAGACAAAACGTGTATAAAATACACGTTATCAGTCGCGATCAATTTTTCGAATAGATTTTAAAAATTCATAAACACTTATTTCTAACGATCGACAAATCATTAGATTGTCTCTCAAAAAAAGGTTGCATGTTTCAGCAATATGAGAAAGTATCACTACTGTGCAAGATCCATTAAACGAACGTAATTATGATAAAGGAAAACTTTCATCTAATCTTGTTTCGTATGTGTTTGTTTCATATCATTTTTACAAATTTTATGTACTTTTATTAGTGAATTAATTTATTATAGAAAAATAAACATTATCAATTAACCAACAAATCCAATATATCCCATTTTTTGAGTAAGATATGACTGTTAGAGTTTATGGTGATTGGCATCAGCTGATTTTAATGACAACTTAAAATGTGTATATTCAGTTTGGGAGTTTGTATGCTGAAATTTTTATTTTTTTATCAGAATGTGGTATATTAAATATTAGTTTTCTTTAACCCATAAATAACGAAGGAAAATTAATTTGATCTGATGGTACCCGATCCGAACCCCAAAATTTTGGATATACCGAACCCGAATTTTTGGATTTAGGTTTGGATATAAAGTTTAAACCCGAAATAGTTCGATTTGCATTTGGATTTAAGTTGTACCTAGCCGATATCCTATCCGAAATCCGATCCACTATTGAAACCCGATACATAAATAATATAATATTATAATATGAAATTATTTTATGTAATATTTTAGATGTAAGACATATTATTTTATTTAGATTTATTCAAATATTTCATTAGAAATAGTCAATACTAATTCAGTAATTAGAACTTCTATTTCTCAATTTCAAATTTTATTGATATATTTAATATGTAATTTTTTTTACTTTACATAAAATTTTCATTTTTGTGCATAAAAAGAATTATTTTTTTAACAAATTTTAAATTTTACTTAGTATGTTAATTCGTATAATATGTTATATTTGACTATTTAAGTTAATCATTTTAACTTTTAATTTTTGTATAAATTTAATTAATATTGTTTGCGTGTAACAATTATTTTAATTTTGACTACATTATTATTAATTTTGGATACCCAAAAAAACCGAATCTAATCCGAAATCGGGCGAATTTGATTTTGGATATTAAGTTTTGGATTTGGATTTATTTTTAAAACCTAAAAATATTTGGATGTGAGTTTGGATTTTACAAAATTCAGATCAAACCCAACCTGTTCTCATCCAAACGCGTAAATTAAGACATTTGAAAATGAGTATCACTTATCTTTTTCCTATTTTTCCTATTAGTTTTATTTTTCGTGTAAAATCGTTTGTGTTGTTGATAAGTGGATTTCTTATCCATTTGGAATGCTTCGTTTCGGCATAAATTGATTAACTTGGCCTCAAGTATGTCGTGTTTTTGATTCGTTTTAGTGAGATTGTGCAGGGTTGCTATATTGAGGTTGGAAGATATTAATTGCATATTTTATGGTGGATTTGAGTTCAAGAAGTAAAGATTTACAACTTGCAAGCGAAACAAAGGCTAACGGAGGAAAAACGAAGAAAATCAGCAGCCGGCAGAAGTAAGGAGGGCAGCTGCACGTGTAAAGGGCGCAGCTACACGCGGGAGGCAGCCAGGATGCGCAAGCGCGCGCCAGGAGAGCGCAGGAGCGCTGGTGGCCGCTGGGAAATTCCAATTTTGACTTAAAATTGTATTTTTGGAACGTTTCTTGGAGAAAAAGATTTTCGTGGCCTATATAAACACAACCTATCATTTTAAAATGTACCAACACCCTAGATAAAACGCAGAGAGAGCCACAGCTAGAGATTCAGACTTTGAGACGGATTCCCGGAAGGACGTGACAGCATTCGGAGATCTAGATCTACTTTTGTATTCTTCTAATTAAGCGATACTCTTGGATTCCGGATTTGTTTTATTAACTCTATTACTCTAGCACTATTATTTTCTTCCAAACCTTGTTTATTATCATGTTATCATTAGATCCCATGATAACGAGCCGTTTGATTATGAACTAATCGTTGTCATGGGATTCTAACGAATTTATCTATGTAGTTTAGTAGTTTGTTTGCTTTAAAGATTTGTGTGTGATGAATTCTTGATATCCTCGTATGGTTGTGCTTAATGTTTTTAGACGCGTAGCTAACATCTAAATTGTTTATCTTTATTGAAGCGACAGTGGATCTAAAGATTAGAACTTGCCATGCTAGCATAGGTTTATGTATGTTTTGACATCATGATTTGTAACGTAATTTTAACCATCTTATGCTGCCCTATGTGATCTTAATGGATAACTTGTTCTTAAACCGTTATGTTTTCAAATCTTATAGACATATAGGGTCTAAACATAATTGGTGTCTACCCATCTTCTATCTCTTTTGTGGATGTATGAGTAGTTTGGTATTCGTATACTGACAGGTTACCTATACTTGTTTCGTGTTGTCTAATCAGATATCATAACCATCACATGCATTGATTAAAGGAATCAACTCTAAGCGAAGTAGTTAACGAAGTTAGGATCCCATATTTTTATTCTCATAAGTAATTCGATTATTAATCACATTAATTAATTAGATCTAAATATTGTTAGTTTGCTTCTTAGTTAATTAGTTAAATTAAAACCCAAATTTGATACTTATCTTAGCAGTGAATAGAAATCATACATTGTTGCATAAGTGCATATTCTGTTTATTACCAATCTCTGAGGGAACGAAATTAACTTTATTCTATATTACTTGTGACCGCGTACGCTTGCGTGATTTAGTGCGAACAAGTTTTTGGCGCCGCTGCCGGGGACTCGGTGTTATTTATAGTTTATGTGCTTGTCATCAGTGGTTATCAGCAGCAGTACGCTCCAAGGCAGCAATTCCAACCTCCGGGATTTTAGCAACAGCCTCATGCAAGTGCGGGGCAATCTTCTTCTGAAAAATCTGAATTGCAAGAGTTCAGGATGATGTGCAAGAGCCAAGCAGTCTCTATCAAGACCTTGGAAAATCAGATTGGTCAAATTGCTAATGCCTTGTTGAATAGGCCACAAGGAACTCTTCCAAGCGATACAGAGGCTAATCCAGGCAAGAGGGAAGTCAAAGAACCGGTGAAGGCAGTCATTTTGAGATCCGAAAAGGTTATAACCGATCAGAAACCAGCAACTAAGGAAGATGAAGAAGTTCAGAATCATCAGGTTGAAAAATCTGCAGCACCAGAAATTGAAAAATCTGACTTGGTGGCGGATCAGCTAGATGGTGAAGTGGAAAAGAGCCAGAAATCTGTTGAAAAAGCTTCTCCAGACCATTCTACAAAGAACAATCAGATCTACCTTCCTCCTCCATATCCTAAAAGACTCCAGAAGCAGAAGTTGGATAAGCAGTTTGCTAAGTTCCTAGAGGTGTTCAAGAAGTTGCAGATCAAAATACCTTTTGCGGAAGCTCTTGAACAGATGCCGAGTTATGCCAAGTTCATGAAGGGTATTCTCTCACGTAAATTGAAGCTCGAGGAATTAGAGACAGTTGCTTTGACGGAAGAGTGCACTGATGTTCTGCAGCAAAAGTTGCCTCCTAAACTTAAAGATCCGGGAAGTTTCACCATCCCGTGCACTATTGGCAACTTATCTTTTGACAAGTGTTTGTGTGCCTTGGGAGCTAGCATCAATCTCATACCTTTGTCTATTTTCATGCAACTTGGTCTACCAGATCCAAAACCTACAAACATCTCCTTACAGCTAGCCGATCGATCGATCACTTATCTAAGGGGTATAGTGGAGGATGTCTTGGTGAAAGTTGATAAGCTCATCTTCCCTGCTGATTTTGTTATCCTAGATTTCGAGGAAGATAAGAAGATTCCCATCATCTTGGGAAGACCATTCTTGGCTACGGGTAGGACTTTGATCGACGTTTAGAAGGGAGAGCTCACCATGAGGGTGCAAGACCAGAATGTCATTTTTAATGTGTTCAATGCTATGAAGTTTCCAACAGATGAAGAGGAATTCTTTAAGGTGCATTCGGTCGATTCTACAGTTAATACGGAAATTGAGCAATTGCTTAAGTCAGATTCTTTGGAGAGAGTTTTAGTTAGGGATTCTGATTTTAAAGATGAGGAAGTAACCGAAAAACTTCAGCGGTTGAATACAGCTCTGTGGGAAAAGAAGTTTGACATGCCTTTCGAATCTCTTAGGATAGCAGAGCTTAAGAACTCTCAGGGGCGTCTTAAACCATCTATTGAAGAAGCTCCTTCACTTGAACTCAAACCATTGCCGGACCACTTGAGGTATGCATTTTTAGGCGATGCATCTATATTACCTGTTATTATTGCTTCTAACCTGTCAGGTAGTGAGGAAGATAAGCTTTTTCGAATTCTGAGAGAGTTCAAATCAGCAATTGGTTGGACCATAGCAGATATCAAGGGAATCAGCCCTTCTTATTGCATGAATAAAATTTTTCTTGAGTAAGGAAGTTAGCCTACTATTGAACATCAGCGAAGACTCAATCCTATCATGAAAGAAGTTGTGAAGAATGAAATTCTTAAGTGGCTTGATGCAGCTTTCATTTACCCTATCTCAGACAGTTCTTGGGTGAGTCCGGTGCAGTGTATGCCTAAGAAAGGAGGCATGACAGTTGTTGCTAATGAGAAGAATGAGCTCATCTCTACTCGGACAGTCACAGGGTGAAGAGTGTGCATGGATTATCGAAAGTTGAACAAGGCCACCAGAAAAGATCACTTCCCTCTTCCGTTTATTGATCAGATGTTAGACAGGTTGTTTAGCCATGAGTACTATTGCCTTCTTGATGGTTATTCGGGTTATAATCAGATTTGCATCGCTCCAGAAGATCAAGAGAAGACCACATTCACATGCCCTTTTGGCACTTTTGCTTTCCAACGAGTTTCTTTCGGATTATGTAGTGCTCCTGCCACTTTTCAAAGGTGTATGATGGCTATATTCTCAGACATGATTGACACAAATGTGGAGGTCTTCATGGATGATTTCTCAATTTTTGGTACTTCCTATGATGAGTGCTTGCATAATCTTGGCTTGGTGTTGAAAAGGTGCATGGAGACGAATTTGGTGCTTAATTGGGATAAGTGTCACTTTATGGTGCAAGAAGGAATCATTCTTGGGTACAAGGTATCTAGCAAGGGGCTTGAAGTGGATAATGCTAAAGTGAAGACTATTGAAAATCTTCCTCCACCTATCTCAGTGAAAGAAATTCGCAGTTTTTTGGGTCATGCGGGATTCTATAGGCGATTCATTCAAGACTTCTCCAATATCTCTAAACCCTTGTGTAATTTGTTGAAGAAGGATGTTCCTTTCAAGTTTGATGAAGATTGCTTACCGGCTTTTGAGCTTTTGAAGAAGAAGTTGACTACAACACCTGTTATTACCGCGCCTAATTGGGAAGAGCCTTTTGAGTTGATGTGTGATGCAAGTGACTATGCTGTGGGAGCTGTGCTAGGTCAAAGAAAGAATAATGTTTTCCATGTGGTTTACTATGCTAGTAAAACCCTCAATGACGCACAACTAAATTACACCACTATGGAAAAGGAGCTTCTGGCAGTTGTCTATGGTTTCGAGAAATTCAGGTCTTATTTGCTTGGAACTAAGGTGATAGTCTACACAGATCATGCAGCTATTAGGTATCTGATTTCAAAGAAGGATTCAAAGCCTCAGTTAATTCATTGGGTTCTCTTGCTTCAAGAGTTTGATTTGGAGATCAAGGATCGGAAAGGTACAGAAAATAGGTGACGGATCATCTATCATGATTGGAAGACCATGGTAAGGATTCACGGGATAACACTCTTATTAATGAATATTTTCTCGATGAGCAACTTATTGGGGTGCAAGATGAAGAACCATGGTTTGTAGACATTATGAACTATCTTGTGAGTAATGGCATGATAGGAAATTGATGCACAAGACTTTTTTGCCGGGTCAACAGGTTTTACTATTCAATTCTCGCTTCAAGCTTTTTCCTGGTAAACTCAAATTGAGGTGGTCGGGTCCATTTACAGTCAAGACGGTGTTTCCACATGGAGCAGTGGATATATTTGAGGGGTCTCCTCATCATTCTTTCAAAGTGAACGAACAACGACTCAAGCCTTATTTTGGTGGAACGGTTAACCGTGAGAAGGTTTCTGCCATTTTGACAAGAACTTAAAGTCTTGGGAGTACGTCAAGCTATTGACGTAAAACAAGCGCTTCGTGGGAGGCAACCCACGCATCTTTCTAAGTTTTAGTATTGTATTCATTCAAAAAAAAAAAATTTGAACACGCGCAGGCACGCGCTACACCCCTGGCCAGAGAGTATTTTACCCAAAATTTTGTATTTCTTTCCCCTAATTCCATTTCCTGTCTTATAATACCGTAATCCTAATCTTATTTCATATCTATTCTACTCCTAATCTCTATACCCTCAAATCCTCATCCTAATTTCTATCTCTACTCATATTCATATACATATATACAAATATATACATAATCCTCTTCTACACTTCACATCTACTACATCTCATTCAAGCTTTTAGGAAGCAAATTCAGATTGTGTGGGATCTCTTGGGCAAGTTCACCTCTCGGATTCGTTGGGTATCATTCATTCTCTTATTTTAATTACTACGAATTGTGTTCTTGTTTTTGGAGAATATTTGTGTGTGGCATTATTTGGGTTGTGAGATTGTTGAGAAGGATCTTGATATTGTCTTGATTATAAATTGATTGTGATGGCTCCAAAGAGACAAAGGGTGGTGGGTAGTAGTTGTACACACCCATCTTCGAATGAAGATTCGAGTTTGGGGGGTGATGTTGAAAAATTTGTAACTCCGGAAGCTCAAGTGGAGTTAAATCACTTGATGACGAAATCGGTGATTAAGGAAATAAGATTCGTACCGTTTCATTCAGGGAGTTGGTGGAGATGATTAGAGAGTTAGGTTGGGAGCCATTCTGTGAGGCTCCGTCTACGGTTCCTTTGAGCATGGTGCGTGAGTTCTACGCTAATTCTAAGAAGGATAAGGATGGCTATTCTGTCGTTAGGGGAATGTCTGTGGACTACACTCCACCTGCTATTCGTAGAGTTTTGGAGCAGTCTAGGAAGCCTAGTGTAACGCCCCGACTTCCCAATACCATAAATATACTTTTATAATAAATTATTGGATTTAATTAGATAAAATGGATTTTTAATACAGGGAAATTTGGGAAAATTTCGGCATGTAGTATTCGTAATACGGACTATCCACCTGTAATTTGAATCCAAACCAATACATTCCAACACCAACAACAATTTCAACTACTAAAGAAATGATACAAACACATGTTCAACCTGTCCCAATTGATCAGGTGAACCATACCAAAATGCCCTCCCGATCAGAGCAAAGATCGGGGCATCACAATACCAACTAAAAACATAAACCCTGATAACAAAATAATAAGAAATAAATACAACCCCACTACTAACCCGGATCTCTAATAGGTAGTGGTATGAAACAAGCAATTCCTAACTAAGTTATTACATTCCAATACTAAAACCTTAATTAAATAATACATACACTCCACAAATATAAATACAACCAACTAGATTACACAAATTTTTACTGATACCCAAAAAGTCCAACCTTCTAGCAGAGTGCAACTAGGCTGCCTAAGGTCCACAACAAGTTCTTCTCGGATATATCTTCTAGCTTGTATTCTTCTCTTCTTTAACTGAAAAAAAAGTTAGAAACAATAGCAAGGAGTGAGCCAAATGCTCAGCAAGTGATAAAAATGGAAATAGAGAATCCACAACTGTATGCTGAATACAATAATATAAAGGTGTCAAAGAATACTCAGGATATTCTGATTTCAATTCATAATCTCAAGATAAGTCTGTCTGGCTATACAGTATGTTGCTCATGATATTTCAAAATCATCCTTTAAAGGTTTCTAAAACCTTTTTATTGAAGGCAGAAAATCATCAATTCTCTTTCTAAATAAACTTTCATTTTTAAAACATTTAAATTTGATTGGAGGTTTTTCCTTACTCCGGACAATACGGGTGATCAGCCACGTAAAGTCCCCAGCTCGGACACTCGGTCCGTCTGGACATAAATTGGGTTCTCAATTAGGCAACACATTGGCCTTTAATGCTGGACTAGGGGAACCACCCCTAGCCTCTTACGCTAAATAAAAAAAATGTTGGACTAGGGGAACCACCCCTAGCCTCTTACGCTTCTCCAATCTATAAAACCTTTAAAAACTTTAATCCATTTCACTTTTCGGTCCTTAAACTCACTGATAACAGATCAGCCCAGTATAAGGAATTTTAAAAACATTTTTAATTAATTAATCCACTTTAATGAGTAACATTATAAGATTGGGAGTTAGGGAAGCACTTAAAATATAATTACAACAGGTATATAAAGCAGGGATTCAAGTATGATTTAAGAGTATTTACGACTAAGGTTTTGTCAAGCACAAAATCATATAAGGAGGTTATGTGAAGGAGATATTTGGTTATATCTGGTGGGTTTCAGAGAAACAGAGTTAAATCAAATAAAAAGGGGTCATGAGCTAATAAGGAATCAGGTAAAGATTAAGGTTTTAGAATTAGGGTTCCAGGGATTATAAGTAGTGTTTCTATCTGTATGGTTTAGGAAAATAGGCATAAGGAAGGGTTTAAGTTGGAGCAAGGTATAAATTATAAATCAAGGTTTATAGTTCAATTAGAATTAGAGCAACATTAGGGTACAGTGGTTTAATTAATAATTCAAAGATACAAACAGGAAGGTACAAGGGTTTAAACATCGGTTATAAGAGCAAGTACTAAGGTACAAAAGCTAAGCAATTATTAAGAAGGATAAGCAAGGTACACGAGTTTCAACAATGAATATTAAGTAATAAATAACAAGGTACGAGAGATTCAACAATAATTTAAAAGGAAAGACAGTGGGTTATAAGAATTTAAACAACAATTTATAAACAGTTGAATGAATCCGAATTTAAATACAAGGTTCAAATCACTTGCCTTAATAAGGTGCTTTCACTCTAGTCACCTAGCTCAAAAACCTTTCCACCTTTGTTTTTCCTTTATCTCTTGAGTCTATGTCCTTCGAATCTACACATATAAAAAAAATACTATTTTAGAATTCTATATTCCTTATACGCCTAATCCTAATCTACCCAAACGATCCATATATCGATGATAATACTTAATACATATTACTTACCAAATAACTGACTACAATAAGCTAAGCATATAACCACATAGCATCTATAACATGAAATCACGTAAGTCACCTAAACACTTAAGACATAATACCAACTTACTTGAAATCAGCTTATAACCAAATATTATAGACTTTATAACTTATTATTCTAACGGAAATCGGGCAGCATCTCCTTTAAAATAAGGCCTACCCTGTCATAATACAATTGACCGAACAAGCAATCAAGCACACCTTCGCTTCAACCTTAATTCAATACAACTCACAGTCATTATAATCCATATTAGTATACCTTATCTATAGACTTCTGACATATCAAGCACTTAACACATAAACATCAATTTTACTTATACATATAAACTTCATTTACTACCCACATCCACTGGCAATCGATAACTACATCTTTAACTTATTAGTTATCAACTAACAATTATCAAACCAACTAAGTAACACCCAACAAATTATAAAAATCGAATTTATACTTTCTTAATACCTTAATTAAATACAATTATCAAACCAACTAAGTAACTCTAAACAATTCCCTCAATTACAGATACAATTTCCGAAATATGTTACATACAACATATAAATTTAAAATATACGAGAATATTATCTTTTTCGATTCAGGAATCCATCACACAATTAATTATCACTGCAACAAATCAATTAAACTCATGAAAATAAAAAAAACCCCCTTTTTCGGAATTTTACATAGAAACACATATTCACGCAGGAATACATACAAACCAACAGCACATTGTCGAACAGCACATAGTCGAACCAAATCCACAATTAACCATCGTCTAACTATTCAATTAAACACAGGTAGTGAATAATTCAAAGATCCCCTGTTTCCGTTTCACTGTAAAAACAACAGCATCACTCGGCACTAAAGCACACGCACCACATAGATACACGCACACACACTGTAGCGGTACACCTTCACACACATTCAACAACACACGGCCATAAGAACACAGCACAAGACCATACATACCTTGATATACTCACGCGTGTATATATATATAATCAGCAAGAGAAAACAGAGTGGAGAGATTTGACAACACGCTGAGTTGCAGCCACACCCACACTCGAATACATGGAGGAGAAGAAGAAAAAAGGAAGAGATTGAGAGAGATGTTGAGGGAGAGAGATATTGAGAGAATAGTCGAGAGATTTTTGAGGGATTGAAGAGAATGTTCTGGAAAACCCCTATTGTAAATGAATTGGGAAAATATAGTTTAGAATGAGGAAGGTATTTTCTGAAATTTCACTTTACCCAAAAAAAACAAATTAAACCACTGCTAAATTCGAAATTAAATGGAAAAAATTTGTAAACATTACTCTTAAAATTTTAGAAATAAAGAGTATGAAATTACAAACACCCACATATTTTTAAAATATTTTTAGGATAAAAAATGAATTAAATATGAATTTTACAAGTTTTGATCCTTTAAATACAATAAAACTCTTAAAATCATTTTAAAATACCTAAACACCCAAAATAATTCTCTCAAAAATTTTAAAAACTAAATAAATACACAAAGATAATATTACAAAAGATTTCATGATTTTTAACAATTCCGATGATTTTATAAAATTCTTATAAGATCAATAATGCATAATTTAAATAGATTTTTTAATCATTAATATTTCAAATAAAAAAAATACACGGACTAGCACTTAACACATACATCACCATATAAATATGCAAACATGATGTCACATATATTTATAAAAAAAAAAATTACACCCTATAATCCACATTTAATATTTAAATAATTAAATAAAAATAATAATACGTACGATATTTTCTAGGGCGTTATATCCTTCCCCCCTTAATAGGATTCTGTCCTCAGAATGAATCTTAAGAAAACATAAATACGGTATTCCTAAACCATTTCTCCTTCAATTTCCGTATCATTCTTTCCACACTAGCATTCCCTTATATCAATTCACATATCGATAGGCTCATCTTGTAGGCCTCGAATTTCTTACATAACTTAATCCTTTGGTTTGCATGTCTCATTAATTCTAGATACTTATCACTCGCACGTAACGATCCCTTTCGACTGAAAATCGGACAAGATCTATTCATATAATGGACTATACCTGTACACAACGCCTCAAGTACTAAAACAACACTTGCCTTGGCTTACAGCAACCATATAAACGAAGAAATCTGTCTTGACTTGACTTGAAGTAAATGGATAAATAATGAAATCTTTAAAACGAACACGCGACTAAAACAATTGATACCACCCACGCTCCTACTCATAATTCAGGTTGCCCCAGATAAAACTTTGAGAAAAAGAATATCAAGAAATTCCCCAATCATTCTTACTCCCCTTTCAACGTACAATGTTACTCGAGGAGGGAATAACTGAGAAACTTCCATCCATCCTTAATCTCATTGTTTTATTGAGTAACCTTTTTCAAAAACTAATAATCATTTACCGATAGATGAATAAATAAATTAAAGTACACGTCTATCACTCATTTCCTTGAATTATTCCATTCTCCACGGTCAATTCCTTCACTTTTTGATTCAATCAACTCATCAAATTTTCATTCAACGTAACTGTAGCTTACACCACTCAAAATTTCATTGTCTCCATCCTTACTACTCTCAATCATTGATAACTTTTAGAAGACACAAGGGTTTATAACAAAAGGGATCAATAGAATAGACAGGTATTAACATGTATTAGTACAAGATGAGTTTTTTTTTTGTTTGATGAGAATTTTATAAAAGGATTTAACTGAGAGATCAATATGATCATCGAACTATTTTCAGGTTGCATTTGTCACTTAGGTCAACCGCCATAGTACATAAGGTGGCCAGCCTTCAGTACTTTCATGACAAACACAATCAGTGGCGTCCCACAAGACTTCTATCACATAGATAAAATGTCTCTGAATCCCCTACATACATAGGGTTGTTCATCCCAGTTTGAATAAAGAAGGTTAAGTAGTCAGAGAGAAACAATAAGATTTCAAAAGTTTCAAAAGTTTAGATATATACAATGTTGAATAAGGAATAGCAAATATTTGAGAAAAATAGAAAGAGTTTAAGGGTTTCAATAATTTATATGCATCATGTTGAATCAAATGATCCCCTGGAAAATAGAGGTATCTCTGAAAAGTAGGAATGTATTTAAATGAATCTGAAAAATTCATCATCAATTAAATTATAATTGATTATCAAAGGTGATGGGATATTATCAAAATAAGAAGAAACAGAAAGACTTGGTAGCTCCAGAATCAATTTAAAACTTTAACCTCTACTAAATTCACAGGAAGCGTACCTATGACAACATCAGCTTCCTGAACTACATCCTACATCGACATGCTGAAGGTTCTGGCTCTAGGTGGAGAGATTTGGGTCTGGGCTGGAGGCCCAGCTATCCTCAAAGCATTTGCCGATGGGGGTCCGGCTATTCTAAAAACATTTACTGATTGAACCGGTTCCTCACAATCCTTTGCAAAATGACCAAGTTTCCCGCAATTAAAACATTTTACCCCTGGTTTTAAAGTCGGACAATCTCCTGCATAATGCCCCTTTTTGTTGCACTTAAAGCATGTAACACTTAGTCTACGACAAACTCCCGAGTGTTTCTTTCCACAAATTGTACATTCGGGTAAGGCTGGTCTGATTGCAGGCTGCTGATTGGTATTCTGAAAATGTGTGCCTTGACCACCATTTCCATTCTTCGGCTTCTGAAAACCTCGGTTCCTATCAAACTGACCCCCACTCCTTGGCTTGAACTTGTTATTATTGTTATTATTACCTCTTGAATTCTGACTTCCCTCAGTGCTTTCTATCTTCCTTTTCTTTCCTGCCTTCTCCTTCTGATACAATTCGCTTTCACCTTCAACAATCATAGCTTTCTCCACCACCATTGCGTAATTCTCTAACTGAAACACTGCTACCTTACTACGTATCCATGGCTTTAGACCTTGTTGAAATCTCTTGGCCTTCTTTGCTTCAGTATTGACATATTCAGAAACGAACCTTGCTAACTCGGTGAATTTTGCCTCATATTCCGCCACACTCATATTCTCCTGCTTTAACTCTAAAAACTGAATCTCCAACTGGTCTTGCATATACCTTGGAAGATACTTCTCGAGAAATAGCTCTGTGAATCTCTGCCTTGTGATCACCCCTTCACCTTCCAGCAACTTCGTTGACTCCCACCAATAGTTTGCTTCAGCTTTTAAGTAATAGCTAGCATATTCCGTCTTCTGATCTTCTCCTACCCTTACCAACGCAAAAGCTTTTTCCATTTCATTCAGCCAAGCCCTAGCTTCTATAGGGTTAACAGTACCTTTAAACTCTGGAGGGTGCACAACTTGAAAAGCTTTAAATGTCACAATTGGTTGAGCGAGTCGTTGTTGAGCTAGTGCGGTTGTTTGTTGTTAAAGGAGTTGGAGGATTTGAGTCATAGTCGGGTCAACTGGATTTTGATTGCCAGTGTTCTGGTTTCCGGGATTTGCAGTATGTGTTTTCTTCTTTGGAGGCATGATTCTGATAAGAAAACAGGTAGTTTATTAGACAATAGGCAAATTTGTACAGAAATAGGGTTTACAAATCCTGAAATTTGGAGTTGTCTGTGATCACAAAAGTTATAACAGTTCAAAGAATCAGGGAAACATAGGTATTATCTTAAACAAGAGATTTCAACAGGAAATATTCAGACAACTCAGAAATATAATAAAAGATGCGTACATAGCAAGAAAATAAAAGTTATGGTACCAATAAGGTTAACAATATACACAACAGTTTTAGAGTTCAAGGCACACTGTTAACAGTCCAACTACTAAAAGTAAATGCCGACTGCAAAAGCATCCTCCACCTGTGATGACGATACAGCGCAAAAAGAAAGTACTAAAGCGATAAAAGAATATCTTAAACCTATTACCTACTGTCCTATTGATAACCTACACTTATCGCACCTATCCTATGTTTATAAGGGTTCAAATCCTATCCTACACCTATCCTATACCTAATCTTGGCTTGTTTCAGTGACCAAAACCTGACAGCTCTGATACCAACCTGTAACGCCCCGACTTCCCAATACCATAAATATACTTTTATAATAAATTGTTGGATTTAATTAGATAAAATGGATTTTTAATACAGGGAAATTTTGGAAAATTTCGGCATGTAGTATTCGTAATACGGACTATCCACCTGTAATTTGAATCCAAACCAATACATTCCAACACCAACAACAATTTCAACTACTAAAGAAATGATACAAACACATGTTCAACCTGTCCAAACACATGTTCAACCTGTCCCAACTGATCAGGTGAACCATACCAAAATGCCCTCCCGATCAGAGCAAAGATCGGGGCATCACAATACCAACTAAAAACATAAACCCTGATAACGAAATAATAAGAAATAAATACAACCCACTACTAACCCGGATCTCTAACAGGTAGTGGTATGAAACAAGCAACTCCTAACTAAGTTATTACATTCCAATACTAAATCCTTAATTAAATAATACATACACTCCACAAATATAAATACAACCAACTACATTACACAAATTTTTACTGATACCCAAAAAGTCCAACCTTCTAGCAGAGTGCAACTAGGCTGCCTAAGGTCCACAACAAGTTCTTCTCGGATATATCTTCTAGCTTGTATTCTTCTCTTCTTTAACTGAAAAAAGTTAGAAACAATAGCAAGGAGTGAGCCAAATGCTCAGCAAGTGATAAAAATGGAAATAGAGAATCCACAACTGTATGCTGAATACAATAATATAAAGGTGTCAAAGAATACTCAGGATATTCTGATTTCAATTCATAATCTCAAGATAAGTCTGTCTGGCTATACAGTATGTTGCTCATGATATTTCAAAATCATCCTTTAAAGGTTTCTAAAACCTTTTTATTGAAGGCAGAAAATCATCAATTCTCTTTCTAAATAAACTTTCATTTTTAAAACATTTAAATTTGATTGGAGGTTTTTCCTGACTCCGGACAATACGGGTGATCAACGACGTAAAGTCCCCAGCTCGGACACTCGGTCCGTCTGGACATAAATTGGGTTCCCAATTAGGCAACACATTGGCCTTTAATGCTGGACAAGGGGAACCACCCATAGCCTCTTACGCTAAATAAAAAAAATGCTGGACTAGGGGAACCACCCCTAGCCTCTTACGCTTCTCCAATCTATAAAACCTTTAAAAACTTTAATCCATTTCACTTTTCGGTCCTTAAACTCACTGATAACAGATCAGCCCAGTATAAGGAATTTTAAAAACATTTTTAATTAATTAATCCACTTTAATGAGTAACATTATAAGATTGGGAGTTAGGGAAGCATTTAAAATATAATTACAACAGGTATATAAAGCAGGGATTCAAGTATGATTTAAGAGTATTTACGACTAAGGTTTTGTCAAGCACAAAATCATATAAGGAGGTTATGTGAAGGAGATATTTGGTTATATCTGGTGGGTTTCAGAGAAACAGAGTTAAATCAAATAAAAAGGGGTCATGAGCTAATAAGGAATCAGGTAAAGATTAAGGTTTTAGAATTAGGGTTCCAGGGATTATAAGTAGTGTTTCTATCTGTATGGTTTAGGAAAATAGGCATAAGGAAGGGTTTAAGTTGGAGCAAGGTATAAATTATAAATCAAGGTTTATAGTTCAATTAGAATTAGAGCAACATTAGGGTACAGTGGTTTAATTAATAATTCAAAGATACAAACAGGAAGGTACAAGGGTTTAAATATCGGTTATAAGAGCAAGTACTAAGGTACAAAAGCTAAGCAATTATTAAGAAGGATAAGCAAGGTACACGAGTTTCAACAATGAATATTAAGTAATAAATAACAAGGTACGGGAGATTCAACAATAATTTAAAAGGAAAGACAGTGGGTTATAAGAATTTAAACAACAATTTATAAACAGTTGAATGAATCCGAATATAAATACAAGGTTCAAATCACTTGCCTTAATAAGGTGCTTTCACTCTAGTCACCTAGCTCAAAAACCTTTCCACCTTTGTTTTTCCTTTATCTCTTGAGTCTATGTCCTTCGAATCTACACATATAAAAAAATACTATTTTAGAATTCTATATTCCTTATACGCCTAATCCTAATCTACCCAAACGATCCATATATCGATGATAATACTTAATACATATTACTTACCGAATAACTGACTACAATAAGCTAAGTACATAACCACATAGCATCTATAACATGAAATCACGTAAGTCACCTAAACACTTAAGACATAATACCAACTTACTTGAAATCAGCTTATAACCAAATATTATAGACTTTATAACTTATTATTCTAACGGAAATCAGGCAGCATCTCCTTTAAAATAAGGCTTACCCTGTCATAATACAATTGACCGAACAAGCAATCAAGCACACCTTCACTTCAACCTTAATTCAATACAACTCACAGTCATTATAATCCATATTAGTATACCTTATCTATAGACTTCTGACATATCAAGCACTTAACACATAAACATCAATTTTACTTATACATATAAACTTCATTTACTACCCACATCCACTGGCAATTGATAACTACATCTTTAACTTATTAGTTATCAACTAACAATTATCAAACCAACTAAGTAACACCCAACAAATTATAAAAATCGAATTTATACTTTCTTAATACCTTAATTAAATACCGTCGATATTGATTAATCCGATCAAGAAAATAATGAATTACTAATACATTGTACCACCAATATCACGACTTATATCATAAAATCCATAGCGCACACATAACCAGTTACGATCTTAACAATTTAACAAGAACTTGTAACTCTAAACAATTTCCTCAATTACAGATACAATTTCCGAAATATGCCACATACAACATATAAATTTAAAATATACGAGAATATTATCTTTTTCGATTCAGGAATCCATCACACAATTAATTATCACTGCAACAAATCAATTAAACTCATGAAAATAAAAAAAAACCCCTTTTTCGGAATTTTACATAGAAACACATATTCACGCAGGAATACATACAAACCAACAGCACATTGTCGAACAACACATAGTCGAACCAAATCCACAATTAACCATCGTCTAACTATTCAATTAAACACATGTAGTGAATAATTCAAAGATCCCCTGTTTCTATTTCACTGTAAAAACAACAGCATCACTCGGCACTAAAGCACACGCACCACATAGATACACGCACACACACTGTAGCGGTACACCTTCACACACAGTCAACAACACACGGCCATAAGAACACAGCACAAGACCATACATACCTTGATATACTCACGCGTGTATATATATATAATCAGCAAGAGAAAACAGAGTGGAGAGATTTGACAACACGCTGAGTTGCAGCCACACCCACACTCGAATACATGGAGGAGAAGAAGAAAAAAGGAAGAGATTGAGAGAGATGTTGAGGGAGAGAGATATTGAGAGAATAGTCGAGAGATTTTTGAGGGATTGAAGAGAATGTTCTGGAAAACCCCTATTGTAAATGAATTGGGAAAATATAGTTTAGAATGAGGAAGGTATTTTCTGAAATTTCACTTTACCCAAAAAAAACAAATTAAACCACTGCTAAATTCGAAATTAAATGGAAAAAATTTGTAAACATTAATCTTAAAATTTTACAAATAAAGAGTATGAAATTACAAACACCCACATATTTTTAAAATATTTTTAGGATAAAAAATGAATTAAATATGAATTTTACAAGTTTTGATCCTTTAAATACAATAAAACTCTTAAAATCATTTTAAAATACTTAAACACCCAAAATAATTCTCTCAAAAATTTTAAAAACTAAATAAATACACAAAGATAATATTACAAAAGATTTCATGATTTTTAACAATTCCGATGATTTTATAAAATTCTTATAAGATCAATAATGCATAATTTAAATAGACTTTTTAATCATTAATATTTCAAATAAAAAAAAATACACAGACTAGCACTTAACACATACATCACCATATAAATATGCAAACATGATGTCACATATATTTATGGAAAAAAAATTTACACCCTATAATCCACATTTAATATTTAAATAATTAAATAAAAATAATAATACGTACGATATTTTCTAGGGCGTTATACCTAGGGGAGTTGAGGATTGGACGCTTAAGACCCAGGAGGATGTGGACTTGGATGCGATTGTTGCTGAGCTTTGTGTGCCGAGCACAGTTTGGAAGTGTAGGCCAGGAACTACGGAGCAGGTCACTTTTCATGCTTCTACCATGAACAGGTTTGCACGAGCGTGGAACTTATTTATCTGTGCTAACATCATGCCTTCTTCACATACGGGTGATGTTACTGTTGAGAGAGCTATTATCCTTTGAGGAATTCTGAAGGGGAAATACATTGATCTTGGATATCTTATTAATCAGAATATACTCAGATTCTTGGGAGGTGGTACGACGGGGGCTATTCCTCATGCTTTTGTTGCAGCTGCGTTGTGCATGATGGTAGATGTTCGCTGGGCTGAGGATGAGCTGGTGCAGATGCCCAGTGCTCCTATTGATGATTCTATTATTGAGCGGATGATGGAATGGCCGGGCGGCATTCCCCATGCTAGAGGTTTGGGGTACATTCTTCCTGGTGCGGAGGGAGGTGGTGTTCCACCACATGTGCCACCGGTTCCTAGGGTGGCTCGAGCAGGTCCTTCCCGTGGAGATGCTGATAGGACGGGTTTTAGTAATGCTCAGTTTAGGCAGTTGACTAGACGGATTGATGGTATGCCTGACATCAACTATCGTTTTGCTGAGGATATGACTCGAGCTTTGGGAGATGCTTTTTAGGCCACGGGTGTTCAGGTTAACTGGCCTGTCTTTGGAGCTCATGCTCAGTATCCTCCACCAGATTCACCACCCGATGAGGGTGATCCTGCAGATGATTATGTATGTCTGCTATCCTTTGTATTACCTTCAATGAGGACATTGAAAATTTTAAGTTTGGGGGTGATTTGAGGATTTAGTAGTTAGTAGTATGTCATTGTTCATATAGGATTCATATTGCATGGTTGCATGTTTAGTAGGTAGTTCATTCATATTGTTTAGTTCTATTCATATTGTTTAATTTTTCATGTAGAGTATTTTCTTGCATATTTGTTTTTGTATACCATGTGAATCCATGATAGTTGCATTTCATAGCATATTTCATGATCCCTTAAGACTGGCTAATTCTGATTGGTAGGTCGATGACTATTCGAGTGTGGTAATGATGAATAAAGGGTTGATTTAAGTGCCTAGGAATTGATTTGCATGTTTCAGAAACAAAATTTTTACATAACTCATCATTTGCTTTTGGGCTAGGTTGAGGTCATGCTTGTTTGGTCGTTTGAGATTTAATCACTTGTTTATATTTAGAATTTTCGTTATTCCCTTGATGGCGTATGAGCACTAAAGTATAAGTTTGGGGGAAACCAAGGATTTCATGCTAATTGTTAATAGTTGTCAATAATGGCTAGGCGTCAAAAGGCTAGTAGCCTGTGACGCCCCCAAATCCAAGGTCAAAGATTCAAGTCGTCACATCACCATCCAACCATATCATACCTGTATTAACTTTACAACTCAACAATACATCCATCCAGACCTCAATCTTACGCACAAACAAGTTAGAGCCTCAGAAACGATAATCAAAAGTAACACTAAATATTACAATTCATCTGTACAATCCAGAATCTTACGCACTTTCACTTACACAACTACACTTGAAGACAAGTCTTACTATTACAGTTGAAAACCTATCCGACTTACTCTGTAGTATTTATCTGGAACTAAATCATCTCCGGGGTAAATCTTCTACTCCTCTTCTGCTGGTGCGGAGTTAATCAGCCAAATTCTTCTCTTTCTGAAAAGTTTTTATAAAGCAAGAATGAGCTACATAATGCTCAGCAAGTTCACCATTTTGAAAAATAATAATGTGGTTTATTTCGAAAACATTCCCAACTATATGGGTATATATCTCAGATTTCAAAACATAATTGGACAATATATATGTCCGAGTTTGAATAAAACATCTATACTCAATAAGGAGCTTTAAGATTAACATATGAACCCTTTATAAGGTTCCCATTTCAATATATCTCAAGCTTGAAAATATATATATATGAGTATATCATTTTCGGCAAAACACTCTACGGTTAACATACTGTACAGGGAATACATCATTGCAAACCTCTTTCCTTCCATTGGCTTAGAAGGCTTCTCATTCAAAAATATTTCATTCTTTGAAATAATTGCAAGAGTGCACTAACACGTGCCAATCTTTATAGAAAATCTTGCAGTTCTAGATACTGCACGATGTCAATATTTTTCTTATCAAGATAGAACACTATCGGCAACTTGGCACTTAGGCCAAAGAAGCAGTGTCAGAGTATTTTTCCAAAGTGGAGGAATGGGACTTAAAGAAAACATAAAATCTGACAGGGAGTGACGATGATCAGTCGCCACATCCAAGTCCAATAATCCGCGGGTCTTCTCTACCGGTAGAAGGATAGAAACTACATCCGTAACTATCCTCGGGTGAAAACTACATCCGTAATCACCCTCGATGAAAACTACATCCGTAATCATCCTTCGGCAACACCTGGGCCGGAATAATAATTGATGGACCGCCTGGCTCACGGCCGCTTACACATCCCGGGAATCATTCGTCAACGATTCCCACACCTGCCAGAGTCCCCCCTTTTTTTTTCTTTCTTGTCAAAAATCATTTTGATAGAAAATTCGAGTAGTTGAAGTTCGACCTCAGTCGACCGATAATTCTTGAAAAGTGTACAAGAAGCAAAACCTGACCGGGGGTTTTCGAAAATGTTTTGGGTTCGAAAGAGTTCGAGTTTGAAAACGATGAAGGTATCTTGGATTAGTTTTGTCTTTAAAATAATGAACAATTATTAATAAATGATATTTTGAGATTTAATATAAACAATTAATAAAATAATTATTTAATTAAAATAAGCTTTTAATCCAAGATAGATATTTTTGAGTATTTATAATAATGTAAAAATAATAAATACTTAAGTATACGATACTTCCCGAATGATCCTTCGGGTTTTCGCAATTTAATCACGATACAATAATATACCGCTCCCCGGTCAATAGCATATTTGGACCGCTACGACCTCTATTGCTAGAGTCGTTGTCCGAAGAAAACATTTTCATTCTAAGTTCAAGGGTGCACAAACACATATGTGCATAGATCTCAAACTTCAACATAACCTCATAAAGCATAAGCATATAATACGTTTGAAAGCCACAAACAATATAGCGAAAATCCTTATATATAAGTTTTGAAAAGTAAACTTGCCTTGGTAGGGTGGGGTGGTCGAGCTCGCGACGTGGAACGAAGATCTATACATAATCAATATTCGTACGTTAGTACCTTAACAACACTACTTAATCGTAAGGTTTTAAACCAACTTAAAGACTCCAATTTGTGACCACTAACCCTCCCATATGACCATGTCATCACTTTATCACATTCGTTACCCATTCGACTCGAATTCATTCCTCAAACTTGAAACACAAGTGAGTACTCTTAAAACTACGTTAAACTAACCTCCTAGGTGATTTTTCACTCGCGCGTACTTCGCTCTAACATTTTTATAAAATTGAAAAATACAAATTTTATTCCAATTCTTTTTGGACAGCCTTCACAACTGTATAATCTAACTACCCTCAAATTTTCATAACACTAGCATAATTTTAAGGGGTCCTAACTCAGTTCACAAGTGGACAACACAGTGCAGTCTGAATTCTAGAACCACACTGCAATAATTCGGCCATAACTCAAGATCTACACATCTCCTGGGTATGAACCTTATATTTCTAGAAATTACATTCAATTATCTTTCCAACCGTGGTCAGTGGGTCTCAAGGGGGCAAAAATCAAGGTCCGAATTTGTCTCACAAGACAGAGCAGTTTACAAAAGTTCCAAACAACACCTTTACAACTACATCACTTTCAAATCTCATTGTACACTTAACCATAACCATCAAAGCCATCAAAATCCTTACCATTAACACATATATGACTACATAACTCAAGAACATGGCTTACAACATGGATACAAGCATAATATCTCAAGATTTAATCATCAAAAGTCCAAAACCTCCAAGATTTACACTAATACTTTCAAACCATAAAAGATCCATCAAATCTTGACACAAACTAAAAGTGAGAGGATGTTATACCTTTCTTGAGCCTAGGGAAGCCTTGTACGAGCTTGGGTAGCCTTAAGAACACTTTAGCTAGCTTAGATGAACCTTAAACTTCAAGATCTAAAACAAAAGTTATGGTTAGTCATTATACATCTCCAACTTCTACCATTTTTCTTACCATGCTACGCTTTGAATAAAATTATGAAACTTAGTACATACCTTCACAACACCTAGGGGAAGCTTGGGTTTTAATCTTGCGAACTATAGAGGAGTAGAAGTAGAGAAAACGATTTTTCTTCCTCTCTTATTTTTCTGCTCAGATTATAGCAGTTTGGTAAGGGGGGAAAAGAGCTTTTCTTTTGTTTTTGTTTGGTCAAATAATTGTGTGGTGTATGGATATATTGGTGGTGTGTTAGATGATAAGTAATCACATGTCTCCACCCTACTAGCTAGCCCTAAGTTAGGCCATGTCTCCCTTGTACTTAAAGCATGGCTAGATGTACTACTAACCCATGCTACTTAGTTTGCTTTTTGTACTTCTAGTTAGCATTTTTAACTTAATGGTTTGCATGGCATCTTGCATGGAATATCCTTCCTTGTATTGTTATTTCTCCACCAATGGTTGTCACTTAATCTTTAATTCATCATATCGTATCTTAATTAACTCCTCGTAATAATATTTTGTCGCGTAGAGATTTCCCTTGTATTCCTTAAGTACTTAATTGTGTAAATTCCTTAAATATCCATAACTCCTTGTCATAGCCTCTTAAAATCTCCTAATACTCTAATAACTCTCAATTCCCAAGTTTTTATGAATCTTAATAGCAGTAGGCCTCTTGCCTTCAACAATCTTCCCTTTTTCTTACACAGTGAATATAACAACATAAATTTTCAGATAATAAATTTCATTACATAACATAGGTGACTCAAAAGCTCCCTAATTCACAATGTCATAAGCTTTTACATATTTAAAATATTACAAAATTAGGGTTCTTACATAGCCGCTCATAATTATGAGTAGTCTAGGGTTGGATGAGATGGAGCGAAACGCACTCATTCCAAGTTAGTTGTGTGAAAAAAAAAGAAAAAAAATTAAAAGAGAAAAAAAAGAGTTGTGTGAATTGTTAAATGCAGAATTAACCAGGGTGAACTCTTTAATACTCAAGCAATTAAGTTCTTGGGGACTTTGTGCCTAGTGACCTAAGACTTTTCCGGTCTGGGATCCACTAACCTAACGCTCGCTAAATGGGTATTATTGTATAAGCCTTTAGGGGTCTCATCCATTGCACAGTTAAATAAGCATGCGTATTGTGTATTGTATTATGTGTCATAGTTTGTTTAGTAATAAAGCATGAATTCCTGTCTAACTCAAATGATGATGGAGGTGTTTCTAGGTTATGAAGTGTTTACCATTCATTCTATTTATAAACTTGTGATTGTCTTGGTGAAGAATAGGTATGATTTTGATCTAGTGTTAGGAGTATATCTGATGAGCATCGCACATACCCACGTTTCTGTACATGTAGTGTTAGTATACAGGTACTTAGTCGAGCTCTATTTGGATTTAGTTGCATTCTTTGAGATATTTGCTTGCTAATTGGTTTTGGTTAGTTCGAGGGGATCTTTGCAGTTTCATATTAATTGCATTCATGCATTGCATTAGTTCGAATAGAGTCTGTTTATGCTTGAGGACAAGCATCGATTTAAGTTTGGGGGTGTGATAAGTGGATTTCATATCCATTTGGAACCCTTCGTTTCGGCTTAAATTGATTAACTTGGCCTCAAGTATGTCATGTTTTTGATTCGTTTTAGTGAGATTGTGCAGGGTTGCTATATTGAGGTTGGAAGATATTAATTGCATATTTTATGGTGGATTTGAGTTCAAGAAGCAAAGTTTACAACTTGCAAGAGAAACGAAGGCTAACGGAGGAAAAATGAAGAAAATCAGAAAAAATCAGCAGCCGGCAGAAGCAAGGAGGGCAGCTGCGCGTGTAGAGGGCGCAGCTGCGCGGGGGAGGCAGCCAGGATGGGGAGGCACGCGCCACAAGAGCGCAGGAGCGCTGGTGGCCGCTGGGAAATTCCAATTTTGATTAAAATTTTATTTTTGGAACGTTTCTTGGTGAAAAAGATTTCCGTGGCCTATATAAACACAACCTATCATCTTAAAACGTACCAACACCCTAGATAAAATGCAGAGAGAGCCAAAGCTAGAGATTTAGACTTGGAGACAGATTCCCGGAAGGACGTGACAGCATTCGGAGATCTAGATCTACTTTGTATTCTTCTAATTAGGCGATACTCTTGGATTTCGGATTTATTTTATTAACTCTATTACTCTAGCACTATTATTTTCTTCCAAACCTTGTTTATTATCATGTTATCATTAGATCCCATGATGACGAGCCGTTCGATTATGAAATAATCGTTGTCATGGGATTCTAATGGATTTATCTATGTAGTTTAGTGGTTTATTTGCTTTAAAAATTTGTGTGTGATGAATTCTTAATTTCCTCGTATGGTTGTGCTTAATGTTTTTAGATGCGTAGCTAACATCTAAATTGTTTATCTTTATTGAAGCGACGGTGGATCTAAAGATTAGAACTTGCCGTACTAGCATAGGTTTATCTATGTTTTGACATTATGATTTGTTGCGTAATTTTAACCATCTTATGCTGCCCTATGTGATCTTAATGGATAACTTGTTCTTAAACCGTTATGTTTTCAAATATTATAGACATATAGTGTTAGGTCCCGTATGAGGGCTATTTTAAGCTAGAAGGGGGGTTGAATAGCTTAATATCCGATTTTAAAAAATTATTATGGCGTTTTAAAATATTTTCCCGTTTTGAAATATTTTACCGAGTCGTTAGCAGTTTATAAGTGCGGAAAATAAACGACAAGTAAAGTAAATACCACGCAGGAGATTTTATCATGGTTCGCGATGGCGCAACCCCTAGTGGATTCGCTCACCCCTACGTCCAGTCCCCGAGCTCCTCTCCGGACTCGAGATTTTCCTTAAAATAAACTCGCTCCTTTAGTAGGCGGAGAAGCCTTTACAACTCTACAAATATTTGTCTTGGTGCGTACCTACCCGTTACCACCTCAAAATAAATGTAAACACCTACACAACTTATCTTAGACAATAACTCCCCGCTATTTCTTCAAAGTTGATGTAGAACCCTTGGTGTAGACTATTGCTTCTTGGCCTTTGTCGGTCTTGGGTCTTAGATGAAAGGTCTCGGGTCTTTCCTCTTCCTCACGGTGCGAAGACTACTAACTTACCGTTAGTACGTCTAGGACTTGGGTCTTAGAACGAGAATCACTTCACTTAATCTTCACCTCACTACAAAAGTTAGACAAACAATATCTACGAAACAAATATGATGAATGATGAATAAGGTTTGGATTAGTATGTTACGGTACTAGATCCAAATTTAACTTTAATATTCGTTGTAACAGCCCGACTTTTCGGACTATTAATTCTAAAACAAAACTAAAACGAATTACAATTTATTAATCAAAAAGTCTATTACAAATGTACTTATTACAAATGCGCAGCTAACGATGACGATATACTTCGAACCTAAGATCCTTAAACTCCAATGCTATCCCACTCGATCTTACACCAAACCTGAAAATTGTAAGTAATGAGCTATACAGCCCAGCAAGTAAACAATCGATCTAACTAGTAAGGCCAAGTAACACGTATACATATAAAGGTAGTATAATATTCAATACAATACAATAACGATATACGAAACAATCACTTACGATGCACTTATTCTTATTCGATATAATTCGATAGCACATAACAACAATAACAATAACTTGAAACCCACAATTCATACCACGACCACTACAACCCGGTGATAACGGTCCTAAATTTTCAGAAAACTGTCACTACAACCCGGTGACTCAGTCCTAAGTCTTTATTTTCGCAAACCATGGCATAAATCAGAGTTTCAAGTCTATTGCTTACACATAACAAATATACTATAACACATATCAATTCAAAATAAATAATCACTTAGCCCAAGTTTTAATAATCAAATATACACACATAACACATAGTTTTGAACACACTAGAAAGAACGATCAGAAACTTACCTCTACGCGGAAACTCAAGAATCAAATCATGTACCACTCCTGACCAGATCTGTATTTATCCATTTTTGACCCTCTAAACGACATTTTCTTGAAAAACTCAAAGAACGAAAGTTGTAGAGCACGAAAAGATCTTTCCGAAAAGTCCAGAATCAACGAATTCTGACTTACGATGAATATTCTACAAATTTTACAAGACTGCTGAATTGTGTAAAGAATAGACCTACGAATTTTGTTTTAAAAGATGATGAAGAAGAATATGATGTATTTATAATGTCTTACAACCCTAATTTCAGACCTACTAGTAATCCGTATTCAAATCTGATCCATGTTTTAGGCCCAATTAAGCTAAACCAATTTTTAATTCCTAATAATTCTATAATTTTAATCCATTTTTTCTATTATTCTTTTATTATTATTATTCTAAAATTTACGGGATATTACATACTACCCTCCTTAAAAAGAATTTGGTCCCCAAATTCTCAAACTCATACACTCCAAAAGTTTGTGACAAATCTATACTAAACGTCTACTTCCAAACGATAGTCTATAGGATCGCATCCTAGGGAATGTACTAGTCCCACACCTAATACACTCCGAAAGACAACCTGCTTTGATACCAACTGTAACAGCCCGACTTTTCGGACTATTAATTCTAAAACAAAACTAAAACGAATTACAATTTATTAATCAAAAAGTCTATTACAAATGTACTTATTACAAATGCGCAGCTAACGATGACGATATACTTCGAACCTAAGATCCTTAAACTCCAATGCTATCCCACTCGATCTTACACCAAACCTGAAAATTGTAAGTAATGAGCTATACAGCCCAGCAAGTAAACAATCGATCTAACTAGTAAGGCCAAGTAACACGTATACATATAAAGGTAGTATAATATTCAATACAATACAATAACGATATACGAAACAATCACTTACGATGCACTTATTCTTATTCGATATAATTCGATAGCACATAACAACAATAACAATAACTTGAAACCCACAATTCATACCACGACCACTACAACCCGGTGATAACGGTCCTAAATTTTCAGAAAACTGTCACTACAACCCGGTGACTCAGTCCTAAGTCTTTATTTTCGCAAACCATGGCATAAATCAGAGTTTCAAGTCTATTGCTTACACATAACAAATATACTATAACACATATCAATTCAAAATAAATAATCACTTAGCCCAAGTTTTAATAATCAAATATACACACATAACACATAGTTTTGAACACACTAGAAAGAACGATCAGAAACTTACCTCTACGCGGAAACTCAAGAATCAAATCATGTACCACTCCTGACCAGATCTGTATTTATCCATTTTTGACCCTCTAAACGACATTTTCTTGAAAAACTCAAAGAACGAAAGTTGTAGAGCACGAAAAGATCTTTCCGAAAAGTCCAGAATCAACGAATTCTGACTTACGATGAATATTCTACAAATTTTACAAGACTGCTGAATTGTGTAAAGAATAGACCTACGAATTTTGTTTTAAAAGATGATGAAGAAGAATATGATGTATTTATAATGTCTTACAACCCTAATTTCAGACCTACTAGTAATCCGTATTCAAATCTGATCCATGTTTTAGGCCCAATTAAGCTAAACCAATTTTTAATTCCTAATAATTCTATAATTTTAATCCATTTTTTCTATTATTCTTTTATTATTATTATTCTAAAATTTACGGGATATTACATACTACCCTCCTTAAAAAGAATTTGGTCCCCAAATTCTCAAACTCATACACTCCAAAAGTTTGTGACAAATCTATACTAAACGTCTACTTCCAAACGATAGTCTATAGGATCGCATCCTAGGGAATGTACTAGTCCCACACCTAATACACTCCGAAAGACAACCTGCTTTGATACCAACTGTAACAGCCCGACTTTTCGGACTATTAATTCTAAAACAAAACTAAAACGAATTACAATTTATTAATCAAAAAGTCTATTACAAATGTACTTATTACAAATGCGCAGCTAACGATGACGATATACTTCGAACCTAAGATCCTTAAACTCCAATGCTATCCCACTCGATCTTACACCAAACCTGAAAATTGTAAGTAATGAGCTATACAGCCCAGCAAGTAAACAATCGATCTAACTAGTAAGGCCAAGTAACACGTATACATATAAAGGTAGTATAATATTCAATACAATACAATAACGATATACGAAACAATCACTTACGATGCACTTATTCTTATTCGATATAATTCGATAGCACATAACAACAATAACAATAACTTGAAACCCACAATTCATACCACGACCACTACAACCCGGTGATAACGGTCCTAAATTTTCAGAAAACTGTCACTACAACCCGGTGACTCAGTCCTAAGTCTTTATTTTCGCAAACCATGGCATAAATCAGAGTTTCAAGTCTATTGCTTACACATAACAAATATACTATAACACATATCAATTCAAAATAAATAATCACTTAGCCCAAGTTTTAATAATCAAATATACACACATAACACATAGTTTTGAACACACTAGAAAGAACGATCAGAAACTTACCTCTACGCGGAAACTCAAGAATCAAATCATGTACCACTCCTGACCAGATCTGTATTTAGCCATTTTTGACCCTCTAAACGACATTTTCTTGAAAAACTCAAAGAACGAAAGTTGTAGAGCACGAAAAGATCTTTCCGAAAAGTCCAGAATCAAGGAATTCTGACTTACGATGAATATTCTACAAATTTTACAAGACTGCTGAATTGTGTAAAGAATAGACCTACGAATTTTGTTTTAAAAGATGAGGAAGAAGAATATGATGTATTTATAATGTCTTACAACCCTAATTTCAGACCTACTAGTAATCCGTATTCAAATCTGATCCATGTTTTAGGCCCAATTAAGCTAAACCAATTTTTAATTCCTAATAATTCTATAATTTTAATCCATTTTTTCTATTATTCTTTTATTATTATTATTCTAAAATTTACGGGATATTACATTCGTAAATGAATAATAAGTTATATTGTTATTGTTTAAGTATACTTTCTTTCATATTAAGTTACAATCAAAGTATACTTTTAATTACTCCAAATAAATATAAAGATGGATGGAGTAATATTAGAAGACCTTATTAAAAAGCTATAGCGCTTTAAGGCTTCGATATGTATACCTTTCTTAGACTAATATAATGTCAAGGTATACGTATAACTTCTTGCACGAACCACTACAATCACTAAACGTAATTGTAATAAAGACAAGTGGCTAAAATTGTGCTTTAGTAGAAGTTTATGTTGTACGAAGTATTTCTTAAAGAATGTCCCACGGAGAGCACTGTAGATGCTAGTTAGGAATTCGTATAAATACTTTTTGTTACAACTTGACTTATGTCAAATATCAATACTCCAGAAGGATGAGATAAAGATATAGATATCGGAGTTTGTTGATATACAAAATCCTTTAAGCTAATATGCTTAAGGCTTTTAAGATGTATACTTTCTTATGACTAAATACAAGTGTCAAAGTATACTCTTCTTTTATTTCTTGCACAAGATTAGTTATAGCCACTAACGAATAAAAGGTAAGATCGATAAACAAGTGGTTAAACTTGTGCTAAATGAAGTATTTGTTGAACGAAGTATTTCTTTATAGAATATCTCACGGAGCACTAAAGATGCTAGTTGAGAATCCGTAAAAATAATTAATCGTTACAACCTCGATGTTTGTCGGATAATCTTTCTCTTTTATAAAGAGATTTTTGGGATCTTTAAAATAGATCCGAGAATAGAGATTAAGATGAAATATAAAAGTTAAGCACAAATCTCAAATATAAACACAAAGACGAAGCTAAAAATTACCACTTTTAAAAGTCACCGGAAAAATTCGCCGGAGGTTCGGCCGGATTTTGGCACCGTGGTCGAACTTTGGGCAGCCCTTCGGGAGGCCGGAAAGTGGTGGTGGATGAGCTAGCTTGGGTGAACAAAGCTTGGTTGGGTGGAACTAAGCTTGTTGAACAAAAACCTTGAATATATGGAAATATATATAAGAGAGAGAAAGTTTTTGAGATGAAATAGATGAAGAGAGAAAATATGAACTTGAAAGTGTGTTCTACTTCTAAAATCCCAGCATGCATTTGGCTCTTAGCTTGTGTTTAAAATGGGTGGATGAGGGGGTTTATTTATAGAGAGAGTTGGGTGGAAGGAATGGTGTAGATTGAAGGAAAATGAGTGGATGGGATTAAAATCACTTGGATTGCCAACATGGAAAGTGATTTGTGTTTCTTTGCAAATGGATGCTAGAAGACAAAATAATATCCCAGCACTTGAATCTATATTAGAATATTCCATTCGTTTTAATTAACGAATAAATACGAACCAAGTATCGTTAATTAAATACCCGATAAATACGAAAACACCCAATAAATAATTCTAAAATTATGGAGCACTTAGGAATATTGTAAAATAATATTCTGGAAAGTTTGGTCAATTTTGGTCAAGGTTGACTTGTCAAACGTAGTCAACAGTTGACTAACCGTCTCGATTTTCGTGCCCGGACGAAAATTCTCAAAAACTTACGAAACTTTAACCATGCATATAAAATAGCATTTAAGTTATTAATCTCAATTTTCAAGTCATTATAGCAAGTGGAAGTATTTTATTTGGATTTAAAATGATTAAATCAGCTTTCGTTTTCGAATAAAATACGATTGGTCTTTTCTCGAAAAAGGTAAATCGTTTGACCAATGTTTTGACTAGAATAAATATTTAGAATATATTTCCTAATATATAAAATATTTAGAGAGTGTAGGAAATATTTTTGAGCGAATAAAATAATTTTCTCCGAAATATAAGATAATTAAGAATCGGGAGAAAAATTACTTTAAATATTTCTGGCACGAGAGGAACATTTTCCTGAGAGTGAAAAGTCTTTTCTAGGATGAAAAAATATTTTGAGTGCAAAGAGAGAATATTTTTCGAATAAAAATTGATCGTTTTTTAATTTAGCACGAGTTCTCTAAAGAACGTTAAATCTCGAATTCTCTTTGTTCGAGTTTGTTGCCTTATTAATATCGCAGTGTTGATCTAAAAAATATCAAATTTCAATATTTCTTTTTCGATCTTCTTGCCTTGGTGTAGAGATATATTCCGTAAAAATGTATTTTGATTTTTCAGCGAATCGGAATATCTCTTATAGTTTAAAAATAGGATGATAGATTTTGCTAGAATTGACCATTTGACTTTTGACTGAATCAATTAAAGAAATGACCTAGTGGAGAGGATTCTACGTGTATTTAAATTTTATGTTAAATCGTACAAATACCAAAATAAATATTATATCGAAGATATCCTTTCATATAGGGTCTAAACATAATTGGTGTCTACACATCCTCTATCTCTTTTGTGGATGTATGAGTAGTTTGGTATTCGTATACTGATAGGTAACCTATACTTGTTTCGTGTTGTCTGATCAGATATCATAACCATCACATGCATTGATTAAAGGCATTAACTCTAAGCGAAGTAGTTAATGAAGGTAGGATCCCATGTTTTTATTCTCATAAGTAATTCGATTATTAATCACATTAGTTAATTAGATCTCAATATTGTTAGTTTGCTTCTTAGTTAATTAGTTAAATCAAAACCCAAATTTGATACTTATCTTAGCAGTGAATAGAAATCATACATTGTTGCATAAGTGCATATTCTGTTTATTACCAGTCTCTGAGGGAACGAACTCAACTTTATTCTATATTACTTGTGACCGCGTACGCTTGCGTGATTTAGTGCGAACAGTTGTGTACATTCATGCCATGTGCCTTTAGAGTCTTGCATGAATATGACATGAAATTATTTTGTGTACCCAAAATTCAAACACAAAATGCTACTAAATTACGCAATTATATTTTTTGTGCACGAAACGAAAATAATACGCGAAAATAAAAAATATGACAATTACTTGTAATGTTACTATCTGCCAAGTTATCTAAGTATGTTCTATGTCTGCTCTTAGATTAGAATATAAGAATTGAATACTATTACTTGAATTCAAGAATACAAAATTAAAACGGGCACCTTTTATTAGAAACAATATATAACTTTATATGTATCGACCTATTTCGTTATCAATAATATTAAGTTTTAAACGATTGCTATAGCCGTTTCTCTCTTTTCTCCTCTCCTAAAAAATACTAAACTAAAGTTTAGGGGTTGATATCTGCGTTTTGGTTGTTGATAAGCCTATTTTTATTGTTTTCCTTGATTTTGCTTTGTTTTTCAATGAATATCTCTCCTTATTGAGAGTCTAGTACCACGTTGTTGAGTTTTATCTACTAATATATTGGATTTTTTACTTTTTTCTTGTGAATGATAAATCCCGTTTATTTTTCTTGATTTTACTTTGTTTTTCAATAAATATATCTCTTTATTGAGAGTCTAGTATTTTGTTAGTGCATTTTGTATATATTGGATTTTGTTATTTCTGTTTTGAGAGTAGGTTCCTTTATTTTGGCATCCGGGATCCTAAATCTATAGGATTTTGTTATGTTGGTTCATTAATTTGGATAGTATAGAATCACAGTTATGGTAAGTTGTTCGAATACATTCTCACAAATCACATATGTATTTCCCTCACGATTAGAATAAATTGTTGGATTATTTCGCCAGAAAGACTATATATTTCAAAAAAATAATGATTTATTAGAATTTTTGTGCCGGGTTGACCAATTTGCTATGAAATATCAATAAAATAATGATTTATTATAATTTTTGCGTTGAGTTGACCAATTTGCTATGAAAATATTCACTAACAATATTTTTATTGGCTCTGTAATGAATTTTATTTTTTGGATTAATTATTTATACACCAAATATTTTTTGAGAGCCTATTCAGTATCTTGAATAATACAAATATATCGTCAAGTCAATTTATTTGTCCCATTAATTCTTGCATAACTAAAATATACCGATAAGTAAAATGTTAATGATAATTGCTTAAAAATTCATTTTTTAATATTTTAATTGGTTGAATTTAGTTTTTTTTATAATTGATTAATTTAAAAGTTTATATAACTTAAATTTTGAAGGTGTATTTAGAATAGTGTGGTCAATATTTTTTAAATTTTAAAATATTTAATTGAATAAGAGTAGATTTATTCAAATTTGTTTGCACCTTATGATTGTAGATGGAGTGTTTGAGATATTCAAATATTATATTTATAATAAAGATAAAATAGACCCATGCATTAAAATAATATATTTTTATTAAAAACAATTAATAAATACGAAGCTTTGGAAAATGGCTCTATACATAGAGAGCGGCGCAAAGAACAAATGTGCTAGTATATAATAATATGATTGTGATTGATTTTTATAATTAATTTAATTTTAATGGTAAATTCTTATTGGCTCTTATATATTTTTGTGAAAATTAATTCGTAATATATAATAATGCAATTTTGATTAATTGTAAATTAAAAGAGTGAAAAATTCATATTGCGAAAATTGCTTAATAATATATATTTGTATAATCCTAATTGATTTTAATTTAGAATATTAATTTATTTTAAATATTTTTTGACATTAAAAAATATATATAATATATGGATATGTTAAATCAAGTCATTAATATATTTAAATTAGAATTGTTAACTAACCATGGTAAGTATAATAGGATGAGAATGGTAAATAAAGAAAGCTTTGGTCTAAAATTTAGGAATGACCTCTAATTGGTCCAAAAATAATTCATAATTTTCTGATTGGCTAACTGCATCTAACTGTATAACTGTATACCTGGGATCTTAGATCTATAGGATTTTTTTTATATTGGTTCATTAATTTGGATAGTATAGAATCGCAGTTACGGTCAGTTGTTTGAATACGTTCTCACAAATCACATATGTATTTCCCTCACGATTAGAATAAATTGTTGGATTATTTCGCCGGAAAGACTATATATTTCAAAAAAAAATAGTGATTTATTAGATTTTTTGTGTCAAGTTGATCAATTTGCTATGAAATATCAAAAAAACAGTGATTTATTAGAATTTTTACGTTGAGTTGACCAATTTGCTATGAAAAATATTCAATAACAATATTTTTATTGGCTCTGTAATGAATTTTATTTTTTGGATTCATAATTTATACACCAAATAATGTCTAATACTATTTGAGAGTCTTTTCAATATCTTGAATAATACATATATATCATCAAGTCAATTAATTTGTCCCATTAATTCTTGACTAAAATATACCGATAAGTAAAATGTTAATGATAATTGGTTTAAAATTCATTTTTAATATTTTAATTGGTTGAATTTAGTTTTTTTTTATAATTGATTAATTTAAAATTTTATATAACTTAAATTTTGAAGGTGTATTTAGAATAGTATGGTAAATAATTTTTAAATTTTAAAATATTTAATTGAATAAGTGTACATTTATTCAAATTTGTTTGCACCTTATGATTGTAGATGGAGTGTTTGAGATATTAAAATATTATATTTATAATAAAGATAAAATAGACTCATGCATTAAAATAATATATTTTTATTAAAAACAATTAATAAATACGAAATTTTGGAAAATGGCTCTATACATAGAGAGCGGTGCAAAGAACAAATGTGCTAGTATATAATAATATGATTGTGATTAATTTTTATAATTAATTTAATTTTAGTGGTAAATTCTAATTGACTCTTATATATTTTTATGAAAATTAATTTGTAATATATAATATTGCAATTATGATTAATTGTAAATCAAAAGAGTGGAAAAGTCATATTGCGAAAATCGCTTAATAATATATATTTGTATAATCCTAATTGATTTTAATTTAAAATATTAATTTATTATAAATATTTTTTGACATTAAAAAAATATATAATATATGGATATGTTAAATCAAGTCATTAATATATTTAAATTAGAATTATTAACTAACCATGGTTAATATAATAGGATGAGAATGGTAAATAAGGAAAGTTTTTTATATAATATGATTGGTCTAAAATTTAGGAATGACCTCTCATTGATCCTAAAATTATTCATAATTTTCTGATTGGCTAAGTGCATCTAACTGTATACCTAGGTAGACTCAGTTATTCTAATAAAAGAAAGATACTCCCTCCATTCCTAATTAGTTGTCCAGTTTCACTTTTCAGTGGTCAAATTGACCAAATTTTGATTGAAATTTACATATATTGTATATTTAAAAAAAATAAAAAAAATTATATCATTGTAAAGTATATCTAATCAATTTAAAATGTACTTTTACGTTTTTCAAAATAATAGAATGATAACTTTTAATCTTCGGTCAAAAATTGGTCAATTTGACCACTTAAAACTTAAATTGGACAACTAATTAGGGACAGAGAGAGTATATACTTATACTTTTATTAGTGAATTGATATACTATAAAATATAAAGGGAAATTCTATATGGTACCATTGTGGTTTTGGCTTTTCTACATGGTACCATCACATTATTTACTCATCACATTATTTACTCCTATCCATGGTACCCTCGTACATTTGGTTTTTCATATATAATACCCTTCTGTTAAGTACAAAGTAATAGAATTGATTTCAAATTGTAAAACAAATTGTAAATTTGAAATCGTTGCGAAAAAATACATGAAATAGACTATTGAATCATGTAAAACGGAATTAAAATGAGTGAGATATATTCAAACTCCATAACCAAACTTTGACAATAAATATCTCACTCATTTTGACTCTGTTTTACATGATTTAAGGGTCTATTTTATATAACTTTTCGTAAAGATTTCAAATATACAATTTGTTTTATGGTGTGAAATCAATTCTATTACTTTTTACTTAACAGAAGGATATTATATATGTAAAACCAAATGTACGAGGGTACCATGGATAGGAGTAAATAATGTGATTGTACCATGTAGAAAAGCCAAAACCATAATGGTACCATATAGAATATCCCAAATATAAATATTATCAAACAATAAAACAATCCAATAATATGTTTGCGAAAAAGCCAATACAACTTTTGTAAGAGCATCTCCAATGGTGTTTTTTAAAACGTTTGGCTAAAATGATATAAAATACTGATTATGTAAAATTTGTTGAAGCGGTAAGGTGTTGTCGTTCAATGGAGTTTGCTATAATGATTAGCTATATTTTAAAAATGGTATGTTATTATTATTTCAAGTTATTAAAAATAGAATGTATTATTTTAATATGGCAACAGATGATGTGGAGTTTTAATACAGGTCTCTAGAGATTCAGCAAATATAGCCAATACAATGAGCTTGTCTATAATTTTAACTAAGGGTAAGGAATCATTAAGTGCAAAATTTTTTACACATTCTTTATAATTCTATTTATAGTAATTAATTTCAAATTTTACCTCAGAGTTCTCTTTCATTGGAGATGCTATAAGTTCTTTGATGGAAAAAAACAACACTAATAAATCGTAATTTATGAAAATTACATTAGTTAACTTACCATATTATAAAGATCATTCAAATAACTTTTAATAAACTTACAATAAATATCATACATAACATTAATGATAATTAAAATAGAAAGTCAAATCTACTCTAACTAAACATGGATTATGGACCATACGAGGATGAGTTCTCTGCATAGTTCATGAGACCTGGCGTACACATCTTCATGGTTTTTCCTTTGTTGATTAGTCAAAATTCTAAATTATGTAGTGGAAAGGCTCTTTTCATATCCATAGAGGCGCTCTCTCGATGGCTCATGGGGTGTCGTCCTAATCCCGTGGGGCGCTCTTTCAATAGCTCATGGGGAGTCGCTCTTATCCTGTAGGTGAGTTTCATTCTTCTACTTCTTCGTCATTTGTGACCGATGTGCTCTCAAGTGGCATAGGCTGATCATACTTGCACAGACTAATTTGTAATTAATAATAGTGTAATTGTGATTTATTATAAATCAAAAAAGTGATAAATTAGTTAATGTTATGAAAATCGGTTAACATTATATATTTATATAATCTTGATTAATTTTAGCTTACAATAATAATTATTATTAATAATTTTGAAATTAAAAATATATAATATATGGATGTGTTAAAACAAGTAATTATTAAATTTAAATTAGAATTGTTAACTAACCATGATTAGCATAGTAGAAAGAAAATGTTAAATAAGAATAACTTTTAAAATGATATGATTGGCTTTTAATTTAGGAGTTGATATGGGTTAAAAGTAAGCCCTAAAGACACATTTAATGTGGCATTAATTAGACCCAGTATGGTCCAATCGTGGGGCCCACCAGATGAGTCCAAAATCCTATTTATGATATTAATTTCGTAATTAATATTAGGGGCAATAAACAGCTCAGCAAATAAGAGTTAAATAAGGATATTACCCCTGACTGACTTAGCCTCCAAGGCACCTACTTCAACATGGAAACTGATTCCTATAAGGAAGGAGACTAGAACCTTCCTCAAGGCAGTGGCTTGCCCACCAAGTCTCCAACTCCTACCATAATTCTAAGGCTTCTCAGCCTATATAAAGGGCATGACCCCTCATTCTCAGAACTACGTTTTGGCTTAATCCTCGAATAAGGACATACAAGCCACTGCGTCCTAGGTGAGCTCTCGCCGCCATAGTCTCGAGGGCACCATCACCTAGAACTACGTTTTTGGCTTGATTCTCAATACGAGATATGTAGGCATCTTGTGAGGATCGATCAGTCTCGAAACACAAGCACAACCATTAAAGCTCGAAGCTCACCACCCCCTCTAGCATTAAATACGCTCTAACCCCAGCCGCAATCTAAAATCTACTTTTTATTCCACAACATTTGGCGCCGTCTGTGGGAAGACAACATCAACCATGGTTCAAACACGAAGAACTGTACCAACCGTGACTTAGGCTGTACCGCTCAGCTCCACTCCACCTGCCACCGAGCAGGTGCCCCCAGCATTAGGGGCGATCATCGAACAGACACCTCCAGCCTTAGGGGCGATTACCCAATCTCAAGTTTCTAAACAGCCAGGGGGCGGTCCCCCACGTTGAGAGTATGTTGCCTCTAATCAACCAAGCAGGTTAAGGAACTAACCCTCTTCAGATGGTGGTTTCTCCTCTCTTTGATCCAAACAATCCACCACCACGGGTACAGATCCACACCACGGATCTCCCCTTGAACACCAACCCGAGGTACGGTCTACCCAACTATCCTCCGGGTACTCAAGGACCAAGTGGTCACGCCTTGCAGATCCGAGATCGAGACAATGACGACTACTCCGGTCCATATACTAATGATTCGTCATTCGAGGATGATGATCGTGAGGAACACCCAAGGAGACGACGTGTCAGTAGGGAACCTCGGGCTAGGACCCAAACTATCCATGACGGACCCCCTTTGACAACTGCTGAGAGGATCAAGGCTCATGAGGCCGAGATTTTGAAGTTGAAGGAAGATAAGGCTAGAGAGCAAGCCGCGATGAAATCAGACTTTGATTCGACCCCCTCCAATATCAGGAAGGATTCCAATTATAGATTTGGAGAGGTCCTCGAGAAGGCAGAAAAGGGCTGATGCCCCAATGGAAAGACAGCTAGGGTAGAGACTGTTATGACCCAACTAAACACGCAAGTGCACGTGGTCTCAAGTAATACAGATAGTAAATAAGACTCGTTCCTACAGGGACACGTTGTGTTGTTTAGCTAAACTCACGCACCAGTGTATGATTATGATCCGATGCTAAAACAATAAACAAGTGGATTTTTTTATCACTAATTTAACTAGAAATTATGACTACTTATTAGCTACTAGAACTGAGAATTACGTTGAATTACTTATGCGAATAAAAACATGGGAATTTAGGTTCATTAACCAATCCATTTACGGTCTTCAACTCTCTAGCCTTTTCATGTGATTTTGCAATAACTGATCGAACACACAACTGATATAAGCCAACTTTCGTTGCACAAATACCCTCCTAAACAATATCCACAATTAAGATAGAAATTATTTAGTCTCCCAACAAGCCAAGTCTTTATATGTCTATAAAGAATTAAAACAAATTGGGTGAAGCACAAACATTCATTTGACCACGTAGTTGTCATAAACCGGTTAGATTTACGACACTAATTACGAATGATTAAACACGCATAAACCCACGCTAACATGGCAAGTTCTAAACTCTCGTATTCACTTTCGCTTCAACAAGAATTAACACGCAATTACAGGAGTTAGCTACTCTCCCATAACGAATTAATTTCACCCATGTCAGGATATCACAACAACCGCACTATAGGCATCGAGAGATATTAACACATAAGTTTCATGATTAAATCCACTAAACCCCCATGATAACGAATTAGTTCATAATCAAACTAATTGTCATCTTGGGTTCAATCGAAAACATGATAGACATGATAGAAGGAAATGAATAGAAATAGAGATTAAGATAAATGGGTTCCAAAGAAAACCCCAATGTAAAGCATCCACAAGCTAGGAAGAATACAAGAAAAATCTGGAAAAAATCTTCTCCTCTTTGCTTCTTTGTGCTACAAAGTTACGTAGAAAAAATTACAAGCCTCTATCTCTTTCTAGGGTTTTCTCCGCTAATTAATATAGGCCTCTAGGTGCTAATGTATCCAAAAGAGTTTTTTTTTATTTTTAGAAGCCCAAACAAAACAGGATTTTCGGGTCAGACAACCGGCGACGCGGCGCCCAGAATCAATGCAAAGCTGGCGACGCGGCGCCCTATAATTCTCCTCAGCGACGCGGCGCCCTGGATCAGTACAAAACCAGCGACGCGTCGCCCAGCCCTCTGTCCAGCATCTTCAACTTTTTTCCATTTTCTTCAATTTGACTCCGATTTGTAATTCAATTGCTTCGCCTCGTTCCCTTAGCACCTATGAATGATATTCCTGCACAATACCCTAAAAAGAGATCAAAATACCACAACTCAAGGACAAACATTCGTTTTAAGCGAGATGGAAACGTTCTAAGTAGATAAAATACCCACTTATCACACCCCCAAACTTAAACGATGCTTGTCCTCAAGCATAACAAAACATGTACAACTAACTAGTACCACTTCCGTAGGTGATCACGGTTGCATTTAGCATATGCAACAAGCCCTTTAAACCCCTAGGTAGCCCTAGTGGACGAGTAAGGTCTCGTGAGGGCCTATAGTGAATGTACCCACAAAATCCATCTACTAACGCAACTACAATGCAACTAACTACATGTATGCAACTATATGAAAATGCAACGATCCCTTTTAAACTGACCAAAACCAACTAGCAAACAAATACCTCAAAGAATGCAACTAAATCCGAATAGAGCTCGACTAAGCCCCCGTATACTAACAATACATGCACGGGAACGTGGTGTGTGCAATTCTCACTAGAAATACTCTCGAAACTAGATCAAAGGCATAACCAATTCTTCGCCACGACAATCACATGTTTATAAACAGAATGAACTTTAGACACTCCATGACTCAAAGACACCGCCATCATCATTCAAGGTAGACAAGGACTCATGCTATACTCTACAAAACACTACAAAACACAAAAACACACATGCTCATTGACCGTGCAATGGGTGAGACCCCTAAAGGCTTATACAATAGCACCCTTTTAGCGAGCGTTAGGTCAGCAATCCCAAACCACAAAGGCTTTAGGTTACTAGGACTAAGTCCCCTAAGACTTACTTGCTCGAGTACTAAAGAGCCCACCCTAGCCAATTCACATACACACACTCTCACAAACGCTCATTTTTTTATTCACACGACTCTTTTTTGTTCTTTTCTTTTTTTTCTTCTTTTTTTTTTTTCTTGCCTTTTGCTTTTTTTTTATTATGCATGGGTGCACTATCTCACCCCCTAGACTACTCATATCAAATATGAGCCGGCTACTAGCCATTTGACGCCTAGCCATTATTACACTACGACACGACACTTAGCATGAAATCCATGTTTTCCCCCAAACTTATACTTAAGTGCTTCTACGCCATCAAGGGAATAACGAACATTCTAGATATAAATATGTGATTAAATCCTAACAACCAAACCAGGTATGACTCAATCTAGCCCAAGAGCAAACCGTGAGACCGTGAAAAGATTGTGTTCCCGACACACGCAAGTCAATTCCATAGGAACTATAAATCAACCCTCTATTCATCATTACCACACCCAATTAGACATCTATCTACCAATCAGAATTAGCTCGTTTTCAGGGATCATGAAAAATGCATGCTATGCAATGCAAATGCAACTATATGAACATAATATCACAATCACAGAATGTCCTATATGGCATGCATAAAAACAAAACAAAAAATGATCTAAACTAACATGCAATTATGCTCCTAACATGACATGCAACACATATATTATACAACTAATACAAATGCACCGTTAATCCCCACCCCCAAACTTAAAAGCTGCAATGTCCACATTGAAGGTAAGAATCAAAAAGGTGCAAGGCCTACCTACTCGTCGTCCGAAGCACTCCCATCAGGAGTGTCCGGTGGCGGATAGACAGCGCCAGCTGCTGCTCCAAAAGGTGGGAAATTCACCTCCACCCCACTCGCACGAAAAGCCGTGCTCAACGCCTGTGCAAACTGACTGAAGTCTGCTGCAAAACCCACCTGCAGGTTATGCACCGCATCAACCCGCCTCATCAATCTCCTGTATTGCCTCTGATCAACAACATTCCCGGGCTCCTCCTGCTGCTGCTGCTGCTGCTGCTGCTCTGGCTGATCTGGCTGCTGCTGCACTACATAACCAAGGCCCCAAAAATCGGCCTCACCGCCATCCCACACAGCAAGCCTCCGTATGCTCTGATGGTCTAGCACTGCCTGTGGCTGCTGCACAGCCTCCTCTGCTGACCAAACAGCACCACCAAATTTAGCCAACCTAACAATGACCGAACCATAAGGCATCGCTGCAGTAGAACCCCCTTGCAGAAATCGTAGAATCCCCTGATGGATCAAACTACCCAAATCCACGAACTCCCCACTGCAGATAGCATACAACAGAATAGCCCGCTCAACCGTCACCTCACTCGAATGCCTAGTAGGGAGGAGGTTGCCACAGATGAACGAGTGCCAAGTACGCCCATACTGATTCAAAGCCTTAGAAACGAACGTAGTGGCCTCAGTAGAAGTAGTGCCCCTACCCAACTTCCATTCTGTACCCGGAACACATAACTGCTGAATAATCATCTGAAGATCCACACTCTCACGAGTCTTCCCCGACCAATCCACTCGATCCCTATCAATAACCGGAAGCTCGAGCACACGACGAATAGCCCGTGGCCGATAATCCACACGAACTCCACGAACCTGACTAATACCATTCTTGTCCACACTAGCGTTCGCATAGAATTCGCGAACCACAGTCATCGGAACAGGTTCCGGAATCTCACAAACTCGCTCCCAACCTCTCTCCACAATGTTCTCCAACATACTACCATCATCCACCGTAGGTAAGAGACCCCTCTCACGGGCAATCGGATACTCCAACAACTCGATATACCTATCGCGAGCCTCATTAGAAATAAATTGCGGCCCACCATCACCACCACCAACATCCGATGAAGGGGGAGGATTCCGACCACCAACCCCACTTCCACTAGCCCCCTCACTACCACTAACTACTACCCTTTGTCTTTTTGGTGCCATGGAATTGAATGGATATGTGTTTAGAGTGTGTAGGGGTTTGAGATTTGTAAGGATTATATGTATAGGTGTGTATAGATGGAGGTGTAGATGTGTTTATATAGAGGAGAATTAGGTTTAGGGATTTGAAATAGAGATGGATTGTGTTTGATGGGGATGGGTTTGGGTTATATAACAAACAACTACAACAACAACTCTTTTTTTTTTGATTTTTTCATGTTTTTCTCGTTTTTTTTTTTCTGTCCAGAAGGTTCAGCGCCGCGGCGCCCAAATTGCACTGTCTCTCGGCGACGCGTCGCCCTACCCACTGTTGAGAATTTTTTCTGCTTTTTTTTTTTTTTTTTTTTTTTTTCGAATCACTCCTGAATCTGCACAAAACAACTACAATTCAAGTGGGTTGCCTCCCACAAAGCGCTCTTTTTACGTCATTAGCTTGACGTAGCTTCCATTCCTTAACTTGCACAAATTAGAACCGCCGTCTCAACTTCGCGATTCAACTTCTCTCCAAAATACGGTTTCAACCGCTGACCATTGACTTTAAATGACTGATCCGGTAACTTGTCAAAAATTTCCACTGCCCCATGTTGAAAGACCGTTTTGACGGTGAAAGGGCCTGACCAACGTGACTTTAACTTCCCGGGAAATAACCGAAGCCGAGAGTTATACAACAAAACCAATTGCCCGGGTACAAACGTCTTAAGAACCAACCGACGATCATGCCACCTTTTTACCTTCTCCTTGTAGAGTTTGTTGTTCTCATAGGCTTGCAACCGGAACTCGTCCATCTCATTCAACTGAACCATACGCTTCTCACCTGCCGCTGTAAGATCAAAATTCAACTTTTTCAAAGCCCAATATGCCTTGTGCTCTAACTCAGCTGGAAGATGGCAAGCTTTCCCATACACTAGTTGAAAAGGCGACATTCCCAGAGGTGTTTTATAGGCTGTCCGATAAGCCCACACTGCTTCATCCAGCTTCAATGCCCAATCCTTCCTAGAAGGACTAACTACCTTCTCAAGAATCCGCTTAATCTCGCGATTAGAGACCTCGGCTTGCCCATTGGTTTGAGGGTGATAAGCGGTAGCAACTCGATGATTGATGTTATAGCGTGCCACCAAAGATGTGAACTTCCGATTGCAAAAGTGCGTACCTTCATCACTGATTATAACTCGTGGAGTGCCAAATCGAGTAAATATGTTCTTGTGGAGAAAATTGAGCACCACCTTAGCATCATTCGTTGGAAGTGCTTTTACCTCCACCCACTTAGACACATAATCCACGGCCAAAAGGATATACTGATTACCACATGACGGAATGAACGGTCCCATGAAGTCGATTCCCCACACGTCAAAAATCTCTACCTCCATCATGACATTCAGAGGCATCTCGTCCCTACGAGAAATATTACCAACTCTCTGACATCGATCGCACCTCAACACAAACTGGTGAGCATCCTTGAATAGAGTTGGCCAATAGAACCCTGCTTGAAGAATACGTGTGGCTGTCTTCTCACCTGCATAATGACCTCCATAAGCGGTAGCATGAAAATCACTAAGAATAGCTTCGGTCTCACTGTAAGGAACACATCGCCTAATAATCTGATCAGCTCCTTGCTTGAACAAAAACGGTTCATCCCAAATATATTGCTTGACATCGTGCAAAAACTTCTTCCTTTGAGCATGCGAAAGCTCGGGTGGAATGATGTTGCTTACTAGATAATTCACGAAGTCTGCAAACCAAGGTTCTTCATCTTGCACCTTGAATAATTGCTCATCAGGAAAGAACTCATTAATGACCGTGTTGTCTTTAGGTGACTTGCCATGATCTTCCAATCTAGAGAGATGGTCAGCTACCTGATTCTCCGTCCCCTTTCTATCCTTGATTTCCACATCGAACTCTTGTAACAAAAGAACCCAACGAATCAATCGTGGCTTAGAGTCCTTCTTCGCAAGGAGATAGCGAATGGCAGCATGATCCGTATAAACTGTCACCTTTGTACCAAGCAGATAAGAGCGAAACTTTTCAAACCCATAGACAATGGCAAGTAACTCCTTCTCAGTGGTAGTGTAATTCAACTGAGCGTCAGTTAGCGTTTTACTTGCATAGTAAATGACATGGAACACATTTTCTTTCCTTTGGCCTAGTACGGCCCCAAGTGCAAAATCGCTGGCATCACACATTAAAGCAAATGGTTGGCTCCAATCAGGAGCTGTAATAACTGGAGCAGAGATTAGCTTCTTCTTCAAAATCTCGAACGCATGTAAACAAGCCTCATCAAACTTGAATGGCACATCTTTCTCCAAAAGATTGCACAACGGCTTAGAAATTTTCGAGAAATCCTTTATGAAGCGTCTGTAGAACCCCGCATGACCAAGAAAGCTGCGAATCCCCTTGACTGAGATAGGGGCAGGAAGGTTCTCAATAGTCTCCACCTTTGCTTTGTCAACTTCCAAACCTTTACACGACACCTTGTGTCCCAGAATGACACCTTCTTGTACCATGAAATGGCACTTTTCCCAATTTAGAACCAGATTCGTCTCTACACAACGTTTTAGAACCAAACTCAAATTCTCCAAGCACTCATCAAAAGAATCCCCAAAGACTGAGAAGTCGTCCATGAATACTTCCACATTATTTCCAATCATGTCAGAGAAGATGGCCATCATGCACCTTTGAAAAGTAGCTGGTGCACCACACAACCCGAAAGAAACACGTCTGAATGCGAATGTACCAAAAGGACAAGTGAATGTAGTCTTCTCCTGATCCTCGGGTGCTATGCAAATCTGATTGTAACCAGAATACCCATCAAGCAAGCAATAGTACTGATGTCCAGCCAACCTGTCGAGCATCTGATCAATGAACGGAAGTGGAAAATGATCCTTCCGAGTGGCCTTGTTCAGCTTTCGATAATCCATGCAAATCCTCCAACCCGTAACTGTTCGCGTAGGAATGAGTTCGTTCTTCTCATTAGTCACCACAGTCATGCCCCCCTTCTTGGGCACACATTGCACCGGACTCACCCAAGAGCTATCAGAGATCGGGTAGATAATGCCCGCGTCAAGCCATTTAAGAATTTCCTTTTTCACAACTTCTTTCATGACAGGATTGAGTCTCCTTTGATTATCAACTGTAGGTTTAGCTCCCTCCTCCAAAGGAATTTTGTGCATGCAGTATGACGGACTGATACCCTTGATATCTGCTATAGTCCACCCAATGGCTGATTTGGAATCCCTTAAGATTCGCAATAATTTTTCCTCTTCTATTCCTGAAAGCTTAGAAGAGATAATAACAGGCAAGGTAGAAGAATCACCAAGATAGGCATACCTTAGATGTTCAGGCAATGGCTTAAGTTCCAATGCAGGTGCTTCCTCGATGGATGGCTTAAGTCTAACATGAGACTTTTTCAATTCTGACAACCCCAATGATTCAAATGAACTTTGAAACTTCTTCCAAGGTGCTGCATTAAGATATTGCACCTGTTCTTCATCTTCTTCGGTCTCAACCTCTAAATCATTAGCAAGAACTCTTTCCAACACATCAGCTTTCAACAAATGTTGAGTTGCGGGGTTAACCACCTTGTCGACCATATCAAGTTTGAAACACTCTTCATCGTCAGTGGGAAGCTTCATTGCATTGAAAACATTGAAGGTGACATTTTGATCGTGCACCCTCATAATGAGTTCCCCCTTTTGGACATCGATAAGAGTTCGGCCCGTCGCCAAGAATGGTCGTCCCAAGATGATAGGGATCTTCTTGTCTTCCTCGAAGTCAAGAATAACAAAGTCGGCTGGAAAGATAAGCTTGTCAACCTTCACCAAAACATCCTCAACTATCCCTCGCGGATAAGTGACAGAACGGTCCGCAAGCTGTAGAGCCATGGTAGTGGGTTTTGGCTCTGGAAGACCAAGTTGCATGAACACTGATAAGGGCATGAGATTAATACTTGCACCCAAATCACACAAACATTTGCTGAATGAGAGGTCTCCAATAGTGCATGGAATGGTGAAACTTCCAGGGTCCTTCAACTTAGGCGGCAACTTTTGTTGCAAGATGGCACTACATTCCTCCGTCAAAGCAACAGTCTCTAGCTCCTCCAGTTTCAATTTCTTCGAGAGAATGCCCTTCATGAACTTTGCATAGCTCGGCATTTGCTCAAGAGCCTCCGCAAATGGTATGTTAATCTGCAGCTTCTTGAATACATCCAAGAACTTAGCGAATTGATTGTTTAGCTTTTGCCTTTGCATTCGCTTTGGGAATGGAGGAGGTGGAAACACTTTATCTTCCCCTTCTATCTTGGAATTATCACTCTTGAGGTTAATAGGAGTTACAGGAGTAGCCTTGGACCGAAAATCAGAACCCGAATTGACACCATCTGAAAAATCGGATTTTTGCTCCAGAAGGGCCGGCGACGCGTCGCCCGATTTACACTGAATCTCGGCGCCGCGGCGCCCAAGTGTCTGGTCAGTTTTTTCAGTTTCGTCTTCTTTTGATTTTTCTTCGTTCTGACCTTGTAAATTCCTTCCTGATCGCAAGGTTATTGCTTGAACTTGTTCCTTTTGATCTTTCTTGCCTGGGTTCACCTCTGTGTCACTTGGAAGCGTTCCTGGTTGACGGTTCAACAAAGCATTGGCAAGCTGGCCAATTTGATTCTCTAGCGTTTTCAATGACACCGCCTGACTCTTGTACATCATTCGAAGCTCTTCCAATTCCGACTTCTCAGACTGATTCAATGAAGTTCCTTGAGATGGTTGAAACCCCGGTGGATTGAATGGTTGCCTTGGAGCATACGGAGGTGGTTGATAGTTCTGATTACTTGGCCTAGCATTGAACTGCTGATTTGGTGGTTGTTGAGCACCCCCCTGATTGTTGCTCCAACTGAAGTTAGGATGATTCCGGTTGTTGGGATGATAGAAATTTGGCACTGGTTGCTGAGGTCTTTGAAAATTACCAACAAATTGTGCGGATTCAGCTGAGATAGCACACATATTTGTGTCATGTGCCCCTGCACATAGTTCACACACCATAGCAACCTGGTTAGTCCCATGATTAGAAAGGGAATCTACCTTCATCGTCAACGCTTTGAGTTGGGCAGCAATAGCAGTAGCTGCATCCAAGTCAAGAACTCCAGCCACTTTAGCAGGTGGCAAGCGTTGAGTAGGATTCTGAAACTCATTGGCCGCCATCATTTCAATCAGGTTATAAGCATCCTCATAGCTTTTTGCCCATAGTGCACCTCCAGAAGCTGCATCTAGCATAGGCCGGGACTGAGCTCCCAACCCGTTATAGAAATTGCTGATGATCATCCAATCCGGCATTCCATGATGAGGACAACGTGCCAATATTTCCTTGTACCTCTCCCAAGCTTCTCCCAAAGATTCCTGGGAATGCTGAGCAAACTGAGAAATGGCATTCCTGTAAGCTGCTGTTTTTGCCATGGAGAAATACTTGGTCAAGAATTTTTGAGCACAGTCCGCCCATGTTGTAATAGAACCTGATGGCATGGAATGTAACCAACTCTTTGCTTTGTCCTTAAGAGAGAAGGGAAATAGCCTCAATCTGATTGCGTCATCTGTAACTCCGTTGAATTTGAAAGTGTCACAGATCTCAAGGAAGTCCCTAATATGAGCATTGGGATCTTCAGCAGGACTACCCCCAAACTGGACTGTGTTCTGAATCATCTGAATGATGTTTGGCTTTAGCTCAAAATTGTTAGCCCCTATAGCTGGGCGAACAATACTAGTATGAATGTCCTCCACTTTCGGCTGAGAGAATTCACTCAAAGCCCTCGCTGGTTGCTCTTGATTTGCCATAACTTCCCTTGCTTCAAGATTGTCTTCTAACCCGAAGTCAATTCTTCTCCTTGCTAGTTCTTCTCTACGTGCCCGAGCTCGTGTACGCATAAACTATAAACACGTACCTGAAATTCACCAACAAGAAATTTGATGAAAAACGTTCTAGTCACCGAAATTAAATGACCACTAATGGCAAATATTGAAACTAAACAAATAAAACCGCGTCCCCGGCAGCGGCGCCAAAAACTTGTTATGACCCAACTAAACACGCAAGTGCACGTGGTCTCAAGTAATACAGATAGTAAATAAGACTCGTTCCTACAGGGACACGTTGTGTTGTTTAGCTAAACTCACGCACCAGTGTATGATTATGATCCGATGCTAAAACAATAAACAAGTGGATTTTTTTATCACTAATTTAACTAGAAATTATGACTACTTATTAGCTACTAGAACTGAGAATTACGTTGAATTACTTATGCGAATAAAAACATGGGAATTTAGGTTCATTAACCAATCCATTTACGGTCTTCAACTCTCTAGCCTTTTCATGTGATTTTGCAATAACTGATCGAACACACAACTGATATAAGCCAACTTTCGTTGCACAAATACCCTCCTAAACAATATCCACAATTAAGATAGAAATTATTTAGTCTCCCAACAAGCCAAGTCTTTATATGTCTATAAAGAATTAAAACAAATTGGGTGAAGCACAAACATTCATTTGACCACGTAGTTGTCATAAACCGGTTAGATTTACGACACTAATTACGAATGATTAAACACGCATAAACCCACGCTAACATGGCAAGTTCTAAACTCTCGTATTCACTTTCGCTTCAACAAGAATTAACACGCAATTACAGGAGTTAGCTACTCTCCCATAACGAATTAATTTCACCCATGTCAGGATATCACAACAACCGCACTATAGGCATCGAGAGATATTAACACATAAGTTTCATGATTAAATCCACTAAACCCCCATGATAACGAATTAGTTCATAATCAAACTAATTGTCATCTTGGGTTCAATCGAAAACATGATAGACATGATAGAAGGAAATGAATAGAAATAGAGATTAAGATAAATGGGTTCCAAAGAAAACCCCAATGTAAAGCATCCACAAGCTAGGAAGAATACAAGAAAAATCTGGAAAAAATCTTCTCCTCTTTGCTTCTTTGTGCTACAAAGTTACGTAGAAAAAATTACAAGCCTCTATCTCTTTCTAGGGTTTTCTCCGCTAATTAATATAGGCCTCTAGGTGCTAATGTATCCAAAAGAGTTTTTTTTTATTTTTAGAAGCCCAAACAAAACAGGATTTTCGGGTCAGACAACCGGCGACGCGGCGCCCAGAATCAATGCAAAGCTGGCGACGCGGCGCCCTATAATTCTCCTCAGCGACGCGGCGCCCTGGATCAGTACAAAACCAGCGACGCGTCGCCCAGCCCTCTGTCCAGCATCTTCAACTTTTTTCCATTTTCTTCAATTTGACTCCGATTTGTAATTCAATTGCTTCGCCTCGTTCCCTTAGCACCTATGAATGATATTCCTGCACAATACCCTAAAAAGAGATCAAAATACCACAACTCAAGGACAAACATTCGTTTTAAGCGAGATGGAAACGTTCTAAGTAGATAAAATACCCACTTATCAGAGACCCCGAGGAGTAACCCTAAAGATTTGATGTCGCTTGGAGATCTAGACGATCCTACACCACCGTTTACTGAAGAGGTGATGAATGCTCACATCTCAAAGAAATTTAAGATGCCGATAATCAAGGCCTATGATGGAACGGGTGATCCCGCAAATCACGTGAGGACGTTTTCAAACGCATTGCTACTGCATCCTACAAGTGACGCCCTGAAGTGTAGGGCGTTCCCTCAAACCCTGTCGGGTATGGCTCAAAGATGGTACAGCCGTTTGCCAGCAAACTCGATTGGATCTTTCAAGGAGTTAAGTGCTGCTTTCGTCAGCCAATTCATTAGTGAGAGAGTTCATGAGAAAAGCTCTGCATCCCTTATATACGTAGTACAAGGGAAGAACGAGAACCTGAGAGATTATCTCAAGTGATTCAATAAGGAAACAATGAATATCACTGACTTGGAGAATAAGGTAGCCATGGTGGCCCTGGAGCACGGAACCACTGATCCGTACGTTAAAAGATCATTGGCGAAGCACCCCCTGAGAATATGGCCGAACTTCAGCGAAGAGCCGACAAGTATTTCAAGGCTGAGGACAACATGAAGAAGGAGGTCGTAACAGGCAATGGTAATGGTGCCAACGACTCAAAGAAGCGAAAGCAAGAGCACGAGTATGATGCTAGGGACAAGTATCCCCGAACAAACAAGGACTCAGACTCAACTTCAAAGAAGAATTTGGGACCTAGGTTTTCTGATTATGCAAGGTTGAATGCTCCAAGGAGTCAAATCTTGTTAGAAATTGAGAGGGATGAATATTTTCGATGGTCGAAGCCACTTAGGGGTGACCCCGCAAGGCGAAACAAAGATCAGTATTGCAGATTCCACAAGGATGTGGGACATGACACTGATGATTGCAAGCAACTCAAAGATAAGATCGAGTTTTTGATCCGTAGAGGGAAACTGAGCCACTTCACTAAGGGTGAAGACCGTGGTAATCAAAGAAGAGAGTATGATAGGAGTGGTGACGATCAAGATCGCAACCCATAGCCCTGAGGGCCATTAATCAACATGATTACAGGAGGCCCGACTGCGGCCGGCACAACAAGGAATTCTTGGAAGGCTTATGCCAGAGAAGTGACGCACATCGTGGTAGAGGGCCCGAAGCGTCCAAAAACTGAAGTAGCGATTGATTTTGATGGCTCAGACCTTGAAGGGGTGAAGTTCCCCCTTGACTACCCGCTGGTTATAACTCCCATGATTGGAAACTCAAATGTGAAGCGAGTCTTGATAGACAATGGAGCTTCCGTCAACATTTTGTTCCAAGAGGCATTCGTGAAGATGGGGTATAACGACTCTCAGTTGACTCCCTCTAACACGCCCATCTACGGGTTTAATAGAGTAGAATCTAAAGTTGAGGGAACATTCAACTGCCCGTCACGATTGGACATAAACCAATAGAGGCCACTCAGATGCTGAATTTTTTGGTCATCAAAGCATCTTCCACCTACAATGCCATCCTTGGGAGGACTGGACTCCATACTTTTAAGGTTGTGGCCTCAACTTATCATATGAAGATCAAGTTCCCAACCAGGAATGGTGTTGGAGAACATAAAGGTGATCAAAAGATGGCACGCAGCTGTTTTGTAGCCTCGTTAAGGCCTGATGGAGTCGGGGGGCAGGTACTTCCGATTGAAGACATGGATGTCCTTAGTGGCAAGGAACACCAAGAAAGGCTTGCAGAGGACATCACACAGAAGCCTCGGACAGCCATTGAGGCTAAGGCATTAACTTGCTTCGTGGTTGAATGTACCATTGGCAACCAAGAAGTCGGGGGGCAGGAGGTAGTACCCCAAGCAGGAAGTGAACTTCATAATAAGAATGAGGAGACCAATAGGAGTAGTGGGTGCTCTATTTTGATGGAGCATCAAAAACAAAATCAAGTGGTACAAGCCTAGTCTTGCAAAGTCCCGATGGGCTCAAGTTATCCTAGTAGGACTTAGCTTCATATTTATCTAGCAAAAGTAGAAATAAGGTTCGTTGAAACCATTGCAGAGTATGTTGCTCCGAGTAGGACAGTAGTACTCCATGTAAGGGTTGAACCCATTTCAAGTTATTAATGTAAGTTTGTTTTCCATTCATTGATTGTGTGATTTTATTTATGTGCCAAGCACCTGATGAGTGCAAGTCAAAGATGACCAAGTACCGAAAATAAAAGAATACATGAATGGAAACAAACAAATGCATTCGTAAAAACCCCGAAGGGTCAAGAGTTGGGTTACAGCACGATCAAATAAGAGTTTAAGTCCATGAAGGACCCTGGATAAAAGGCAAGAAGCCCATAGGATTGCATTTATCGAAATCTAAATCGAAGAATCAACCCCGAATCTTAGGTTGAAAAACACAAGTTGTTAGCTGTCAGGATATATAGTATCAGTATTAATAAGTACTATCAGTAAGGGTATAAGTGTCTAAGTACTATTAGTAAGGGTGTAATAGTCTTTTTCCTGTAATGGTTGTGGAGGTCTATAAATAGACCCAGCAGTTCTGTATTTGAATTCATGTATGAACAATTTACCAGAAAATGGAATTCATTTCCACCAGCTCTTTCTCTCTCTAAATTCTGTTATGCTTTCTCTCTCTAAACTCTTATCTTCCTCTGCAAGTTAGCTACAAACCCTAGTTTTCTTCTACAATTTTGTCTAATCTTTGTTTCTGATCTCTCTATTCTAGCTCTAATCACTGTTATCTTCTTAGTTTTACTGTTAATTCTCATCCTAAAACACAGAAAAACACAAAAACATACAAAAACCTAGAAACTGAATTGTCAAGGCATGACAAATTGGTATCAGAGCTCTCAAATTCGATCAATCCACTGCTTTCATCATGTTGTGCATCTCTGAGCGAGCTGAACAAGCCTAGAATCACAGTAATCGCAACTCAAAGTTCCGAGATTTGTTTAAATCAGTTCAGGTGCTCTGTTCTGTTCTTATACTTTCAGATCTGTAGATTTACTGTTATATCTAGGTAGTTTTGGAGTTGTTAAAGCTGTTTTGAGTTCGTTTACTTGCTCATAGTTGAGTTCAGTTGAGATTATTGAAGAAAAGTACAAAAATAGCAAGTTTACTTCGGTGTTGGTGTTGATATTAGTTGTAAAACTCTGTTTCTGAGCACATACTGTTTGTTCTAAGTAGAGTTGTGGTTCTGCTGTTGATCCTGTTGTTGATTGTTAAATTTGTGACTGATCTGTGGTTTGGTGAAGAGATTGAGCTTGTATTCTGGAGATTTGGATAATCTGTTGGAGTTATTGTTGATCTGCAGTAGAAGTAATCAGTGTGTACAAGGTGTTTGATATTTTGTCTGTGAGAATGAGTTACTATTGGAGCAATGATAAGGCTGAGAGTTCTCAACAAGGAACTCTAAACATGTTTCAGCAGGATTGGCAAGGTCATATGCTGGGAACTGAAGAGAAGATAGGCAAATTACAGGAGCAGATTGAGAAATTGGTAATAGGATTAAACAATAGAGATAAGAGGTATAAGGAACCTCTGTATGGTGAAGAGTTGGAGGATGAATATAAAGAGAATGTATATCCTGGAATTGGCAAGAAAGGACTGTTCAAAGATCCACAACATGCTGCTTTTGAAAGACAGAAGTATTTCCAGGCTACATCCAATGAGGATGGAGAGTATAGAGGTTCAGGATTGTTCAGAGATCAAGGCAATGATAATCAAAGTTTGAAGCACCTTAAATTGTCATTTCCAGTGTTTAAGGAAGGAAGTGATTCTATGGAATGGCTGGGGGATTGTGAGGAATACTTTGGTATATATGAAGTTGCTGATAAGAAGAGAGCAGCAATTGCTGCCATGCATTTGTCTGGAGTACCTAGATCTTGGTATAAATCCTTCATGATTGGCAGAGATGGAGTAAGTTGGCTACAGTTTTCTGAGGCATTTATAGCTAGGTTTGGGGAACTTGATACTGACCTTGTGTTTGAAAAGTTTAAAAAATTGCAGCAAACAAGATCAGTAGAGGAGTATTATGATGATTTTGAGAAATGCAGAGGTCAGCTTTTGAAGAAAATTCCAAGTTTAACTTCAGAATATTTCTTAGAGAACTTTGTTGGTGGCTTGCAAAGTGACATCAAAGGGATGATCAGACTTTTGGAACCAAATACTCTGGCTCAAGCCTTGAGACTAGCTAGACACTATGAACAGAATCTCCGTAGCCAGCCAAAAAAGTTCAACAGCTATGGTAGTAACTATAAGGCTACTACTGGGGTACAGGCTTCTGGAAAATCGAACACTAGTCCTGCAGGAGGGGTCGGTTCTGGCCAGGGCTCTTTGTTAATACAAGGTAAATCAGCTGAAGTCATTAATGCAAAACCTAAGCCTTTAACATTCACTCAAAGGGAGGAAAGGAGACAGAAGGGGCTATGTTACTATTGTGATGAGAAGTTTTCTAAAGGACATGAATGTAAAAAGCCTCAAAACTTTCTCATGGTGGCAGATACAATTCCAGAAAATGTGGTATATGAAGAAGAGCCTAGGTATGACACGTATCCTGAGGAAGAAGAAGAAGTTGGGCAGAATGAGGAATTCATATTGACAGCTTTGGGTATGGAAGGGGGCAAGTTAACTCCACCATTGCAGTTTAGAGGATTGTATAAAGGCAAAGTTGTTAAGCTTTTAGTAGATAGTGGCAGTACTATGAATTTGGTAAGCCAGAAACTTTGTAAAGAACTTGAGCTGTCAACAAAAGACCATGAGGATGTGAGTTTACATATGCCTAATGGTGAGAAACTACACTGTTCTGCTATTTGTTCTAATTTCACTTGGTTATTGGATGGAATGGAGTTTAAGACTGAGGTAGGAGTAGTGGAATTGAATGAGTGGGATATTATTCTGGGAATACAGTGGTTAGCACAATTGGGAGATCTGAGATGTAACTATGGAACTCAGACCTTACAGTTTTCATGGCAAGGTAGTAAGGTGGAGCTTAATGCTGATTCTAATCTGGAATTAGTAGGTTCCTGCCACCAATTCTCAGCCATAGTACCTACTTGGAAGGAGCAAATCATTGAAAGTTATACAGGAGATTCTGAGCTTAAAGAGATATAGCAGAGGTGGCTATTGTTAAATAGGGACCTCAGCAGTACTACTTGACTCAAGGTTTATTACAGTATCAAGGTAAGTGGGTCCTTGGTTGTAGTGGTGATCTCAGAAAACAGGTTTTTGAAGAATTGCATGGTAATGCAGTGGGTGGTCACTCTGGCATTAAAGCAACCATCAGAAGGATAGGAGAATACTTCTTCTGGACCACATTCAAGCAGGATGTTGGTAGGTGGGTCAGAGAATGTGGGGTGTGCCAGGAAGTTAAGGGGGAGAATGTGAAGAAACCAGGATTGTTACAACCTCTAGCAGTACCTCAGGAACCTTGGAGGGATATAGCAATGGATTTTATCTCTGGTCTGCCTAAATCATCTGGTTTTGAGATTATATGGGTTGTGGTGGATAGATTCAGTAGGTATGCCCATTTTGTTGCCTTGCAACATCCTATATCAGCAAAGACTCTAGCTCAGACCTTCTTTGACCACATCTATAAACTACATGGGCTACCAGAATCCATTGTAAGTGATAGGGATAGCCTGTTTTTGAGTGAATTCTGGCAGAGTCTGTTTAAAATTTCTGGAACCAGGTTGTGCATGAGCACAACATATCATCCTCAAACTGATGGGTGTACTGAGAGGGTGAATCAGTGTTTGGAACAGTATCTTAGAAGCATGACCAGTCAAACTCCTAAAAACTGGGCTTCATGGTTGCCTGCTGCAGAATGGTGGTACAACACCACATTCCACTCTACTTTGCAAACTTCACCTTTTGAAGTTGTGTATGGCATTAAGCCAAGGTATGTTCCTGGTCAGGACAGGATGCATACAAATATTTCTTCTTTGGAGGATATGCTAGCTAACAGACAGCAACAGTGGACTACACTTAAAGAAATTTTAGCTGTGGCTCAAGAAAGGATGAAGACTTATGCTGACCAGAATAGATCTGAAAGGGAATTTGCTGTTGGAGATTGGGTTTACCTCAAACTCCAACCTTATAGACAAGTTACTGTGGCCATTCGAAAGAACCTAAAGCTGTCAGCTAAATTCTTTGGTCCCTATAAGATACTTGAGAAGATTGGAAGTGTTGCTTACAGATTGGACCTACCAGCCACCTCCAGAGTACATCCAGTATTTCATGTATCTCAACTCAAGAAGGCTGTTGGTCAAGCAAGGGTTCACAGACAGCTGCCAATGATAAATGAACAGGGTACTTTTGAGCTTAAGCCGCTTAGGAAGCTGGACAGTAGGAGTACAGTGAAAGATCATAAGGTTGTGTACCAAGCTCTGATTCAATGGAAAGGGTGTAGCATTGATGAGGCAACCTGGGAGGATGAGGATTTGCTTAGGCTCAATTTTCCAGATTTCTCTGTATGATCCTTGAGGACATGGATCAATTTGAAGGGGAGGGCATTGTCAGGATATATAGTATCAGTATTAATAAGTACTATCAGTAAGGGTATAAGTGTCTTAAGTACTATTAGTAAGGGTGTAATAGTCTTTTTCCTGTAATGGTTGTGGAGGTCTATAAATAGACCCAGCAGTTCTGTATTTGAATTCATGTATGAACAATTTACCAGAAAATGGAATTCATTTCCACCAGCTCTTTCTCTCTCTAAATTCTGTTATGCTTTCTCTCTCTAAACTCTTATCTTCCTCTGCAAGTTAGCTACAAACCCTAGCTTTCTTCTACAATTCTGTCTAATCTCTGTTTCTGATCTCTCTATTCTAGCTCTAATCACTGTTATCTTCTTAGTTTTACTGTTAATTCTCATCCTAAAACACAGAAAAACACAAAAACATACAAAAACCTAGAAACTGAATTGTCAAGGCATGACATTAGCCATGAAGGCCAAGATTAGCCATGAAGGCCAAGATTAGTTATGAAGGCCAAACTTTAGGGGATCATGAACCTCTAATTAAGATCCAGAGGTTGAAACTTCATGTTGAAACTTGAAAACCAATATGGATTCTCGATCCAGAACACCGACGTTGAACATCCAAACACCTGCGTTCAACACTTGAATATTAACCCTAAAATGGATATTGAAAACCTCCTAGGGAAGGTTCAAGACCTCGTGGGGCTAACCAGAAACCCCTTGGCCTTGGACCGGCAACTCTGATAGATATTTCGGTGATTTAAAACACCCTTGATATTGAAAACCATTGATTTCGAACATCGACGTTCAACACTCAAGGTTGAACACATGCCAGCCAATAGGCCGTCTAAGAAGCCCAGGACCAAGACAAACATTGAAGCCATGGTGGCCAAGCGAGCGGAGAAAGTTACTTATATAGGAACTTCTCTGAAGGAACCTTTGAAGGGCAAGTTGATAGCATTCTTGCAAGAGAATAGTGATGTGTTTGCTTGAACAACAGCTGATATGCCAGGGATTGATCCCGGACTTATAACTCATAACTTGAACGCCGATCCTGAGTAAAAGACAATAAAGTAGAAGAAGAGAAATTTTGCTCCTGAAAAGCAAGAGGCCATCAAGCAAGAAGTTGACAAGCTCTTAGAAGCTGGTTTTATTGAGGAGATTCAGTTCCCCGAATGGTTGGCTAATCCTGTGATGGTTAAGAAAGCAAATGGAAAGTGGAGGATGTGCGTAGACTTCACCGATTTAATTGGTGCATGCCCGATGAATTGTTTTCCCTTGCCAAGGATAGATACATTGATAGATGCCACAGCTGGACATGAGATGTTGAGCTTCATGGATGGGTTCAGCGACTACAATCAGATTAAGATGCACAAGGATGACATCCCAAAGGAGCTACTTACCAACGATTGGTGAATAAGATATTCGCTCATCTGATTGGAAAAACCATGGAGGTCTACGTTGATGACATGTTAGTCAAGAGCCTAGTCAAGGAAGATCATATTAAGCACCTCAGAGAGGCATTTGAAGTGCTGAGGCACCACAGAATGATGTTGAATCCAGCCAAGTGTGTTTTTGGGGTTGGGTCAGGAAAATTTTTGGGTCTGATGGTTTCAAAAAGAGGCATTGAGGCTAATCCTGATAAGATCAAAGTGATCTTGGACATGGAGCCACCCCGCTCTATACGAGATGTACAGAAGTTGATAGGCCGAGTTGCATCCCTAGGGAGATTCATCTCCAAATCTGGTGATAAATGCTTGCCTTTCTTTCAAGCGTTGAAGAAGGTGAAGAATTTTGAGTGGACAGCTGAAAGCCAAGAGGCCTTTGAACAGTTGAAGAAATACATGACTGAGGCCCCGTTGTTGGCCAAACCTAGTCTTGGGGATACTCTTTACCTATACCTGGCGGTATTTGAACAAGCATTGAGTGTTGTCTTAATTCGAGAAGAGAACAAGGTTCAAAGACCTATCTACTATGTGAGCAAGGTCTTACATGGAGCTGAGTTAAATTACTCTACTATTGAGAAGTTTGCTTTGGCATTGATAACTGCCTCGAGGAAGTTACGACCATACTTCCAGGCACACAAGATTGAAGTCCTGACGGACCAGCGGTTGAGGAACATATTGCATAGCCCGAAGGCCAGTGGAAGGCTGATCAAGTGGGCAATTGAGCTTGGAGAATTCGATATCGCGTATAAGCCTCAGACAGCCATCAAGGCTCAGGCATTAGCTAACTTCGTGGTTGAATGCATCATTAGCAACCATTAAGTCGGGGGGGGGGGGCAGGAGATAGTAACCATCCCTGGAAGAGGGAATAAAGATAAAGAGCTTGTACCTGATCAGAAGGAATATTGGGTGCTCTATTTTGATGGAGCATCAAAAAACAAAATCTAGTGGTGCAGGTTTAGTCTTGCAAAGCCCCGATGGGTTCGCAGTTGAGTATGCCTTGAAGTTGGATTCCCAACAACCAACAACGAAGCTAAGTATGAAGCTCTGACAGCCGAATTGGGCTTGCCTAGAATCATGAGGGTCAAGAATCTCAAAGTTCATGGAGATTCAAGATTGGTAGTCTCGCAAGTGAATGGTGAATTTGAAGCCAAGGATGAAGCTATGGCCAAATACTTGAGAGTCGTGAAGGCCATTATGACCCAGTTTGATGAGTTCTATGTGGAGCACATTCCGAGGGAAGAAAATGTTAAGGTCGATGCCCTCTCAAGTTTGCTTCTTTTGAGATAGAGAATTATGTAGAGAGTTTTTACTTCCAGGTCCTGAAGACCCCACCATCGATTCGAAATTAGTAGCACCAGTTGATGTAAGCTGAATGATAGACCCTCTTAAAGCTCATCTTGAGACTGGTTGGCTCCCTGATAATGCCTTGAAGGCACAAAAACTGTTAGTGAGAGTGTTGAGATAAGAGGTCCTTTGTCATTCCTTATTTAAAATCTTGAGTCTCAAATCCCGACACAAAAGTTTAGCCTTGATGACCAAAAAGGCTGTCTTCCTCCAATCAGGTTTGTCGTTTAAGTTTAAGGACTTGAATCAAGAGCCGTCAATTAAATTCAAACCAAAGCAAGGTCCTGTGAGCATAAGAAGAAGGTTGGAAACCTAGAATCAAGATAAAGGGTTAACAACCAGCCAATGCACACCAGGCCTGAGGACAAGCGCTAAGCAGCAAGTGGATTTCCGGAACGATCAACCGGGAAGTAAGACCTCCTCCATATGAAGGGGCAAGAACTAAAAAGCTTCATCACAAGTTCCACATCTTAGAACGAGAATGAAGGTTGGTTATAACCAACAACCATGAACGGATTCAAGGTTTAAAACCAAGGATTCAGTAAACGAGTTAAAGCTTTGAAGGTCACGAAAACTAAAGTTAAGAATGTTTGTTCGTCGACGTTCAAGTTTTTTACAATCAATGATCAAGTGTTGACATTGATGTTCCGCTATCGATATAAAAGGTTGGAACTCAAGATGGAAGCTGAATATGGCTAGGGGAGCCTAATCAAGAAATTAATGCAAAGAATGGGGATTAGCGATGCTAACCAAAAAATTAGGGGGGCATTAAACAAAAGTCATGAATGACCTGGTTATTGGCTCTCAAGTAAGGAAATTCGATATCCGAGTGTTGACACTGAGTTTCAAGTATCGACGTCTCAAGACTGATAGTCGTGGTTGAGGCTCCAGCCGATCGAGAGCCGGCCGATCACCTCACCCGCAAAGGCTTTAGCCGACTGATATGCAGCCAACCGAGGCACCCGCGAGGGGACTAGCCGATCGACAAGCGGCCGACTACCTCGCCCGAGAAGGCCTCAGCCGATAGACAAGCAACCGACCGAGCCATCTAGCCAAGCATCAGCCGACCGAAACGGCCGACCGAGTCCCAGCCGACCGAGACGGCCGACCCAGAGAGCCGACTGAGGCATGGCCGACTGAGGCCCGGCCGACTGAGGCACCGGGGGCACTCCAGCCGATTGAGGTTGATCATCAACACGTGGTTTCGAGTTTTTCTTGTTTCCCGTCTCGACGATCAAGGTCGATGTTGGGGACGTCATTTCGAATATGAAAATTAAGCTGGACCGGCAATTAAGCCATTAAGAGGCCCTTATTCCGACCAAGATCATGGTCAAAAAAATTCACTATTTTTGAAAAGTTTGAATCAAAATGATAATCCATGAGTTCTCTTGTTTACCGTCAAGTTGCCAGACGAACCCAAAACAGAAATACTTCTCAGAATACCTGTTCAATATCTGGTGAAATTAGAGTTGGTCTGCAAAGATTGTGGTACACCGCAAGGTTGGTCCCAACTTCATCAAATTGCACCTGAAATCCTGAATCACCACAGGGCTGCCGTTGTGAGCCTTAATGGCTTCATTGTTTAAAAAAGACGGGAAGCTAATAAATCTGTGCTGAGATTGATATAATCTTAATTAAGCAATAAAGCTCAACTCTACATTGAGCTTCTACTTACTGAAATTTGACCTCTTCAAGTTCAAGATGAACCAAGAAAACTGAAAGCTGGGTGCAGATTCTTGGAATTAAGGGTGTGAAAAGGATCCAAAGAATGTGCAGAGTCAGACCACCAGATCAATACTACAAGTAGTCCTACAAGTGGCAACACAGGATTTGGTATCCACAATACATATGCAGAAGGTTTTTCATATCATAACTTTAAAGATATCAAAGATCAAACATTTATAACGGAATGCAAGAATCACAGTTGAATTAGTGAATGCAAGAATCATAATTCAATTAGTTTGTATTAAAATACCGTAAATTGTAATATGTAACCTTGTTTTCATTTCAACTTTCTCTTATATATACATATGTGCATATCATATATCTACCATCTTGTCAGTGATCTGCAATCCTATCCTACATGACTAACTGTGTTTAACTCGATATGCAACTATGCAAGCATATTATATGATCCAATTTGTACCTCCATATGAGCAGACACAACATTCCATGACACCAAAAGGCTAGAAACTGTCAAGCGTTACAATTTATACAAGATTAAGAATGGAGATAAATCAAATCCCCATACATTGACAAAGTCATCAGCCATTACCATAAGGATATATATAAATATAAAGGAAATGGAATGTAATAGAAAAAGCTCAAGAGGAGGAAAAGGTGTCAATAATGGTTGTGTGAAGTGGATCACTTAAATGTGTAGCCCAGTTGTTGAGTGGACCTTTTCCTGTGGCAGCAGCTTGGACGGCAAAGCCTAGAAAGGCAACCATGGCGAGGCGAGCATGCTTGATCTCGGCAAGTTGCAGAGTAGCTTTCTTTTCTGGATCAGCTGCCAAGCCAAGCGGGTCAAAGTAGCTGCCACCGGGGTAGAGTCTCTTTTCAGGGTCGAGCTCAGCATTTCTTTGAAATTCAATATATCCGATTACAAGAACTTCGATCCATATCAACGAAGTGATGGAGAATGGGAGTGGTTGACCAAGATAAGATGATCCCTCGATTAGTTCAACCTGCAAATTCACATGTCAATTTCATATCTGTCATCCAAATTATCTTGCAACGATGTCAAGCTGTTTATGTAACACTTTTATATCAGTTACCAGTGGACCAATGATACTATATTTCTATCTAAAACTAAAAACTCATATGTCAAGATGAACATTTGGCTGATGATAACAGAACCAATTAAAGCTGAGAAGAGTAGACGTAAGATCTGTATATTTGCAAATTGCAGAAAATGTATAGGGTCCTGATTTATTTACATAGTTAAATAGGAGTTCCTTTTTTCAGCGACATGTTAAGACTTAACTTTCCTTGCACTACTTTTTTCAGCCGAATGCACTATATTTTCTTGCAGAAGATAACTGGAACATAGCGTGACAAAAGTAGGCGCTTTGTAGTTTTGTATCATAACTCTTCAGTGACTCAAAATTAGTTACTATTCAACTGTCACCGCTCACAAGATCCCATCTATCGAAATTAATTTAATCAAAACTTTTAGTATGACTTTTGAGCTGAACACAACCATACCTTTGCATTAATAAATGTGAATGAATGCCGGTGAAATCTAACTCAGAGTTTGCTAACTGTGCATGGAACAGCTTTGTTAAATTTTAGTTCAATTTAAAGTTTTTCTCGCACAAGTCTTGCTAAATTGGTACAAACATTTAAGTATTTAACATCAAGTTTTGTTCTTATCTTATCAGTAGTCAAACCTTCTTCAAGGAGGCTTGTATAGCAGTGTTGACGCACAAGTAATAAAAGGTCATATCATGCAAGAATGATGCACCATATTTGACAGTAATGTTCCATAGTAAGATTGGTATGTATTATATGAAAAGAACAGTAGAAGATATAGACAACATACCTTTCCGGCATCTTGCCAAGTGATGCCAGTGAGCGACTCAACAGCAAGCGCACCCAAAGTTGCCAACATAGCCCAACGTCCGTGAATCAGCTCACATTCCCTAAACCTCTGCAGCCCAAACACCTCGGCATATGGCTGAAACGGAGTTGGGGCCACTTCAGAGGTCTCAGTTCGAGTTCCAATAATATCTCCAGCCAAGTTCTTGGCTAAGTTCTGGTCCAACTCATCCAAATCAAACTGCAAATACTCTGCGGGCTTTCCCAAACCGAAAGGGTCAAAACCGTAATCTCCGACTAATGTGCCATCGAGATATTCTGGTGCTTTTGCACCGGGAAACCACAATGGCCTGTCAGGTACTATTTTGGAGGCTTTCTTGGGTGCAGCTTTTTTCTTGGCACCAAACCCAAATCGGGCTTGGACTTTACCCGAATTGGAGAATGCATCGGAGATTCGTGTTCCGATAAATGAGGAAGCAGCGGCGGCAACAGTGGTGGCGGCCATTGGACTTCGATTCTCCTCTATGAAATGAGGAATGAGTGTTTTACTGAGTGATCTAATATGTTTGCTAGTTGATTTTTGTGGTTTGATTTGTTTATCTGTAAGAGGAATTATTGAGCGTTGGATTAGGAGGGAAAATCCATCTGATGGCTATAGAAGCTTAGGCCTTATCTTAGCTTATCCGTTGTGTTCAAATTTACCGGTTCTTGTGAAGACAAGTTGGTTTGTGGAGCACATTGACTCTATTTAAGAATATAGAAACTAGCCACTAATGTCATGACACTTCTCACCATACCTGGACTTTCAGAATATTGTACCAGATATGTAGTGACACTTCCTGTTATGCCACATGTATCCTGACATGAATCTTGTTAAGGTTAACCTTTTTTTTTTTCCGAAGCTTTTGCTTATAATTCTAGTATTTGTTATGATACATGCGGTAGGGGAGAATCGAAACGGTTCAACAAGGCATAGTCCTCATTTACCACATGAGCTACACCATCACCCCTTGTTAAGGTTAAGCTTTGATGGCTACTCATTGTGAATTTATATTAATTAGTGTATACATCGTAGCAACGCGGATAGAAGAAACAGAAAGATTAGCTTTCCTCCTAGGAGATATGAAGAAGGTAACCATAATTTTTTAGTAAGGACTAAAGAGGGCTGTTTGAGAGGTCCTGCAGATAGCAATTAGACATTTAACAGGCATGCTTTCAAGACCTTCCCATAATAATCAACAATGTAGTGTGAAATATAGTGCCCAATCATCAATCTATAAAAATTGTTTTGTTTGGAAGTAAGTATCAAAACAGAGACTACAACCAAGTGCACCGTAATGTACCGTAATCATCGAGTTCACAAAACAGGAGGCTCATATTGAACTTGAAAAGTATAAAAAATCATTAACATCTAACCAGACACTGGGTAAAATATCAAGGTACATACTCTTGAAAAATATATGATACAATGTTCAGAGTTCAAACGGGAAAAGGAAGATGAGTAATCGAAGCTTAGACCATAAATATCTAAATGGGGGAGTCATTAGATCTCAGATTGTGTTTCTTTCTGTTTCCTTCCACGATTCTTTGAAATTCTTTTTCACTGGCCTCAATCAAACGCTTAACAGTGTCAAATGTAGTCAGTCTTATACTGCAATGAAAATAGATTAAAAATTACTACAAAGTATAAGTTCATATTTTAAACCACTGCAAAACCACAGGATATACAAAAGAAACCAAGACCAGCTATGTAGATGTACATTGCAACACATCACACGTTTACTTCTGAAATGGCCAGAAACTACATTAAAGTGATACGTCCTGTTGTGGTAGATATATTAATGCGTTACTTAGAGAAATTTAACTATATTATCACATTGTCCGATGCCTCATGCCTCTAGTTATAGATCCAACTATAATTTTTGTTTTTTAATGTGTCCGCTAATTTCATGTTCAGGTTCAGTGTAACAGGAAAATCTTGCAATCAGACAAAGAAAAATTGCCCAAATTACACTACTTTTGAGCTCCATATGCCCAAAATACTCGTTGTCGGGTTTTCTCTCCAAAATACCCATCTATCACACCCATGTGAGAGGCGTATTCACTGTATACCCAATATATGATGATTTATCTTCTACAGAGTGCATATCTGAATAATACATCAGGAATATTCCAACTAAAGTGGTATATTGTACTCCAGTTGCAGCAGCCCATTGGAGTATTGCTCTAGTTACAGTGGCTATTATCAGAATGCTTATATAAACATAAATATATACACATACATGATAAGAAAGGGGGTTCAAATCACTTATATATACGTAAGTTAACTAGATGTTCCTATATCTACAATTAATGGACTGGTTTGGAAGTCGAAGCTTGGAATAAACATAAGCTGCGAAGCTAAGTTTCAAGTTTTGATTGGTTCAGAAATGAAAAAGACACGTCTTGGTGGTTGGCGTGTTAATGACTCACGTCGTGGTCACAGGCGTGTGTTGATTCATACGTCAACTCCAGTGGCGTGTTGTGATTGGATATTTATCTTTCTTGGCGGTTTGAGATGATACGTCTATATCGTTGGCGTGAATGGTAGAGACGTCATTGTGAATGGAGTGTCTAATGGGTATTTTGGGCGGGACTACATGTGAACAGGTATTTTGGGTACAGCCTTGTAAAAAATGGTTCATTTGGGCTTTCACCCTTAGACAAAGTACTTTCAACACAAGGTGGTAAAGTACTAATATAATTTACAAAAAGTTAACCAATTAGAGAGAAGACAGAGCGTGACCTGCTGTTTGGTAAAGTTTTCAATGCATTCGGTACAAACCCCCTGTACAATCCAACCAAGCCATCACGTTCCATGATACCTACACCCAAAAGATCCAAGAAATATGAAGACTATCTTTCTATCATAATTAAACTATGGTAGTTGTTGATTTAGTGTTACAAACATATATCATCTACTGACCCTTAGTCTTAGATAAGAAAACCATTCCCCTAATAGGAGTTACCTGGAAAGGCATCAAAAATTGTCTCATAAGGTGTACCCTTCATTTGCATCTGTCTTCTAACCGTGTCCAAGGGATAGCATGTGAGTGTGGCTATAGTAGCAGATATCAGAGCGGTTATAAGTGATGCCTCTGTTCTCTTCTGAAGCTTCTCAGGCAAAGATTTTTTAACCCTGCATTTTCACACAAAAAACAATAGGGCTTTTTTCAAAAATACCCATATTGCAGAATTCTTTTTCAAAAATACGGTTGCAACCTTTGCAACCTCCAATGCAACATTTGCAACCCTAAATGCAACATTTGCAACCTCATCTGCAACTTTAGGCAGTATTTTTGAAAATGCTTTCAAAAATTTGGGTATTTTTGTGAATATCCCAAAACAATAATAATACAAGTTGAAGTCCGAAGATAAAAAGAAGCAAATCTTGTCTGACATATAAGTGCAAAGGGAATCATCAACTACTCACAAATCAAAAACACAAAAGTTCACGGCAATATACGGGGCTATGCTAATAAGAGAAGGACCAAGACCCTTGTAGAATGATGAAAATCCTTCGTCTCTTAGCATGTTTACAGCAACCTGATACCAATTTAAAGAACTTATCTTCTTGCAGCAATATTTGTTTCATTCAGATAATAAGTAAATAACTACTCTGACCTCTGTCATTGTTCGAGAACCAGGTTCAACTGCTAACCTTAACCTGAGCACATCTAGCGGGTAGGTAACCTTTGGAAAGAGAGTCAAACAATAAGTGCAAATACAGACACAGAAAAAAAGATAAAAAGAAAGTGAGGTTCAAGTGACTTTATAAGATTTTTTTGCACATACACTTCCATCCACACAAAACACTTAACGACAGGTATTGAGTTAAAGATTAATGATTTAGAGAAACTAAGTTAAACTTATGGCATGCTTGTCTGCTATATAACTTACAAAAGTTGAAGTCATGCCAGCACAAGCACCTGCTGCTAGTCTTCCAATGACAGAGAGCTCACCATCTTTTCCCTTGAAAAGTTTCTGGAATTTATAGTTAGATTAAGAACATCATTGGTGGTAAATTACTAATTCTAAATGCATTTTCATACAATTGATAAGCAATTCTCCACGAGGGGTACAGCAGTACCTTGTATGTTTCATAAGCAAACAATTGGACAGCACTGTAAGGAATGATTCGTATCACCTAGAAAAATTATAATAAACTCAAAACCAAGCAAAAATTAACACTTGCTAACCACAACTTTTGCGCGTACACCACTAAAATTACACAACAAAACATGGACAGTAGCGTATGACAAATTAGAATAGTGATGCTTTTGACCTGAGGAAGATTGCCTTTCCAGTATCCTTTTAATCCTTCTTCCTTCCCTATCAATGTTACAGCCTGCCATTTACATCATGGGAGATAAAATTACTAAACATGATGTGAATTATACAAAGGAACGTAATCAAAATTATAGTGCAAAGTCAAGAGAACCAAAAAATGGGATGTGAGGGCACAAAAGTTTGTCACTAGTACTGTGAAAAGTACATAGCACCAATGATAAATTAATTATGCCCCTTAATTTGAACTGTGAAGAGAAGATAACAAGCTACAAATGTGACAACCCGGGTCAAATCCCGAGTCTTTTTCGAAAATTGGGTCGAGTCCCAATTCCGAATCCGAAATAAACCAAAGCAAACTGGCCCAAATGCAACCAACTTGGATAATCCACAAGCCCACCACAGGCCCCCAAAATACCATGATTTTGTTGGTGCATTTAGTAGTAGTACTTTACCTTATAAACTAAACTGAAGTCCCAAATCTCCCCAATGTGGGACTGGGGTGTTACAACAAAACAAAACAAAGAGAAGAAAATAGTTACATCCTCTATCAAATACGAGATTAGAAAAATAAAAGAACACCAGGTACAATCTCATAAGATGGAGAACAAGCTTATTTTCTGTCATCTTACAATGAGTCTCCTTCAAATCAAGAACTTTAACAACCATCTTTGAACTTCAAATAACAATAAAATAATACAAAACTCTCTTTTTTGCCCCTTATTAGATAGTCAAGTTTCTTAAAAAAGATCCAGTGCAAGTGAACTCAATATAACTAAACACTGCTTCAGCAATAAGTAAGTGTGCTACAATTACAAGCAATTAGAATTATGCAAAGTTACCTCGATGAATCCAATCGCCTTCTTAGCACTCTCTTGCCCAGCTCGCAATCCATGGGTCTAGAAATAAAACAGATTACTTAATTAATTAATTGTACATCAGTAAAAATCATAGTTTTTGCTGAACCGATTGACTCATATTAGTATATGAGAGATATACAATGCCGCAGAACTTCCTAAAAGTACCAAAAAAATCCACAATTAAATCTACTATGTGCCAATTACAAAAAACTACAGTTCAAGGTAGTGTACTAAAATAATTGAACTCAGTAAATTCAAAGACTCGACTCTCCTCTCCTCTCCGCAAATGAAAGAGTAAAATAACTACATTGTACCAAATCTGCATTCATAATTAACATAATCGAAAATGATCACATTTCAATTGCATTATATGAATAAAATAAGGGCTAAAAAAAAGAGAGTAATAGAGAGAGAGAGAGAGAGAGAGAGAGAGAGAGAGAGGGGAGAAAATGTAGTACCTGCATAAGAAGCTTGACACGATCGAGGGGCGCAGTAATAGATTTAGCAACAGCACCGGCAACAGCACCGGCAGCGAAGAGGGAGACACCTTTAGGCACCAATGCTACAATTGCAAGTGGGTTCTTCAAATACTGAGAAGTGGTTGGTAAGAAATCAGTGTCGTGATTATTATCCTCTGCCGCCATAGATACGCAAGCGAAATTGCTGCTACTCACTCTCACACTCAAACTGAGACCCACACTTTGGTGTTTGTTTTTCCATTGGTTTTGGTGGAAGGTGAGATCGGGGATTTCGCGCCAAATGAGTACGGCTCGGTCGTGTTTATTTTTATTTGCAGACGCCTTCATCGGAACAGACAGGGGAAGAATGACCACTGTTTCGGGGTTTGGTTGCTACTTATTATTTACTATATTTTTTTATCAAATCATACCGGAGCAGTGCTAGGTACACAAAAATTCACACAATTAGTTAGATTCCACAAATAAATATTTGGGAAAATAAATTCTTTAATCCCCATACTATACCGATTTTGTTGTTTTAGTCCCTGAATTAAAGATTCCGTATTTTACATAATTAAATTTTTGAATTTTTTTGGTTTTGGTCCTTCCGTTAGAAAGATTCTTAACGGACGTTAGAATCTTACTTAATGGAATCTTAGTTCTTCACCAAATACAAAATCAAATTGACTTTTCGTAGTGATTTTGGTGTCCAAATCGAACGTACGAATATCCAAAACAATCGTCTCTCTACCCTCTATCCACCCCCATCATCAAAATCAATTTTCGATAATCTTTAATTTTCGGCATTATCGGAGTTCTTATTTTTGACCGGAATTTAATTTTATTTAATAGTTTGAAGGTTTTGCTTGTATATACGTATTGATCCATGTATTAGGAAGGTTATCTATTTTTTTCAGAATTTTGGGGCTTGTTTTTGGTTCGCCGGAAAATGGATGTATCACCGAATTTTGTTGTTATTGTGAATGGGTTTTGATGTAATTATGGGTAGTAGTTGTTTATAAGGGTGTATAGATTGTAAGATGTTCAATTTCTTAAGTTTTGAGACTGTTTTCCAGATTTTCGTTGGCCGGTTTCTGGTAATTTTCCAGATTCCGGTCAGTTTAACGTCCGTCAGAATTTTTTAGACCAGAAGGACCAAACCAGAAAAATTCAAAAGTTTAATTACGTAAAATACGGAATCTTTAGTTCAGGGACTAAAACAATAAACCGGTATAGTTCAGGGATTAAAGAATTTATTTTCCATAAATATTTTTATTGGTTGATATTAATGTGAATGTAGGGGGGTCCATTGAGTTATAACCAATTAAATTAATACATTTATCATTTTGTGAAACTTTTTGTAACTCTTGCATTGTATTTGGGCAAAAAGATCAAGGATGGTGGGTGTAATATTGTTAAAATAAATGAAGTAGTTTATGTAATAGTGATTTTACTGTTAAAATAAGTGAAGTAGTGGGTGTAATAGTGTAAACTGATGAAAAAGTGGACTGAAGTAGTGGATGTAGAAATGTATTTTATTGTTAAAAGTTACTATTTTTAGTAATATAAAAAATTGGTGGGACGTTCCACAAATGAAAATGTAAAGAAATGAGAGAGACAGAGGGAGTATTTTTATGGGGATATTATGTTTTTAACTTTCTTTTACATTTTTATTGCCTTTAAAATGGGGTTCCAAATGTATACTTTCAGTTTTGTAAATATACTACCGCCTTTGTTTTTAACTTCTATTTTTTTCAGAAATACGACCTTGTTTTCTCTCTTTCTCTCTCTTTCTCTCTCTCTCTGTCAATCCCCACCGTTGCCATGTCCACCATCCACCTCCGATCTCCGGCGCCGTAGGCGACCTCCCTATCCGTCTTCGCCTTCATCCCCGACCTCCATCTCCGCCTCCACCCCCGTCCTCCATCTCCGCCTCCTTTCTCCACCTCCACCTCTAACCCTCTCCTCGTCGATATTCACCCCCGCTAGTCCGCCACCCACTACCTACTACATTTCTTTTTACACCCAATAATACAGTTCTCATCACTCCGGTTGTATTCTCCGGTAGGGACCCGCAAGGACACATCGGAGTCGATGTTATTTCTGTGCTCAATTAGGGTGAATTAGAGATGGGAAAGTTGTGCATGAGCATTTGTCACGGTCTAGGATTATGTGTTTGACATGGGGTAACAGTGTTGACTCTCATAATTGGTAACCAAGGATTTGGATAACATTGCCTCACATAATTTTAGAGATTAGTATGTTCATAACAATTAATAACAGAATTGTATGTCAATTACTATGTTATTAACTGTATTTTATAGATTTGATTTGTTTCATATGTTAATGTGTGTGTTGAATTCATTGAATGAAGTAGTTTATTTAGAAGTGTTTGATAAAATATCCCAATGAATTATGAAGTTGCAAATTCTGAATTTTGGTTTCTTATTAAGTTGCAAATTATTTGGAACCATTTAACTATTTGCAAACAAGTTTGTTGAAGTTGCAAACAAGGTTGCTGAAGTTGCAAATATGGTTGCAAAAGTTACAACTAATAGAAATAGTTAAATCTAACAATTAAGATGGGTGCCCCTGCGGGGCCTACTCTACGGAGAATCATATTGTCTTTAAAATTACAATTTGTTAAAAGTACTAGTTTCTTTAGCTGACGAGTACTATATTGAAAGGCATAAGTTGCAAATAGGTTTGCATAAGTTGATAATGATGTGTTCATGATATTATTGTGTTTGCGAGTTAGTAATAAAGTGTTAGATACAAATACAGATTATATGTTAATTCCATGCTTTATGTGATTCAATCTTGGGAACCACTTGTTTGGTACTAGTCTATAGTAGCACAAGCCTCCTATTTTCTTTAGAAGATACTTAATTCAATTTTGACATCGTTTCCTTATAGATATAAATGAAACTGATTCAGGGTGATTTCGCAAGAAAAAATGAACTAGAGTCATGCTTTGTTTGTAGATGGTTGTGAATTTCACGGCATCATGGTGTGGACCAAGTTAAAGATAAGAGGCCCAAGTTAGCCATCCATGATGATCTTGTTCCTGTTGATGAGGTATTTTCTGATTCCTATTACTCCTTGTTTGTGATATTAGTACAGGCCTCGCAGGGGCACTCATCTTATCTGTCTATTTCTATCAGTTGCAACCGTGGTTGCAACTTTTCCAACCACGGTTGTAACTTCTGCAAACATGGTTGCAACTAATAATTATACATTTGTAAAGGCTCACACATGTCATCCATAACACTGCAGGGGATGGATTATATTATCCATTTAAAGATCACAAATCAGCCAACCATGGTTGCAAATGTACGACTATGAGATTGAGTCGGACAACATTGCAAAGGCTCCAACAACAAAGGCTTTATCAATACAGGCTCCATCAACAAAAGTTCCAACAACAAAGGCATATGATAGAAAGAGAAATGCGAGATATGTGAAGAAATGAGTTGTGTTTTTTATTGTATTACATTAAGTAGTAGACAAACAATGTTGCTTACATCACAATGTAGTTCTTTTGGTTCGAGAAATTTGATAATTAATGGTTCAAAGTTTAATAGAAACTTTGTTTTGCAACTATGTTTGGTAATGATTCATTGTTTTGAGATTTTATGATTTTATACAGAGTACAATAATTTATGGTCCTCAACTGGTAATATGAATAAAATAAGTATTTATGTAGAATAGGCCCCACAGGGGCACCGATCTTAATAGCAAGATTCAACTATCTCTATCAGTTGCAACATTTGCAATCTTGTTTGCAACTTCTGCAACCATGTTTGCAAAGGTTGCAACCATGATTGCAACTTCTGCAACCATGGTTGCAAACATGGTGGCAACCATGGTTACAGAAGTTAGAAACATGTTTGCAACTTATTTGTATTAGTTGCAACTTATGAAAATTCACATTAGAAATGTTATTAAAATGCCCTCATACCCATTAAACATATAATTAAAATTACACACGTTTCATGTAAAATAATTATACAATATGACACATGATTTTGTGGTAATATGAAGACAATATGATTTTATGTGGAACAAGCCCCGCAGGGGCACCCATCTCAAGAGTCGGAGCTAACTATTTTTATCAGTTGCAACTATTGCAACCATGTTTGAAACTTCTACAACCATATTTGCAAAGGTTGCAACCATGATTGTAACTTTTGCAACCATGGTTGCAACTAGACATTGGTGCTCACAGAAGCAAGCTTGCCTTATTATTTTATTCCTATGGAATGTCAAAGCAAATATACGGCTATGAGAGTGAGTCGGATAACATTGCAAAGGCTCCAACAACAAAAGCTCCATCAACAAAGGCACCAACAAGAAAGGCTCCAACAACAAAGGCTCCAACGTCAAAGGATCCACCAACAAAGCCATATGAGAGAAAGAGAAAGGCGGGAGATGTGAAGAAATGACATTAAGTAGTAGAAAAACAATGTTGCTGACATAACTATGTAGTTCTCTTGGTTCGATGAATTTGATAATTAATGGCTCAAATTTAATAGAAACTTTGTTATTCAACTATGTTTGGTAATGGTTCGTTGTTTAGAGATTTTATGGATTTGTTAATGTTTGGTAATGGTTCAATAATTTATGGTTCCTCAACTGGTAATATAAATAGAATTTGAATTTATGTGGAATAGGCCCCGCAGGGGCACCCATCTTAATAGTAAGATTCAACTATATCGATCAGTTTGTAACCTTGTTTGTAACATTTGCAACCTTGTTTGAAACATTTGCAAACAAGGTTGCAACAATTGCAACCATGGTTGCAAATGTTGCAAACAAAATTGCAACATGGTTGCAGCAATTTTGCAATTCTACTCAAAATAAACAGAAAAAATTGGAAATTTAGAAACACATGTCATATCTGTTCCATTACTACTTTAAACTTAAACAACTTAGTAATTCAGCATTTGCAACAATATTTGTAACAGTATTTCGAACTTAATTTGTAAATAAATAATTTGTTTTTTTCCATGACGCACTTCTACAAGTTCTTCTATTATGACCACATTGACCGCATTTCCCGCATTTTAATTGTTGAATTCGTATATTTGTCTCCCACGCAGCTTTGCGCCTTCTCTTTTTTGGTCTTCCTACTCTGATTCTGCCTTTCGGGGGGTACATTGTCCTCGCTTTGATATCATCTGGTACTTTCCATGTATCTTTCTTGCCAATCGGATATACCAATTCTTTATAAGCAGCAATCATTGCTTCTTTTGTGTAATATGATGAACAATAATCATAAGGATCATGATTTACTTTCTACAAAACAGCAATTGCATGTGCACAAGGAAGTTGATCCATCTAAAATCTGTTTTACAACAGAGTATATATCATATAAAGATAAACGAAGAACATGTATTTATGAAAGTTTGTTGAAACATTATTGGGAATCACCTATTGCATCTTTTGGAAACAAAATTAACTATAGATTTCTTGTCCACATTACAAACTTCGAACATCGTGTCATTTGATGGATCCACCTATTGATTTAACATTATTTTAAACAAGAATTTTATTTTTATTTTTTGTAGTTTCATTAGAATGACAAAGGTTGTAAATGTTGAAACCTTGGTTGCAACTTTTTCAAGTGAACAAATCCATAAATGTCATATCAGTTCCATTCATAATGATTCAATAAATGAACAAATGATATTGATCCTCGGCATGTGATACACTCATTTTCACAAGGGTACTTACAAACTTTCTAAACAACAAACATAATATATATTCAAAATGTGTGCCCCTGCGGGGCCTCTTATTCAGAATGTCACAAGGTACTAAACTCCCAATCTACCTAAGTTAAAAAAAATCATCAAACCAGCAAAACTATAAACAGAGTTCAAATCGACTTATAGCATCATATCGTAAATACGCAGGCAGTTGATGAAACACAAAACTACACTCGAACCAAATAGTTAGGGAGTGCATAATCCTTCTCCATACTTGTTCCTGATCTCATGATTAATCCTTCTCTATATATTCAATTCAAATCACACTCAAACAATCATTCTATGCTACAATTCTATAAATAGACATACAGAAAATGCATAAACAAACATACATACTTTTGCACAGTCTATAACAAAATCTCTACTCTGAATTTGATCTCTTTCTCTACATCACTGCCAATTCTTCATATACACATACATAAATCAAACACCTAGTGCATCAAATCGATACGCAATAGAATTTTGTCACAAATTTATTCATGATCTCGTACTAATCATTCTCTATATATTCAATTCAAACACACACAAACAATCAGCCTATACTACAATTCTACACATATACCTACATTAAGCACATAAATGGACATACATACTTTCTCATTCTATAACAAAATCTCTCATCTCAATTTGATCTCTATCTCTACACCAGTACCAATTTCGCATACATACATACATACATAAAATACATAATATACTTACAAATCTCATCCGCCGTTGTAGAACTCTCGCCGCTGCCGCTCCAATTCAAACTAAAGTCGTCATGAATTTACCCTTGCGGGACCAACTAATTGAAGGAGAAGAGCTAAGAGGGACTGAACTGAAGCTTCAAGCTGCGTGTGGTATAGAGATAGCAGGGGGGTGTGTGTTTACCTTATCTTATTTTTAAAATAAATAAAAGTATGGTCGTAGCGCCTGAAATTTAGAAATTTGGGCCAGTATTTTTAAAAGCCCAAAACTTAAGATGGTTAGTTTTGAAACAATCCATTTTTTATTTTAGAAATTCATTTACATAAATTCAAATATAAGGGTATATTCTTTTTAAAATTTTGAATAATTCAAGATTGTATTTAATTGAGAGTGGAATTTTTATTTTTTTGAAATGAAAAATGTCATTGACTTAAGAATCGTTCAACACAATAGATAGAATCTCAGCGGGAACATCCTTCCCCTTGAAAATATGATCTGGATATGAATAGGCTGTTCTCGCATAAAAGTGAACCAGATCTATTCACAAACAATAGAGAAACATCTCTTAGACTCATTAACAGTGACTTGCAGTCCTCATTTACAAGCCCAAATTGTGAGTTCATCTTGATGCAGTTACGCACCGCCTGAATCATGACCATGTAGTCCATTTCCATCATGATAGATTCCCACTGTTGTACTTTTATCCAACTGAATGCCTCCTTCAATTCAATCCCATGGCTTCAGTAACTTCCTACTCGACTAGCCCCGTTCGACAGCCCCTCTTTATTCCAACCACAAATCCCTGGTAATCTTTTGCTATCACTCCAAACCCATTGATAGTGGAATTAATTTTAATTGTTAAGGATATTTTGGATTTTAAAATTTCAACATGTTCAATTTAAAATATATATATAACATGTTAAAATTCATTGACATTTGAACAAAGATTTCGATGGTATCAAAATTTGATAAGTTATTTGTTAGGAATAATTCATGAGTTGTGTTGTTTAGAATAGAATTTGCATATACTTCTTGTAATATCATGATCTTATAAAGGATTTAGTACTTTGTATAGGATATGTAAATTAGTCAGTAACTGTAGAGTTTTAGTCAGGAATAGTGCATCACGGACTATATTTCAGGAATCATGGTTAGATCCTGATACGGCAAGTCAAATCCTGATGCTATGATCAATTCCTAATGGAATGATCAGATCCTGATGATGATGTAATCCTGATGACATTCTGGATGCTGCGGAAATTGGAAAGTGTTATATAATAGGATCGGTTGTTTCAACAATGGTAATAAGTGTGCATGAAGAAAAGAATCGAACTATCGATGGAAAATATCAACTGGAAGACAGAGAATTACCATGTATTGATTATTACTTTCTGTTATTAGTTGATAGGTAGCATTATAAATACTCTCTCTATATCATTGTAATATGTGTGAGTTTCGTGAACGTCGTGAATATACGAGTGAACAAACAGAGAGAGGTTTGTATTGAGAGCAGCTGCTAAAGGTATTTGTACACCTTTGGTAGAGTTTGTATTTGATCTTATTAATACAAATAGTTTGATTTATTCATTTATTCTTGTTTATTTATTCAAGCAAAAATCAGACATGATTACTAATAGTTTTTTTCAACCCCCCTTCTACAAGTATATTCGGATTAACAATTGGTATCAGAGCAGGTTGATTACGATTAATCAAAAAGATCTGCAATCATGTCTGGTTACAAGGATGGTAATGCTAAGATCCCTATGCTCAAGAGAAACGAATATACTCTTTGGGAAGTGAAGATGTTGCATCACCTTGAGGCAACAGACCCTGATTATCTTGATAGGATAAGAGATGGACCTTTTGTTCCAACGAAGCTGTATGCTCAAGAAACTGTTGAAGGAAAAGTTGTTCCAGAGCATATAGGAGAGAAGACTAAATCTGAATGGATAGATAAGGAGAAGGAGAACGTTCTTAAAGATGCTAAAGTGAGGAACATACTATTCAATAGTCTTGACTCTATTCTCACTAACTATGTTCTCTCTTGTAAGACTGCCAAGGATATATGAGACAATTTAAAGGTTCACTGTGAAGGAAATAAACCTGTCAGGAAGAATATGAGGACACTTCTTATACAACAGTATGAGTACTTTGAATCCAAGTCTGGTGAGTCACTTACTGACACCTTTGATAGGTTTACTAAACTCATCAATAAGATGGCCATACATGGAAAGTATTATGACTTGGAGGATATGAACACTAGGTTCATGAAAGCCTTGCCTGATTTTTATAATGAGAAGATATCTACTATTGAAGAAGCTAATTGTAACACCCTCAGATCCGGGGTCAGGGATCTGGTCGTTACGACCTCAACATCCATCCACAAAACCAATATAAATGAGATTACAACCTTGTGACCCAAAACAACAACATACCCGTTATAGTCCCAGAGATGAAATCAGAGTAACAACCAATTTTATTAATCACAAGTTTGAATTCTTACAACCCAAAGAATTTTCATTAACTATAACATGCTCTTTGCCATCCATTTACATATGCCAAATAAATAATTACATTAGCTACTCGAAAGCTAATATCAAGCCTACCAATAGCTTCTTACTCAGCAGTGGCAGCTATGGTCTCAGTAGTTAATCCTCTGACTGGCTTGCACCGATTTCGCCTTGTACGGGCCATCCGGTCTAGCTGTTGTTGTGATATAATAGATAAAGCAAGGGTGAGCAATAGCCCAGCAATAATAATATAACTGAACAGTGACTATATATAACAGTTCTGAAATATCGAAAAGACCATATGCCATGCATTAACGAACATGATGCCAATATAAAGTAAAGGATGAAGTTACAGGGTAACTCAAAAATATACTTCTGTGGAAATATCTGCTATGTCAAAGATAAGAAAAATAGCATCATTTATCATAAAAGAGGAACTTGCAGAAAAATATTGCAATTCCAAATTCAATCACTTTTTCACCTGCCAACACCGATAGTGTTGCAGAAAATTTCCAACATTTGAAAAGTGAACTAATACTGGAGCATTGATGCGCCAGGAGACATAACATTCACGATGATCAGTCGCAGGTTATGCTCCCCACCTCTTGTTTTCTACATGTAGAAGGAAGCACCGACGGATTTATTTGTCTACCGCCCTCTGGAACCCCCGGCCAATGGTTGGGCCATTGCTGGACCAGCGCCACTCGGCCACTTACGCGGCTCCTAGTTCGTATAACATCCATAACTCTGAAACATAAAGTTCGTCCCCCTTTCCCTAAGTATAATACTTGTTGATAAGACTCCACAAAGTAGTCGTATCTAGTTGGAAAGGAAAATTCACCAATATTTCCCAAGCTGCTGCTTGTTAATGGATACCAACTTGTTCCAACACTCTTACCCCTCGAATGATGAGTGGGTACACAAGATTCAATGAATAATAGCAATCAAGTTGCGAGTGAAAAGAATAGTTTCAAAGAATTTATGACCGGGTAGTCAACAAGATAAATAACATTTCTCAAGTAAGGTTCCCTTATAATCTGAGAGATAGAATTGAATAAAGAATAGAGTTTCTGAGAACCTTCCTTGATAAAATAATATTAACAATTAGGCTCTGGAATATCTTACATAAGATTCGAAGATCGAAGATAATATTCGAATGAAATAAATCAATTTTTAATCGAGTCAGAAGAATTAAATAAATATTCTAAAGAATATTTATTAAGTCAAAAATATTGAAGAGATAATCCTAATATAAAATATTACTCGGAACAATCCCCGAATAAATATTCACAAGTAATTTTCATTAAATATTTAATGAATATTTAAATAAATAGTACTTAATAAATAATGCTCGAATGAATATGCGAAATAATATTCACTGAATAAATAGTGAATGTTCGAACTAATAATACTTATTGAAGAAATAATTATCAATTGATAGTGTTTATTGAATAAATAATGAATATTCAACTTAATAATACCTATTGAAGAAATAATTATCAAATGAATATTTGAATAATATTCACCGAATAAATAATGAACCAATGAATACTTGAAATGATATTCCAAATGAATATTCGAAATAATATTCGATAAATGAATCGACTTTAAATGAATATTGAAGATAATATTCATTGAATAAATAAAGTTCAAGTGAATATTTAAAATAATATTCATTAAGTAAATAGGAACTTAAATGAATATTCAAAAAGTAATATTCATTTAATGAATAATATTCTAAATGAATATCAAAATAATATTCATTTAGTAATCCAAGCTTTAAAGGAATATTCGAAATAATATTCGTCAACCAAGTAATGGAAAATATTTACTTAAATATTTTCCCTCGAAAGTAATTAAGATATATCAAAAAGTACTGACTCCCGGTCTATATTCAACGAATACGATATATATGCCCTTCTCTAAGGGACTTAACAACATCCAGCTTATAACTGATAAGTTATCTATCTAGCTTATAAGCCAACAATAATCAAGGAACAAGTATAACAATATGAATTGAAAACAGGCATGCATGCAATGGCATATGTATAACGACAGTCATATATATATATATATATATTATCACAACAACAGTTCCAAGTATTGGAAACTTGCCTGGTAATCCTGTAGGGGTCGTGTGCCTCGGGTCAATCCGGTAATCTATAAAGAGTCACAATATCCGAGGTTAAACACTTAATACTTTTAAAGGTTAAGTACAAACTTAACTTAAGTCGAAACACGTTTTCGAGTTTTCTCGTTATGCACCTTCTAGTGTAACTTTTATTAACTTCGTTAGGATCCGACATCCGCTCGTTATTAAGGCATGTCATCACACTTACACTTGGTATATACTTAAGAAGTATAAGTTCTAAGGTCGATCGTTTGCGAACCAAGATTATATCTCGAGTTTTATCACCCGTTTTCTAAGAGTTTTACCAATGTTATAACCAAGTGTGCTTCTAGGGTTCGTTCGCGCTTAACCTCGATTCGAACATTTTTATAAAATCGGAAAATGATCCGTTTGACATGTGGTTTTCTCTCACACCTTCCTTTTTATCGCTAATATTTAATTGACATGATTCGTCACTAACTTATGTGACGCCCCCAAATCCGGGGTCGGAGATCTAGGCGCTCACGGTCCATTTTCCATTAATAACATACCTGTTCTTGCACATAATATATAACACAGCCATCGACCCCACAATAAACTCACACCGCACACACACACACACAGGTTAGAGTCTCAGAAATGTCACAACATTTATTAAGCAGAAATAAAAGTATCAGAGTTATTATAGACCGAATTAAATAGTATTTATGCTACTAGCAACACTTCGATATGAAGCGAAGTTGGCGGCTTGAAAGTTTGTTACGATACACTACCTTGCACAGGTCATACTGATAAATAAAACGAACTAACAAAAGCTGCCAACCAATCCGGCTAATGGGGCCTACCGGTGGAATCTCAACTGCTGGCTCGGGTCTAGTCACCTGCTTTCGGGCAGTCTGTCTGGGTCTTGCCATTTCGCTTAGCTGTTGTGTTTGTAATTTGAAAACAAGCAAGAGTGAGCAACTATAGCTCAGCAAGAAATATATGTATAAGGTAAGCAATATAACATTTCATATGATTAGCAGTTATTAAACTCGTTTGTATCAGTCAGATATAAAATCACTTGTCATTGTTGATAAATTTCGAAGGTGCACCAATATGTGCCCTTATTTTCAAAATAAACTTGCAGTTCTAGATACTGCATAGAGTCAACATCTTTCTCATCAAAATAGAACACTATCAGCAACTTGGCACAACAGCCTAAGAAGCAGTGTCAAAGCATTTTTCCAAAATGGAGGAATGGGACTTAAAGAAAACATAAAACCTGACAGGGATTGACGATGATCAGTCGCCACATTCAAGTCCAATAATCCGCGGGTCTTCTCTACCGGTAGAAGGATAGAAACTACATTCGTAACTATCCTCGGGTGAAAACTACATCCGTAATCACCCTCGATGAAAACTACATCCGTAATCATCCTTCGGCAACACCTGGGCCGGAATAATAATTGATGGACCGCCTGGCTCACGGCCGCTTACACATCCCGGGAATCGTTCGTCAACGATTCCCACACCTGCCAGAGTCCCTTTTTCTTTTTCTTTTTCTTTTAAAAACTTGATTTTGATTGAAAACAGAGTAATTGGGGTCCGACATCAGTCGACCGATGATTCTTGAAATCACAAAAGAAGCAGAACCTAACCGGGGGTTTTCGAAAATGTTTTGAGTTCGAAAGAGTTCGAGTTTGAAAGTATTAAATGTATCTTGGATTGACTTCGTCTTTAAAATAATGAACGATAATTAATAATTAATATTTTAAGATTTAATATTAATAATTAATAAAATAATTATTCGATAAAATAAACTTTTAATCCAAGATAGGGTTTCGAGTATTTACGAAGATATGAACATAATTACTTGAGTATACGATACTCCCCGAATGACCCTTCGGGTTTTCGCAATCTAGATACGATATAATAAGATACCGTTCCCCGGTCAATAGTATATACGGACCGCTACGACCTCTATTGCTAGAGTCGTTGTCCGAGGAAAACATTTCAATCTAAGTTCAAGGGGTACAAACATATATGTACTTATAAAATCTCAATTGCATCAATACTTCGATAAACATAGCATTTGATATGGTTGAAAGCTACAAACACAACAGTGAAAGTCCTTGTATATGCATAAGTTTTGACAAGTAAACTTGCCTTGGTTTGGTTGGGGTGGTCGAGCGTGCGGAGTGGAACGATCTATACATAAGCAATAACCGCTCGTTAGTACCTTAACAATATCTCTTTAATTACGGGGTTTTAGTGGGTACAAAGTTAACTTAATGACTTCGTCTTATGACTCTCTAGCCCCACTATAGGTTCATTTCATCACTCGATTACGCTCGGCACTTACTCGACTTAATTTAGTTATCACATTCGAATCATAACCATTACCCCTAGAATTATGCTCCACTAACGACTTTTTCCCTTGCGCGAATTTTACTCTAGCATTTTTATAAAATTGAAAAATTCATATTTTAATCCAATTCTTTTTGGATAGCCTTCACCACTGCATTCCCTAACTTCTCAAATTTTTCCATGATCCCACATAAATTTTTAGGGGTTTAAACAAGGTTCACAAGGGGGTCACTTAGTGCAGTTACATCCGGCCATAACTTAAAATCTATACATCACCTAGTCATGAACCTTACATTTCAAGAAACTACATTCAAATATCTTTCAAACAATATATGGTAGGACCTCAGGGGACAATATTTGGGGGTTCAAAACCATGTTACAAGACAGGTCAAGTTTCTGGGAAAAATTCAGCAAGCATGTTCCACTTAGATCAACCAATATTCTTAATTCCACAACACAACCAACATCTAATTCACTTAGTTCATGCTTTATAACATTCATGGAGATACATATACTATCCACAATCATAAAAATCACAATCACAACATCAAAACTCAATATCCATATCATCCATCACTTGAACATCCAAGATTAACACAATATATACATGGATCTATCATTGAACATCATGAACACTACATGGCCAAAAGGGTTTATGATTTTTATACCTTCTTGAGTGCCTAGGAGCCTTGGGTAAGCCTTAAAAAACTCAAGAACACCTTGAATGATCTCCTACAACCCTTATAATCCAAGATCTAAAAGAAAAACTAAACATGGTTACTATTCACAATATCTATAACAATTAATATCTTGAAATTGAATGGATGAAAGGGCTTGAAACTCTTAGTATACCTTGCTTAGATGATGGTGAGAGCCTAGGAATTATGCCTTGATTTATGAGTGAGGAGAAATGGAGGAAGAAGGTATTTTTTCTTCTCCTTTTTGTCTTGGCCGAGAGCACTAGTTCAAGGGGGGGGGGGAGAGCTTTTTGGTTTTTGATTTTTGTTGCTTGGTTGAATAATTGTTTTAAAATGGTTGGGTGATACATAATGGTGTAAGTATATGCATGGTACTAACATAGGTAAGGCCTCTTGTACTTCTTGTCCCCTCCTTGGAAAAAGAAATGCAACTAGTTACTATTCCTCTTCCATTTGGTTTAACTAGTTTGCTTCCTCCTAACTACTTGGTTGCATGGGACTTGCATGCAATACTACTCCTTGTATCATTATTCTTCCACCAATGCTTGTCACTTAAACTTTAATTCGTATCGTATCTTAATTAATCTCTCGTAATAATATTTTGTCGCGTAGAGATTTCCCTCGTAATCCCTTAAGTACTTATTTGTGTAATTTCCTCGAATATCCATAATTCCTCGTCATAATCCTTAATAAATCTTTTAATACCCTAATCATTCTCAAATCCCAAGTTTTATAAATCTTACTAACAATAAGACTCTTGCCTTCACAATCTTCCTTTTACCTTACATAGTGAATGCAACAACATAGTTTCTCAGACAATCAATTCCATTAATCAACAGGGATGACTAGAAAGGTTCCAAATTGACAATGTCACATGATATTAAATAAAAGAAAATATTACCAAAATTTAGGGTTCTTACAGCCTCCCCTCCTTAAAAGGATTCCGTCCCGGAATCAGGTTGCAAACAGTTGGGGGTGCTTTTCACGCATCGCGCTCTCTAGTTCCCATGTTGATTCTTCGACATTCTGGTTCCTCCACAAAACTCTCACTAGTTTGACAACCTTGTTCCTCAGCACCTGTTCTTTTCTATCCATGATTTCTACGGGTTGCTCCACATATGTTAAGTCTGGTTGCAGATCCACCTGATCATGTTCTATCACATGTCGGAAGTCGGTATGGTAGGGTCGTAGCATGGACACATGGAACACATTATGTACTTGCTGCAAGCTCGGGGGTAAAGCCAATTCATAGGCTAACTTTCCAACTCGTCTCAAGATCTCAAAAGGTCCAATAAATCTTGGGCTTAGTTTCCCTTTCTTACCAAATCTCATCAATCCTTTCCACGGTGATACCTTCAACATCACCAACTCTCCTACCTCATATTCTTTGTCCTTGCGAGTCTGGTCCGCATACTTCTTCTGTCTGTCTTGGGCCGCTACCAGCCGTCCTCTTATGAGTTCGATAGTTTCTCTTGTCTGTTGGACCAGTTCAGGCCCTAGAATCTTCCGCTCTCCAACTTCTTCCCAACACAAGGGAGACCGACATCTTCATCCATACAAAGCTTCATATGGGGGCATGCCTATACTCGCATGGTAACTGTTGTTGTAGGAAAATTCGATCAACGGCAAGTGGTTATCCCAACTTCCCTTGAAATCTATGGCACATACTCTCAACATGTCCTCGATGGTCTGGATGGTTCTCTCACTCTGTCCGTCTGTTTGGGGATGGTAGGCAGTACTCATGTTTAACTTGGTCCCCACACAATCCTGAAAACTTCTCCAGAACCTGGAGTTGAATCTTGGGTCTCTATCTGATACAATGCTCACAGGAACCCCATGCCTAACCACAATCTCCTTTATGGTAAATATCCGTCAGCTTGTCGACAGTGTATCTCTCGTTGATTGGAAGAAAATGTGCTGACTTGGTCAATCTATCGATGATTACCCAAATGGCATCATGGTTAGTCTTGGTCCTTGGTAGTCCGACCACAAAGTCCATCGCAATATGTTCCCACTTCCACTCGGGTATCTCTAAGGGTTGCAACAATCCACTGGGCCTCTGATGTTCGGCCTTTACTCTTTGACATGTCAAGCATTTACTTACCCACTCTGCCACGTCCTTCTTCATATTTGTCCACCAATAGTATTCTCTCAAATCTCTATACATCTTAGTGCCTCCAGGGTGAATTGAGTACCTCGAACTATGAGCCTCTTGCAAAATCTCGTCTTTTAATTCTTGAACGTTCGGGATCCATATCCTAGATGCATACCTCATAACTCCATTCCCGTCCTTCTCACACTTAATTTCCTCGCCAGTCAAAATTTTCTCCATCGAATTCTTTTCTTCTTCTATCTTCTTTTCCTGGCATAACTTAATCTTTTCCAATAGCGGTGGTTGGACTCTTATTTCCATTAGACTCTCTTGTCCAATTCCTGGTAACCTCACTTCGATCTCCAGTTTCTCAAGGTCCTTGATCAATTCATCCACTGACGTTATCATCTTGAGTTTCTCCTTTCGGCTAAGCGCATTGGCCACTACGTTGGCCTTCCCTGGGTGATAATGAATCTCACAATCATAATCTTTGATTAGTTCTAGCCATCTCCTCTATCTCATGTTTAACTCTTTCTGAGTGAATATGTACTTTAAGCTCTTGTGATCCGTGTAGATTTCACACTTTTCTCTGTAAAGATAATGTCTTCAGATCTTCAAAGCGAAAACTATCGCTGCTAACTCCAAATCATGGGTGGGGTATCTTATCTCGTACTCCTTAAGTTGTCTGGATGCATACGCGATCACTTTACCGTGCTGCATAAGCACACACCCTAAACCTTTATGGGATGCGTCGCTATAAATCACAAAATCTCCCTTATCATCAGGTAGGGCTAGTAATGGTGCTGTCACCAACCTCTTCTTCAACTCTTGGAAGCTCTCTTCGCATTTTTCAGTCCACACAAACTTCTCGGTCTTGCGAGTTAGTCGGGTCAAAGGGGCTGCTATCTTAGCAAAGTCTTGGACAAACCTTCTATAGTAGCCAGCCAATCCTATAAAACTTCTCACCTCTGTCGGAGTGGTTGGTCTCTCCCAATTTGATGCAGCCTCTATTTTGGCTGGGTCCACTAGAATGCCTTGTTCGCTAATCACATGCCCCAAAAACTGAACTTCCTTCAACCAAAATTCACACGTCGAGAACTTAGCGTACAACTTTTCTTCTCTAAATGCTCCCAATACAATCCTCAAGTGCTCTGCATGTTCCTCCTCCGTCTTGGAATAGATCAAGATGTCATCGATGAAGACTATAACACACTTGTCCAAGTATTTCTTGAAGACTCGATTCATTAAGTCCATGAAAGCTGCAGGGGCATTCGTTAACCCAAATGACATCACTAGGAACTCATAGTGTCCGTACCGGGTTCGAAAGGCCATCTTTGGTATATCTTCTGGCTTAATCTTTAACTGGTGATACCCGGTCCTCAAATCAATTTTAGAAAAATAAACTGCGTCCTTTAATTGATCAAACATGTCATCTATCTTGGGCAAGGGATATTTATTCTTGATAGTCACCTTGTTCAACTCCCTGTAGTCTATACATAATCTCATACTACCATCCTTATTTTTCACGAATAACACCGGGGCTCCACACGGTGACACACTAGGTCTTATCATCCCTTTATCCAACAACTCTTGTAACTGAGTGGCTAGCTCTTTCATCTCCACTGGGGCTAGCCGATATGGGGCTTTCAAAATTGGGGCCGTACCCGGAACTAAGTCTATAGCGAACTCGATGTCTCTATCAGGGGTAGTCCGGGAAGATCATCCGGAAATACGTCCGCGAACTCATTATCGACAGGGATTTCCTGTAGGTTTGGTGCCTCCTTCTTGGTATCCTTCACATAGGCTAAATAGGCTTCACATCCTTTACGTAACAGCTTCTTAGCTTGAATCATAGTCAGGAACTTTTGGTTTTGCCATTTTCCACTAAACACTACTTCCTCGTCCCCTGGCAGTCTCAAACTTACTTTCTTCTTTACACAGTTAATCTGGGCTCCATGGGATGTTAACCAATCCATACCTACTATTACGTCAAACTCTCCTTGTTTAAAAGGTATTAAGTCTACCCGAAAATGTTGCCCTTCTATTTCTAGGTCACAACCTGGACATACTTGGCTAACGGGAATAATTTCATGATTAGCTATCTCTATTTGCAGTCTGTCTTTCAATGGTTCAGTCTTAAGGCCTAACTGACATACAAAATCTAGAGATATGAAAGACTTGGTAGCTCCCGAATCAAATAAAACATTTGCCTTAACTGAGTTGAGTAGTAGAGTACCTGCAATCACATCCGTGTTCCTCACGACATCCTGCACCGTCATGTTAAAAGTTCTTGCAGTAGGGGCCTTGTTAGAAGCAGTTCCACTCACTCTCGATGCAGCTGGCCCAGAGGACATACATTCCCTCATTCGGTGCCCTGGTTTCCCAAACTTGAAGCAATTACCTCCGGCAATGGTGTTGTTACTAGTTCCTCGACAGGCGTTAGCATAATGTCCTGTCAGCCCACACTTGAAGCACTTTACATCCTGTAGGTTACACACGCCCGCATGTTTTCTTCCACATTTATTACATTCTGGGGGTAGGGCTCAGGATGGGGTAGAGTAAGACGATCCCTGTGGTCGGCCGCTCTGGCCCTCACTCCAACTTTCAGCTCCCTTGGTTCCAAAGTTTCCGCTGGGTTGGGACACCATTCCTCGCTTAAATTTGCTTGGAAAGCTCCCTCCCACAGAGTTTCCCTTTCGACTATCAAACTTCCTCTTCTTTCCTTCCCTCTCCTTCTGCATCTGTTCACTCCCAGCCTCAACAATTGATGCTTTCTGTACCAGGGTGGCATAGTCTATCAGCTCAAGAACCGCCACACGATTCTGAATCCATTGCTTTAGCCCTAATTGAAACCTTCGGGCCCTCTTTGCCTCAGAGTTAACATATTCCGGCACAAACCTCGACAACTCAGTAAATTTGGCCTCATACTCGGCCACCGTCATGTTACCTTGCTTGAGTTCCAAAAACTTCAGCTCCATTTGTGTCTCCATGAACCTAGGAAAGTACTTCTCCAAGAACAGCTCGCTAAACCTCTCCCAGGTCACCACACCTCTTCCTTCCAAATTCTTCTTAGCTTCCCACCAATAGTTCGCCTCACCCTTCAGAAGGTAAGTGGTGAAAACAGTCTTCTGCTCTTCAGCGACACCCAGTATCTCGAAAGATTTTTCCATTTCCTTCAGCCAGGCTCTTGTCTCAATCGGATCGGCAGTTCCTTTAAATTCTGGGGGTTTCAGGGATTTGAAGTTCCGGAAAGCATTTGCATTAGCATTTTGGGGTGGTTGCTGAACCGGGGGACGGTCCAAATTCTGCCTAAGTAACTCCATGAACTGTACCATAGGGCCTCCCCTAGGATGTTCTACCTCTCGGGTGTCATCACCAGCTTCTTCTTCTTCATACTCAGAGTCATCAAACAAGTTATGATCGTTGCCCTCACTCTCACTCAGGTTGACATTCTCCCCTTCATGGTTTTGGTGGCCTCCGGTCCCATGGTGGCTACCCTGGCCCTCAGAACTGATCGGGTGAGCTCGAGTGTTCATTCTTCTGGGTGGCATGATTCTAATAATAAAACAAGAAAGGAGTTAAGGTTTTCCAATTACCTGACAGCGTTTGCACGGGTCAGGAACGTATCGTTCCTCCACATAAGGGTGGAAGTTGCAAAAGTTTTAATAGTCCGATGCTGGAGATAAATCGTCAAAACATTTTTGGGAAAAAAAAATCTCTATGGGATGCGAAAACATTTGCAAGAGTTTTCAAAATTTCGAAACCTCAAAAATATTTTTTTTTTTTTGAAAAATTTATTTAAAAAAAATCATAGGAACATTTTTGGAAGTTGTAGAGAACAGTTTGAAGTCGCATATCGTAAATTTGAAACAACATGGTTGTATTTGTGGCTTGTAGCAATTGTATAATCACAGTTGTATATCAAAACAGTAGAGCATGGCATCGGAAAGTGAAGCAGTTGAGACAATATCAAGGAAACTGAAACTAAATAAGTACGGTACAAGGGTTATCACAAAGTTTGGATGTTAGAGCCAAATACATAGTTTCGATGTCAAAGTCTAGCAAAAGTGGAACAATAACAAGTACATCATCTGAATAGTCAGGGCTACACAAAAGTAGGGCTACATCCGTACATACTATCCGAAGTCACATCTACATATCTGTAGGTCAGTCTACTCATCCACTGGTCAGAAAGGATACCACTGCACAAGTCAACTATCCCGCAAAATTGACACACTAATGTCATCTGAACCTAGGGGACTGAGCTATCAGTAACACATCACGGGGCCGCACCGCGGCGGAGCAAGGTCCTCACTCGGGAAAATGCACGACGCACAACACGCCTAGCATCCCTAGCCTGGATCACTCCGCCCCCGCGGATCCCTAATCCGAGAATCCTCTCGCGACTCCTCCTCTCAATCCTATGGAGTCGAGCCCTAGTCCTCCTAGCAACAGCGGTTCTCATCTCAGTCTGGATCCTCAAGCGCGCCTCGCGCTCCTCCACTAGTGCCCGCCTCGCCTCGTTAAGTCAGGCCTCTGTAGAAAGTAAGTCTCGGGTCAGGAACTGTACCACGTAAGCGTGCTCAGTACCCGATACTGGAGGTAGGTCCATCGGTGGAGGTGGTATGACAGGAACAGGAGCAGGTGCAGTAGCGGTAGCAAGAGCAGGAGCAGCAGCAGGGGTATGGTCAAGCTCCTCCTCACGAGAAGTATCATCTTCGGAGTCACCGTCCGATGAAACAGGGCTCGATGACTGCGGAGAAGGTGGGGGTGACACAACACGACCCTCACCGGATCTCACACTCTCCTCATCAGTAGCTACAGGAGATGGGGTAACAGGCTCTGGCTCAGGTTCAGGCTCAAAGGGCTCCTCAACGGGATCCTCATCATCAGTATCTCCTATCAGCGTAATCCAGGGGCCGAGCTCAGAGTCAGCACCCATATCCTCCTCAGGATCCTCGGTATCTCGCATCAATGCCTCATCATGCTCTCTCTCGAAAGCCTCAGGGTCTGGTATCTCCTCCATCTACACAAGGGAAATAAGGTGGATCACTAACCATAAAGAAAGGTTTAAGAGTAGTTCCCTCACGGGCCTTAAAGTCAGGGCTATATCCGATAACCCGATTATAAACTCGATGAGAGTTCTAAGTATTATTATGGTTTTTATTAGGGTTATTATTATTGTTATTGTTATTAGGGTTGCTTTCTTAAATTACTATCGTTTCTGAGAACTGTAACCTCGCTCTGATACCATTTCTGGGACGCTCCCAGATCCGGGGTCGGAGATCTAGGCGCTCACGGTCCATTTTCCATTAATAACATACATGTTCTTGCACATAATATATAACACAGCCATCGACCCCACAATAAACTCATACCGCACACACACACAGGTTAGAGTCTCAGAAACATCACAACATTGATTAAGCAGAAATAAAAGTATTAGAGTTATTACAGACCGAATTAAATAGTATTTATGCTACCAGCAACACTTCGATATGAAGCGAAGTTGGCGGCTTGAAAGTTTGTTACGATACACTGCCTTGCACAGGTCATACTGATAAATAAAACGAACTAACAAAAGCTGCCAACCAATCCAGCTAATGGGGCCTACCGGTGGAATCTCAACTGCTGGCTCGGGTCTAGTCACCTGCTTTCGGGCAGTCTGTCTGGGTCTTGCTATTTCGCTTAGCTGTTGTGTTTGTAATTTGAAAACAAGCAAGAGTGAGCAACTATAGCTCAGCAAGAAATATATGTATAAGGTAAGCAATATAACATTTCATATGATTAGCAGTTATTAAACTCGTTTGTATCAGTCAGATATAAAATCACTTGTCATTGTTGATAAATTTCGAAGGTGCACCAATATGTGCCCTTATTTTCAAAATAAACTTGTAGTTCTAGATACTGCAGAGAGTCAACATCTTTCTCATCAAAATAGAACACTATCAGCAACTTGGCACAACAGCCTAAGAAGCAGTGTCAAAGCATTTTTCCAAAATGGAGGAATGGGACTTAAAGAAAACATAAAACCTGACAGGGATTGACGATGATCAGTCGCCACATCCAAGTCCAATAATCCGCGGGTCTTCTCTACCGGTAGAAGGATAGAAACTACATCCGTAACTATCCCCGGGTGAAAACTACATCCGTAATCACCCTCGATGAAAACTACATCCGTAATCATCCTTCGGCAACACCTGGGCCGGAATAATAATTGATGGACCGCCTGGCTCACGGCCGCTTACACATCCCGGGAATCGTTCGTCAACGATTCCCACACCTGCCAGAGTCCCTTTTTCTTTTTCTTTTAAAAACTTGATTTTGATTGAAAACAGAGTAATTGGGGTCCGACATCAGTCGACCGATGATTCTTGAAATCACACAAGAAGCAGAACCTGACCGGGGGTTTTCGAAAATGTTTTTAGTTCGGAAGAGTTCGAGTTTGAAAGTATTAAATGTATCTTGGATTGACTTCGTCTTTAAAATAATGAACGATAATTAATAATTAATATTTAAGATTTAATATTAATAATTAATATAATAATTATTCGATAAAATAAACTTTTAATTCAAGATAGGGTTTCGAGTATTTACGAAGATATGAACATAATTACTTGAGTATACGATACTCCCCGAATGACCATTCGGGTTTTCGCAATCTAGATACAATATAATAATATACCGCTCCCAGGTCAATAGTATATACGGACCGCTACGACCTCTATTGCTAGAGTCGTTGTCCGAGGAAAACATTTCAATCTAAGTTCAAGGGGTACAAACATATATGTACTTATAAAATCTCAATTGCATCAATACTTCGATAAACATAGCATTTGATATGGTTGAAAGCTACAAACACAACAGTGAAAGTCCTTGTATATGCATAAGTTTTGAAAAGTAAACTTGCCTTGGTTTGGTTGGGGTGGTCGAGCGTGCGGAGTGGAACGATCTATACATAAGCAATAACCGCTCGTTAGTACCTTAACAATATCTCTTTAATTACGGGGTTTTAGAGGGTACAAAGTTAACTTAATGACTTCGTCTTATGACTCTCTAGCCCCACTATAGGTTCATGTCATCACTCGATTATGCTCGGCACTTACTCGACTTAATTTAGTTACCACATTCGAATCATAACCATTACCCCTAGAATTATGCTCCACTAACGACTTTTTCCCTTGCGCGAAATTTACTCTAGCATTTTTATAAAATTGAAAAATTCATATTTTAATCCAATTCTTTTTGGGTAGCCTTCACCACTGCATTCCCTAACTTCTCAAATTTTTCCATGATCCCACATAAATTTTTAGGGGTTTAAACAAGGTTCACAATGGGGTCACTTATTGCAGTCCGGAATCCAGAAACACAATTTACTTCTCCGGCCATAACTTAAAATCTATACATCACCTAGTCATGAACCTTACATTTACAGAAACTACATTCAAATGTCTTTCCAACAATATATGGTAGGACCTCAGGGGACAATATTTGGGGGTTCAAAACCATGTTACAAGACAGGTCAAGTTTCTGGGAAAAATTCAGCAATCATGTTCCACTTAGATCAACCAATATTCTTAATTCCACAACACAACCAACATCTAATTCACTTAGTTCATGCTTTATAACATTCATGGAGATACATATACTATCCACAATCATAAAAATCACAATCACAACATCAAAACTCAAGATCCATATCATCCATCACTTGAACATCCAAGATTAACACAATATATACATGGATCTATCATTGAACATCATGAACACTACATGGCCAAGAGGGTTTATGATTTTTATACCTTCTTGAGTGCCTAGGAGCCTTGGGTAAGCCTTAAAAAACTCAAGAACACCTTGAATGATCTCCTACAACCCTTATAATCCAAGATCTAAAAGAAAAACTAAACATGGTTACTATTCACAATATCTATAACAATTAATATCTTGAAATTGAATGGATGAAAGGGCTTGAAACTCTTAGTATACCTTGCTTAGATGATGGTGAGAGCCTAGGAATTATGCCTTGATTTATGAGTGAGGAGAAATGGAGGAAGAAGAAATTTTTTCTTCTCCTTTTTGTCTTGGCCGAGAGCACTAGTTCAAGGGGGGGGGGAGAGCTTTTTGGTTTTTGATTTTTGTTGCTTGGTTGAATAATTGTGTTAAAAGGGTTGGGTGATACATAATGGTGTAAGTATATGCATGGTACTAACATAGGTATGGCCTCTTGTACTTCTTGTCCCCTCCTTGGAAAAAGAAATGCAACTAGTTACTATTCCTCTTCCATTTGGTTTAACTAGTTTGCTTCCTCCTAACTACTTGGTTGCATGGGACTTGCATGCAATACTACTCCTTGTATCATTATTCTTCCACCAATGCTTGTCACTTAAACTTTAATTCGTATCGTATCTTAATTAATCTCTCGTAATAATATTTTGTCGCGTAGAGATTTCCCTCGTAATCCCTTAAGTACTTATTTGTGTAATTTCCTCGAATATCCATAATTCCTCGTCATAATCCTTAATAAATCTTTTAATACCCTAATCATTCTCAAATCCCAAGTTTTATAAATCTTACTAACAATAAGACTCTTGCCTTCACAATCTTCCTTTTACCTTACATAGTGAATGCAACAACATAGTTTCTCAGACAATCAATTCCATTAATCAACAGGGATGACTAGAAAGGTTCCAAATTGACAATGTCACATGATATTAAATAAAAGAAAATATTACCAAAATTTAGGGTTCTTACAACTTACATATTTTACCGAGGTTCAATTTCAGTTACGGACTCTCGTTTACGGTTTCGAACCACTTTTAGTAAATTGGCCATAATTCCTAAACTGTAAGTCCGTTTCACATGATCTTTATATCAAAACGAATCTTATAACATAATCTATCTTATAATGGCAGAATATGAAGCTGGACAGTAAGTTATAGCTACTGTCAAACATGATTTCTTAATGTTAACGAAAATCGGGCATTACGACGGCTATAAATCGATCGTTTCAAAATTGTTTTCAACACAACCAAGCCACACCGGGCATCCATACATCTTATACACATGTTATACACCTCAATAAGTCCAGAAATATCATACTTCATCATCATGTTTATTGTATGCTAAACCAACTACAAAATCATGCTAACGTGCTTATAATTAACACTAATAACATAACTAATCTCAAGATCATCCAATAATCAACAAAACTTAAACTAAGAGCTAGGGTTTCTTAAGATGATTACCTTCCTTGGAGTATCCTAAGACCTTACTAAGCCTTGGTTTGTCCCTGTATAGCCTTAGGATTGCTTAGATCATCCAAACAAAACAAGAAATCAAAGTTAGTTTCTTGAAAGTTACTATTCATCCTAAACTTGTAAAAATCATAGAAAATCGAAAAATAAGAGTTTGGCTCTCAAATTTTTACCACATCTTGGCCTCTTCATAAGATTTGTTTTGAGTCCTATTTCATCAAATTTGAAGCTGCCTAGCTAGGGTTTTGAGCCCCCTTTTTCCGCTGGACAGAAACTGTCAAGAACAGGGAAGTTTGGTTTCTTCAACTTGGGGAAGGTATTTGACTAGGCTACACTCCTTTGTTGGCCATGAAATTTTGAACGAATCTTACCCATGGAGTGGAGAAGCTATGGTTAAAATTTGATGATTTTAGAATGGGTAGAAGTGGAGATATGAATTTTTCTTTGTGCTTGGTTCAAGCTGGGCAGTTTTGAAGAAATGGAGAGAATGGAGTTTTGCCTTGGTTGCTTTGATCTTATCTTGCATAATACACCTTATCTTCATAATATCTAGCTAAAGTGACTTTAATAAAGTGATTTGGTCATGCATTGCATCATCTTGAGCCATGTGTTTGATTCTTGTGGTGGAAGGATGTCATCCTTGCTAACTAGCTTGGTTAGCTTCCAATGATGCTAGTTTCTTTGTAACTAGCTTGGTTACATAATCTTATCCACTAGCACATGCATGCACCTTGGTTCTCTACTTGTTTCTTTGTCCGGTTATTGCTCAATTCATTGATCGTTCGTTGAAATACCTCGAAGATTTCTAGTTAGGGTTTTACTGGAAACCGTCTTAATATTTATACTATCATTCTCAATTCTCTTTAATAATTCTTGAATCCATATTCCTTAAATCTTTTCAATAATCCATTAAGTCTTTCAGTGTCCAAGGAAATCTCGGGGAAAATAAAAGTGCTATTTTTCAGAATCCGATAACTTTTACATACACTCTTTTTCCCCTTGGATCATTAATACGAACTCAGAAATCCGTTCATGGTACTTCTATATAGTGTCGTCTAATAATATTCCTATTTCCACCAAAAACACTATTCATCACTTATTCTCTCTTTATTCCTTATAATTAGAAAAATGTCCTTGCGCTTTCCCGAGCGTTCCTTAACCCTTTTTACGGAACCACTGGACTTATACTAGATATCGATTTGGATAACATGAGACTACTTCCTCTGTTCGTATGCCATATCCTACTTTCTTGACGATAGATTATTCTTACCTAAGTTGTCAACCCATTGCATTCTTCATGACATATAAATATTGGAATCCATATCCATTCCATAATAAAAGTTTTAATTCCTACCAAAAATTGGGGTTCTTACACTAATGATCTGGATGAAATATCATTAGATGCAGTTTATGGAAAATTGAGGGCTTATGAACTTGATAGGCAGTAAAAGAAGAGCAGAAGTGAAGGAAAAATTAAAACTATTGCACTTACTGCTCAACCTGAATCAAAGAATCTTCCAGAAGAACAGGCTCAGCCTACTGTAAAGGACACAAGGAAGAAGAAAAGCAAAGAAAGTTCTGAGTCAGAGACTACAGATATAGACCCTGATAACAGTGATTCTGAATCAGATATGCAGGAACTCTTTGCTATGTTTGCTAAAGCTTTCAAGAAAGGAAGATTCAACAGGAAAAGATTTAGCAAAAGACCTTTTCAAAAAAAAGAAGAGAAGAAGAGTGACAAGGGCAAAAGTACAATTATCAAGCTTGATAAGGCAAAGATCAAGTGCTTTAACTGCAATGAGCTTGGACACTTTGGTAGTGAGTGTAAGAAGCCTAGGAATTTAGGAAAGGGTAATGTACTCATGGTCACACAGAAAGATTGGGCAGATTCCAGTGATTCTGAAGATGAATTGGACTATGATAACATTGCTTTGATGACAAGTGCTTCAGACAAACCTGGCTCTCCAAAGAAAACTTCATCATCTTCTGTTAAGGTATCAATTCGCTCTCTTGATTCATTTGATAGCATAGATTCTAATGATATTAGATCCATGCTGAATTCAAGAATCTTATGACTAATTTCAGAATTCTTACTAGTGAAAGAGATGAACTTAAGATTAAGAATGATGAATTAGTTAGTAGAAATAATATTCTTGAATCTGAGTTAATTCAAATGGAACATTATAGATTAGATTCTGATAAGGCTAAGCATGATTATAGTGTTATTCTTGAGGCTTATGACTATGTCAGAAAGGATCTAGAGGAAGAGAGAAATAGGTTTAATTCTTGGAATACATTTTGCAAAAAGACTCATGACATTATTAACAATCAGATACCTGGTAAGGTTAATGGCTTAGGTTTTGACAAGGATAAGAATGAAACTCCTGTAGCTATTGTCTTGGATAATAGAAAAGTAGAAGCTAGCACATCTAAATCTAAAGGTAAGAAGGTAGTTTCTAAACCTAAACATGTTAAGTTTGTTAATAGTTCAGATGAGAAAGTGTTAGAGAAATCTAAGAATGTCAACATAGGCTTTTTGTCTAAGTCTCAGTGGAAACAGAGACTTGAAGGTCTTTCAGAGTCTAACAAGACCAAGAGAAATAGGAATGGAAAAGAAGGTATTAACAAAGAAAATAATTCTAAGAATGTACCTGATGCACCTAGGAAGAAATGCTATAAATGTGGTAATCATAATCATTTGACCCTAGACTGCAATCAGAAACCTTCTTGGAAAACTGAGTCTAGATTCCCCAAGACTCATAAAATTCAATACCAACCACAAAAAGCTTGTTATCATTGTAATAGTTTACTTCATTCCATTTATATGTGTAGAGAATATCATGAACTGTATTATGACTATTATTCCTTAAAATCTGAAACTCGTAGTCACAAACAGTATGTGAAATCAGAGTCCAAGGTTGACTCTGAGATAGGTAACTCAAAAGTAAAATTTTCAAAGCATGTTACTTCTAAATCTAGTAAGAAAGGATCTAATCAAAGTTGGGTCCCAAAAATTTCTAACTAATTACTTTTTGTTTGCAGGGCACAGGAAAAAAGCATTCAATTATCTTGGACAGTGGATGCTCTGGACATATGATAGGAAAGAAGTCCCTGCTTACAAAGTCTGAGAGGAAAGCTGGCCCAGTGAAATCTTTTGGAGATGGCAATAAAGGAGAAACTCTGAGATATGGCTCAATTATTTTGGGTAATGTCATCATAGAAAATGTAGCACTGGTTGAGGGCTTGAAACACACACTTTTAAGCATAAGTCAACTAAGTGATAAAGGTTACCAATCAATCTTTGACAGTGAAGGATGCAAAATCTTGAATATGAAGAATGGAGACATTGTTCTAACTAGTCAGAGACATGGTAACATTTATGAAGCCAGCTTGAGTGATTCAACTAAAGGAATTGTCAGATGTCTTTACAGTAAGGCATCAAATGAAGAAAGCTGGAATTGGTACAAGAAGCTCTCACATCTCAATTTCAAGAAGCTTAATCAACTTGTTAAGCACAATCTTGTGAGAGGCCTACCTCAGGTGAATTTTGTACAAGATGGACTTTGTGATGCTTGTCAACTTGGTAAACAGAAAAGAACCACTTTCAAGAGCAAGACAGAAAATTCAATTACTGAACCATTTCACATGCTGCATCTTGATCTATTTGGTCCAGTGAATATTATGTCTATTAGCAAGAAAAGATATGCTCTAGTTATAGTGGATGATCACACAAGGTTCACATGGGTGTTCTTTCTCCAAAAAAAAAAGATGAAGCTCCTCAGCAAATCATTGAACTTGTCAAGAATATACAGAATAGCTCTAAGTACAAAGTCAAAGTACTAAGGAGTGACAATGGAACAGAATTCAAGAATTCTACTATAGAGGAGTATTGTGCAGACAATGGAATCTCTCAACAGTTTTCTGCACCTGGTACACCTCAGCAAAATGGTGTAGTAGAAAGAAAGAACAGAACTCTCATAGAGGCAGCAAGAACCATGCTTGCAGATGCAAAGCTTCCAACCTACTTCTGGGCAGAAGCTGTCAACACTGCACGTTTTATTCAAAATTGCACCTTGGTGAATAGTCATGGAAAGACTCCCTATGAGCTGATTAAAGGAAAGAAGCCAAGTGTGAAACATTTTCACATCTTTGGATGCAAATGCTATGTCCTGAAAGTTCATCCAGAACAATTAGGAAAATTTGAAGCCAAGTCGGATGAAGCAATCTTTCTAGGATATTCTACATCAAAGGCCTTCAAAGTATATAATCTCAGAACTCACATTGTTATGGAATCAATTCATGTTGCATTTGATGATAAGAAATTTGGAATTCTGTGTAACATCCCTATCCGAGTGTACATATTTATTTCTAATAAATAGAATTGTTTATTACTAATACGATTCATAAGGCTTAAACTTCGTTAAAACATTATTAATGTACGAAGAAAATGAATAGTAACCCAGGGGATGAAGAGTGATTTTGGTGTGAAATTATTATTTGAGATTATGATAGAGGATATTATATGAGGGACTTTAGTCTTATACGATATTTGAGGATTAGACTCCTAAGTATTTATTAAGGAATTTAGAACGTTTTATAGTAGGTAGTTGAACTTCTGAGATTCATAGAAAACGATCCGTAAGTCAGAACCTCGCGTATAAATACTCTACGAAGGTATGAATGAGAATTGAATTAAGAAGATATGAGGAGTATTTATTGAGGAACCTATTTGAAGAGCTATTTAAAACTCATAGATAAGTGAATAGTAGGGATGAATAGTAAAAGTTTTCGGACTACCTTTGAGTCCATTTTTCAGAGGTAGCTTGCATATATTAAATGAGGATTTATCACGACATTAGAAGAAATTTTGGGATTAGAAATCATTAACTTATCCTATTAAGATCATTAGGGCCGAATCTTATTATTAAAAAGAAATAAGATGAAGCTTGTTAGTATATAGAAGTGAGTCTTGCTTTGAAAGATTGGAAAGTCAACATGTCAAACCTTGGGCGCCAAGTAGTGGGATTAAAGAGATAATTGTTAACAAGTGTATTAAAGAAGCCAAAGTCACTATACATCTTCATTTTTTTATGAAAATTCGAAGTGAAACTCCATGGAAGAGCTTGGTTTCAAAAATTCATAACTAATTCATTACTTGCTTGATCATTGCGTGTAACCAGTCAAAATGACCGTCTCATCCTCTAGTTTGTGTACAAGTAATCCTACAACAAACCATCCACAAACACTACCTCAAGGATCTAAAGTTTCAAACACTACACAATAAATTGGCTATTGCAACCATATTTCTAAAAGTTTGTTAAAAAACGTTGCTATTGAGAAACCAAATCACATCAATTGCAATGCCTTTGAAAAGCGTTGCAATTGCACTGAAAAAATTTAAGAGAGTTAAAAACATTCATTCTATTGCAACAATTTTCTTAAATCGTTGCAGTATATTTAATTTTTGGGCCCAAAAAATTGGCGGGTTTCTAAAATGTGTTGAAAATGTTGAGCGGGATCTTTACATTTTTTTGCCGGCTTACCAAAAATAACAAAAGAAAAACGAAAAAAGAAACAAAATTTTCTCCCTACCAATATTCAATCACTCTTACTGGCCACTACCAATATTCATATCATCTTCATCGCTCCCTACCATCTTCAATCCATCGCTGTTTATAACTCACCTTACGATTTTCTCCATCGCTGTTCTCTTCTCTACGATTTTCAGTAGCTGGGTTTGTCTCTTCGCTGGGTTTCGAATTGGCAATCGGTTTGTTTATCTCTTCCTCTAAACACGTATAAATAAACATGAGTAACTTGGGTTTCGGTTTGTTCTCTATCACTCTGCAATCGATTTGTTTTATTACTCTGTTCTTCTCAATTTTATGGTTCTATTTTGAAGTTTTGGGGGTTTTATTTTAGGTGTTTTCATTTAATTAATTTTCGCTTCTGTGCGATTCAGTCAAGTCGTTAATTGATCGATATGGGTTTTTTTTAATTTGGTATGAATTATAAAGTCTTCATGTTACTTGGGTTTGATGTTTGTTTTTAAAATTGATTCCAGATTCAGTCTTTTGGTCTTGAAAACTGATTTTGGAGTCAAACTTCTCACCGGATTCATATCTCTCAGCCTTGGTATTACAATTGATTTGTGTGTGTTAGGGGTTTAAATTGGATTTATTTTGGGTATAACTTGTTAGTTTTTGATTTATCATTCACTTTTTCGATTACTATGGACTAGAACTAGATTTCAGATTTTTGAAATTATCTATAATTTATATTTGTTCATCACAGTTGCATGGGTTGACAGTTCTGATGTGGCCAATTATTGTCATCGAAAGCATTATTATGGCTATATTCTCTAGCTTTTTCATAGGATTGTATGGCGCAGTGATAGTATATCAAGTTTGGTGAAATCTAGTGAATACTTTACTATTGTTAAATACACGAATTCAACTGCATCACCATGAATTCATCATAAATGTAGGAACGTTCTTTTCAAAGAGGTCTTGCTTATGTGATTGCAATGGTTGCTGAATTTGACGAATACACGAATGATTGGTATGTCCCAAAGTAATTAGTTCTCAATTATCGATACCTTGTACCTTTTGAAATGTATATATTGGTATGTCAGAGCAATGCTGCTATAGATCTTCCTCTGTGTTCTAGTTTTAAATGTTGCCATCACCTTTCTCACAGCCAGGCCCAGATATAGAAAAAAGTTATCTACTTCAATTGACCCTTTTGTTGGAGTACATCACTCAGCTGATGGTCCTTGTATTGGCTCTGTTTTAGAGAAGCACCGCCAATTCTTATGGCAAGCCTGTCATCGAGAAGATCGGTCAGGGAGACTATATATAGGAAGTGAAAATGGTTCAGGTTTGCTTGATGTAGTTAGGGCTAAGACTTTTTATGCTGGAAAAGCCAATGCTAATGTTGCAGGTATATAGTCTGATAACTATGTGATGGTTTCTAAGTTTTTTTTGTTTTTTTTACATTGAAGATTAATTTGTGTACTTGAAATTCTTCGTTTCAGAGGTAAATGTGCCAGTTTTGGTGGTCATGCGGGCATAACCAGACTCGTTTTGTTATGACATCTTTGTATAATTGAGTGTTTATAATACTTGTATGATCAGCACTTTGTAATTATGCTTATATGTGATTTCCATTAGGCTACACCAACAGCGAACTTGTCTGATGAAGTATTAACAGCTCTTACAAAGCGTACACAAGATGGTGGGACAGAAGTTGTGGAAGCCAAGGCTGGAAAAGGTTCAGCTACACTCTCCATGGCATAAGTAAATTTAATACGTATTTGACCGCTTTCATATGTACCATTATTTAACTTTACACTTGTGCAGTTGCGCCTAATGTTTTGTCTCCTGGTACTTTATGCAAATAAACTATAGAGTTTGTGACATGGGTTAGATAAATTCATGTGTAATAGCAAATATGTCAGTCGGTTGAAGAGATGTCTAGAGTTCCCTTTTTATGTTTATTTATGCGCAGTCCAGTTCAAATTATGTGCCCTTAAGGTTTCTTATTGTAAAAGTGTAGATTTTGGTGGTGGTAAATCAAAGTGTAGGGAAGTAAGAACTTATGTAATTAGGCTGCTTACAAGTAGGCAGTAGATGTTTTGCAATTACACGTGAAAATTTAAGATATTTTCTTTCTACCCTTCTTCCTTTAAAAAAATTAATTTTTACACCGTACCTTTTTTTTGTACCTGTTATATGTTGTTCGACATTCTGTAAAGATATTTTAGAACTTGTAACATCGGTTGTGTTTCTACAGTTATGCAGGAGCTTTATTTGTCGATGCTTGTTTGAAAGGACTTAATGGAGTTCCAGATGTCGTTGAATGCTCATTTGTACAGTCGTATAAATCCAGAGAACAACAAAGAGGAATATGTGAGGGATCAGCTGAACAGAGGCATTGTACCACAAGATATTGATGTGCACTGTCCGGCAAGTCTAATTAAGGCTTGGTTTAGGGAACTTCCTTCTGGTATTCTTGATGGACATTCACCAGAAGAGGTATTGCGGTGCAATACAAAGGAGGAATCTGTTGAACTTGTGAAACAGTTAAAACCAACCGAGACAGTGCTACTCAACTAACATATGTACAATATATGGAAAAAACAACCGGCATATGTAAGAACCCCAAATTTTGGATATAATTAAAACTTTTTATTAATTAATGATAAAATGAGGAACAATGATTCCGACAACAAGGTCACCAGCTCTAATGAATGGTGGTTTCAAAGAACAATGATTGTAATGAATGGATATTGCTTTGGACAATGATCCTGATGCATTGGTATATTGTCAGAATAGAGTAATTCGATGGTTGAGGACCTAGATAAGAATAATCTACCATCCAGGAAGGAGCTAATGGATCCTTGAAGGGAAATGAGTACGTGCATAGTGTTTCCCGTACGTGCATAGTGTTTCCCGTACGTGCATAGTGTTTCCTGTACGTGCATAGTAATTTGGTGGATGAATAGTGATTTTGTAAGTTGGAAAAATTTTCACGCCACCCTATGTACGGGACGTGATATGGATGTTTCGAAGTCATATTAGTAATACGCGGAGGAAATAAGTGAATGCAGAGACGATCGGAATTCAGAAATTCCAAATTCTTTTTCGGTATAATATTTGACCGGACAGTGGATTAAACATTATTATAATCCAAGAATTGAGATATTAACTTTGAGAATTTGATATTTTGGGATGTTATTATATTTGATTTAAGAATGAAGGTAGGAAACCACTGAGGCAGTGAAACAAGCGTTCTAGAAACCGCTAAAACGTTATAACGAGATTAATCAATAAAGCGAACGAATCCTAGATTACGGATTAAGTTCGTATCGAGATTAAATATCCTACATGGTCATCACGAGGATTATATTAAGGATTGGGGAAGGTATTATGAATATCGAGAAATTTCCCAGTAAACCCTAGAGGTGAAACTACTTAGTTGTTCGTCCGAACGATCAATGAATTGAGCAATAAACGGACAAAGAAACAAGCAGGGAATCAAGATACATGCATGTGCAAGTGATAAATATCTAGTAACTAGCAAGGAACTAGATCAATTAGAATGCAACCAAGTACTTAGCACACAAACCACTTGGTTAGCCTTAAACCACCAAAATATCAACACTTGTCCAAGCAAATTACATCATCCATTACCTCACCACTTTATTAAAGCAGCCAAGGAGGAGATATTATCCAAAAACACTTCACTTTATGCATTATTATCCAAGAGACAAGCCAAGCAATACAAACTCTCTCCAAGAACATTACATTCGGCTTTTAGCTTAATTCAAAAACAAAAATCCACCTTCCACTCCTTGTTTGATCTTGTAATTTTTAAGGTGAGTCCTATATTTCAAGAAAGTAATCTCCTCAAAATTTTAGCTTCAAACTCCTTTGTTTCCATTTTCAAAAAAATCAAGAAAGAGGAGGGTGAATAGTGCTTTCATGAAACTAACTTTGATTTTCTTGATTCTTTTGAATGATCCAAGCTTTGTTAAGGTGTTCTAAGGAATGATCAAGATTTATCAAGGTCTTACATACTCCAAGGAAGGTATAAACTTCAAGAACCCTAGTCTTTGATTTGAGTTTTAATGGAGTTTTGGATGAGTTTTAGTGTTGTATGCATATTTAGAGTACTAGATCTATGTGTGGGTTTTATGAGAAGATAGCATAGCTTATATGAACGGAAAGACATTGCTTGGTCTTAGTTCAAGGATAAATAACATGTATGTGTGATTTGGAGTGGATGGTATAATAATTGGAGGGTTTTGATTTTTGAATTATCCGAGTTATAGCCGTCGTAATGCCCGATTTTCGATAATCTTTAAAAACCCTGCATTGAAGTAGCTTGAACTCACTGTCCAGGGTTGTATTTTGCCATGATAAGATAGATAATGTTCCAAGCTTCGTTTTGATATAAAGAACGTGTTAAACGGACTTACGGTTTAGGAGTTATGGCCGATATACTAAAAGTAGTTCGAAACCGTAAACGAGAATTCGTAACTGAAATTGAACCCTCGTAAAGTACGTAAGTCAGTGGCGAATCTTCGTAATTAAATACTGGAGGTAAAAAGGAAGGTGTGAGAGAAAACCGTATGTCAAAAGGATCGTTTTTCGATTTATTAAAAATATTCGAATCGAGATTAAACGCGAACGAACCCCTAAAAGACGACTCGTTTATAACTTCGTTAAAACACTTAGAAAACGAGCGATAAAACTTGGAGTATAATATTGGTTCGTAACAATCGACTTTCGGACTTATATGACTTAAGTATATGCCAAGTATAAGTACAGTGACATGTCGTATTAACGAACGAATGTCGGGTCGGATCGATGATAAAAGAAATCCACAAAAAGGGGTATAACGAGATAACTCGAAAACGTGTTTCGATTTAAGTATAACTTACCTTTAAAGTTTTAAGTGATTAATCCCGAATGCCTTGGCTATTTATAGATCACCGAGCTGAACCGGGACCCGCTACCACTACCCCTTACCGTACTCGACTACCAGGCAAGTTTCAATTCCCTTCTTTTAGGCTGTTGTTGTGATTGAATACATATATATGTTTTCTGTTATACATATGCCATAGCATGCATGCCTACTTTCAAGTTATATCGTTATGCTTGTTCCCTGATCGTTTATTGGCTTATAAATTAGATAGCTAACGTATCAATTATAAGCCGGTTATTGTAAGGCCCTCATAGAAGGGCGTATCCATCTTATTCATCAAATATAGACCGGGAGTCAATAATTCTTGACATATCGAGATTACCTCGAAAGAAAATATCTAAGTAAATATTTTCCATTATTCGGGCGACGAATATTATTTGAATATTTGTTCGAGATTATTTATTTAACGATCCCTACTTCAAATAATTATTTGAACGTAACTATTCGACGAATAATATTTTTTTTAATATTCATTCAGAGTCGAATTATTTATCGATTATTATTTCGAATATTCTTCTAAAGGTTGGACTACTAAATGAATATTATTTGGATATTCATTTAGAATATTATTCATTAAATGAATATTACTTTTGAATATTCATTTAAGATAGTAATTACCTGATGAATATTATTTTAATGTTCATCTGAAGCTTGATTTATTTATCGAGTCTTATCTCGAATATTCCTTTAAAGCTTGGATTACTAAATGAATATTACTTGATATTCATTTAGAATATTATTCATTAAATGAATATTACTTTTTCAATAAACATTGAAATTCCTAATTAATTATGAATATTATTTTGAATATTCATCCAGGGTTCTATTTAATCATCGAATATTATTTTAAATATTTTAAATATTCCTTTCAGGTCTTATTAATTAATGAATGTTATTTTGAATATTCATTTGAATATTTAATTACGCAATAAATATTCTCTCGATATTTCTTCAAGGATTATTTGAGAAATACTCTGATTAAAGATATTCTTTCATATTCCTAAATATTCTGTAAAATATTTTAATAAATATTCTCTGAATATTTATTCCATACTTAGAATAACCTCGATAAGGTTTATCTTCTTCGATTATTACGGAAAATATCTCGGAGTCATATTATTATTAATCTTATATCAAGAAAGGTTCTCAGACATCATTCTTCTTTGAGTCTACCTCTCTAATAATAAGGGAACCTTACTTGGAAAATGTTATTTATCTTGTCGACTTCCCGGTCATAAAGTATTCTCTCCACTCGCAACTCGGAGGCTATTGACTTATCAAGTCATTGTTTACCTTCTCATCTTTCGAGGGGTAAGATGTTGGAACAAGTTGATATCCGTTACCAAGTAATAGCTTGGGAGTTATTGGTAAATTTTCCTTTCCAACTAGATACGACTACCTTCTGGAGTCTTATCAACAAGTATTATACTTAAGGAAAGGGGGACGAACGTTACATTCAGAATCATGAATTCTATTTGAACTAGGAGTCGTGTAAGAGGCCGAGTAGCGCCGGTCCATCCCCTTTGGCCCAACCGTTGGCCGGGGAGAGCTAGTAAGGCGGTATACAAGTAAAGCCGTCAGTTCTTCCTTCTACCGGTAGTAAATCTAAATTGAGCTGTACGATCTCGACTGATCATCAAGATCGGAACAGCGGGCGCGGTGAATACTCCATCATTGGTTCATCATCCAAACTTATTTATTTCCTGCAACATGATTACTGTTGGCAGAGCTGGAAAAGTGTTCATAACTGGAATTGCAATCTTTTCATGCAAGTTCCTCCTTTTTAATAACAATGAGAATATCTCGCTTACTTTTGATGTAGCAGATATTTCTACAAACAAATACTTTTAGTTACCTTGTAACTTCATCGTTCATATTATACTGGCATCATTCCCATAAATGCATGGCATATGGTTTGAAAGATACTTTTGAACTGTTATACAGTATCGTTCAGTTATATATTATTGTTGGTGGGCTATTGCTCACCCTTGCTTTATTATTATATCACAACAATAGCTAGACCAGATGACTCGCACAAGGCGCACTCGACGCGGGCGAGGACGATGAGACTACCAGAGCTGAAGAAGAAGCTATTGGTAGGATATATTTATTCTTTCAGTACCAAGAATATGGTCTAGTATGACTTATGTAAATGGATGGCAAAGAGTATGTATTTATATTGAAATTCTTTTGGATTGTAAGAACTCATAATGTGATTAATAAAAATTTGATTGTTACTCTGATTTCATCTCTGGGACTATAACGGGTGTGTTTTATATTGTTGTGTTGGGTCATAGAGACGTAATTTATTTTATGTTAAGGAAAGTTCAATTGTTGTGGACAGAATTGGAAACCGTAACCACCGGATCCCGGATCCCGGATCTGGGGGTGTTACAGAAGTGGTATCAGAGCGTACGTTATAAACCCCAGAGATGAGGCGACGTTAAAACAATAAATTCACTAAGATAATAAGAACTCTTGCCAAGTTCATAGTCGGACTACTTAATGTAGTGATGACATATAAAACCCTTATGGGAACTCTTAAGTATCGTGATAGTAACTTAGCCCGATATCGTATTGACGAGTAAGGCGACAGACCTTGAGGCATACGAGCAGCAGCGCGATGATGCTTTATTATATGCTGAAGATCAGCGGGTAAATTCAATAGAGTACCCTACTGGAGACCCGAAAGAGGTTCCAGCAGATAAGGAAAATCTTGTTAGGATAAGGAGCTTACCCTCGAGGAATGAGGGCTGTAGCCAGAAAGACTGAGATGATTAAGGTATATTGCTCAGAAAAGTGGGCATAAAGAACTAAGCTATTAGCAAGAGAACTGAAGATTCATGTGGGATTCGTGGCTGGACTACTGGAGGTAGTACCAGCAAGTAAGACGGATTTGAAGAATTACTTGAGATCTTATACGGGAGTAGATGAGAATCATAAGAGACTTTCATATTAACGAAAAGAGTGCTAGAAGGATGTATGATTATCAAAGGCATCGATATAAGGCGAAGAGCAGAGTCCCTAGGAATAGTTGAGAAGAGGCAGTAAGTGCCATATCATTTGATAAATGAATAAGTATGAATATTGTCAGTAATAATTCGCCATGAGAAGGCAGATGTCATAGGTTTTAATTTATGGAACCAAATTGAGGTTGATGAAGTTGTTTTATTCAGGAAAATGTCCATTTTAGGAATGAATCAGTTAGAAAGTGAAAACATTGGGAAGTGACAGCATGATTGGATAAAGTTATATAAGGAAGTAGTAAGCAAGACAATGATCTCAGAACCTACCGGAAGATAAGACCAGTGAGTCAAGATGAACTCGTAATGAGACTATCGTCACAGACTAAGTATAGGGTTAATTTAACTCAGTGAAATGATGAACCAGAAACGTTAGATGCATGTGATTCAGAGGAATATTAAATTCTTTCTTTTCTTTGAATGGATTATAGTAGTTACCTTAAGTTTACTCCGACGCGAAATTATAACGGATCAAGTAATACGATCAGTAGTTAAAGAGAAAAATGTGAGAAAATCTTCCTGGAGCTAAAAGATGAAATTGGTAATGACCAAGAATTTGCATTGTTTAATGGAAAAAGGGAGACTTTGTGCTTCCAACGACGCTTTGCATAAAAGATTAGGATGTGTGCTTGCACAACACGACAAAGTACTTGCGGATGCATTCGGATAGCATGGTTCACCAGGTTCGGATGGCCTTAGTAGTGCCAATTTTTGTGGAACAACCAACTCCGACGGTAATGTTCCTTCTGAGACTGGTAGTCAGGTAGACTGACATTTGGTAATATTGAATATCAGGACGCATAGGTATCAGGACGTTGTGACAAGTTTCAGTTTAAAACTGTTAATTCCCTTCTAAGGGATGTATATAATTGGTTCCTCTCCAGGGGTTAAATTTCCAACCCGATGACGATTATTTCGTTAATTATGACTGCTTACGGTTCTACCTACTAGGAGGTTCATAGAACTATTCCTCAGGTTTCAAAACTGGTCTCCTTAGTGTTACCGGTCGATGGATAGATTGACCAAAATTTCCCTAATTCTGGGAAGAACTTCAACGAATTTTGGTAAACCTTGTCTTTCTGATTATCAGAGAACATCATGGAAGAGAGTAGAAACTGGGGCAAACCCCGTGAATTGGGTAAGGTAGCCGCTACATGGGTTGGTGGACAGACCCCGGTTATCGCGATTGATTGTAGAAATACGATGATGAAGTGAGATTGGACGAAAACAGGAAATGTAAGTAAGAAACCAGCCGGACTGAGAAACTCCGAGATTGACTTAAGTGAAAAGGCTGTTATGCCAGGAATGGTAAGCTTGCGTGGCACGTGGTATTGATAAGAATAGTTGAAAAGATAAAAATAGAGGAAAGGTGACCAGAGACGGTGCCGAATAGTCGATTAAGACTTATATGAAGTAAAGTTTTGGAAAGGTAGAAAGGTATCAAAGAAGAAGACACTATGCCGGCAATTGCTAGAAAAGTAATGCTAATTAGCCAACCCTTAAAATCATATATTTTTTATTTTAGTGTGGCCAGTTGAGGCCAAGTCACAACGGACTATAAAGTGACTAGACCAGCAATGAAAAGACAAAGCAGGGTTGCTTCTAAGTAAGCACCGACTGCAAGGGCTTCTGATATAAAGGAAATATTAATGAGATCGTAGGAATCTTCTACTAAACCCTTTGCAACCCATGTTTGATGGGGAATTTACTAGACCTTTTTGGGGATGGGGTAACCCGTACTAAAGTGACTCATGTGTATATGGTTGTCCAAGATTACGAGTAAAATGGAAGTATAGTGACTTGAGATGTATGATGTTAGGGTATCATGAATACCATGAACATACTACGACTAATGGAAGTAAACAACGAAGGTTCATGAAGAGAGTATGGAAATGGTCAGAGATGGATCAGTATGCTGTAGAAATTTTGTCTAAGGCAAGTACATTTGAGAAGAACGAAAAGTACTAAGAGATTCACGTTGAACTCGACCAACATCTTCCAAAACATCCTTGCTACCATTACCAAGTTCTGTAAGAGAGCAGATAGGCATACGTTGCCTTTTGGAAGTCCAAATAGGCTGACAACTATCTGAAAGAAGAGGGTGGCATTAAGTTACCAATCGATTATCAAATGAGAACAGTTGAAAAGAGACCCTTATTAAGGATACATGATTTGATTGCCAATTATAGGATGCAGGAATTCCTTGGCAGTTGAATTAAGGATAAGATATCCATAAAGTAAGGCAAACCCTGGGGAATGCACAAGGGATGGCACTAACCCTAATAAAGACATTGTGAATTCGGATGATATGAGTTGGATTTGCTAAAGCAACAATGACCTGTACAGATTATTAAAAAGAGTTCTGGAAAGAACAGAGATAGAATTATTAGAGTATTGATCAAAGACGTTTTGATATACCCTGTACCTAGAAAATACAGGAGGAATGATGAGGACGACCTAACAAACCTTACAAGGAAAAGCTAATATTATGAGTTTCCAACTAGAAGTTTGGAAGAGAATGTAAGACACAATAACAATATACCAGATGATGCATGTATGAACCCTGAGGGAGTATGGATTGAACCTATAAAGGTTGAGATTATCCTAAGATAAGGAAAGAACTAAGAAAAGAAGTATCCCAAGTAGGAGTGGGAATAAACGTGATAAAGTTCCCACGGGTAGATGGAGGCAATGACTTATGGATGATAGATATATTTTCTCCTTCAGCAGAGCTTAAGGTAGAATGCTTTCACGCAACAGTGATGGGAATGAGGTAGAAAAAAAAAATTGAGTTGGAATGTATCCAGAAAACATGGATTACAAGGAATTATTATTATCAGGAAAGGCCAATGAGGTGGCCGACAGTCTAAGTATAAAGGAATAATTACAAATGTTCATACCAAAGAAACAGAATGATATTTGGAAGGACCTTGAAAGTCATATCGGAGTGGAGGAATTTACATTCCCTCTGATGACTGTGCAAGAATCGACGGTAATAATAGTTTAAGTAAAGATTCGATTCCTGATGGAGTCTTAAGCATATTATATACCTTAGAAGGTCCCGTTTGGAGGTAAACCAGGACCTTGATACAAAATTTACGAAGTAAACCATTAAATTTCCAGTCTTTTATGGAAGATGCATAAGTGATAGTTTCATCAACCGGACCTAGCTGCGATGCATGAAACTCTTCTGCAATTCTATCTACTTCATGTAATACCTACATCAAGTTCAGGAAGTGTTCCTTATGGATAAGGAATAGTGATTACTTGTCTCCCTGAAGAATTTGAAACCCGTAGGGTTAGCTATTAACGCACTACGTAAACAACAAGCGATGGTGATTCTTCTAAGAAAGTAGATGACAACGTAAAGATAAAGAACGTGCTGCTATTGATCAGCTAAATAACATGTTGATGAATGAGAAGCAAGTTTGTGTTAGTGTATTTCTGCGCAAACAAGATAGAGAATATGAGGTTGATGATTCATGATGCTAAATGTATTCCCGTAGAAAGAATTAATGAGACTTGGAGGGTAGGGCAGTTGAGCCCGAGACTTATTGGGCCATATGAGAGTTTAAAGGTGTTCGGAAGGTAGCATTCGAGCCAGTTTTACCCCCCAAAACTTATAGCATGATCGTAACATGTTTCATGTGGCAAGGCTACGCCAGTAAAATGCAGATGCTCGATAGATGATAAGAATACGAGCAGGTAGATATACGACCTGGTCTGACTTACGAAGAACAACCTGTGGAAAATCACGGATAGAAAATAGCAAGTGATGAGAAGTAAGGTTGGCAGAAGTAGATTATATTGAATCTAAGTTAAAGGGATCGGCCAGATTCAATTCGGAGAATTTAAATTGGAATAATGTGATGATTATAGAGTAAATGTAACGGGATACCAATAAGGAGGTACCAAGTGCAAAAGATGTCTCAATAAAGAGATGAAGAGGAAGTAAATAACAGAAGTAAATAAGAATCAGATAATAAGAAGGATGTGATTGATAAAGAAAAGACTGGGAAAGCAACTATGGAATATGAAGCAAGGAATGTTATGAATGGATTAATAAAAAAAGGTTTTCTGATGAATTCTCGGGATGACAACCTGATAGTGTTAATATTCTAGATATGAAAAAGCTAGTAGCGTGACATGGAATGTCAGTAACAATGATGTCAAGTGAGAAATCTAAGATTTAACCGGAAAGGTTGAAGAATTTCCCGAATGTGAGTATCGCTAAGATTGAACAAGAGTATTTGTCCATAGAATAATGGACAAAGCAGCAAGATATGTTGACACGTGAGATTGCGATCAAATAGCATTGGATATAATTATGATTAATTTCTTCTTTGATAAACCTCTATAGTTCAGAGGTAAATTCTGAGTATGATATTCTACAATCATGAAAGCTTTCTATAATCCTTTAGAACTCTTTTCTCTTCTTTTCTCTTATTCATCTTCTTTATGAATTGAGAAGAACAACCCTTTTAGGAGGGGAGGTACTGCTACGTGACTATCTGTCTATGTGATAGAAGTCTAAGTGGAATACCATGACTTGTTTAATTGCGTGTCAAGTACTAAAGGCTGGCCCCCTTCTGTACTAACTATGCAATATAACAAATGTTCAATTGATCATAGTGATCTCTCAATAAATCTTTTCACTTCTCTATATTGATCGAGATTGTGAAGATTAAAGCGATTAGGAAATGCACAGTACGAGCGAGGTTACCTCCGAATTCGTAGGGTGATAGTGATACCAATGTTACTGCAGGTATCAATAAGGATAAGACTGAGTAAGAGTATAACCCGGATAGTGAGTTGTACGAAAAGTAGCAACGTTGATGGAAAAAGGATACAGTATGGATTGTAGCACTAGAAGATGTGCTGAGGAAGGGTAAAACGACTAAGAATTGACCGGGAAGCTAAAAAGTGAACGACAGGCAAACGACTCTTTGCTTCCTACCTGATTCCGGGACGGATTCCTTTTAAGGAGGAGAGACTGTAAGAACCCCAAATTTTGGATATAATTAAAACTTTTTATTAAGTAATGATAAAATGAGGAACAATGATTCCGACAACAAGGTCACCAGCTCTAATGAATGGTGGTTTCAAAGAACAATGATTGTAATGAATGGATATTGCTTTGGACAATGATCCTGATGCATTGGTATATTGTCAGAATAGAGTAATTCGATGGTTGAGGACCTAGATAAGAATAATCTACCATCCAGGAAGGAGCTAATGGATCCTTGAAGGGAAATGAGTACGTGCATAGTGTTTCCCGTACGTGCATAGTGTTTCCCGTACGTGCATAGTGTTTCCTGTACGTGCATAGTAATTTGGTGGATGAATAGTGATTTTGTAAGTTGGAAAACTTTTCACGCCACCCTATGTACGGGACGTGATATGGATGTTTCGAAGTCATATTAGTAATACGCGGAGGAAATAAGTGAATGTAGAGACGATCGGAATTCAGAATTTCCAAATTCTTTTTCGGTATAATATTTGACCGGACTGTGGATTAAATATTATTATAATCCAAGAATTGAGATATTAACTTTGAGAATTTGATATTTTGGGATGTTATTATATTTGATTTAAGAATGAAGGTAGGAAACCACTGAGGCAGTGAAACAAGCGTTCTAGAAACCGCTAAAACGTTATAACGAGATTAATCAATAAAGCGAACGAATCCTAGATTACGGATTAAGTTCGTATCGAGATTAAATATCCTACATGGTCATCACGAGGATTATATTAAGGATTGGGGAAGGTATTATGAATATCGAGAAATTTCCCGGTAAACCCTAGAGGTGAAACTACTTAGTTGTTCGTCCGAACGATCAATGAATTGAGCAATAAACGGACAAAGAAACAAGCAGGGAATCAAGATACATGCATGTGCAAGTGATAAATATCTAGTAACTAGCAAGGAACTAGATCAATTAGAATGGAACCAAGTACTTAGCACACAAACCACTTGGTTAGCCTTAAACCACCAAAATATCAACACTTGTCCAAGCAAATTACATCATCCATTACCTCACCACTTTATTAAAGCAGCCAAGGAGGAGATATTATCCAAAAACACTTCACTTTATGCATTATTATCCAAGAGACAAGCCAAGCAATACAAACTCTCTCCAAGAACATTACATTCGGCTTTTAGCTTAATTCAAAAACAAAAATCCACCTTCCACTCCTTGTTTGATCTTGTAATTTTTAAGGTGATCCTATATTTCAATAAAGTAATCTCCTCAAAATTTTAGCTTCAAACTCCTTTGTTTCCATTTTCAAAAAAATCAAGAAAGAGGAGGGTGAATAGTGCTTTCATGAAACTAACTTTGATTTTCTTGATTCTTTTGAATGATCCAAGCTTTGTTAAGGTGTTCTAAGGATTGATCAAGGTTTATCAAGGTCTTACATACTCCAAGGAAGGTATAAACTTCAAGAACCCTAGTCTTTGATTTGAGTTTTAATGGAGTTTTGGATGAGTTTTAGTGTTGTATGCATATTTAGAGTACTAGATCTATGTGTGGGTTTTATGAGATGATAGCATAGCTTATATGAACGGAAAGACATTGCTTGGTCTTAGTTCAAGGATAAATAACATGTATGTGTGATTTGGAGTGGATGGTATAATAATTGGAGGGTTTTGATTTTGGAATTATCCGAGTTATAGCCGTCGTAATGCCCGATTTTCGATAATCTTTAAAAACCCTGGATCGCAGTAGCTTGAACTCACTGTCCAGGGTTGTATTTTGCCATGATAAGATAGATAATGTTCCAAGCTTCGTTTTGATATAAAGAACGTGTTAAACGGACTTACGGTTTAGGAGTTATGGCCGATATACTAAAAGTAGTTCGAAACCGTAAACGAGAATTCGTAACTGAAATTGAACCCTCGTAAAGTACGTAAGTCAGTGGCGAATCTTGGTAATTAAATACTGGAGGTAAAAAGGAAGGTGTGAGAGAAAACCGTATGTCAAAAGGATCGTTTTTCGATTTATTAAAAATATTCGAATCGAGATTAAACGCGAACGAACCCCTAAAAGACGACTCGTTTATAACTTCGTTAAAACACTTAGAAAACGAGCGATAAAACTCGGAGTATAATATTGGTTCGTAACAATCGACTTTCGGACTTATATGACTTAAGTATATGCCAAGTATAAGTACAGTGACATGTCGTATTAACGAACGAATGTCGGGTCGGATCGATGATAAAAGAAATCCACAAAAAGGGGTATAACGAGATAACTCGAGAACGTGTTTCGATTTAAGTATAACTTACCTTTAAAGTTTTAAGTGATTAATCCCGAATGCCTTGGCTATTTATAGATCACCGAGCTGAACCGGGACCCGCTACCACTAACCCTTACCGTACTCGACTACCAGGCAAGTTTCAATTCCCTTCTTTTAGGCTGTTGTTGTGATTGAATACATATATATGTTTTCTGTTATACATATGCCATAGCATGCATGCCTACTTTCAAGTTATATCGTTATGCTTGTTCCCTGATCGTTTATTGGCTTATAAATTAGATAGCTAACGTATCAATTATAAGCCGGTTATTGTAAGGCCCTCATAGAAGGGCGTATCCATCTTATTCATCAAATATAGACCGGAAGTCAATAATTCTTGACATATCGAGATTACCTCGAAAGAAAATATCTAAGTAAATATTTTCCATTATTCGGGCGACGAATATTATTTGAATATTCGTTCGAGATTATTTATTTAACGATCCCTACTTCAAATAATTAGTTGAACGTAACTATTCGACGAATAATATTTTTTTTAATATTCATTCAGAGTCGAATTATTTATCGATTATTATTTCGAATATTCTTCTAAAGGTTGGACTACTAAATGAATATTATTTGGATATTCATTTAGAATATTATTCATTAAATGAATATTACTTTTGAATATTCATTTAAGATAGTAATTACCTGATGAATATTATTTTAATGTTCATCTGAAGCTTGATTTATTTATCGAGTCCTATCTCGAATATTCCTTTAAAGCTTGGATTACTAAATGAATATTACTTGATATTCATTTAGAATATTATTCATTAAATGAATATTAATTTTTCAATAAACATTGAAATTCCTAATTAATTATGAATATTATTTTGAATATTCATCCAGGGTTCTATTTAATCATCGAATATTATTTTAAATATTTTAAATATTCCTTTCAGGTCTTATTAATTAATGAATATTATTTTGAATATTCATTTGAATATTTAATTACGCAATAAATATTCTCTCGATATTTCTTCAAGGATTATTTGAGAAATACTCTGATTAAAGATATTCTTTCATATTCCTAAATATTCTGTAAAATATTTTAATAAATATTCTCTGAATATTTATTCCATACTTAGAATAACCTCGATAAGGTTTATCTTCTTCGATTATTACGGAAAATATCTCGGAGTCATATTATTATTAATCTTATATCAAGAAAGGTTCTCAGACATCATTCTTCTTTGAGTCTACCTCTCTAATAATAAGGGAACCTTACTTGGAAAATGTTATTTATCTTGGCGACTTCCCGGTCATAAAGTATTCTCTCCACTCGCAACTCGGAGGCTATTGACTTATCAAGTCATTGTTTACCTTCTCATCTTTCGAGGGGTAAGATGTTGGAACAAGTTGATATCCGTTACCAAGTAATAGCTTGGGAGTTATTGGTAAATTTTCCTTTCCAACTAGATACGACTACCTTGTGGAGTCTTATCAACAAGTATTATACTTGGGGAAAGGGGGACGAACGTTACATTCAGAATCATGAATTCTATTTGAACTAGGAGTCGTGTAAGAGGCCGAGTAGCGCCGGTCCATCCCCTTTGGCCCAACCGTTGGCCCGTGAGAGCTAGTAAGGCGGTATAAAAGTAAAGCCGTCAGTTCTTCCTTCTACCGGTAGTAAATCTAAATTGAGCTGTACGATCTCGACTGATCATCAAGATCGGAACAGCGGGCGCGGTGAATACTCCATCATTGGTTCATCATCCAAACTTATTTATTACCTGCAACATGATTACTGTTGGCAGAGCTGGAAAAGTGTTCATAACTGGAATTGCAATCTTTTCATGCAAGTTCCTCCTTTTTAATAACAATGAGAATATCTCGCTTACTTTTGATGTAGCAGATATTTCTACAAACAAATACTTTTAGTTACCTTGTAACTTCATCGTTGATATTATACTAGCATCATTCCCATAAATGCATGGCATATGGTTTGAAAGATACTTTTGAACTGTTATATAGTATCGTTCAGTTATATATTATTGTTGGTGGGCTATTGCTCACCCTTGCTTTATTATTATATCACAACAACAGCTAGACCAGATGACTCGCACAAGGCGCACTCGACGCGGGCGAGGACGATGAGACTACCAGAGCTGAAGAAGAAGCTATTGGTAGGATATATTTATTCTTTCAGTACCAAGAATATGGTCTAGTATGACTTATGTAAATGGATGGCAAAGAGTATGTATTTATATTGAAATTCTTTTGGATTGTAAGAACTCATAATGTGATTAATAAAAATTTGATTGTTACTCTGATTTCATCTCTGGGACTATAACGGGTGTGTTTTATATTGTTGTGTTGGGTCATAGAGACGTAATTTATTTTATGTTAAGGAAAGTTCAATTGTTGTGGACAGAATTGGAAACCGTAACCACCGGATCCCGGATCCCGGATCTGGGGGTGTTACAACATATGTATTTTTTAACTTTATTTTGGTTTTCCGATATAATAATTGTTGAGGAAAATTTGATGTAAAGAATTGTAATTTTATTTGACTTTGAACAAACACATGTAATTGGATATTTGGCATTAAGTTGCCCTGGTTTATGAAATGCAAATGATGCTTGGATTGTGGCTATAAATGGCATGGTTTACTGTATTTTCAGCATGTTTCTACCAAATTTTTTTTTGAAAAAATGTTACAATAGGGTCAAAATACGTTGCATTAATCTATAAAAAATCATTGCAATTGGTCTGAAAAATGTTGCCTTTAAGTGTCAATAAATTACCTTCTTATGCTACTGCAATAGTTTTTAATTGTTGCTATAGAGTCTAAAATGTTTCTACTGAAAGTTATTGCAATGATTTAATTATGTTGCTGTATGGTATCAAAAACGTTGCTAAATCGACCTATTGCAAGGCAACCGGATGCAACGCCCAAATTTTGCAAATTTATTGCCATAGACTCTACTGCAACGAATGTAGGCCTTAAGGCAATGTTTTCCTGTCGTTGCAATAGCCGTTTTATGGTGTAGTGAAACTAATTTCTTGAGTGAAAAGTGTGATTTTGATATTCTAAACTTAGAGCTTCAAGTTTTGAGTCCAAGTAGATTGTGGGTGATGATTGATTAGCAAGAGAAGGTGTATAAGCATGGTTGGATTAGCAAGGGGAGCACAAGAGATGAGGTTTTGAGCTTGGGTTTTGTAAGAGAAAAAGGAAGAGGAAGAGCTAGTATTGCAAGGGGTATAATCTCTATGCTTTATCTTTTCATTTATGTAATTATTATGAATTATGCTTGCTGTATTATTCCAATTTAATCAGTGGGTATTGAGTATGCTTGTTGTTGTTGGTTATATGGAGGAATTGACTTGATTAGAGGGGGTAATAAGGTGGGTTATGTGAGGAAATTTGGTTAGTTAATTTGGGGCGCCGAAAGGCTGCTTAAAACGCTACTGTGAACAGTAATTTGGAGGGATTAGGTGCTCTGTTTCTGTTAAAGTTTTTACATGGTAACGTTCTACTCGGAGTCTAGTGCGTAGCCACAAACGGTGAGTCGATTGGATTAACGAGCTAGGAGATATAGCCGTTTTAGTATAGGATGTCCAAGACCTACGGGATTTGTAAAACATTGAGTTTTGGAGAAATGTTTCACCTAGTTAAACTCTTTACTTTGAACTGAAAATTTTATTTAAGGTCTATAAATGATTAAGGAAGAAGACTGGGGAATTTGGTGATTTATAAAACATTTTTGGATTTATTAAAAATGTTAGAGTGCAGCGGTTGCAGGGCTGTTTTTGACTTGCTGCGAGAGATTTTTGTACCAACTTTGAGCGAACATCTGACCTAGCTATACTAATCGGTTTAAGCTGAAACTTTTAGGATAGCAAGGTCTTATGTTAGAGAGTTAAATAGAAAAGGTTTCTTGTAAAAATGTTATGTTTTGGAATTATGAAAAATGTCGGAACATAGGGGTTTAATAAGGATTCTTATGGAATGAATTTATGGAACCATTTTGGGAGGTGATTTCGGACGAGTTAGTGGACTCGTTTGTAAAAAGCTAAAGAACAAAAGTTGTAGGTATATGTATGAGCTATGTTCATACAAAATATGGTAATTTTCAGAAGTATAATGAGAAGGGTAGTAATTGACAGAAAGGAGAGGGATTAGTCTATTTCCTTAAATAAGCATCATTTCACATGAATATTATATTTATATCCATGGAAGTATTTTATGGATTTTAGTAGCTAATAATAGTTACATGGATAAAGGTTTCCGAAAAGAAGTCCGGTACCATGACAAAGTGTTAGTCACAAAGGCATGCCTGAATACATCTAATAACAAGCCTAAGTTGTTTGCAATGCTATGCATTACTTACATGACCTCTTAACTGAGGGAACCTCTATTTGTAGAGTTTCTACTTGTTTTGTACTTGTAATAGGCATCAAATTCTAGCTGTGTAACTGTACTTATTAAGTCAAGAATAATGCTTGAAAGAAGTTCAAGGTTCATGCCTCAAGCAAGGAGATAAAGGCTGCCAAATAATCACAGTTGGGATTTGAAGGAATGAAGAATTTGCCTAAGTACCAATTCGAGAAGTACATTTGTCTATTCGAGAAGTCTAGCATTCGAGAAGTCAGGGGTTCGATATCTCAGAAGACACTATTCGATATCTCGGAATACACTGCTCGATATCTCATTCAATATCTCAGAGATTCGATATGTCTATTACTCTGTTCGAGAACTCAAGGAGTCAACAGGTCAAAGGTGATATTCGAGTTCTCAAAAGGGTCAACAAGTCAAAGCTACATTCGATATCTCAAAGACTCAAGATGCTATTCGACATCTCAGGGATTCGATATGTAAAAATGCTCTATTCGATATCTCAAGGACTCCCAGAGAAAAGAGCTATTCGAGAAGTGATCGATATGTCAATATAACACTATTCGAGAACTCAGAGTTATCGATTAAGTCAATTCTAGTTCTCGAATCACTCACTAAGCCACTTCTCGAATACATTCTTGAAGACAAAATACTGAAGAATTGTACAAGTCAGAAACCTGCAACAAGCCAAGACGCTTTATTTGACTATGTACTATAAAGCACGTTGGAAAGCCTACAAAGAAGCTTGGAGAGATAAGTCAGGGGACAAGGAGCTAAAGAAGTGGATCTGAACAGGCTTTGCAAAGTCAAATCTGTAGCCGTTTGGACTATTACTCAAATGAGATAGACAGAATGGAAAGTATTTTGTTTACCTACCTTATTTGTAGTAAGTAGGTGTATCCATGTCTATAAGGATACAGCCTCACTTCCTTAGCAGATAAGTTTTTCAAGAAACATCACAAGAAATATCTCTCTGAGAAAAACGAAGCTGAGAATACTATCATTTGTATTCACAGATTGTAGCAAAATCTTTATATAATAAAATATTAGATTAAAGTAATATTGTGTTGTGTTTGTCTTTGTTATCCGCACTTACATATCTCACACACTCAACACATATCTTGCTGCAAAGATTCAAGAACAAAGAAAAATTCAAGAATCCATTCACCCCCCCTCTGTATTCTTTTACTGTATTCAATACTCAACAAGTGGTATCAGAGCAGGCTGTTTAATCTAAACAGAAAACGATCATGAGTTCGAATACACCAAAGACTACAGGTACGGTAAAGGTCCCTAAGTTCGACAAAGAGAATTACAACCTCTGGAAAATAAAAATGTTGTTGTTCATCAAAGCTGCCAATCCTCTCTACCCTGACATCCTCAAGAATGGTCCATTTGTACCATAACAAGAAATTGCTGAATCTACAGTGGGCACAATAGTAATTCCTAGATCATATGTTCCAAAAGAGCCATCCAAATGGATGGACTCAGAGAAGGAAAAGGTTGCCCTAGACAGTCATCTCATGTTGCTGATCATAGACTCCATGGATATGTCGATGTTTGCCAACATAGCATCATGCACATCAGCCAAGGACATATGGAACCACATCGAGGTGTTATGTGAAGGGACAGAGGAGGTAAGAGAGAATAGGAAACAGATACTGGTCACACAGTATGAGGCTTTCATGGCACAGTCCAAAGAAAGTATTACTGATATGTTTGAGAGATTTCACAAGCTGGTGACTGAGCTTCAAATGAATGGGAAGGTTTACAGCACTAAGGAATTAAACATGAAGTTTCTACTATCTACACCAAACCATCTAGAGCAAAGGGTCATATCTCTAAGAGAAAGAGATTTGAACAAAGTCACATATGATGTGCTCTATGGGGTTTTAAAGACTCATGAGCTTGAGCTGCTTCAGAAGAGGGCTATCCAAGCCAACCAAGGCAGAATGATAAACACATCCTGTGCCTTGATTGTCAATAAATCTGTTCAATACCTGGAAGCATCTACAAGTCAGCTGAGAATAGAAGAGATAGTAGATGATGAAGAAACTGAAGAAGAAGTGACTGAACCTGTTGATGAAAAGGAAGAAGATGAGTTCTACACTCTTGAAGAGTTGGATGCCATGGAAAACACTTCATATGCTTTTATGGCTAAAAAATTCCCAAACATCAGATTTAAGAGGAATCAGCCCTTCAAGCCTAGATCTCAAAATCATTCATTCAACAAGAGCAAGGCACCTGTGAAAGTAAACAAAAACAGATTCAAAACTAGCTATGTGGATAGGTCATCTGTGAGATGTTATAGATGCAATGACCTAGGGCATTTTGCCAGCGAATGCAAGAAGCCTAAAAAGAAGGATAAGGAGTTTCTTGAGCTTGAAGCTAAGTATGAGGCTCTGCTAAAGAAGCATACACCAGGTAAGGCCTACATAGCTGAAGGGAAGTGTTGGGATGATTCTGATAGTGATGGAGAAGAACAAGAATTTTGCAACTATGCCTTGATGGCCAACTCCAAGGAAGAACCATCTGCATCAGACTCTCAGGTACCATCCCTCACTATCATAGACATGTCTGTTTTTGAATACAAATCTATGGTTGAACAACTATCTGTTGAGATGTTTAATATTCATACTAGTATGACTGCTGCTAATGAAGAAATTGCTAAACTGTCTACTAAGAATGAACTGTTGAACAAAAGAAATGAGGAACTAGAAATAACTGCTATGCAAGTAGAAAACCTTAAATACGAAATTGAATATCTAAAGAATAAGGTTCTATGTGCTAGTCAAGTTGAGAAAGCTCTTAAGGATGAACTAGCTGAAAATGAATTTAAATTGAAAACATTTAAGAATTCCTCTAGTCTATTGCAGTCCTACCATGAGAAAAATCTAGCTAGACCTAAGGCTGCCATTGGACTTGATTATGACACTCTTAAACAGAGGAAAGGCTATGCAGTCATTGAAGATGACATTGTTGTTCAAGAGGAAGTGCCTCAGGTTTTGAAAAAGACTGAGAACCCAATATTTAAAATGCCAACACTTGAGATTGATGAGGATGCCTTACTCATTAAGAAAATGTTGGATAATGAAGATAAGGCACAATCAAATGAACAACAAGCATCCTCTAAGAGTGAGAATGTCAAAACCAAAGCTAAGGAGCCAGTAGGAGGTAGACCTAGATCTGAGAAATTTGTGAAGTTTGTTTCAGCTGGGAATAATGAGTTTGAGAAGAAAGTGGCTAAAAAGAAACAAAACAGGAATGACAAATTGGGGATTAACAAGGACAACAACTATGCTTATGTGCCAAATGCCCCAAGGAAAGTTTGTCAAAACTGTTTTAGTACTAATCATTTAACTCATGCATGCAAGAAACCATCTGGTAGTGTTGCTATACCATTCTATGATTGCTCTGTGCCTTTAAGACATAAAGACTCTCCTTTCTGTGATAAACTTGATTGTATGCCATGTAACATGAATATAATGACTAGTTGTTTTAATTTGAGAAGACAATTCATGGAAGGTTGCATCAGTCACAATGTTCACACACACTACACAAGAAAAAAGTCTTTAAGTCCTCCTAAAGTTAGGAAGGTACCTCTGTCACCTAAGTCTAAGAACCCTGATTCTAAGACTTCTAACAGTGACAAGAAGACTAACATCAAGAAAATTGATAAGCATGCTGTTTATGATAAAACTGTTGCTAAGCCACATAGACCCAAACTTGTTTGGGTACCAAAGGAGAAGTAATACCTTTGTGTTTGCAGGGCAAAGAAAGTGAAAAGAAGGTCATGTGGATCTTGGACAGTGGATGCTCAAACCATATGACTGGTGATATGGCCCTGCTATCACAGTATGAGGAGAAGGCTGGCCCAATGGTTGCTTTTGGAGATGACAGCATTGGCAACACACTGGGATATGGCAAGTTGGAAATTGGAAATGTCATCATTGAAAATGTAGCACTGGTCAAGGGACTCAAGCACAATCTACTGAGTGTTGGTCAATTTACTGACAGAGGCTTCAAAGTGAATTTTGACAAAGATGAATGTTTGATCACCCACAAGAAGACTGGTGACTTTGCTCTATCTGGAGTAAGGAAAGGAAGCCTGTTTGTAGCCAATATGAACTCTACAAACAATGACAAAATTTGTTGCTTTTACTCAAAAGCATCAAATGAAGATAGCTGGCTGTGGCACAAGAAGCTATCACACTTGAACTTCAAAGGCATTAATTCTCTAGTTAAAAGGGAGTTAGTGAGAGGCATGCCCACACTTGAATTCTGTCAAGAAGGAGTGTGTGAGGCTTGTCAAAAAGGAAAAATGAAAAGATCAAGCCACAAGTCAAAGACAGTGACATCAACAACCAAGCCCCTACAACTAATTCATATGGACTTGTTTGGGCCTGTCAATATTGTGTCACTAGGAAGGAAGAAGTATGCTCTAGTGATGGTTGATGATTTCACAAGGTATACATGGGTAGAATTTCTGGCATCAAAGGATGAGGCTCCACAATTAATCATTGAGCATATAAAGAAAATTGAAAAGGAAGCAAAGGCCAACAATGCAAGTGTGATTGCATTAAGAAGTGATAATGGAACAGAGTTCAGGAATGCCATGCTTGAAGCATTCTGCAAAGAGAATGGTATTTCCCAACAATTCTCAGCTCCAAGGACTCCACAACAAAATGGAGTTGTTGAGAGAAAAAATAGAACTCTGATTGAGGCTACTAGAACAATGTTACTTGATGCAAAGATGCCTACATGTTTTTGGGCTGAGGCTGTGAGCACTACATGCTATATCCAAAACAAAACCCTCATCAACAAAAACACTGGAAAGACACCTTACAACTTGATGACTGGAAAGAAGTCTACTCTAAAGTATGTTCATACTTTTGGAAGCAAATGCTCTGTGTTAAAAGACAATTCAGAATATGTTGGAAAGTTTGATGCAAAAGCATTTGAAGGAATTTTTCTTGGCTACTCTATGGAAAGAATTGCATACAAAGTTTATGTCATCAGTCAAAAGAAAGTTATGGAAAGCACAGATGTGACATTTGATGACAGCAAACTACCTGGATTAGAAGAAGCCAATGATGAAGATAAAGATCCTTTGAAGTTTGACAATCTAGATGATTCTGATGAGGAGATTGAAACTGAATTTGAGCCCACGATCCAACAAACTCAAGTGAATGAAGAACCTGTTTCAATCAACAATGAAGAGACAAGCATCCAAGACACACCTGTGATTAGTGGCAACTTCACAGGGGGAGGAAATGTAAATGATCATGATCTGGATGATGAAGCAACATCAAGGCTGAGAAATCAATCTGAACATGCAAGGAAATGGGATAGATCACATACTGCAGATCAAATAATTGGAGATCCAAATGCAGGAGTGAGGACAAGGAGAGCAACTCTAAATGAATGTCTCTATGGTTGCTTTCAATCCCAAGTTGAGCCTAAGAAACTTGATGATGCATTGTTGGATCCTGATTGGATAATTGCTATGCAAGAGGAGCTAAATCAATTTGAAAGAAGCAAGGTATGGGAACTTGTGCCTGCACCAAAGGATAGAACCATTGTTGGAACAAAATGGGTTCTAAGGAATAAGATGGATGAAAATGGTGTAGTGATAAGAAACAAAGCAAGGTTGGTTGCAAAAGGATACTCTCAATAGGAAGGCATTGACTATGATGAGACTTTTGCCCCTGTTGCTAGACTAGAGGCCATCAGAATTTTCTTGGCATTTGCTGCACATTCTAATTTCAAGGTTTATCAAATGGATGTCAAGAGTGCATTTCTGAATGGGGAGTTGGAAGAAGAAGTATATGTGCAACAGCCACCTGGCTTTGAGGATCCACAATTCCCTCACTTTGTCTACAGATTGCTTAAAGCATTGTATGGACTTAAGCAAGCTCCTAGGGCATGGTATGACACACTATCACAATTTTTACTGGAGAATCAATTCACTAGAGGCACACTGGACAAGACACTGTTTTATAAGAAACATGGTGATGATATTATCTTAGTTCAAATCTATGTGGATGATATCATATTTGGCTCTACAAATGAGAAGCTGTGTGAGAAATTCTCTAAGCTCATGTAGAGCAGATATGAGATGAGTATGATGGGAGAATTAACATTCTTTCTTGGGCTGCAAGTTAGTCAAAGGAAGGATGGCATTTTTATAAGTCAAACCAAATATATCAAGGATCTATTGAAGAAATTTGACTTGGAAGAATGCTCACCTGCAAAGACACCCATGGCCACTGCCACCAAGTTAGATGAAGATGTTAAGGGCAAGAAGGTAAATATTTCAATCTACAGAGGCATGGTTGGTTCTCTACTCTACCTCATTGCTAGTAGGCCAGACATCATGTTTGCAACATGCTTGTGTGCAAGGTTTCAATCAAATCCAAAGGAATCACATATGACAACAATAAAGAGATTTTTAAATATCTGAAGGGCACACCAAACTTGGGGTTATGGTATCCTAAGGACACAGGGTTCAATCTGGTTGGTTATTCTGATGCTGATTATGCTGGATGCAGAGTGGATAGGAAAAGCACCTCAGGTAGCTGCCAGTTTCTTGGACAAAGGTTAGTCTCTTGGTACAGCAAGAAACAACAATCTGTGTCAACTTCCACAGCTGAAGCTGAGTACATAGCTGCTGGAAGTTGCTGTGCTCAAGTGCTTTGGATCAGAAACCAACTTAGAGATTATGGACTTGTGTTGGAAAGAATTCCAATCATGTGTGACAACACAAGTGCAATCTCTATAGTTTCCAATCCTGTCAATCATTCTAGGACAAAGCACATTGACATCAGATATCACTTCATAAGGGAGCATGCAACTAATGGAACCATTGAGTTACATTATGTTCCCACAGAAAAACAACTAGCTAACATATTCACTAAGCCATTAGATGAAGCCACCTTCACAAGGTTGGTTAGTGAGATTGGAATGCTGAATTCTTCAAATTCTGGCTAAGTGAATATATCAACTAGATTGTTGCAGCAGTAAATACTTACTTTATCAAATGCTCAATATTTTTGAAGTAAGTATTGGCTGGAGTATGATTTATAAATATTCCATAATGCTGCATATGTTGAAAATCATACATCTTTAGCTTGAAATTTCTGTGAAATTTTGAGAGAATCACTATTTTATTTGGTAGAATATTCTTCAGTGAATATTTCAGGTAAATTTTAAATGATAGTGAAAATTGAATTTTATGAGTGAAAAGTATAGTTCGATAAGTCAGACTTCTCGAATGGTTCATTGTTATGTCATGGCTCGAGTTCTCGAATAGGCCTATCTAGAACCCTCTTGAGTTCTCGAATAGTGTCTTTTGGAGAAATCGAATAGCACACTCTGAGTTCTCGAATAGAGTATTTTAGTTCTCTAGTGATGGAGTTCTCGAATACTGTATTTGAGTTATCGAATCATTTGAAAAGGTTGATTTTTCGCTGACACTTAATCGCTTTTTGGATTTATATTCAAAATTTCATTCCGCTCATAAAAACATATTTTATTTAGCTTAGAATTATTTTCTGAGTTAAATAACTGCCAGCTGTGAGTTACAAACTGCCTGAGATATCGAATAAGCCATTCTTGACTTATCGAATAGTTATTTTATACTTCTCGAATGACTTGTCGATACAGATCATATATCTAATCGACAACTCAGGTTATTCATATATATACAATTTCACAACTATTCAACTCATTTCGTTCGATTTCTCAAGCATCTAAACTCCTAAAACCTCTGAAAACCCTAACTGCGAATTTCTTCTTCAACCTTAATTCTCTTTTCTTCTCTACCCAAATGGCAAACACTCAACTCACCATACCATCTCAAACCAATTTCATCGCAATTACCAGTGATGTGGAAGCACCAAATGCTAATTTCAAGTGCTTTGTTCGATGGTTGTCTGAATCTTACATCAAGGGTGCACTCTCAGCCAACCCAACCCTATACATAGACTTATTAGAACAATTCTGGAGGACCGCTACTGTGGAGGTCATCGCCCTTGAGAATGTTATCACCTCATATGTTGTATACTACAAGATTCAAGGCGAGGATATTTCTATCACTACTGCAGACATGAATCAAGCCTTGGATTTGCAGCAAGAGGCATATGACTCCCTGCCCACCGATGCTGAGTTGGAAGAATTCTTTGAATTTATCAACTACTCCGATGTTATTAAACTTGGGAAGCTGAATAGGAAGTACTTGAGAGAAGAATGGAGCTATATTTTTGCTACACTCCTTCATGTATTCACTGCAAGGAAATCGAGCTTTGACCAGATTAGTACACCTGTGCAGCAGCTTGCCTATGCCTTGGCTCATGGGAGAAAGATAGATGTTGGACATCTCATCTTACAGGAGCTATATGGGAGACTTGGTAAGAACATAGCCAAGAGAGGTATTGAAATTTTCTTTCCCCGCTTTATTCAATCAGTACTTAATTTTAAAAATGCTTCATTGATTGAATTGCCTGGAATAGATAAAAGTAAGATAGGCTATCCTAGGTCCATGACCAAACTCATTTTTGGTAACTTGGAAACTAGGAATGATGTGGATGTAAGGCTTAAGATAACTCCCCACATGGAGGGTTTGTTTAGGTCTTACCCCCACAACATGCCAATATTTGAATCTAAGTCTCAGTTAGCATAGCCTAAGCAAGAAGAACAAAATGCTAACCCAAGTCTTACTAACCAACCCTCTCAGACAAACACTCTACCAAACACAAAGCCAACTACATCATCCTCTCAAAAGGGTGATGTTAGTAAAAAGAAGAGAAAACAAGTTGCTTCTGAACCTTTAAACATCTTAACTGAAGCAGCCTTGGCTGTAGAACTAGGTTTAGAATGTGAGGAACCTGAGTCACCTATCATTATCCTAAAGAAGAAGAAGAAGTCTAAAACCACCTCTTCAGTCACCCAAATGACTGAAGTTATAAATTCAGGGTCACACAGCTCACTAGATGTATCCTCTCAACAGGGTGCATCTATAGAATCAAGCATCCTCCCCAATGCACCTACCTGTAAAGAGTCAACACAAGGGAGTAATAAGGCTGGCACAACACTGAGTGGAGAGCACATCACAATTGAAACTCCCTCTATCTCTCAGGGGGAGTTTCCAAAATCTAATCTACAATACACTTCTCTTCCAGAATCTACCACTCATATTTCTTTGGAGCCTACAACTCAAGCAATTGAGGAGCAAGGCATTGATCATCAAGAATTCTTTTCTCTTGATGAGCCAATAGATTCAAGTGACTTGGTGCATGACACTTTGCTCACCACCCAGGTACCACATTTAGATGGTCAGGGAATGCATGATGGGGCATATCCTAATGACACCATCACAAACACAGAGGATTCACTAGTTTTAACTAGAGACTTTGTGTCTGTGTCACCTACTGTTGTAACTCATCCCACTCCTGTGGAGACAACAGTAGTAGAGTCTGTTCATCCGGTTACAGAAGTTGCATCTGTAACTGAGGAGTCTAGCTTGCCTAGCTCTAGGTCTCACTATATGTCTCAATGGCTGAAGCCTGTGCAACATGACAGTGCTTCAGGATCAGGGTCTATTCCACCACAATTGACGGTTGAAGCACTCCAAAGCTTAATTGTGGATCAGATCCCTGAGTTCACAAAGATTGCTCAGCACCTTCACACTGCAAACATGCCCAATCCAGACTATGAAGCTATCCTCTTATGCCACAGAGATGATGTAGAAATGCAAAAGGCAAAGATCATAGATGAAACTGAGAGAGATGGAAATGTAGATGCTTGGCTACAAGGAACAAATGACATCCCTCTCTCAGAAGGTCTCCAGTACCTTAGAGAGGAGTACATCACTTCACTAGGGTCCAATGCCAAATCTCTCACCCCTAATGATGTGTATGAGGCAGTCAATGACACCTACAAAGGCATTCTCAAGGCAGCACACTACCTTGGCAAGGGCCTAAAAACAGAAGTTCAAGTAGTTTGCACAGCAACTACTCAAGAGGTGCATGAGATAAAAAGGGCTTTTGATGCTAAATTCCCTCAAATGGAGACTGTTCTCAAGGACATTCGAACCTGTAAGGCTACTTGTACAAAGATGGACAATGGTTTAGCCATTCTATCAGATACTGTCAAAGGTCTGGGGCACAAATTTCAAAATCTTTCTGATCAGACAACAGAAGCCAATGCCATGCTAAGAACTATGTTTGCAAATCAGTATGGAGACAAGCTGCCTACTAAAGTCCCAGTGCATTCTATGTCTAAGTTTGAAGTGCAGAGACTGAAAGAACAATCCTTGTCTGGCTTCAAATCTATTAAACTGTTCACCAAGGTCAATGCTCTTGAAAGGGAAGTAGCCTCTCTTACCCAGTCTAATGCTTATCTTACAAACACTGTTACCACTCTGACTGAGCAGTTGAACACTCAAGCCACCACCACAGCTAATGTTCTTCTGCATCAACAGTCCATGTTAGCTGCTATGATGAAGCACATGGGTCTCCCTCTGCCTGATGAATCTTCAACTCCAAAGGTCACTTCTACAGCCTCTGTGCCTGACAACAAGCCTAAGGGGGAGAAGAGGACATCAAGAAACTCAAATCCAAAGGGGGAGAAACCACTAGAAAAGGGCATCAAGTTCAATGAAGGTGGTCATCAAAGAACTTCCAAATCTTTAACTCATGTGCCTGGTAAAGGAAAAGCCAAAGTTGGTGAGCCTACTTCTCTGCCAGTTGTCACTCTACCAACTGTCCATGTCACTATCCCTGGTGGTCAAAAGCAATCTATCACAACCACAGTGGTTGCAGGGAGTATGCCAACTGACAAACCTCCATTCTCCATATCTAAGAGTGCCAAGCCAGTAGAAGTGAAGGTGGTCACTGAGGCCAAGCTACAAGAAATTGCAAACTTAAATTTCTATCATGATGATGCATTCTTGGAGTTTCTGAAAGTCTCAAGAGAACAGGCTGGTGATGCTTTATCATATCATAGGAATTTGAAGAGTTAGATTGACTATCTCACTATAGTACCAAGGAGAGTTGATGGCCTATGGCTCAAAGAGATAATTATGGTAGGAAAGAATAAGATATGGCACTTAACCATCAACACTCTACAGGGTCTAAAACACTCAGAAGTTGATGTGTTCCTTGGACTGATTGAAAAGAAGAATGAAAACTGCAGTAGTCTCTTTGATGAGTTAAGGGATGGTCAACCAGCAAGGCTACCTGAAGTATTCACAAATCCTAGAACCATCATCTATCAGGCTGCAACAAGAATTGATGATATCAAGCAGCTGGTCATTCCTAAGCATCTAACTCCTCAGAACAAACCTCTCATTATTGCCATCATTGAGAAGCTGAACAAGAAGAAGGGTTTAAGAACAGCAGAAGAATTGGAAGCTATATCTTATCCCAGGTCATACATTGCAACTGGCATTGTACCTGAATCTGCTAAGTTCAACCCAAGCAAGGATGGTGATCAAGACAAGGATGGAGACAGAAGTGATGGAAGGAGAAGACATCACAGGAGTGATAAGGGTGATGAAGATAAAAAGAAGAAGAAGGATGATAAGGAGAAGAAGAATGATGTTGACCAAGGTAAAGCCTCTGAGGGGAAAAGTGGAAGACAGCAAGCCTTAGGCATTGCTAACAGTAACCTCACCACAACACAAGACTCTAAATCTAGGGTGAATACTGTTAGTAGTGACCTACCAAAATCTACATCTATGGCTTCTGCAACTGTCTTGCCACCTCAAGAAGAGAAGAAGACTCAATGCAAGAAACCATTTGTATATTTCAAAAAGCAAACTGCTAATGGAATACTACAATGGTCTACAAACAAAGGTCACATACTGCTGCCAAGTAATCATGTAAAAATAATCAAATTCAAGCAAGCTGCAAGGAAACCAAAGCTATCCAAATCAAAGACCCTGACAATCTATCCAGGCTTAAAACTCCAACCACTAGATGAAGATTTTGATGAAGACCAACTGCAATTCTTACAAGCTCAAAGAATCTACCATGTTGCCATTGTTGATAACTGCCTTGAGATCAAATATACTGATGGAAGGGAGGAGAAATTCAAACAAGGAGGATGTCAACACTGGGGCAAGCTACATGACATAGAAAGAATCATTGCATTGTTGAGCTCAGAAGATAAAGTGGAAAGAGTATGGAAGCTGGAGCTAATTGATTTTGTGAAGATGAAGAGAGATCATGAGGAGAGAATCAGAAAAGAGTGTCTTGAGAAATGGCTAGCAAGGGAGAAAGAAATTGAGAGACTGGTGATTGAAGCAGAAAAGCTAAGGGCAAAGGGATTGTGTAGAGTTCAGTTTAATCCCTATGTGGTGAAGTATAGGAGGAGAAATGGGGATCAGGTCCACATCAGAATGAACCTACTCAACCACTATCCTGCAAACATTCTGAAACCAGTACTTGAAGATTTCAAAGACTCAATTTTTCTTGAAGAATTGGATGCTATGGCAGAAATAATAAAAGCTATGGATGAGAATACAAGGAAGGAGAAAGAAAGAAGACAGAAAGCATATGATGATTTGCAAGCCAAAGCTATGGAAAGGGAAACAAATGACAATGGCTAGTACTTCATCATAGGCTGTAAGATTACTCACCCTGTAGTTCTATCCACATTGCTAATCAAAATTCATACATGTATTGTCAAGTTTTATCTTTATGTATGTTAGGCTTGTTATCGGACATGAAATTGTGACTAAGGGTCTTACTCACAATTTGGGGGAGATTTTTAGTCACAGAGGCATGCCTGAATAACAAGCCTAAGTTGTTTGTAATGCTATGCATTACTTACATGACCTCTGAACTGAGGGAACCTCTAGTTGTAGAGTTTCTACTTGTTTTGTACTTGTAATAGGCATCAAATTCTAGCTGTGTAACTGTACTTATTAAGTCAAGAATAATGCTTGAAAGAAGTTCAAGGTTCATGCCTCAAGCAAGGAGATAAAGGCTGCCAAATAATCACAGTTGGGATTTGAAGGAATGAAGAATTTGCCTAAGTACCAATTCGAGAAGTACATTTGTCTATTCGAGAAGTCTAGCATTCGAGAAGTCAGGGGTTCGATATCTCAGAAAACACTATTCGATATCTCTGAATACACTGTTTAATATCTCATTCGATATCTCAGAGATTCGATATGTCTATTACTCTGTTCGAGAACTCAAGGAGTCAACAGGTCAAAGGTGATATTCGAGTTCTCAAAAGGGTCAACAAGTCAAAGCTACATTCGATATCTCAAAGACTTAAGATGCTATTCGACATCTCAGGGATTTGATATGTAAAAATGCTTTATTCGATATCTCAAGGACTCCAAGAGAAAAGAGCTATTCGAGAAGTGATTCGATATGTCAATATAACACTATTCGAGAACTCAGAGTTATCGATTAAGTCAATTCTAGTTCTCGAATCACTCACTTAGCCACTTCTCGAATACATTCTTGAAGACAAAATACTGAAGAATTGTTCAAGTCAGAAACCTGCAACAAGCCAAGACGCTTTATTTGACTATGTACTATAAAGCACGTTGGAAATCCTACAAAGAAGCTTGGAGAGATAAGTCAGGGGACAAGGAGCTAAAGAAGTGGATCTGAACAGCCTTTGCAAAGTCAAATCTGTAGCTGTTTGGACTCTTACTCAAATGAGATAGAGAGACTGGAAAGTATTTTGTTTACCTACCTTATTTGTAGTAAGTAGGTGTATCCATGTCTATAAGGAAACAGCCTCACTTCCTTAGCAGATAAGTTTTTTTTAAGAAACATCACAAGAAATATCTCTCTGAGAAAAACGAAGCTGAGAATACTATCATTTGTATTCACAGATTGTAGCAAAATCTTTATCTAATAAAATATTAGATTAAAGTAATGTTGTGTTTGTCTTTGTTATCCGCACCGACATATCTTACACACTCAACACATATCTTGCAGCAAAGATTCAAGAACGAAGAAAAGTTCAAGAATCCATTCACCTCCCCCCCTCTGTATTCTTTTACTGTATTCAATACTCAACACAAAGGTTAGAGCAAGCTAGGAAAGGAAGCGAGCTCAGGTGAGCATTAATCACCTTGATTACTCACAAATTATATGTGCTACTTGTAACAGCCCCAGATCCGGGGTCGGGGATCCTGTAGTCACGGTCTCAATTTCCATCCATAACATCAACATAAATTAACTTACAACCTTGTGACCCAAAACAACAACACAAAGCACACCAGTTATAGTCCCAGAAATGAAATTAGAGTAATCAACAAATATTATTAATCACAAGTTTTGTGTTCTTGTAACCCAAAAGAATTACAATTTAACTGTTACATACTCTTTGCCATCCATTTACATATGTCATACATATAATAAGTCTGATGAATCAAAAGCTGACAGTCTAGCCTACTGGTTGCTCCTACCTCAGCAATGCCGACCATGACATCAGTGGGCAACCTTATGACTGTTGTCCTTGCTTGCACCGAGTGTGACTTGTGCTGGCCATCAGATCTAGCTGTTGTTGTGATATAATAAATAGAGCAAGGGTGAGCAATAGCCCATCAAAAATAATATAAAGCTGAGCAACAAATATATATATATAACAAGTCAACAATATCGTTGAAACCATATGCCATACATTTATGAAGATAGTGTCAGTATAATGTAAAGGATGAACTTACAAGGTAACTCAAAGAGTATATTTCTGTGGAAATATCTGCTATGTCAAGGGTAAGCAAGATATCATTATTTATCATAAAAGAGGAATTTGCAGGAAGTATTGCAATTCCAGACTCAGCCACTTTTTCACCTGCCAACACCGATAGTGTTACAGAAAATTTCCAACATTTGAAAGGTGAACTAATACTGGAGCATTGACGCGCCAGGAGACATAACATTCACGATGATCAGTCGTAGGTTATGCTCCCCACCTCTTGTTTTCTACATGTAGAAGGAAGCACCGACGGATTTACTTGTCTACCGCCCTCTGGAACCCCCCGACCAACGATTGGGCCATTTCTGGACCGGCGCCACTCGGCCACTTACGCGGCTCCTAGTTCGTATAACATCCATAACTCTGAAACATAAAGTTCGTTCCCCTTTCCCCAAGTATAATACTTGTTGATAAGACTCCACAAAGTAGTCGTGTCTAGTTGGAAAGGAAAATTCACCAATATTTCCCAAGCTGCTGCTTGTTAATGGATACCAACTTGTTCCAACACTCTTACCCCTCGAATGATGAGTGGGTACACAAGATTCAATGAATAATAGCAATTAAGTTGCGAGTGAAAAGAATAGTTTCAAAGAATTTATGACAGGGAAGTCAACAAGATAAATAACATTTCTCATGTAAGGTTCCCTTATAATTTGGAAGATGGATTTGAATGAAGTATATAATTTTGAGAACCTTTCTTGATTTAATAATATTAAATAGGCTCAGAATAATTTACATAATACTCGAAGGTCAAAGATAATATTTGAACGAAATAAATCATTTTTAAACGAGTCAGAAGAATTAAATAAATATTCCAAAGAATATTTATTAATCAAAATATCGAAGGAATGATCCTGATATAAAATATTACCCAGAATAATCCTCGAATAAATATTCACAAATAATATCCATTAAATAATTAATGAATATTTAACTAAATAGTACTTATCAAATAAATAAAGCTCGAATGAATATTTGAAATAATATTCACTGAACAAATAGTGAATATTCAAATTAATAATACTTATCGAATAAATAAAACTCGAACGAATATTCGAAATAATATTCACCGGATAAATAATGAATATTCTAATTAATATTACTGATTGCAGGAATAATTACTAAATGAATATTCGGAACAATATTCGATAATTGAATCGACTTTAAATGAATATTGAAAAATAATATTCGTTGAATAAATGAATTTCAAATGAATATTAAAAATAATATTTATTAAATGAATGAGGCTTAAAAAGGAATTTAGAAATAATATTTAATAGGTAATTAATCTCGAATGAATATTCAAATGAATATTCATTAAATAAATAATGGGAAAATATTTACTTAGATATTTCCCTTCGAAAATAATCGCGATATATCAAGAAATACTAACTCCCGGTCTATAATCAAAGAATGAGATTCATATGCCGTTCTCTAAGGGTCTTAGCAATATCTGGCTTATAACTGATTATTCACTATATAGCTTATAAGCCAACAATAATTCAGGGAACAAGTATATCAATATAACTTGAAAGTAGGCATGCATGCTATGGCATATGTATAACCAGAAGCATATATATATTCACAACAACAGCCTTTAAAAGGATTTGAAACTTGCCTGGTACTCCCGCTATGCTAGTGGTATGACTCGGGGTAGTCCGACAATCTATAAACAATCAAATTTATCCCGGGTTAATCACCTATCACTTTGAAACGACAAGTGAATACTTTACTTAAGCTAAAGCACGTTTTCAAGTTATCGCTCATTAACACCGTTATGAACCGACACTTGCTCGTTATTACAGCTCGTCATTACACTTACACTTGGTATATACTTAAGTCATGTAAGTGCTAAGGTAGGTCATTTAACAACCAAGATTATACCTCGAGTTTTATCGCTCGTTTTCTAAGTGATTAACCAAAGTTATAACCAAGTGTGCTTTTAGGGGTTCGTTCGCGTTTAACCTCGATTCAAACATTTTTATAAAATTGAAAAATGATCCATTTGACACGAGGTTTTCTCCTACATCTTCCTTATGATCTCTAATATTTAATTACCATGATTTGTCACTAACTTACATATTTTACCGAGGTTCAACTTTAATAACAAACTCGTACTTACGGTTTCGAACGACTTTTAGTAAATCGGTCATAATTCCTAAACCGTAAATCCGTTTGTTTCGATTCTTTCGCCAAAACGATCCATGACTCGAGATCTACAAGGACATGTCATATAATCAACCAGTTCAGGAAATTATACCAACTGTTATGAACGGATTCCTAAGGTCTAACGAAAATTGGGCATTAAGACGGCTATAAATCGATCGTTTCAAAATTGTTTTCAACACAACCAAGCCACACCGGGCATTGATACATCTTATACACATGTTATACACCTCAATAAGTCCAGAAATATTACACTTCACCATCATGTGCATCATTTTACTTAAATCACTAAACCACTAACTAATCATGCTTATAACATCACAATAATCATAACTAAGTTAAAATCCATCAAGAACATGCATAATCTCAAAGTAAGGGCTAGGGTTTCATGAGTTCCATACCTTCCTTGTTGTGTGTAAGACCTTAATAAGCCTTGAATAATCCTTGTACAACCTTAACCAAGCTTAGATCATCCAAGAAATCAAGAAAAACAAAGTTAGTTTCTTGAAAGTTACTATTCACCATAAAATTGTAAAAATCATAGAAAATCGAAAATTAAGAGTTTGGCTCTCAAATTTTTACCACATCTTGGCCTATTCATAAGATTTGTTTTGAGTCCTAGTTCATCAAATTTGAAGCTTCCTAGCTAGGGTTTTGAGCCCCCTTTTTCCGCTGGACAGAAACTGTCAAGAACAGGGCAGTTTGGTTTCTTCAACTTGGGGAAGGTATTTGACTAGGCTACACTCCTTTGTTGGCCATGAGATTTTGAAAGAATCTTACACATGGAGTGGAGAAACTATGGTTAAAATTTGGTGATTTTAGAATGGGTATAAGTGGAGATATGAATTTTTCTTTGTGCTTGGTTCAAGCTGAGCAGTTTTGAAGAAATGGAGAGAATGGAGTTTTGCCTTGGTTGCTTTGATCTTATCTTGCATAATACACCTTATCTTGATAATATCTTGCTAAAGTGACTTTAATAAAGTGATTTGGTCATGCATTGCATTATCTTGAGCCATGTGTTTGATTCTTGTGGTGGAAGGATGTCATCCTTGCTAACTAGCTTGGTTAGCTTCCAATGATGCTAGTTTCTTTGTAACTAGCTTGGTTACATGATCTTATCCACTAGCACATGCATGCACCTTGGTTCTCTGCTTGTTTCTTTGTCCGGTTATTGCTCAATTCATTGATCGTTCGGAGAAATACCTCGAAGATTTCTAGTTAGGGTTTTACCGGAAACCGTCTTAATATTTATACTATCATTCTCAATTCTCTTTAATAATTCTTGAATCCATATTCCTTAAATTTTTTCAATAATCTCCTAAGTCTTTCAGTGTCCAGGGAAATCTCGGGAAAAATAAAAGTGCTATTTTTCAGAATCCGATAACTTTTACATACACTCTTTTTCCCCTTGGATCATTAATACGAACTCAGAAATCCGTTCAAGGTACTTCTATATAGTGTCGTCTAATAATATTCCTATTTCCACCAAAAACACTATTCATCACTTATTCTCTCTTTATTCCTTATAATTAGAAAAATGTCCTTGCGCTTTCCCGAGCGTTCCTTAACCCTTTTTACGGTACCACTGGACTTATACTAGATATCGATTTGGATAACATGAGACTACTTCCTCTGTTCGTATGCCATATCCTACTTTCTTGACGATAGATTATTCTTACCTAAGTTGTCAACACATTGCATTCTTCATGACATATAAATATTGGAATCCATATCCATTCCATAATAAAAGTTTTAATCCTACCAAAAATCGGGGTTCTTACACTACTTATAGCAATAATAATATGAATACTTGGATAAATGATATGAGTTAATTGAATCATGAGGTATGTAGATCTATATGATTACATGGAAATGGAAAAAATTGATTGAAAAACCCTACGTGAGTACTGGAAATGATGTTAATCATCAGACAGAATATATGAGAATGGCTATATAAATTGATATGATAAGTGATCAATGAAATTGGTACATGGCTGTAATTAATGTCATGGAAATGTTATACTAAGGTGAATAAGTACATGTTTGAGATGTGGATTACCTGGAATAATATGATTATGATTATTATGTGATCAATGTGGATTACATGAAAGGATATGCGTATAGTTATTATGTGATCAATGTGAATTACATGGAATAATATGAATATAGATATGATGTGATCAATATAGATTACATGGAAAGATATGAATATATTTATTATGTGATCAATATTGATTACATGGAAGAATATGAAGGTAAATAAGTATATGGGAAGAAACAAGGAAACATGATATATGATGTGCAAAGTGTGTCATTTACATTTCAATAAATAAAGGCGTTGTGATTGTCAAGACTTTAAGTAAATTAATGGCCTAGCTAGCCGGTAAAGTCCTTGAGACTATAAATATGGAATGTCCCGAGAATAAAGTCGACAATAAATAACAAGAGCCCTAGAGGCCGGGAAAAAAATAATGCGAGTCATTGAGACTATAAAAATGGGATATTCCGGGAAAAGATAATAATCACTATAAACATGGGATCCAAATATTGGATACCGGGAAATTCTAAAGTCAAGTTGGTCAGTCACAACAAAGTAAAGAAACAAGGTGAAAGAAAAGAGAGTCTCATGCATATGTTGCATACATTCATAGTAAATGATTACTTGGATTTATTGAATGATGACTTGGAATTATTTGTATGAGTACATGTTCACAAGATTTTCAAATGCGTTATTTGAAACTATATGATGATATTATGAATTTCTCCTATACGTGCTGGTTGTGTATGAGTTTATATATATCGTTCATTACAAGATAAAGATTACAGAATGATGTAGAATTTGACTGAGTCCTAAAGAGGAAATGGAAATTTAAGAACATGTATATGTTGTCATGGAATTATTTCAGGGATATCTGATTTATGTCTTCAAAAGATGAAACTAAGTTACTGCTGGTTAACTAAAATGTTATATGCTTGAGTATATTTTAGAATGATTTATGTTCACTGAGCGCAAATTTTTTAGGATAAGTGCAAGTCGGCTAGATGATGCTCAAAGGTCCCTACTCCTCTACTTTGTAATACATACATTTATAAGTTATATTTATATGATTTTACGAGAACTATATATGTAAATGACGTCATAAATGTACAAAAAGGGTGAGGGTGTGACAACTTGGTATCAGATCAATGCTCGGCCGGAAGTGCACTAGCACTGCCCGAGTATAGTTAGTTTATTAATATATTACATAAAGGAGGAAAGGGATGAGCATCTGGCCAAAGTCAAGTCTATAGGGTTGAAAAAATGAAAGAAGGATAGACCAAAAAGGTAATCATTTATTTAGAATTAAAGGAAGTTTTAAAATGTAATAAATTACAAATGATTGCTACGTGAAAATATTTATAAGATGCAATGAATTGGATGTTTATATGATGTATGCCTATGTGTATAAATGATATGTGAGAAACGATCACGGGTAAAATTCTTTCGATAAATGTATAAGCTTATGCATTGTTGATTATATTTTTACATTAGTATATAGAGATTAAAGAAGGAAAAGAAAGGAAATGAGTCTACTTAAGGTTATAAGACGACTAGAAGCTTGTCTCAACAGAGATTTCAAGAACCATTATTGTTGAACGATGGAAGCGTTGAGAATTAATTTCTATTGAGAAGTATATTCCATCAGTTATTAAAGGGTCCTTCTAATTTCTTCTAGAGGACAAAAAGTTGTTGATTCTTATTATTGAGATTGATCAAATATTTCTTCTAATTGATTCAAGAAGAAAGTTAATCATCTGATGATAAATTCTAGAAAGGAGTATAATTATGATATACTAGTAGATTTGAGAAATTTTCTGTCATGTGACATAGTGAACTGCAGAGGAAAGTTCACTAGAATTCTTTCAAAATCATATTCCTCTATTCCTTTTATAAACGATTTGTCATCTGATTGGGATGAACAATACATATAGTAGCTGGTGGGACGCCACCTAGCTAATTATGTGTTGCAAACCAAAAGAGTACGAAAGATTGGCCATCTTAAGTACGATTATGGTTGATCTCAGTCACATCTAACTTATTCTTCTCTCTCATGTATAATGTTGATGAGTTCATTGATTCAAAATCACTCAGGTTTCTTGTTACGACTCATCGTGAAATTTTTCAATGTTTCTTATCTTGCGAGAATGTTCGGAAAGTTTTCAATCAGAATCATAGACAAAGTTTAGCTTTAAATCTCATAGGAAGCTTACAGAAGAATCTCATATGGTATACGATAGTCGAAAGTTTTGTATCTAAGATAAAGTGACGTGCTGTAGAAGAAATCTCAATAATGATAGTTAAGATTTGTAAATGCATAAGGGAATAAAGTTCTACACGGAGTTGATACTCGCGGGAGCCATCTTTTGAATTTATTCATATGAGAACATGGTGTGTGGAGATAAAGTATCTACATGTTTGAGATATTGTAGTAAAAGAGATGGTTAATTCAAGGTTAGTATATCGATGATAAGATGAATATTGCTCGAATACAAATGAGAATATTATGCTGATAATAACTGAGTGGATGACTGATGGCTATATAGTATAAACTGAACCGATAAGGGTCATAAGAGATTAGTGATTGAGAAAACAAATACACTAAGGAAAGCAAGTGTGAAAGGGTGAAAGTGAAATTAGAATTTGATGACTAGTTGATTGGTAATAGTGGTTAAGGAGTCATAAATCATGAAAGCTAGAAATAAATAGTTGAGATCATGAGATGTTACGTAGTATAAATGGGATCAAGTCATATGAAAGACGAAGAAGTGAGTAAGTGATAAGATTTAAATTTGGATTCACTTAGTATAAAATGGCTTGTTTGGCTTTTAAATAAGAAATGATAAGTGATGGAATGGCTGAGTGACCATCATGATCGAAGTATTATGAGTTTGTAGTAAAGACTATAAGGGTTAACAACAAAAGCTATAGGATTATAAAACTTGAAAAATGTAATTTGTTCTTAAGAGATTGAAAGGCGATTCTTAGAGGCTAAGTTGTCAAATATGATAGATAATCAAACTGTTGATCCGAGACTGAGTTGTCACGAGAGTAAGAACGAACAAGACAGATGAGATGATAAATGATTAATTGAAATGATCGATGTATGTCAGTACTGAGTTTGAGATTGAATTATATGGATACATAGAGTTTTATGTGAATGGTTGATGGGTAAATACGTGGATAGAAGAATATGTATATACTGAGCATTGCAGATTTTGAGTTGTTCGAATGAACGCGAGTTATCAGAAAAATAGATATGGTGGCGGTATGAATATATATTATTAGCGTGATACAAGAGCTTTGTTTTCAAAAGGGAATTCAAATAAGCTGATTGGTTAGAATGTGATTATACTTCAGTGTGGGTCTACATATTAATGGATATGAATATGGTTGCGATATTTGCATACAATACCATGACTTATATTGGGGTTGAAATTGTAAATTATAGAATTCAAGTTGTTCTGTTAGAAGTGGGAACATGTTTTTACAGTAATGGAAATGATAAAGTATTTTTTCAGAAGTATCATGTTTGGTATGATGAAAGGAGTAATTCTCGTAAGGTTGATGGGTTGAATGGTGCTGAAATATCGACCGATTAGTTCTGAAGCTATAAGTTATATTGCAGAATCGCTAGTAACTATGATATAGAGTAAAAGAGTTATGAACTCGGTATATAGAGTTGATTAGAATATTAAGGGATACCGAATAATAAAGGTAAGTATTGGCACTTGGTCAATTACACAAGTATAGGATTTCGAGGATGAAATCTTTTAAGGAGGGGAGAATTGTAACATCCCTATCCTAGCGTACATATTTATTTCTAATAAATAGAATTGTTTATTACTAATACGATTCATAAGGCTTAAACTTCGTTAAAACATTATTAATGTACGAAGAAAATGAATAGTAATCCAGGGGATGAAGAGTTATTTTGGTGTGAAATTATTATTTGAGATTATGATAGAGGATATTATATGAGGGACTTTAGTCTTATACGATATTTGAGGATTAGACTCCTAAGTATCTATTAAGGAATTTAGAACGTTTTATAGTAGGTAGTTGAACTTCTAAGATTCATAGAAAACGATCCGTAAGTCAGAATCTCGCGTATAAATACTCTATACGAAGGTATGGATGAGAATAGAATTAAGAAGATATGAGGAGTATTTATTGAGGAACCTATTTTGAAGAGCTATTTAAAACTCATAGATAAGTGAATAGTAGGGACGAATAGTAAAAGTTTTCGGACTACCTTTGAGTCCATTTTTCAGAGGTAGCTTCCATATATTAAATGAGGATTTATCACGACATTAGAAGCAATTTTGGGATTAGAAATCATTAACTTATCCTATTAAGATCGTTAGGGCCGAATCTTATTATTAAAAAGAAATAAGATGAAGCTTGTTAGTATATAGAAGTGAGTCTTGCTTTGAAAGACTGGAAAGTCAACATGTCAAACCCTGGGCACCAAGTAGTGGGATTAAAGAGATAATTGTTAACAAGTGTATTAAAGAAGCCAAAGTCACTATAAATCTTCATTTTTTTTATGAAAATTCGAAGTGAAACTCCATGGAAGAGCTTGGTTTCAAAAATTCATAACTAATTCATTACTTACTTGATCATTGCGTGTAACCAGTCGAAATGACCGTCTCATCCTCTAGTTTGTGTACAAGTAATCCTACAACAAACCATCCACAAACACTACCTCAAGAATCCAAAGTTTCAAACTAAGTTCTTGAGTGAAAAGTGTGATTTTGATATTCTAAACTTAGAGCTTCAAGTTTTGAGTCCAAGTAGGTTTTAGGTGATGATTGATTATCAAGAGAAGATGTATAAGCATGGTTGGATTAGCAAGGGGAGCACAAGAGATGAGGTTTTGAGCTTGGGTTTTGTAAGAGAAAAAGGAAGAGGAAGAGCTAGTATTGCAAGGGGTATAATCTCTATGCTTTATCTTTTCATTTATGTAATTATTATGAATTATGCTTGCTGTATTAGTCAAATATAATCAGTGGGTATTGAGTATGCTTGTTGTTGTTGGTTATATGGAGGAATTGACTTGATTAGAGGGGGTAATAAGGTGGGTTATGTGAGGAAATTTAGTTAGTTAAATTGGGGCGTCGAAAGGCTGTTTAAAACGCTACTGTGAACAGTAATTTGGGGGGATTAGGTGCTCTGTTTTTGTTAAATTTTTTACATGGTAACGTTCTACTCGGAGTCTAGTTTGCGTAGCCACAAACGGTGAGTCGATTGGATTAACGAGCTAGGAGATATAGCTGTTTTAGTATAGGGTGTCCAAGACCTACGGGATTTGTAAAACATTGAGTTTTGGAGAAATGTTTCACCTAGTTAAACTCTTTACTTTGAACTGAAAATTTTATGTAAGGTCTATAAATGATTAAGGAAGAAGGCTGGAGAATTTGGTGATTTATAGAACATTTTTAGATTTATTAAAAATGTTAGAGTGCAGCGGTTGCAGGGCTGTTTTTGACTTGCTGCGAGAGATTTTTGTACCAACTTTGAGCGAACATCTGACCTAGCTATACTAATCGGTTTAAGCTGAAACTTTTAGGATAGCAAGGTCTTATGTTAGAGAGTTAAATGGAAAAGGTTTCTTGTAAAAATGTTAAGTTTTGGAATTATGAAAAATGTCGGAACATAGGGGTTTAATAAGGATTCTTAAGGAATGAATTTATGGAACCATTTTGGGAGGTGATTTCGGACGAGTTAGCGGACTCGTTTGGAAAAAACTAAAGAACAAAAGTTGTAGGTATATGTATGAGCTATGTTCATACAAAATATGGTAATTTTCAGAAGTATAATGAGAAGGGTAGTAATTGACAGAAAGGAGAGGGATTAGTCTATTTCCTAAATAAGCATCATTTCACATGAATATTATATTTATATCCATGGAAGTATTTTATGGATTTTAGTAGCTAATAATAGTTACATGGATAAAGGTTTTCGGAAAGAAGTCCAGTACCATGATAAAGGTTAGAGCAAGCTAGGAAAGGAAGCGAGCTCAGGTGAGCATTAATCACTTTGATTACTCACAATTATGGAAATAATGATATGAATACTTGGATAAATGAGATGAGTTACTTGAATCATGAGGTATGTAGATCTATATGATTACATGGAAATGGAAAAAATTGGTTGAAAGACCCTACGTGAGTACTGGAAATGATGTTAATCATCAGACTGAATATATGAGAATGGCTATATGAATTGATATGATAAGTGATAAATGAAATTGGTACATGGCTGTAATTAATGTCATGGAAATGTTATACTAAGGTGAATAAGTACAAGTTTTAGATGTGGATTACCTGGAATAATATGATTATGATTATTATGTCATCAATGTGGATTACATGAAAGGATATGCGTATAGTTATTATGTGATCAATTTGAATTACATGGAATAATATGAATATAGATATGATGTGATCAATGTAGATTACATGGAAAGATATGAATATATTTATTATGTGATCAATATGGATTACATGGAAGAATATGAAGGTAAATAAGTATATGGGAAGAAACAAGAAAACATGATATGTGATGTGCATAGTGTGTCATATGCATTTCACTAAATAAAGGCGTTGTGACTGTCAAGACTTTAGATAAATTAATGGCCTAGCTAGCCGGTAAAGTCCTTGAGAATATAAATATGGAATGTCTCGGGAATAAAGTCGACTATAAATAACAAGAGCCCTAGAGGCCGGGAAAAAAATAATGCGAGTCCTTGAGACTATAAAAATGGGATATTCCGGGAAAATATAATAATCACTATAAACATGGGATCCAAATATTGGATGCCGGGAAATTCTAAAGTCAAGTTGGTCAGTCACAACAAAGTAAAGAAACAAGGTGAAAGAAAAGAGAGTCTCATGCATATGTTGCATACATTCATAGTAAATGATTATTTGGATTTATTGAATGATGACTTGGAATTATCTGTATGAGTACATGTTCACAAGATGTTCAAATGCGTTATTTGAAACTATATGTTGATATTATGAATTTCTCCTATACGTGCTGGTTGTTTATGAGTTTATATATATCGTTCATTACAAGATAAAGATTACAGAATGATGTAGAATTTGACTGAGTCCTAAAGAGGAAATTGAAATTTAAGAACAGGTATATGTTGTCGTGGAATTATTTCAGGGATATCTGATTTATGTCTTCAAAAGACGAAACTAAGTTACTGCCTGTTAACTAAAATGTTATATGCTTGAGTATATTTTAGAATGATTTATGTTCACTGAGTTGCGACTCATTAAAATCGCTCAAATTTTTCAGGATAAGTGCAAGTCGGCCAGATGATGCTCAAAGGTCCCTACTCCTCTACTTTGTAATACATACATTTATAAGTTATATTTATATGATTTTACGAGAACTATATATGTAAATGACGTCATAAATGTACAAAAAGGGTGAGGGTGTGACATTCTGCAAATTGATGAGAGCCATGAAAATCTTAAGGATTTTGAGATACTCTCTAGTGATGATGAAGGTTCTCCAGTAGAAATCTCTGTTAATTCTCACAGGAATGCTACTGTTGAGGGGGAGCAAATCAATCAAGGGGAACACAGTACCAGTCAGGAACAGACCAACCATTCAGAGTCTACTCCATCAGGAACTGACACTTCGAGGACTAGTGAAGGAAGTTCAGGTACTGATAGCGGTATGGAATCTACTGATTCTACTGATCAAGGGGGGATTTTGAAGGCAATAAACACTCTTCTACAAGAGATACCTCTAACTTAGAGGGAGAGTCTAGCAGGAGCAATTTACCGCCTGTTAGAAAATGGACAAGGGATCATACTGAAGATTTAATTATTGGTGATCGAAATAGTGGTGTTCGAACTAGAAGATCAATTCAAAATGAATGCTTGTATAGTTGTTTTCTCTCAAAAAATGAACCTAAGAAGGTGGAAGAAGCCTTACAGGATCCTGATTGGGTAATTGCAATGCAGGAAGAGCTAAATGAGTTTGAGATGAACAAAGTCTGGAAATTAGTACCAAGACCTAAAGATTGATGCATTGTTGGTGCAAAATTGGTTTTCAGAAACAAGCTAGATGAATCTGGTATGATTGTAAGAAACAAATCAAGATTGGTGGCCAAGGTATACTCTCAGGAGGAAGGAATTGACTATGATGAAACCTTTGCCCCTGTAGCAAGATTGGAAGTAATCAGGATGTTTCTTGCATTTACAGCTCATTCAAAATTCAAAGTATACCAGATTGATGTAAAGAGTGCTTTTCTAAATGGCAAGCTTGATGAGGAAGTGTATGTGGAGCAACCGCCTAGTTTTGTTGATCCAAATTTTCCAAATCATGTCTACAAACTTGACAAGGCACTCTATGGACTAAAGCAGGCACCAAGAGCAGGGTATGAGACTTTGTCTAAATTTCTTCTTGAAAATGGCTTCAAAAGAGGTACAATCGAAAAAACTCTATTCTTTAGAAAGGTTAAGTTTTAGTTCAAGTTTATGTTGATGACATCATATTTGGTTATACTAATGAAAAGTTATGCGCTAAATTTACCAACCTTATGCAGTCTAAGTATCATATGAGCATGATGGGTGAACTAAATTACTTTTTAGGCTTGCAGGTCAAACAGATTGAGACTGGTATTTTCATTAATCAGTCTAAGTATATCAAAGATCTTTTAAAAATGTTTGACTTTCAAGATTGTTCAGTTGCAAAAACACCCATGGCAATAGCCACTAAGCTAGACTATGATCCTAAGGGTAAGAGTGTGGATTACACTAGTTATAGAGGCATGATAGGCTCATTGCTGTATTTGACTACAAGTAGACCAGATATAATGTTTTCTACCTGTTTATGTGCTAGATTCCAAAATGATCCTAAGGAATCTCATTTAATTGATGTGAAGAGAATTTTTAGATATCTCAAGGGGACTCCAAATCTTGGTTTGTGGTATCCTAGAGAATCTGATTTCTCCCTAATTGGTTATTCAGACTCTGATTATGCAGGGTGTAAAATAGACAGGAAAAGCACTACAGGTACATGTCAATTCTTGGGAAACAGATTGATTTCTTTGGCAAGCAAGAAGCAACAATATGTCTCAACCTCAACTGTATAAGCTGAGTACATTGCAGCAGGCAGTTGTTGTGCACAGCTCCTTTGGATAAGAAATCAGTTGATGGATTATGGTATGACACTTAGTAATATTCCTATGTTTTGTGATAATACTAGTGCTATCAAAATTGCAGAAAATCCAGTTCAACATTCAAGGACTAAGCACATTGATGTCAGGTATCATTTTATTAGATAACATATTGAAAATGGTACTGTGGAACTTCATTTTGTTCTTACTGACAAACAAATTGCAGATATCTTAACAAAATCACTTGATGAGAACACTTTCATTAGGTTGGTAAGTGCGTTAGGAATGTTAAATTTCTACATCTGCATAAGTAGCAAGGTATGATGTTTCAGCTTATAGACTTGATATTACTGTCAGGATCTATATCTTAAAGTTTAATTCTTTAGCTATAACACATTAACTTGATAAATTACAGTATGATAGACTTTTTAATAATCATCAGGATCAGGATTACTATCAGGATGCTGACGTCATCAGGATTTCTGCGTCAGTATTAGGATTTTGAAAATTTTTAGTCTGTGACTTATTGTTTCAAATCCTGAAGTTCATTTTTATTCAGTGGTCTAATTCTGAGAATTGTTAAGTCTATTCTAGTTAGTTTTTGAACACATGCATACTGATAATTTATACTCTATTCAGATCTTGCCAATAAACAAACAAAAGACAAGTAGATAGTAAAGAAATTTGTAATTTCATTAATCAAAAAGCATTTACATACATGGAAATGAAATACAATCTTCTTTTTGTCTAACTTTTACTAGTAATCCTATTCTTGTCTAATGTTGTGGATGCTTGATCTTTGCCTCGTCCATGAATCTTCAACAATCAAATAGAGGATAAGGAGCATGCCAAAATCCATTTGAGGGATTTGACCCATCTGCTCTTGGATTCCTTGTCTGGGTGACTTGAATGAGAGCAGCTGGCACAACTCCATGTTTATTGAGCAGGAGGTATAGCATCTACATCAAAATCAGCCCCAGCCTCTTCACCAAATTCTTCATCCTCCAAATTTGTAAAGGTTAGAGGGAGATTTTGTTCAACTGATAGATGTTCAAGAGGAGGGTTTTGGACATTGTTTGGGTTGCTTCCAACCATATCTAGTTTGATAAGAAAAGTTATTACTTCAAAGAGATAGTCCACTTGCTTCTGATCATCAAGAGCATTGAACTCCTCAGAAGAAATAAACCGAAAATTAGGGTTCATGTGATTATTTGGGTTAAAGGCCATTGTATTTGAAAGGTTTTTGTTTGTGTTTACAAAGAAAACCTGATGGGTTTTGGAGTAGAGAATGGCATGAGACGTCAGTTGGTTTTATAGAAAGACGTAAGAAGCTGAGCAGTCTTTTTGGAGAATAGCAACGTAGTCAGTCATTACTACCGCGCGTGACTGTATTTCTCGTATTTTCAAGAAATGTTAATCGTATCCAACCAACTGATTTTTTCAAGATTAATGTTTATTTCTTTTTCAGAAAAAGGAAAATGCCACGTATCCAACTCCAAATTGAGTCTCTGGAATCAGGACGAAATTGATCAGGAAATAAAATGTGATCACATCAGGATTTGTGATCATTGTTATTTAGAAACCATATAAGGATTTCTGGTTATCATGATGGGAAGATCACATCAGGATAAGGAAGCTGATCAGTATTGAATCTCAATATTTAATATTCTTATAATACCCTGAATTGTTTAATTAAAATCAATTTTGGATTTTATTTTCCAAAATCGTGGGTAATTGTATTTTTCAGGGATTGCCACCTGTCAATCTACGTGTGAACGTGGATTAGTGGGTTTGAAGAATTTTGAAATATATTTTTTTGAAACTCTAGTTGTTTATTGCTTTCTTTGGTATCATATTTTCTAAAAGCAAAAACACTCTTAAGTCTTCAAAATCACTAATCAATTTCAAGATTTCTTAAGTACTTTCAGATCAAAATCAATGGCTGCTCAAAGAAGAATACCCAAGTCAGTAACTTTCAAGTTTGGTGACTTGATTTTATGATGAACAATCATGTTGCAGCTATCACCAACAAGAAAGGGGTGTCAACTGATTTTTACCCAGTTATGGACTTTATGGCAAAAGGACCATTAAGTTATGCCTTGGCATCATCTCCACAAATTAATCAAGTTGCTGTTTCACAAGCTTGGGAGAATACTGAGGTAGTTGATCCTTTTCAGGGTCAATCAGGTAAGATTGTTCTTAACTTAGGACAAGACTCATTTGATATTACTGAATCTGTTGTTAATTCAGTATTGCACTTACCTGTTAGTGTGAATTTTGAGAATGAGCCATCTGATGAAAATGTTAGAACTTTGTTGTCTGAATTAGGTTATAATGGACCTCTAGATAACATGAGCCAGTTAAGGAGACCTTTTTTTTAGAAAAGAATGGTCTTTCTTTTTTGATCAACTTGCTAAGTGTTTTACTGGTAAATGTAGTTCTTTTCAACAAATTACTGCTGTTACTTCACACATTGGCTATAGTTTGCTTTATAACAGAGTAATTAATATTGGTCACATTATTTTAAGTCAGATGAGTATCAAACATGGGTCAAGTGATAAAGGTAGAAAAATGGTTTATTATCACATATTTATGCAACTATTTATTAATGATTTTATTCCTGATGTTGAAGCCAGATTTGGTAGAGAACATTGTGTTTTTTCTTATAAACAGCAAAAGTGAATTTTCTCTGATATTACAAAGAAGGACAGTGAAAAGAATCTAGATGAGATACCTGCAATGCGCTATCCACATCATGTTTAGGTACTCCTTATAACTCATCTTCCTACTATCTACAATTCTTCTTTCTTTAGTGGTTAGATGACTCAGGAATCTGATTTGGTGGAGAACCCCCCTGTGTCTACCCAAGTAACCCAACACATTACAGTTTCTGAAACAATTCTAGAACCAAGTTTTGATCCACAGCCTATTGTTTCAAAGAAACTAACCTCTGGTGTTTCTCAAAAGGCACCAGTTGTAAAGAAGAGAAGATTTGTTGTTTCATCTAGTAGTAGTTCTAGTGAAGATGATGATAAAATATCTCTTGATGAGAGAGCAGAATTGAAGGCTGCAATTCAACTTTCTAAGCTAGGACAAAGAGATGAAAAACCTAGTCACAACCAGGCTGTAATCTCACAAAAGGCTGTAGTTCTTAAAAAGGGAAAACAGTTACTAGATACTGTCACTCAAAAGACCGTGTCTATTGAAAAACGATCTCAACCCAAGATCACTACTGAGTCTGCACCTCTTGAATCTTCTCACGATAAATCTGTTGCTCACTATACCAGGAGAACAAGGAGAAAGATTCATTTGTCACCTACACACATAGTGTCTAGTCCAACTAACATTCTGCAGGTCTCTAAAAATGAATTTGTATCCCAGTCAGCAAGTGACAAGAGATCTATGTCTGATAAAGGTCTTGATATTGATTCTTTTTGGGAAACTACATTGACATACAGATTGGCTATGAAGGTTATATCTGTAAAAGTTAAGCTTTCCAGGCCTGTTCTAGATTTTCTGGTTGAAAGAGTTCCTAAACTATAATTTCCTGAAGAGTACGGACTTTTACATCAAAGACTTGATTTAATGAAGATGCCTTTCTATGTATCTGTCAGAAAGGAATTACACAAGTCATTTGGACTTACTAAGCATGGTGCACTTCAATCTTTTCATACATATCTATTTCACAGAGATTACATTATTGAAGATGCTCGAACTCAAGGTGAACAAATGGAGGAAGTAGATAGTGGAATGCAGTCAACAGGAGAAACTATTGCACCAGTGGTGGATAGTAGAATAGATCAGAACACAGTCACTGCAACACAAGAACCATCTAGTCAGAGGTTGGATGAATGAGGAACTGTGATGGCTGATGCTGAACGGTCTTCTGTGATGACTGAAATTGCAAGTAAGATACCATATGATATGAGAGGAATGACTTTGATTGATTTTCCTGAAGATCAAACAAATATTGTTCAGTCAGAGTCTATCCATCTTGAGGGTGTGTCTCAGCAAACAACACTTAAAAACGGTGACACACAAACTGTAATGTCTAATGATGTATTACTGAAGGCATTACAGTCTAGTGTAGATCCTGAAAGTGGTATACTGGAGCCTGTAGTTTCTAAAAAGATAGTAGATGCTTGTGAGGGTTCAGAGACTATAGTAACTCACTCCATGGAGAAAACCTCAAGCCCCTTGCCATATGAGGAACCCTCTCTCCATGTGAGTTCAGGTATAAACACTTCTCCAAACCCCTATTTTTTTGTAGGTCACGAGAGCACTTTTCCAATTTTGTGTGATACACTTGAAAAGATGGACATAGATCCACAAACTGAGAGGCTGGCTCCTGACCAGGAAAAAGGAGAGGTAGAAAGAGAGTTGACTTTAGATAGTCAAAGTGAGAATGAGTGTATGGATGATCAACTCCATAGTGAGGGAGAGAAAATTAGGAAACCACCATCGTTTGATTTTTGGGATCAGGTTTTTCCTGAATCTTGGTCTGAAAATCTTGGTATGGATGCTGGTACTTACTCTTTTATTAATAAGTAAGAGAAACAGGACTTAGCAAAGCACAACACAAAGCCAGAAGTTAAACCTCAGCAACAAAAAGAGAGGCTTACACGGATTATCAACAGACGGGGTGAAAGGCTAAGACAATCTCTTTCTCAACATGTACCAGATGAAATTCCTAATGATCTTATTATTCCTTTGTATGTACTTCCAATTTCGTCAAGAATTGAGACACATACAGTACCTGATCACTCTATGGAGGAGTCAGGATTTGTAAGTGTTAGTACACAGAATACTGGTGAAGGACATGATGATCATATTTCAGGTTCAGATCAGAAATATGAAGATGTACATAGTTCTACTCAAGTGCTTTTACTTGAATATTATCCTACTTCAGTAGAACATGCTACACATGCAACTTCTTCTACAAAGATCAACATTTCTAAACTGTCTACAGCTGAGACTGAGTCTGAAGATACAACGAGCACTTCCAATATTGAAGTCAAGGAGTTTTCATAATCTAAAGGTATTGAGGATATTCAGAATTCTCAAACTGCTATTCATTCAAGACTTCAAATACTTGAAGATAACCAAGTCACTATTATGGAGAATCAAGCGGTTCTGATGAATCTTCTTTGTTCTATCACTGAATCTATTAGCATTAATGTTGTTGATGTCAAAAAGGGGGAGATAAATACAATTAAGAGACAACAGACTGGGGGAAATAAAGTAAGAACTGATGGTGATAGAGTTAAATCTCAACAGGGAAGTGGTAAAGGAAAAAAATAGACGTTGATACTGGTAAATCTAGTCATAAATTTAAAGAAAAACAATCATTTGATCAGTCAGAGTCTGCATCAAAATAGTTTGAATTCTTCTAAGTACCAGATTACTATATCTACATCTGAAGAAAGGAGGTACTCAACTTCATATACATGAATACATAAATTTTATTCTGGTTGTATTGTTAAATGTTTTGACATCAACAACTCAGATTTATGCTTCAAATTTTAAAGTATAAATAGGGGGAGATTGTTAGGAATAATTCATGAGTTGTGATGTTTAGAATAGAATTTGCATATACTTCTTGTAATATCCTGATCTTATAAAGGATTTAGCACTTTGTATAGGATATGTAAATTAGTCAGTAACTGCAGAGTTTTGGTCAGGAATAGTGCATCATGGACTATATTTCAGGAATCATGGTAAGTTCCTGATACGACAAGTCAAATCCTAATGCTTTGATCAATTCCTGATGGAATGATCAGATCCTGATGATGATGTAATCCTGATGTCATTTGGATGCTGCAGAAACTAGAAAGTGCTATATAATAGGATCGGTTATTTCGACAATGGCAAGAAGTGTGCATGAAGAAAAGAATCGAACTATTGATGGAAACTATCAACTGGAAGATAGAGAATTACTATGTATTGATTATTACTTTCTGTTATTAGTTGATAGGTAGCATTATAAATACTCTCTATATCATTATAATATGTGTGAGTTTTGTGAACATCGTGAATATACGAGTAAACAAACAGAGAGAGGTTTGTATTGATAGCAGCTACTAAAGGTATTCATACACCTTTGGTAGAGTTTGTATTTGATCTTATTAATACAAACAGTTTGATTTATTCATTTATTCTTGTTTATTTATTCAAGCAAAAATCAGACATGATTACTAATACTTGTATTCAACCCCCTTTCTACAAGTATATTCGGATTAACATTATTTAGCAAAAAAAAGGGGAAAATCAATTGATATATCCCTAAACTATTTGGGTTTTGTTATCTAGGGGTTTTATTATCTAGGTCCCTGAATAAAATATTTCACATTTCGAGTAATTAAACTTTTGAATTATTTTAATTCAGGTCCTTCCGTTAAAAACATTCTAGCGTCCGTTTGAATCTTACGGATGTGGCGGTTGATTTTATGCGTAAGCAGTTGATATATACGAAAAAACAAAAAAAAAAGGATATATAAGGAAAATTGATAAAAGTAAATATCAACATTTGATATTTACTTTTATTAATTTGATATATATGTATATATGTATATATGTATATATATATATATGTATATATATATATATATAAGTGCTCAAATCAGTCCCCTTCATATTTCATCTATTCTAAAGGGCCCTGCCAGGGGCACCCAATACGAAAAAGTATTATAATTCTACTCTTTATTCATTCATCAAAAAAAATTAAAAAAAAATGCTGCCACGTCATCATTATTTTAAAAAAAATTGGTATTTTTTTTAATTTTTTTATGAATGGATAGAGGGTAGAATTATAAGCCTTTTTCGTATTGGGTGCCCTGGCGAGGCCCTTTAGAATACAAGAAATATGAGGGGGACTCATTATAAGAGAAGGTCTCATTATAAGAGTAGTCTCATTTGAGCAACCCCCTATATATTAAATACATATTTAATATTCTTAAACATTATTTTAAAAAAAATAAAGTTATGTGGATGGATATTTAATATTTTAATTAAATTTGTATAATTTTTTTTAAAATCAAAGTTATATGGATAAATATTTTGGTGAAGAATTGGTCAAATCCATCTAATTAAGTTTATTTAATTTTATTTAAAATTAAAATTATAAGGATAGACATTCTGGTGAAGAATCGGGTCAAATCCATCTAATTAAATTTACTTTTTTAGAAGAAAATTAAAATTATATGGATAGATATTTTGGTAAAAGAATCGGGTCAAATCTATCTAATTAAATTCATTATTTTTAAAATTAAAGTTACGTTGATAAGTATTAATTAAAGTTATTTTTTTAATTCTATGGGTTATTTTTTTATTTTTCGTACACATCATCTCCTTACATATAAAATCAACATCCACATCAGCTAGATTCTAACGGCAATCAGAATCTTAACAAAAGACTTAAACTAGAAAAATTCAAAAGTTTAATTACTTAAAATGCGAATCTTTTATTAAAGACCTAAATAATAAAACCCGAATAGTTCAAGGATGTATTAATTGACCTTCCCGTAAAAAGAATTAAAAAGTTATTTAATTATGGGTGATGGCCCAATGTAACCCAATTTTGAAGAAAGGAGCCCAAATGCCTCAAAATCACAATGAGGTCTAAAATGCCCACCAGTTACGTTAATTCTTGTTCAGTATCAAGGTGATATGATGCACCATCTGCCGTATTACATGAAGACGCTATATCAAATCCTATATATATGGATACGTTAAACGAAATTCCGTAGAAGGAGTTGATACGCACCTGGAAATTACTTATCAAATGCCTATCAAATGTACCATCTGGTTCAGAATTTCTGCAAGTGGCATGGAAGTGTTAATGACATTTATAGCTAATTGCTATTATATTATTACATATTGGATTACAGAAAGATGATGGTAAGAATTGGTTGGTTTGTCTTTGTTGTCAATTGTATAATCATATTAAAAAAGATGAAAGGTACCAAGAAAGTTGTATATATTCTCTGCGTAGCTAAGGTGTTTGTATGTTTGATGGAGTGGAAAATGTTATATAGTAATGATACGAAAGATCGTCAACCGTAATAAAGGTGTAGACAGGGCCAAAAATCCAACAACAGGTAAATAGAAGCTTAGCTTCTGAAATGTAGGCATTTATATTTTCCTCTTTTTTTTATTAAGAATATTTCAAGATTTTACATTAAATTAAAAAATTTGAAGATATATGATAAGTAATTCAAAAAATTTTGATCGACTATTTTTGAAATTTTAAATTTATGGACTTCGATGAATTTATCCATATTATACCTGTTAAAGTCCAAACTAAATTTAAGAAATATTGAAAGATTATGGGTGGATTCTATGAGAATTTTAAATAATTATAGTTACTTTTTTTAAAAAAAATAAGAAATCATTTCATTAACTTTGGCAATCTTTTAAGACTGCATCATAGATTTCATTAACTTTGACAATCCTTTAAAACTTCATCATAGATTACAGGAGGATGCTCTAGATAAAGAGTGAGCAACTCTATTAGCAGGCAGTCTTATAAACACCAATGAAGTACTAGACAAAACATGAAGTCATAATATCTTTACAATATGAAGTCATAATATGAAGTCATAATATCTTTACAATCTTTGATACTATCCCCAAAATATAAAGTAATAACCAATGAAGTCATAATATGAAGTCATAATATCTTTACAATCTTCGATACTATCCCCAAAATATGAAGTCATAATAAATGATTTACGAATAGATTGCATTACCGTGAGATTATATATTCTACCTCCACCATATCCCATGTTTTTTCCTTAATCCAGCTCAAAGCTTCACTAACTCCCAAGGCCTTTTGTAACGCCCCGACTTCCCAATACTGAGACTATACTTTTAATAATAAAATAGACTTTGATACAGGGGAATTTTAGAAAATTTCGGCATGAAGTATTCGTAAATCGGACTATCCACCTGTACTTCAACCCAACCAAATTCCAATTTAACAAATACAATTAAAACTTATTACACCAACGACTCCTCACCGAGGATCGATTCCAGGTTATGGTATGAAACAAGAAACTAAACTATACAAATTATTACAATTTCTTTCACTACCCTGAATACAATCAATATACCGTCTAATCTAAAGCTTAGTTCCAATCCATGCTTACCCGCTCTGACTTCGAGATCTATCCTGTATAGGCTGCCTCATTGCTCTCATATGATTTGTAAGATGTAGACTTCCACCCTTAATCCTAACTGAAAGGTTAGGGAAAATAAAGCAAGAGTGAGCCAACAATGCTCAGCAAGTTAATAATATAGTGAAACAATAATATCTCAATAATTCATTGATGAACAATATCAATGATCAATATTTCTCAAAGGAGTAATTCAATTTCCATCATAGGATTAAACTTTCCATTTTCTTCAAATCATCTTTCATGAAAACATTTCTTTTCTTAAAACCATTTCATCATTAAAACATACTTTCCATAAAATCTTTTTAAAATCATTTAAGTTGATTGGAGTTTTTCCACGACTCCGGACAATACGGGTGATCAGCCACGTAAAGTCCCCAGCCCAGACACTCGATCCGTCTGGACATAAATTGGGTTCCCAATTAGGCAACACATTGGCCTTTAAAAGGTGCTGGACTGGTCCCACTAGAACTACAGCACAAAAATAAAACATGTTGGACCGGCGTCACCCGGCCTCTTACGCCTCCAATCTGAAGGATTCCGTAGAAAACATTTTAACGGAATCCCCCAAAATAAAATCTTTTAAAACCTTTAAAATATTTCATTTTTCAGTCCTTTATACTCACTGATAACAGATCAGCCCAGTAAAAGGAATTTTAAAATCATCTTTAAATAATTAATCCATTTTAATGAGCAACAGTAAAAGATTAAGAGTCAGGGAAGTAATTGATATAAGGAATCTTAGACAACAAAGCAGTAAGATTTAACTAAGCAGGGTATAGTTCATCAAAACGGAATCATATATCAACAAGCAAACATTAATCAATAAAAAAAATGAAGCAACTGTTAAGCTTCTGGAATTAATAACCATTTAGAGAATATACATGGGATAAAGAAAACTGATGTTCAAGGAGGATTCAAGTTACTACAGTGGTAATAAACCAATAAAGAGTAATTAGTTAATTAAGAACAAAACAAGGTTTAGGGTTCTAGAATTTAATTCAGTGGTTATGAAATCTGGTTTGGTTGGTATGGTTAAATGAATAAGCATAAGGAAAAGAATAAGATAAAGCAAGGCATAAATTTAAGTCAAGGATCATGGTTCAACAGGAAGCAGGGTAATTAATAGGGTACATAAGTTAAATAATGGTTCGTAAGGATAAGCAAGGTACATGTGTTTCAATAATAATTTACAAGGTATAAACAATAAGGTATAAATGGTTCAACAATAATTAAAAAGGGAATAGCGGTAAGGTATAAGAATTTAAGCAACAATTCATAAGCAGTTCAAGAAATCTGAATTTCAAAATAGGGTTCGAGTCACTTGAAACAAAAGAAAGGGGTGTAGACTAGCAACACGAATTGGAAGAAACCTTACAATAAATTAATACCGGCTCACACCATTCAAAATAAATATGGATGAAACAAACGCTTGCAAGAAAGGATTCGAAGTAACATATATAAATAACACAAGATGATTCACATCACTTGAACGATAAGTGAGGGATAGTATACTTGCCTCAATACACAGGATTTCCATTTCTAATACTTTTAACACTTTATCACTTTACATCCGTCTCTACTACTTTATACTTCACCTTTCTTCGATCACACATCCATCCTTCCTTTATCACTTGTCAGTACCAATAAGTATCTCCTTCTTCTACATTCCATCTACATATGCGCTGGCTCTTAGCTGACGTCCTATGCGTACCTATATACAGGTAAAGTACTACTTCAGTACGCTTATAATCTTAACCGTCTACTCTATTCTACCCCATCATGTCCGATTACGCTTTACAACTTAACACAAATAACATGTTTTAATCAAATTCTTAAAATAGTAATGTACAGCCACAATTCACATAAGCACTTAACACGTATTATTAATTCACACCTAAACCTCTTAACACGTATATCATATCCATTCACAATGACTCTTATCAATTTACTAAACGGATTACAAAATAATCTTAATAAAAATTGGACAGCACTTCCTCTAAAATAGGACCTAACCTGTCAGAATAACAATCGACATAATTAACTATTCTAGCATTCTGTGCTTTACAAATTAACTCAACACACCTTACTGTTAACACAAAGCATACTAACATACTCTATTTACGTAACCCGATTACTCCGTATATTCAATGCAAAAATCTTCACTTCTCATGATCCGACTAAAATACATATACACTTCATTTATCCCATAAATCAAAACAGATAATCATACAAAATCCGAAAATCAATCAACCATTTATATAAATTCATTTGTACTTCAGTACCTTTCTAATCCTCCACTAATAATCGGTAAGTCAAGCTAATTACACATAACAATTCAAAATCTTCTAATTAACATAATCTTTATAACTTTGACAATCCGCTTACTAACCAAAATCACAATTTCATACAGTACTTAACAGCTTCACAAATTATGATTTGTTAACATATTAGCATTGTATAACGAACTGACACATAACCTGCTTTATACGAACCACTTTAATGGTTGTTTAAACAAGCCCTTAGCACAACACTACAAAATCATCCACTTATACTCTTCTTTCTCTTTTCTTCTTATTCCTCCCCCTCTCTTTCTTTCTATTCTGCCTCAGCTTAACACACGCACTAATCCAGCTCGCATAGCTCACATACACTTGAATATTCACACTCTCTCTTTGCTTGTTAACAAACCCATATATTTATATTCACTAACACTCACACATCACATATAGGAACACACCAACATTGGTCTTGCATACAAGCACATACACCGGGATTTAACCACACTTTACAGTCGCAAACCCTTGAACCCAATTTACACACAAACATAATACTCAGTTCTGACCTTAACCAACTAGTTCACCAAAGAATTCCTCATAAAAAGAAAATACAATTTCAGTTATCAACAGGCCATACCAACAACTTCAACTTCCAAATCCTCTCCCTCCCCATAACTATCTCTCGGCTTCCCTCCTTGCAACACCAAACATTATTCAACAATCCGCCATCACATACATGACATCCACACTACTATAGCCTCACACACCATACACCCTACTCGGATAAACCTATGCCCCTGCACAACCTATACATCATCTCTCCCCTGCTTCACCATGTTCACCCCATTTCCTCCTCTATTTTGCACCACCAACAGCTACACAACCTCCACATTAAAACACAACAAATCAAGACACACACCACAGCCCCTGTCCACACACTCATGCCCTTCTTATCTTCAACGTACGCACACCATGAACTCGACCCACACATCTCCGATTCTCACCCAACCTTCAGCAACCTACTTCAAAACCCCCAAATTCGAACCACTGCAACAGCAACTCGCGTATACACGCAACCCACCACTATAAACCTAGCGATTAAAACCATCAAAGTTCCCTTACTCCACCAAATTGAATTACCAATACATACAAGATCAGGAGACCCAACTGAATTCAATATCACCCACATTACATATATTACCCGCAACTATACATACACACACTCACGACTCTATTTCTGAACAACAGCAGTGAAGCCCCTAGGTCGACACAGCACACACACAACAGGACAATAATTTGAGGGAGGAAATTAATTAGAGAGATAGGTCGAGAGAGATTGAAAGGAGAGAGATGGGAGAGAGTTTTGAAAGAGATTCTAAGGGGAGAGATATCAAAACCGAACAAAACAAAACAGAGCAGCCCCCCTCCCTCGAAGACACTAGAAGCTGCTAGTTTTGATTAAAAGGTGAAGTGGTAAATTTAGTCATTTTAAAATGCTGAACATCAATTATAAAAGTTTCTAAAATCGAAATTAAATGGAAGAATAAGGGAAAATTACATTTAAAAATTCTAAAATAGATTTTATGAAATTACAAACACTTCCATATTTTTAAAATATTTTTAGGATAAAAAATGAATTAAATATGGATTTTACAAGTTTTGATCCTTTAGATGCAATAAAATTCTTCAAAATCATTTTAAAATACTTAAACACCCAAAATAATTTTAAAAACTGAATAAATATACAAATATGATATTGCAAAAGATTTCGGGATTTTTAAATACTCCGATGATTTTATAAAAATTTTCAAAGATCAATAATGCATAATTTAAATAGATTTTTCATCACAAAATTTCAAATAAAAATACACGGACCTACATGTCACACATACATCACCATAAAAACATGTAAACATGATGTCACATATATTTAACTAAAAAAAATTCACAACATAAATTTCGCATTTAATATTAAATAATAATATTTATAATTACGAATTTTCTAAGGCGTTATATCCTTCCCCCCTTAATAGGATTCTGTCCTCAGAATCAACCATAAGAAAACATATGACGGTATTCTCAAACAATCCTCTTTAAATTTGCAAGTCATTTCTTTCATTTTCTAATTCCTTTATCTCGATTCATATCTCGCTAGGCTCGTCTTATAAGCCCGTAGATTCCCACATAAACTTAAACCTTTGGTTTACATATCTCGTTAATTCTAGACACTTACCATTCGTACGTAACGATCCTGGTCTACCGAAAATTGGACATGGCCTATTCGTATAATGGACTATTCCTTGTACACAACACCTCAAGTGTTAACCCAATCATCCATAATAATTCACATATATATAATATTAAAACGAAGCCTACCTTGACTTGCAGTAAACATGTAAATAAATAATTAAGGCTTTAAAACAAAATCCATACTACTAAAACAATTGATACAACTTCCACGCTCCTCTCATAATTCAGATTGCCCAGATAAAACTATGAGAAAAAGTATATCAAGAAATCCCCCAATCATTCTTACTCCCCTTTCAACGTACAATGTTACTCAAGGAGGGAATAACTGGAAAACTTCTATCCATCCTCAATCCCATTGTTTTACTGAGTAACCTTTTCGAAACTAATAACTATTTACCTTGAAACGTATATATCTTATTCGCAATACAAACTATACTGGGGTCGCTGCCCCTCAATACCATTCAAAATCAAAGTTTCAATGCAATTAAATTCCAACTCTAATATCCCCCAATATCAAAACTCGACTTCCGATCCAATACTCAACATATCTAGCAAATCGTCAAAATTTAAACTCTACACATTATAACTCCCATATTTATCAATAACTCATTTCCTTGAACTATTTTATCTTCTACATTCATCAGCTTCACCTTCTGCTTCCGTCAGCTCCGCTTGGTACTTCCTACTTTCCTCTAACGATTCATTCGCAATAATCTTGGCCTTTGGATCTTGAAACACAACTTCTACATTCCTTGGGAATCATAACTTCGCTTTCTTGTCGTTATACTTTGCTTGCACATCGTAATCGGTTAATCGATTCGATCCTAGAATCATATCTCTTTTTTTTCGTAACTGTAATCATATCCACACTTAATAACGTAATTCGTAACCCTTTTTGAAACTTCTAGCCCCGGAGCGATTTATAAGGGAGGGTCCTGTTGCTCTTATCGTAGTATTTGTTGGGACTGACCCGATAATATCCTTGACAAAACGTCTTATCTTCCCACGCTTATAGAGTACCACTTCTGGCTTCTAACTTTGTTGTTCACTAGCCACACCATTCTTTCCGCTTCCTCTCCAACCTTTCCATATTTCGCGTAGTACAACTTCAGTATGCTTCCTTTCAAATTCCTTCCTTCTGACAATGGAGGTCTTATCGTCGCTGCTAATTTATATTTTGTCGGTGACTATCTTGTCCCGCATTCCTGGTTTTCTTCAAAATCTTCTATATCTTAGATTCCTTTCCAACCAAATCTCACATCCTCCGCTAACACAATTCCTACAATTTTCCTGGTTCTCTGTCTTCCTTTTCTTACTATCTCATTCCGTCTTGGTCAATTGTCTTTTACTCTTAATATTCGTGATTCTTCGAACTATGTTCACATAAGTTGTTAATTCTGACACAATCACTTCACTCCTTTTATCCAAAACTTCCCATCCTGCTAAAATTCTTAAAGATAACTGTCTAGCTCTACTATGCTTCGCTCAAGTTATCCCTATTCCGGTTCTAAAATTTTTATATCTGACAATTGGCCTCAAACATCCAAATTTTGTAGTTTTCTATCTACTGTATTCACATTGAAAATATATAATACACAAGAGTTTTTCAACAATCCTTCCTTCACGATAATTATAACATACCAATTATATCAATCATCACTCTATTTTTGACTTTAACAAAATTATCATTTCATGTCCTTATCATTTGCTCCTTAACCCTAATCAGTTTCTCCGTATTATCGAATCTTGTACGTGTGTTGTCAATCCACTGCGTAATTTAACTTGATATTAAATCTTTGTTCTAACCTCAATTCTCAACCTGCTCATCCAATTCTCATTCGACGTAAATGTAGCTTACACCACTCAAAATTTCATCGTTTCCATCTTTACTTCTCTCAATCATTGATAACTTTTAGAAATCACAAGGGTTTATAACAAAATGGATCAATAGAATAGACAGGTATTAATATGTATGAATATATGAAAGGCATATGACTCAGCCTATTTGTAGTTCGAGGATCCTAATCCAATTAAACTAGATTGTAATAAGTAAATAATATCAACTGTCACAGGAATCTCAAAAGATGATAACCGTCAGAAGAAAAATCAACAAGTCAATCTATAGTTTTGATGTTTTATACTGGAAGAAGATTCAGATATCTGATCAGGCCTCAAGGTAGCATTGAAACAAATGGATTCATTTAAGAGACAGAGATTTCTATAAGTGATAAGAAACAATTTCAGTACCGAATGATTGATGAGAGTGAAGAGTATAAAAAGACCACAGTGTTAAAGTCACGATGAAGAACAGAGATTGGAGTTAGTCGTTCATGAACCAGACAGTACATCGAGCGTCAACATCATTCCAGTGTATGTTCCTTATCATAATTACGTGGTTTGCAGCGGAGTATTGACTATTAAAGAATTTATATTAATTCTATTTTAATTGATTAAGTCAAGTAATTAAGTTAATAAATAAATTAATTCTATCAGAATTAATATATTTGTTAAAGTGATTATTAGATTAATTAAATAAGAATTAATATGAAAAAGGAATAATTAGTTAAATGATTTTTATAAGTCATTTAATTAATTATAAACTGAAAAATATGATGATATAACTATCAAACTGATAGTTATACCGATAGTCATATTCAGTTCAAAGAAGAAATAGTCATATTCAGTTCAAGAGGAGATAGTCATATGCAGTTCAATTGGATAGTCATATTTCATTCAAATGGTAGTAATACCGAATGTTATATTGAAATGAAGAGTTATACCGAATGTCATATTGAGCTGGTTAGTTATACCGAAAGTTATATTTAAACTGGACAGTCATATTACATTCAATTGATAGTCATACCGATTGTCATATTAATGTAAAATGATTGTCATATCAGTTTAAACTAAGTAATATGACTATGGCTGTGTTATTTAAAGAAGCAGAATGCAGCAGATTGAAATCAGTCGAGCATAACACAGAAAATACACACAGCAGCCTATCTTTCTCTCTCTCAAGCTCAAGAACACCTACAAATTTAATTCTGTAAATTCAAGTTCATCTCAGTTGTAATATCCTATCCATTGGAACTTGTTTACTTGTGATTCTTGTACTACTAGCGAATTAAGTTTCCTAGTTCACAAATTGATATCTTGATTTTTATTAACTAAATTAGTAAAGTTCATGTTAAATTTTCTAATTAGTTATTAATTACTTGATAATCATTTGGACTGATTTTGTAACACCCATCAAGTTAATATATTGTTATATTTAACTTGAAATTTGTGTTATATTATTCCGCACAAAATATTCGTTTAAGTGAAAATTGTTTAACGAATAAATTTTGAGAAAATGGTATAGATTGTATTCAACCCCCCCTTCTACAATCTTATCGGACCTAACAATTGGTATCAGAGCCTATTGATTGATACACAAATCAAGATCCTATTTTTACTCAATCAAAAATCAAGCTCGAATTTTTAACTCTCTTAAAAATTCATCATGTCAGCCAAAGGCAATGTTAAAATTCCTATCTTTAATAAAGATAACTATGACATATGGAAAAACAAAATGGAGTTATTTCTTGATGTAGCAAATCCAAGATTTTTGTGGGTTTCGAAAAATGGACCAGTAACTCCTATGCAACATGATACTGAAACAGTTATAAATGGAACTGTAACAATACCTGCCAAATCCTATCCAAAGGACCCTAAGAACTATACCTCTGAAGATAAGGAGGAAGCTGGATTGGATAAAAATTTGAGACTCATTCTATTGGATTCCCTAGATGCTGTAATGTATAGCCATGTGAGGAATTATAAAACTGCTAAGCACATCTGGGAAACTATTGAGATCATTAATGAAGGGACTGATGAAGTCAAGGAAAATAGACTTCAAATTCTGACCTCTGAATATGAACACTTTAGAGCTGGCCCTAATGAAGGCATTCAGGAAGTGTTCGAAAGGTATAACAAGATAATCAACAACTTGCAAGTTCATGGCAAGCAATATACTCAGAAGGAGATCAACATGAAGTTTTTACTGACTATGCCTACTCACTTGGAGCATAGAATCACTGCCATCAGAGAATCTAGAGATCTAACTCAGGTTGCTCTTGAAAGGCTGTTTGGTGTTCTGAAAACATATGAATTAGAACAAGTACAGCAAAAGGAATTCTATGGCAAAGGCAGAATGGCAAATTCTTCTACAGCTCTAGTGGTTGAGGTTCCTGAGGAAGTGGAAACTAAAGTTGTTCAACCTAACAGCCTCAACAAGGAACAAACTGAAGTGGAACATGGCCAAACACCAGCTACTCAGGATGGTGGAGAATTTTACTCACTTGAAGAGCTGGATCAATTGGAAGATGAATCTATGGCAATGATGGTGAGACAATTCAGTAACTTCAGATTCAGAAGAAATCCAAAGTTCAGGTTTAAGTCAAATAACAGATTTCAGAGAGGAGGTTCTTCATCCTCTAGTAACAGGGGAGGTTATAAAACTGGAAATGTTGACAGAAGCAAAATCCGTTGTTTCAATTGTAATGAGTTGGGACATTTTGCTACTGAGTGTCAGAAACCCAAGCAAGCACAGAAGAAAGATTATGCTTCTGAAAAGAAGAAGAGTGGAAGAGCTTAGCTGGTAAAAGCTGGGATGACAAAGATAGCGAAGATGAAGAATATGGAAATTTTGCGCTGGTGGCAAATGCTGAATCATCAACTTATTACACCACACCGGTAACTCTTACTGATGCTGAGTTAATTGATAGTTTACGTAGTTGCTTGAATAATGCACAAAAAGGGTACGAGAGAATAAGTCTTGTTAACACTAACCTTGAAAATGAAATGTTAGATTTAAAGAAGGTGCAGGTTAATCAAGATAAGAATATAGAAGAAAAAGCTCGACTTAATTGCTGAACAAGAAACCAGGATTAGAGAACTTGAAACACAGATTAGGGCTTGTTATAATACTGTTAAAGTTTCTAAAGAGTTCTTCAACAAACAAGCAGTAGAACAAACTGTAGGAATAGGATTTGATTACAGTCAAGCTGTTGGTTCTTTGAGTAATCATTCTCCTAATCCTATCTCAGCTAAAGAAAGAGGTATACCACATATTCTCAAGAATGTTGAAAAACCAATGTTTACTAAATCTGATGCTGGCCCACCAGATATTCTTTCTATGGTTATACAAGAAGAAATGAGAAATGAGGATAGTGCAAATGGCACAGTCCTTGTTAAGGATAAATGTGTTAAGGATAAAACTGTTAAGAACACTAATACAAAGAATGTTTCATCCAAGAAAAATGTCACAGTCTTTGTTAAGGCTAAATCAGTTGAGGACATTAACACAACGAATGTTTCATCCAAGAAAGATGTACCTAAAGTACCAGTCAAAGTTGTTGAATCAGCTAGTTCTTCTAAGACTGGATTAGGTAGTAATAAGTTGAAACAGAAAAATACCATGTCTACTATTGATTCTAATCATAAAGCATGTGGTATTATCAATTGTATGTCTTGTGCTTTTAACAGTATGCGTGCTTATTTTAATGGTAATTATGCATGTGTTAAACAGAATGCTCCTCGACAGCACATGAACAGGAACAATAATGTTCGATCTAAGACTGCTTTTCCTCCTCAAGTTAGGAGAGAGACATTTGCACCTAAGACTAAACAAAAGATTACCAAGAATGTCTACCAGGTCAAATGTCCAGTCAATGACACAAGTGTTACTGCTACGAGAGAAACATGGATACCCAAGATTAAACAAAAGATTTTCAAATCTGTTTATAAGGTTAAATGTTTATTGACTAAAGAGGTTAAAATTAAAAATGTTGTTTTGCCTGATAAAGGTCAATACTTTAAATACGTAGGACCCAATCAAATTTGAGTCCCGAAAAAGGTTTAATTCATTTGTCATTGCAGGGTATTGAACAGGTTGATCGAGTAACCTGGATCTTGGACAGTGGATGTTCAAGGCATATGACTGGAGATAGAACCCTGCTGACAAATGTGGTGGAGAAGGCCGGCCCAGTAGTTACCTTTGGAGATAACAGCAAAGGTAGAACTGATGGATATGGCAGACTTGAAGCTGGAAATGTTATCATTGATGAAGTTTCTTTTGTGAAAGGACTTGAGCACAATTTGCTCAGTGTCAGTCAATTCTGTGATAAAGGTTATGAAGTTCATTTCAACAAGAAGAATTGTCTAATTTCACACAAGAGACATGAAAAGCCACAACTGACAGGAGTTAGAAAAGGTAATCTGTACGTAGCCAATATGAACTCAGGAAGCACTGAAGAAGTCACTTGCTTCTACACTAAAGCATCTAATGATGAGAGTTGGCTATGGCACAAGAAACTTTCTCATCTTAATTTTAAGACAATGAATTCTCTGGTTAAAAGAGAATTGGTGAGAGGTTTGCCTTCAATGGAATTCACTCAAGAAGGACTGTGTGATGCATGTCAAAAAGGCAAGCTAAAAAGGGCAAGTCACAGGAGCACTGATACATCTTCAATAACTGAACCATTACAATTACTATGGATTTGTTTGGTCCAGTTAATGTGATGTCTATGTCAAGGAAGAGATATGCTCTAGTGATTGTTGATGATTTTTCAAAATACACATGGGTTCTGTTTCTGAATTCTAAAGATGAGACTCCACAACTGGTGATTGATCACATTAAATTAATTGAGCGAGATTCTACGTATCCAATGAGAGCTATAAGATCAGACAATGGAACCGAATTCAAGAATGCAGTTCTAAATGAATTTTGCACTGAGAAGGGTATAACCAGACAATATTCAGCTCCAAGAACTCCTCAGCAAAATGGGGTAGTGGAAAGAAAGAATAGAACCTTGATTGAAGCTGCACGTACTATGCTAAGTGAATCAAGGCTTCCATTGTACTTTTGGGCTGAAGCCATCAATACTGCGTGCTATACCCAGAATCGAACTCTAATCAATAAAGATCAAATGAAGACACCCTATGAAATTATGGCTGATAAGAAACCATCACTCAAATACTTTCATGTATTTGGGGCAAAGTGCTTTGTGTTTAAAGAAGGTGATGATCAAGGTGGTAAATTCGATACCAAAGCATTTGAAGCAATTTTTATTGGTTATTCAATGAGAGCATACAGGGTGTATGTGATTGATGAACAGAAGATGATGGAAAGTGTCAATGTAACATTCGATGACACTAAACTCCCTAGTATCCAAACTGAGAATCCATCTGAGAAGCTATCTTTCGATGACATGACAGATACAGATTCAGATGATGACAATGCACCTGAGATTTTTGCTGATGCTAATGACAACAATGATGATCAGGGTAATGGTGATGAAATCAATGATAGTAGTCAAAATTTCCCTGACTCTCCTAATCAATCATCATCTAGTCAACTTGGCAACAACTCAGGGGGAGAAAATGAAGGGTCAACTGGTCACACACAACATCTCAATGAAGATCAAGGCAAATCATCAAGATCTAATCTTCCCAGACAGACTGTTTGGAATAGAGCTCATCCTTTTGAGTTAATCATTGGTGATCCAGTTGTTGGTGTAAAGACTAGAAGAGCTTTTCAGAATCAATGCAATTATTCAGGGTTTCTATCTGAAATGGAACCTAAGAAAACTGAAGAAGCTCTTTCTGATCCTGATTGGGTGATTGTTATGCAAGATGAACTCAATCAATTTAAACAACAAGAAGTTTGGAAGCTGGTACCCAGACCTACAGACAGACCAGTAGTTGGCACAAGGTGGGTATTCAGAAACAAACTTGATGAAGATGGCACAGTGACGAGAAATAAAGCAAGACTGGTAGCAAAGGGTTACTCCCAATCTGAAGGCATTGACTATGATGAGACCTATGCTCCAGTGGCTAGACTTGAGGCCATAAGAATATTCTTGGCATTCGCAGCATTTTCAAACTTTAAAGTTTATCAAATGGATGTCAAGAGTGCTTTCTTGAATGGCAAGCTAGATGAAGAGGTTTATGTAGAACAGCCTCCTGGCTTTGAAGATCCATATTTAATTGACTATGTTTACTTTCTTTTCAAGGTTGTCTATGGTCTTAAGCAAGCACCAAGGAAATGGTATGACACTCTCTCTGAATTTTTACTTGAAAATGATTTTGTTAGAGGTGTCATAGACAAAACTCTCTTCACAAAGAAACATAAGAATGATATAATTATAGTCCAAGTCTATGTGGACGATATAATATTCGGGTCTACTAATGATCTTTTGTGCAAGAAATTTGCGAAGTTAATGCAGGGTAAATTTGAAATGAGCATGATGGGTGAGCTGAAGTTCTTTCTTAGATTGCAAATAAGTCAAAGGACAGATGGAATATTTATCTGTCAATCCAAGTATGTCAAAGAGCTTCTCAAGAAGTATCAAATGGAGGACTCTTCTTCAGCAAAGACACCTTCATCCACAGCTGTCAAATTTGGAGCATGTGAAAATTCTGCCAAGGTAGATATCACAAGCTACAGAGGTATGATAGGCTCATTACTTTACCTTACTGCGAGTAGACCTGATATTATGCATACTACGTGTTTGTGTGCAAGGTTCCAATCGGATCCTAGAGATGTTAATCTCATTGCTGTTAAACGAATTCTGAGATATCTTAAGGGTACGCCTAATTTAGGCATCTGGTACCCTAAAGATTCTGGTTTTAATCTTGTTGGATATACAGATTCAGACTATGCAGGAAGTGTTGTGGATAGAAAAAGCACATCTGGGAGTTGTCAATTCCTAGGTGGTAGACTAGTTTCCTGGTACAGCAAGAAACAACAAACAGTTTCCAACTCAACGGCTGAAGCTGAATATATAGCTGCTGGAAGCTGTTGCGCACAGATTTTGTGGATCAGGAATCAGTTGAGAGACTATGGCTTTGTGCTTGATAAAATTCCAATTTTATATGATAATACAAGTGCCATAACAATCTCTAACAATCCTGTGCAGCACACAAGGACAAAGCATATTGACATCAGGTATCATTTTATTCGAGAGCATGTCATGAATGGTACCGTGGAGTTATTTTTTGTACCTACGGAAGAACAAACAGCAGATACTTTTACTAAGTCTCTTGACGAATCCACATTTACCAGAATTGTTGGTGAATTGGGTATGTTAAATAGTCCTAGTAATTAAACTGGTTAATATCTGAGGTTTGATCTTTAATAATTTACAAGTGATTGATGTGTTAATATTTGTTATTAAATCACTTGTATAATTATTTTATCAACTTATACTCTTGCTTGTTTCATCTTAAATCATTGTTATTATCTTCTGTATATATTTTTAATTACTTCTTGTATTTTTAGATTAATTCATTTTCTTTAAAAATATTTTTCTCGAATTTTACAAGCTGTAATTTATGAGAAATCTATTTTTCTTGAAAATGTTATTGTTTTAAATTCAGTTTAATTATTTTTGTTGTTTAAATAAATCATAGTTTCTTTTTGAATAATTTTCTATATGGAAATTGTTTTATTAGAAAATTTATAGATTTATTAATTCATCAGAAATAATTATGTAAATATTTAGTATGTTATTTGATTTTATTTTATTTGATTTGTAGTGTTTGTCCTTTTGTTATTAATGTTTGATTTCGTAAAAGGGACTACATATGATCGTTTTTATAATTTTTATTAGGTTTTATAATTTTAGTGTAAATTTATTTGCTATTTTTTGGCTTGTGTAAATAATTAATTTGATTTTCTTGTTAAAATTCAATTTTTAGGTAAGTTATATTAGCTATTTTGTTTAAATATAACTATCGGTATAACAATCCATCTGATTGTTATATTCGAATTTATCATAGTTATATTAATTAAAATTAGTGTAATATAACTTAGTAATAAGATAGTTATAATTTTGTTTTCTGTAAATATAACTATTATTAGTTAATAGTTATATTGTGTGTTTTACTCGAAATATGACTATCGGTATAACTATTGATTTGATTGTCATATTCTGTGTTTTTCGATAGTTATATTAAAGATTTATGTGTTATATAACTGACTAACAAAGATAGTCATATTACGTTTACCCGTAATATAACTATCGGTATGACTATCACCCGATAGTCATATCACAGCTGTTTGATACTTAAGAAAATAAGTTATATTCAGTAGTTATATCTTTGTTTGTCTTCAAAATTGGCGTGTTAAGTCACCCAAACTGTCGATACATACACTCGATATATACATATAACTACTGAATTGCTGCCCAATTTTCATCTCAAAAC